>JAUMJK010000221.1:2379531-3039297 GCA_033558105.1 Coccyzus lansbergi
CCTTTCAGAAATTTTGTAGCATAACTTTTTCTGCATTAGGTTTCTAATCATTACATGTGATAAACAGAACAAAATTATTTAAAACTTCTTGTAATTTGTAGTTATAACTGACTGACATATCGATCAGTTATAAAGTATTATAAAGAATGAAGTTGTTAAGTGATGTACTGAACTTCCAGAAATAATTATTGTATTTTCATTTCTTATCTATTAAAAAAGACCAATTGTTTCATATTAAATATTCTACCAAAGGCTAGAGTGGAGAGATTCTAAAATTTGATGATGAGATCCAAGGCGATCTACAGAGTTTGGGTCCTGTGGCAGTAATTAAAGACAGACTGAAGTCTAAACTGCATTTTTGTATGCAGTAAGTGCTTTTGGCAAAGTCTGTGTTCTGTAAAATGGGAGGGAGGGCCTAGCAAATTGGGCAATTTTCCTTTCAAATGGAAAACTCTTAGGAACATTAGAAGTGAGTTTACATGTCTTGAAGCTTGTGCGCTATCTGGCTTGGATGGTTTAGAAGGAGAAAGGTAGGAATTGGAATACTTTATGTAAATAAAATATAGTTATATATCTGTTATATAAAGTGGAATAGCTTTTAAATATTGTTGGGTAGGTTAATGTTTTCTTTTTTTTATCCTTCTGTGTTTCTGGAATGTATTTTCTCAACCAGAACAAATATGCTATATGTCTGGAATTACGAGCCTTGAGTAATTACTGTTGCTTTTATCCATAGCTTGGAGTATCACTTGATGAAACTGTAAATGAGAAAGACCTGGATGACATATTATGGGTATTTGGTTGCGAGTCTTCAGCTGTAAGTAGACAATGGGTCATTGTCTAAATGTTTCATAAGTTTAGTGAAAAGCAAAACTTGGGACGGTGGGTGTCTATATGAAGAGCATCTGTTAAATACTGAGGATTTCGGATCCTCTTTTAAAGAAAGAGGTAGTATGAGATAACAATGATTCATATAACTGAGTAATGCTGTTTTCTTTTCAGTCAGCTTGGACATCTTGTATTTAGGCTGTTACTTTTTTAGCAAATGTTAGGACATGGAGGTCAGTTATTTCACTCCCACTAGAATTTTAGTTGCATGTCATTAGTAATTAACAGCAATACTTACAAGATGAGGACTACTGAGACATCTGTACCCAGTTTTAATACAAAGCTGTTGTTGTGCTAGATATATGCAGATATCTATGCTAATAAAGTTTTTTTCTTACCTAAAGAGACAATTTAATCCTGAGGTAAGTTGGTAGTACCAGCCAGTTCTTATGGAAGTTGACTGTGAAAAGAGAAATTTCTGTGAAAGTGTTTGACTCAATGTTTCTTTGTGTCAAAGGAGCTAATTGCTGAGGGTATGGGCGAGGAAACCAAAGGCATCTATAACACTCCTTTTAAGAGAACTTCCAGATTCTTGACACATCAGGTTTTCAACAGGTTTGTGAAATTGCTGTGTATCTGATATTTTAATGGAATTTAAAAGTGTCTTCTTTGAAAATTGGTACTGGAGTCAGTTGAAGACAGTTTTGTAGCTGTATTCACATCCTTACCTGTTACTCTGTTTAGCAGCATTTTTAGATAGCTTTCAAGTTTTAAATGAGCAAAGCATCGCCTTTCCTCCCAGGGGAAATCTGTTTTTCCATTACTTTGCTACGGTGTACAACATTGTCTTTGAGGATATACAATTGGCAGACTTACTAGAACCCTTAGATTCTGTATTTACTGACAGTATTTCTTGTGTAAATGATAATAGGCTTTTTTCATCCACATTGCTGTTAGCAAGCAGAAAATACCTAATAATTAAAAAGTGCCTAGTATTTATGAAAAATTTTACTCAGTCTTAATTCTTTTTTTATGGCTTTTCCTATGTTAGAGCACAGATCAATTGGTATAGCTAATCTGCTTCCCTTAACACCACATTTTGTGTTCTCCAGCTATCACTCTGAGACAAATATTGTGCGGTACATGAAAAGATTAGAAAACAGAGATATTTCCCTTGTTCACAGCATGATTCCTTTGGTAGGTATTTGCAAAACAGAGAAAAAATTAGGTACTCACAGACATGTTCAATAAATACTGACAAATGTGTTTCTGTTTTTAGGGGTCCTGCACAATGAAGCTCAATAGTTCGTCTGAACTTGCAGTAAGTTGCAATAATACTGTCTTACTTGAGACACACAGGAGTAAACTATCTTTTGAATGTTTTAAAAAATGTTACTGGAAATCATAGAATCATAATATTGTTTTGGTTGAAAAAGACCTTTACAATCATTGAATCCAACTGTTAACATAACACTGCCAAGTTCACTACTAAACCATATCCCCAAGTACCACATCTGTGCGTCTTTTAAATACCTTCAGGCTGATGACCCAACTACTTCTCTGACCTGTTCCTATGTTTGACAACTCTTCTGGTGAAGTAATATTTCCTAATATCCAGTCTAAACCTAGTTGGGTGCAACATGAGGCCATTTCTTCTTGTCCTATCACCTTTTACTTGGGAGAAGAGACCAACACCCACTTTGCTACAATCTCCTTTCAGGTAGTTACAGAGAGTATTAAAGTCTCCTCTGAGCCTTCTTTTCTCCAGGCTAAGAAAGCACAGATTTCCCCAGCCATTCCTCAGCAGGCTTGTGTCCCAGCCCCTTCATCAGCTTTGCCCTTCTCTGGATGTGCTTCAGCATCTCAATGTCTTTTTGGCAGTAAGAGGTGCAAAACTGAATGCAGTATTTGAGGTGTGGCCTCGCTAGTGTCCAATACAAAGGGATGAGCCCTACCCTAGTGCTGCTGGCCACACTACTCGTGATAAAAACCAGAATGTTATTGGCTTCCTTGGCCACCTGGAGTCACTACTGGCTCATGTTCAGCCACCTCTTGATGAACATTCCAAATTCTTTTTTACCAGGTAGCTTTCCAGCCACTTCTCACCAAGCCTGTAGCATTGCATGGGGTTGTTGTTATCCAAGTGCAGGAACTGGCACTCAGCCACGTTGAACTTCATATAATTAGCCTTAGTTCTTTGATCCAGATGTCCAGATCTCTTGGAAGACCCTTTCTTCTTGCAAGCAAATCAACATTCCTTCCCAACTTGGTGTTGTCTGAAAACTTTCTGAGTGTGCACTCAATCCCCTCATCGAGATCACTGATAAAGATATTAAACAGAACTAGACATAGTACTAAGCCTTGGGGAACATCACTTATGACTAGCCAATGGATTTAACTCCATTCACCAGAACTCTTTGGGCCCAGATGTCCAGCCATTTTTTTAACACAGTGAAGAGTGTGTCCATCCAAACCATGAGCAACCAGTTTACCTAGGAGAATGTTATGGAAAACGACATCAAAGGCTTTACTAAAGTCTTATTAAATAACATCCTTAGCCTTTCCTGCATTTACTGGATGCATCACCTTGTCGTAGAAGGAGATCAGGTTACTTAAGGAGGACCTGCTTTTTCTAAACACATGCTGACTGGGCCTGATCACCTGGTTTTGTTGTACATGCTGCATGATGGTGCTCAGGACAGTCTGCTCCATAACTTCCCCTGGCACTGACATCAGCCTGACAGGCCTGTAGTTCTATGGATCCTCCTTCCAGCCCTTCTTGTAGGTGGACATCACATTAGCTAACCTCCAGTCAACTGGAACCTCCCTGGTGATAGTTGACTGAAAGTGGCTTTGTAAGTAATTCCACCAAGTCCCTCAGTACCATTGGGTGGATCCTATCTGGCCCCATAGGCCTATGTATGTTCAAGTAGTGTAGCAAGTTGCTATCCATTTCCCATTGCAAATGTCTGCTCCCTGTCTTTCAGATCAGGAGGCTGGGTACCCAGACAGCAACTGGTCTTATTAATAAAGACTGAAGCAAAGAAGGCATTAAGTAATTAAGCCTTTTCCTTATTCTTTGTCACTGTTATCCTCCCCAACATCTAATAAAAGCCTGTAGATTCTCTTTAGCCCTCCTTTTGCTGCTAATGTATTTATTAGAAACACTTTTTATTGTCTTTTATTACAGTAGCCAGAATAAGGTCTAGTTGGGTGTTGGACCTTCTAATTCTTTCCTAGCATAAACTCATTATATTCTTGCAGTCCTCCTGAGTTGCCTACCCCTTCTTCCAGAGGTCATCAGTGCTCTTCCTTTTTTCCCAAGCTCCAGCCAAATCTCTTTGTTTATCCAGGCCCCATACTCCAGTGAAGCTGGGAACTTGTTTCACTGTATAAAGAATGTTTCATTTTACTTTGAGCAGATGACAGCTTCTTTCTTTAATAGAGTAATAATAAAACAGAGGTGTCTGCAAAAGTTTCTGTTCTAGCACATGCCTTTATTTTTAAAAATAGCCCATCTCCTGGAAGGAATTTGCCAACATCCACCCTTTTGTGCCCCTGGATCAAGCTCAAGGGTATCAGCAGCTTTTCAAGGATTTAGAGAAGGACCTGTGTGAGATTACTGGCTATGACAAAATCTCATTCCAACCAAACAGGTACATTTTTTTTCTGAACATTTGCTCCTTAACTTGGTTCCAAATAGTTACTTCTAAAGAAAATGTGCGAGCCAAAAATGAAAGAATTTTCTAAAATGAAATTTTACAGAAAGAAGCCTTGAAGGCAAGGTTATGAAAACAAGATTTGCTTTTTCAAAACTGTGGAACTTTATATCTTCTGTATTTTCAAAAAGTTTAATGATTTGGTCTTTTACTACTCTTTTAATTAGTTTTCACGTGTCTTCCTTCTATATGAAGGCTGGTTTCTCCACCGTTGCCCACTTAAGATGATAACATTACTCATACCCTCCTAGAAACTAAAATCAAGGATTTTAAATGGGAATAAGCTGTATGAGCAGGCAACTATGTAATTGTTGAAACTAACATTTGATGCACTGTCATCTGAATGCTTACTGGAATAAAGCAGAGCCAAATGAGTAATGCTGAAGCTTGTTTATGTCTGTTAGTAGTTTTGATACAAAAAAAAAAAAAAAAAAAAAAAGCAGCGAGGACTCTTGTACACTTAGGATGTGACTGAAAGTATTTACTATGCATTGCATTATTTTGCTTCTGTGTAGTCAAGCATGTAGCCCCTTGCTAGGTGCAGAAGTATGGATCAGTTCAGTCACCAAGGGGATTTAACGTCACAGTAAAAACACAAAAAATGGTATAACTTTTTTTTAATCTACTGATTGCAGAAGAGTCAAGAGCTGTTAATTAGTGCAGTCTATTTGTAATTTATTCCATGGAATGTCTGTCTTTTAATTTGCTGATACTTGCCTGAAGCCATTGAGAAGGATTAATATTGGACAATTTTAATGTTTCAATAGAGAGCTGGCACTTTCTAGTTTGTGTGCTTATTTAACGGTGTGTGTATTACTCTTGCAGTGGAGCCCAAGGAGAGTATGCAGGTTTGGCTGCAATCAAAGCTTACTTAAATGCAAAAGGAGAACGTCATAGAACTGTAAGTGTCAACACTCGTGTGGTAGAGCTTTGGGTGGGAAGTGGAGAAAGTAGAGTTGATTCAGCAGCTAGGACTCACCTAGAAAAGAAACTAGATCATTACCTCACCTGTGACAAGCTTTCAGTATTACCTGCTTCCCTTGTGGATCATTGATACCATCTTAAAAGTCTTTCTTTACAGACAGAGGGAATGATGAAAGAGGACTTCATCAAAGGTCTGGCTTTAATTAATTTTGTCCGTAGCAGCCCCTATGGTGCCGTGCTTTGGATTTATGGCTAAAGTATTGTTGATAAAAGAGGTATACTTTGTCTATTGCTGAACAGTGCATGTACAATGGCAAAGCTTTCTGTCTTTCCCACTCTGCCCTGACTGGCCCCACGTCCTGTCCCCAGGGATTAGGCTGGGGGAGGGCAAGATGTTGGGAGGCACACAACCAGGGCAGCTGACCCAAGTGGGCCAAAGGGATGTTTTATTCTATATAATGTCATGCTCAGCAATGAAAGGTCAGGAAAAGGAGAGCAAAGTGAAGAAGGTCATAGGTAAGGTATTTTTCTTCCTGAGCAACAATTATATGCTTTCCAAGTAGCTAGACATCTAGCTGGGCATAGGGAGTAATGAATTAATATCTCTTCTTGCTTTGCTCACACGCACAGCTTTTATTTTCCCTATTAAACTGTCATCCTTTCAGTCCATGAGTCTTCTCACCTGACTTGTATTTTATCCTTGTCTGATGGGAGACAGGAGTGAGTGAGCAACTGTGTGGGAGTTTGGCCAGGCCAACCTATCACAGTCTTTTTTTACCACCCATTATGAGGCTTGAAGTATTGGCAGTTGTAATGTAAGAATTTTAATTTGTAGTTGGCAGGCTTTTGTGTGGGTCACAGAGCTTACTTGTTTTACTAAGTATTGGAGCCTAGGGCTTGTTAGTGGTTGCTTTTAGCTCTTGGTGTTAGCTGTTATCACCTCCTATAACCTGGGATTTTTCATGTGAACCAGCATGCAAACTCTCTGAATTGGCACACTGCTTGATGGAAAGATGCCTTGCCTCTACCACTGAGACGCAGCAAGTACTAGCACTCTTTTGGGGCTTGGCCCAGCTTCTGTCTAGCAGTGTCACAGCAGCATGAGAAAGTGGGCCTCTACCTCTGAGAATACAGTGGTTGAGACAGGGTCCTCAATCTCAACCACAGTGATTGTCCCAGTAGTAAAACAGAATCACTGGCAGTGGAGGTCAACAGGACTGTACCATCAGTTAGTAAAAGAGGAGACAGGGTCTGATTGGGAATTCAGTCCTTTGGCAAAGAAACGTAAGGAGAAGTCATCCAAGAGTAAGAAACTACCCCATCCCTAACCCTGAGCAAGCTCCAAGACACACAGAACAATTATGCCTGCTCAGATACTGGGATGTTGGAGGGGATAGTTGAGAATTGAGAGCAGGGAAGCCCAGCAGCTGGTATATCTTGTTAGGGATCAGGAAACCAACAAAGGAATCAGAAGACAGTTGACAGTCTGCAGCCTCTGGAAGTGGTTGCTATTGAGAATGAGGTGTCCTCTCAAGAGTGATCTTGTTAATTATTGGGGCAAGCAAATTCCATCAGGGTACGCTTGATGCCATCATCCAGACCACTTATGAAGAGACTCCACTTGTGTCAGGCTGCCAGTTTGAAAAGAAACTGTTTACAGCCATCTGTGGGTGCAGCCTTTTAGCCAGTTACCCAGCCACCACAAAGCCACTTCTTTCGACCATAATGCATCAGTTTCTTCAATTTCTCTAGGCAGAGGCTGTGAGTAACCCTGTCGAAAGCCTTGGCAAAATCGAGATATCCACTGCTGATGCCACATCAACTGAACAGATTTTTTGTTGCAGAAGGCAACCAGGATTGTCAAGCACAATTTGCCCTTGATGAATCCATGCTGGCTTTCCTCTGTCATGTGCTTGATTTGATTCGTGATAGCCTGCTGGAGGATTTATTCCATAACTTTCCTGGGGACTGAAGTAAGACTAACTTGCCTATGGAGGTCACCTGATTTGCATGACTTCTCGAAGGTGGTGGAGGGAAGCCTTGCAATGACATCAGCCAGCTCTCCTAACAGCCTCAGGTGGATGATATCATGCCCTATCAATTTGTAGAGGCCAGGCTCCTGTAGTAGTTCACATACCAACCCTTCCTAAAGCAGTGGTGGGTCTGTGTTTGCAGGTTGTTGTCCTCACCTCGTGGGAACTATAACCTCTGTGTGAGGAACCTACCTAAAATTGACTAGTAAATGTTGTCTTATTCTGTTTTCCTTTGTTGAATTCAGATCTTTCCAATCTTCTTGGAAATCCTCCACTCTTTACAATTACAAGCTTTGTTTTGTAAGTAGTTTCACTCATTGGAAAATGAAACTAGGTTGAAATTTTATTCCTTGGATAGTTATCTTCCTATTATCCTCATATGCTTTGTTGTTTCTGTTGTTCTGTGTAATATCCATGGGTTTCTGTGAGAGTCTATAGTCCTTATGTGCTGAGAAATACCTGGAGGTTAACTGCACAGAAGAGAGAGTCTGCAGGCTTGTTGCAGTTTCTCACACTTCACAGATTTCAAATTTTATAGTAGAATCAAGTTAATCTTAGAAAATAAGTAGGGGGAAGCAGGAAGAAAGGGAGAAATCACACAAAATTTTAACCTTTCAACAGAGATGACTTTTCTCCTGATCTCAAGAAAGTAAACCGGCAGATCAAGCACCTTTTGCAATTGGACGCATTTGGATTTGGTGCCCTCTGGTGGAAAAAGCGCATCGACATTAACTGGCAGTTCACATCTATAGGCTTTGCTGTCCAATCCATAACTTATGTACCCAGCAGCTGGAGATGCTGGGCACAGAAGATTTTTTTAAGCTAGTTATACTTCAGCCCCCACTTCTTTTTCCCTCCTAAGGTTTGCCTGATTCCTAAATCTGCTCATGGTACAAATCCAGCAAGTGCACAAATGGCGGGGATGAAGATTCAGCCAATTGAAGTGGATAAAAATGGCAGCATTGATATTTCCCATTTAAAAGCAATGGTGAGTACTTAATTATCTTTGATTTTAAAGGCAGGAATACTCCTTGTCCTCTACATGTAATAGTGTTGGTACTGAATCAGAAATTTCTTTGAAACAAAATAGAGTAATAATAGTGACTACATGCTTGAAAAGGATAAGTAACTCTGTCCTTTTATGGCTCATTCAGATGGTAGCCACATGACACTTGTGAGATTTCCTTTAATTTGAGGATCTGTGAACTGGTTCAGAATGTCTTTCTACACAACAGACTCTAATAGAAGACCTTTCTTGTCTACAGCTAATATTTGAAATGAATAAAGCATGCTCATGAGTGGGAAGCATTTGAAGCTGCACTTAAACATTTGCTTAGCAAAGTTCAAGTCCACATCTGTTGGGGAAGGTGTTGCTAGGCAACTTTTTTCAGTTTTTGGAGTAGACTGGCTGCAGGTGAACCTTGGGAATCCAAGGGATTCGTAGGACACATTTCCAAGAACACATATTGTAGTTGGCTTTTATGTTAGTCATAAAACTGTATTGCTGAAAGTAGGGGGATGGTCATTAGATCACATTACCTTGAAAGCCAGATATTTCACTAGGCTTGTCTTAAGATCCCAGACGTGACCATTATACATACTTCTTTTAATACTGTGCCTTCTTCCTTGATTTGAAGTTATGCTTCATTGAGAAAACACTATTTTTCCATAGATGTTGCTGGAGTGAAGAGCTTAGTATCTTTTGCTGACTGTAAGTGACTTAGGCTACCTGCTGATAGACTTGCTTCTCATCTGTGAAACATCTTATGAACTTAACTACGTGTTTTCATGAAAACCTGCTCTTGAGAAGTTTTAGGAGCCTTGATGACCTCTTTTTTTTCCTACCTTCCTCCTTTGTCAGGTGGACAAGCACAAAGAGAACTTGGCAGCCATCATGATCACATACCCTTCTACCAATGGTGTGTTTGAAGAGGAGATTGGAGATGTGTGTGACCTGATTCACAAACATGGAGGCCAAGTTTACTTAGATGGAGCAAATATGAATGCCCAGGTACAAAATATTCTAAGCAGATTTATTACAAATGTGAGTGTACATTTCCTTGGAATGGAATAACACAGAAGTACTCAGTTCAGACCATAACACAGCTTCCCTGCATGAAATAATAGATCCTAAAATAGCATGTAAAGAATATTTTGAGACAGAATATTCCTTTCACAGGTGGGTCTGTGTCGCCCTGGAGATTATGGGTCTGATGTCTCTCACTTAAACCTTCACAAAACCTTTTGCATTCCCCATGGAGGAGGAGGACCTGGAATGGGACCAATTGGAGTGTGGGTATCTCTTTATTAGCCTTTTATTTAGAAAACACCAAAGCTTAGTAAATCTTCATTGGCAGTTCATTTAAATACAGAACCATGAATGGGAGAGGTCTTCTGTTGTTCATAAACTTCTGGTCTTCTCCAGAACAGTCATGTGCTGATCTCATGAATGGTGAGATTCACATTTAATCCCAAACCCTGAATTTTATATTGGCCCTTTAGTGTGTAAGGTATACCTTGCTCAATAGACCCATTTTCTGTGTAAATGAAGAGATGATCTAAGGACTTCGAGGGCTGATAATTGTAAGTAGTCTAGAACGCAGAAGTAGTACATGAGCTATGTGCATCTGTCCTGTAGGGCTATCATATTCCTCTAAAAGAAAATAATCTGATTCTTTTAAAAAATCTTTTTGATTTGGATAGCTGCAGGAATATCTTGTAATAGGTTGAAAGCTGATTGCCATCCTCTATTATCATCCATTATGTTAATAAACTTTCTATTGAAGACAGTCTAGACATTCATGAGGACTGTGTTTGAAAGGAAGATGAAGAGAAGCTACTGCTGAAACTGTCCAGAAATGGTAATACATGTGTTTAAATTCTAAAATAAACATTTTTGTTTTAGGAAGAAGCACTTGGCTCCCTACCTTCCCACTCACCCTGTCATCAAAATACAACTGGATAAGGATGCATGTCCTTTGGGTACTGTCAGTGCTGCACCTTGGGGTTCCAGTGCTATATTGCCCATTTCTTGGGTGTATATCAAGGTGCGTAAACTTTGATAAGGAGTATCAGCTGAGGTTATGTTTCTGTTATCAGAAAGTTTGAGGACTGCTGGAACCATATGAACAGTTTTAAGAGCAACTCATTCTAGGACTTTTTCACAGACTGAAATGCATATGACTACAGCACAGTCATAGGTTGTTTACAACCCTTGAACCTCTTTGGTTTTCAGTAGGACAGTGGAACAGTCTCTTGCCACCTGTTGCAATAGGAAAGGGTGGCTGAACAACTGCACCCTGCCTAATTCTTCTCTCTCTTATCTATAATAATCTTTGAGACAAGGCAGAAAGCTGCAATCAGGCTTGCCCTTTTACTGTCTCTGACTGTCAAGTTTTCATATTTAAAAGCTGCTTGGTAATTAGTGTTCTTCTGAAAATATTTTTGGTTTTGTGCTGTAATATTGTTATATTTCACCCATATTTAACATATAATTTACCAAAATCTGTTTAATAATACCTTGAATTCCAGGGCATTTTACTGAATTTGAAAACTTAATTTAGTTTTGGCCTTGGATGTACAACAAGTTATCTATGTAATGTTTTTAAATGCCTTGCAATTTGGTTACATATATGGAAGTATTTGGCCTACAGAGATGAGTGTAGATTCAAATTCTCTTTGAGAAGAAGGTGTGCTGAGATTTGAAGCAACATTTAAAGCTTTCAGTGAGAGAAGGAGTTGGAATGGTGAACATAAGGGCAATGTCATTCAGAATACCAAATAGCCAGTTTGATACTCTAGCCATGGAAACTTCCTCTCCTGGGAAAACCAGCCGTTCTGGAACTTGAAATGAGCAAATAAAATCTGGTACAGCTCCCATAGAGGCTGGTTCATATTATGAATATTTAAACTATAGTAAATTCTGGGGGAAGCTGTTTCTTCACAATGCAAAGTGCCATCTGTTTACACTGTGCCATCTACACGGGCTATCTTGAAGGCTGTTTCAGCTTTCCCCTTTGTCAACTTAGCTTCTAAGCGGAGTTCTAAGAAATTCATCTGCAGCTCAGTTCCAGCACTGTCTTTTTGTGCTTTAACAGAGATGCAAGTTTATCTGTTTATTTGGCTCTGGTCTTTAATATTAAAGCACAGTATTGTGTGGCATGACAGCAGCAAGCAGAATTTCTGTTGCACATGTGCTATAGATAGCACACACAACTTTATAGGCAGCTCTGGATGCTCTTTCCTTGTGGGTAAGGATAGTGACAGGCAGTGTCTGCAGTTCTCACAAGTATGCTGCTGACCTTCTTGAGTTCTGCTCACTTCTTCCTATTCACTTCAGAGCTTCTCAGTTTGAGGAAAGCTTTGCATTGTTGACTTTAAGCAAGAAGTCTTATACAGTAAGCAGTCTCATAAGCTATATATTTCAAGGCTGCTCTCAAGTGCTTTTCTATGTGCTCACCTAGTGCTTTTCTATGAGTGTAATGTGGAAAAGTGTAATAGCAACGTGACTGCCTTAAAACTAGCCAGACGCCTTAAGGTGCTGTTGTCTATCATGCTTGCCAGTATAAGAACACACATAGCTTGCTTGGGAGTATTTTTAGATCTGTTTCTTCATATTCTTCCTCTTTCAGACAATGGGAGCAAAGGGTCTGAAACACGCTTCCGAGATTGCTATACTAAATGCAAATTACATGGCAAAGAGGCTAGAGAAACACTACAAAATCCTTTTCAGAGGAGCAAAAGGCAAGTATTGGCCAATTTGTTTCCTTCTGCAAAGCTAATTGTTTTTCCTAGTGTAGAAATGGCTTTGCAATACGGTTCTTCTAATGCTATGTGACACCTGCATCTCAAATACAAGGAGAGAAATAACCTGCCACACTGCTTCTGCAGAAGTACGGCAATGAAACTGGGATACTTCGTAGAAAAAAATGCCTGTTTGTAGTTAGATGAAATGATGACAAAAGATGGTGTAAGCCTTGGCATAGAAAAAAGAGGAGCAACAAAGTTGAGACCTCCAAATCTCCCAGTGCCGCAAGATTTTATGAATGGGAAGCAATTTTTGGAGCTGTACTTTCCCTTCCACGCTTTCCTTGAAAAATACCCGGAAATTTTTCTCATATCTGCTCCTTATTCTCCTTTGTGAGATGGGGGAGAATCCCCTCGGAAATGAAGAATACTTCAGCTACATTCTACATCCCTGCTGTGGCTTTCCAGTCTTGTAGCAGTATAGAAGAAATGAGTAAGAGGTAGAGGGGTTATCTGTTACAGTAAAGCAATATTTTCCTTCTTTACACTGGATGGAACCAAAGAACATTCAAATAAAATATGTATGCATTTCAAAAGAGATGTATTAAGTTTAAGGGAATACATCTTGGCTATACCTGCAGGCTGCATTTTAAGAGATTACATTACTTCTTCACAGAAATGAGTGGAAGTTGCAGATTTTGAAGGCTTCAGTAATGAAATGAAAAAAGGTTCTCCAGGATCATTGACATATATTTAGATAACTTAGTTATTTAGCTTCTCTATAATATTAGATATGAGTTTTTCCCTGACATAACATGACACTGATTGTATTGTACATGGCTAAATTAGAGTAGCCTAAAACCCAAATGGTGCTGGGACACTCACAGATCCAATTATGTTTCAAAGTATTTGTAAATTACAGGAGCCACTTTGACCACCCTTTTCTAGTTCTGATCATGGAAATGAGGCCTCATCTTAATGTGATGTGG
This sequence comes from Coccyzus lansbergi, assembly GCA_033558105.1. Classification (NCBI taxonomy): domain Eukaryota; kingdom Metazoa; phylum Chordata; class Aves; order Cuculiformes; family Coccyzidae; genus Coccyzus; species Coccyzus lansbergi. Next base: position 2,392,771 of record JAUMJK010000221.1, read on the forward strand.
GACTCAAGAGGGCCAGTCTTCAAATACTGAGTTTTCTGTCTCTTACCTGATAACTTTTCAGGTTTGAGTTTTTGCCCAAGTGGATACTTTCACTTTGCCGTGTTCTCCACAGAACCAGTCAGACTGCTTGGTAGCCTGCATTATTCTATGGGTAATAAACATAGTGTACACTTTCATTTATAGGTTATGTAGCACATGAATTCATTTTGGATACAAGACCTTTCAAAAAAACAGCGAACATTGAAGCTGTAGATCTTGCTAAGAGGCTTCAGGATTACGGTAAGTCAAATAGCATAAGAAGGATATGGAAACTGTTGGAACAGGTACAGAGGAGAGCTACAAGGATGATGTGAGGGCTGGAGCACCTTCCATATGAGGACAGAATGAGAGAGCTGAGGTTGTTCAGCCTGGAGAAAAGAAGGGTCCAGGGAGACCTTACAGTGGCATTCCAATACCTGGAGGGGCTACAAGAAAGCTGGGGAGGGACTGTTCACAAAGGCTTGTAGTGACAGGACATGCGGTAGTGGGTATAAACTGAAGAGGGGAAGATTTTGCTTAGACTTTCCTTAGAAGGAGAAATTTTTTCACCATGAGAGTGTTGAGGCCCTGGCACAGGTTGCCCAGGGAAGTTGTGGCTGCCCCATCCCTGGAGGTGGTCAAGACCAGTTTGGATGGGGCCTTGGGCAGCCTGGTCTAGAGCGGGGTTGGAACTGGAAGATCCCATTCCAACCTGAACTACTCTATGATTCTATGAAAAGTCTTTTTATAAAAATAGCAGTGTGATAATTTCCTAAATCTTTTCCAATGGGAGTCAGAAAAATTCTAGTCCTGTGCTTATGGATGGTGAGCCTGTTATGAACATTTCAGGTCTCCAAATGTTCATTAAGAGCTATAAGAATGGTTTTGCACCAATGGAGTTATAGTAACTACTTACAAGTATGCTACTGCCTCCACAGTTTTCTCCAACTGCTTCTTCAAATTAGCAATTACATGACTCTTAACTGATTGGAGCAAGTGGTTTGAAGTCAAGAGCTTAATAAGAATCCAACAACAAAACGAAGGAAAAAAAAAAAAATGCTGCCATCCTGATATAGCTTAGGCAATTTTGTGCAAATACCCTGAAATATTTGATCATCATTGTTCTTCAGCTGCCAGACAAGATATCTCATAGAACTGCTTATGCAACTGTGCTTTTGAAAAATATCCATAAAAGGTGTTAAAACCAGGAAGTACCTCATTAGGGAAATAATCCAAAGCCCAGTTGTGATACCAAACTCCTCACTCTTCCTCTTTGTAATTGGGCTTCTGTAACATTAAATAGCGTGCACTATTTTAAAGAAGCTTTTCAGTGGGTAAGTAGATGAGTTACATGGATAAGTCCCACCTTCTGCACCTGAAAGAGAAGTGTTATAATGCTGTAATTAGCAGTAGTGCAGAAAGGGCGTCGTGAGAGACTGGCTTTTCTTTTTACCTTGCTTACCAGTGCAGAAATCTATACCCATCTCACTTTGCCATTCAGCCTGTCATAAAATGATAAAGTGACAAAACACTGCTACTGAAATAAGCAGCAGGAACAGAAATAACTGGGAGAGAATTAATATTCTTTGGGCTGAAATGTAACAAAACATAAGGGCAGGTTTTAAGAGCATTTTGTTCAATCAGTGTGACTCCATTCTAAATAACACAAGGGCATTACCCTTCACTGTTAAATAAGATACTTGAAAAGTCTGTGTTTTCTCTAAAGAACACTGCCAACAACTACCAATGAGTTCAGTCTTGTGAAAATATGAAGGGCTGAATTTGTGAATCAAATGTGAGCTAATGCCTATATTAACTCATAACCTATTGTCAGTGACTGATTTTTTCTTTATCAGGTTTTCATGCCCCAACCATGTCCTGGCCAGTGGCAGGAACACTTATGATTGAACCAACAGAGTCTGAAGACAAGGCCGAGCTGGACAGGTTTTGTGATGCAATGATCAGTATTCGCCAGGAAATTGCTGACATAGAGGAAGGCAGGATGGACCCACAAATTAACCCACTAAAGGTAAGATGGCTTGTAGAGCAAGTTACTAGCATCATCTTAACCCTTGAGACTTACCTGAGATTATGTGAGCCCTGTGCCTGGTCTTTTAGTACTCTGGAAAATAAGTATGTGAAACAGTTAACACATGAACTTCTTGAAATTTGACTTGTCTATGAACCTTAAACTTTTTCAAAATTTGAATTTTTATTTTCAAGTCAGAAGTCTGGCTTTTACTGACTGAGCAAAGAAAGTTATGCAAGTACATGATCTATAATTTTCAAGGCCATCTCAGAGTAATGAAGGATGCTTATGTATCTGGTTTAAGAAGGGAAGTGGGATGACCTAAAAACTAATGGCAAAAAAATATTGAACTAATTATTTTATTAAATGCAACACAAAATTGCTACAGGATCATGTTCTGCTAAATTCTTGTCATGCTATACTGACTTTTTAAACACCAAGGGGATTTTTGTGAAAAGACGGAAATGCATTCAAACCTTGGGTAGTATCTTCAGGCACACTGAAAAAAGTCCAGATACTGACTTGCTTCCTGTTTTATATCTACCTTTTTTCCTCAAGATTAATGGTATTCACAAGAGACTCTCCAGGCAGTAATTATTTTATGTATAGCAGTGTGAACATGAAGGAGGGTTGATACTGATTTATCCAACTGAATTAAGTAATTTCATGTCCTGGACGTGTCTTTTTGCTTGTAGATGTCACCACATACTCTGAATTGTGTCACTTCTTCCAAGTGGGATCGTCCTTATTCCAGAGAAGTGGCAGCATTCCCACTGGTGAGTTAATAATGAGATCCTAATGGTGTGGTAATACAGGAATGTGCTTTCTGCTCTGTGGTTTTCTGGTCAGTAGGAGATGAAGTAATCTGGCAAGAATAAAAACTTTAAAAAAAAAAAAAAAAGAGTCACTTTTACTGTTGCTTGATTTTTATGTGTGTGAGCTCTACAGTAGTTCCATTAATTTTGTTTTTCAAGACAGGGAAAAAAGATCTTAAAAAAAAAAAAAGTCTCCTACACATGAAGCACAATCCTGGACTTCCAAATCTCAGCACATGAGTACTAGATATTCCTGTTCGAAACAGCCCACACAGTTCTGACATACTGTACCAGGGGCTTCCAAAACAAAGTCCCACATCCCGACATTCAAATCTCTGTTCCAAAAATCTTGGATGAGGGTTTGGTGACATACACTGTCAGCATTGGGGCAAGCCACACCAGCATGGGCCTGCTAGAAATAAAGATCGTGTAGGAGCTGGATATATCAGACTTCTTCAGAGCACCACATAAAATTGTTTCCACAACCTTAACAGCTAAGTACATGTGTAACTAAATTTTCTCACCTAAAAGTGAATTGAATCTACTTTATTGCTATGTGCTGCTTCAGAAGAAGAATTGAACTGCACCAGTGGTGTTTGCCACCTTGTTTTATGTATTATAACTATATCGAACAGCAGAAGTCTCCTCTACTTTTCCTTGGTTCCTGTCTGTAAGCCAGTTAGTTACTCAAAGAGTCATTATTTTCTTCATCCCACGAGAAATGCTTCTTTGCAAGCATTTGTTATAGAAGATGCTTACACTTTTTTAGAAAACCTAAATATTCTTTTGACTGCCAATTCTATTATTCGTGCTTGTTAACTTCCAGGAACTGCAAACAGATTTGAAGTATTAACTTCACAAAAAAAAAAAATCCAGATTTTCAGCATATGTCTTTCTTAAAAATACTAAAGTCTATTCCTATTATGTAGATCTGCTTGATAGAAAAATTTAAATTGTTGGTTTTTTTTTGGTACTTAGCCATTTGTGAAGCCTGAAAGCAAGTTTTGGCCCACAATCGCTCGCATTGATGACATATATGGAGATCAACATCTCGTTTGTACCTGCCCACCAATGGAAGCCTACGAATCTCCCTTTTCTGAACAGAAGAGAGCATCTTCGTAAGACTGCTTCCAGATGCCTGACTCTCTGAGTCCATCAGGATGGCCTTTTACCACAGGGGATATATATGTATATATACTGTGTATATTTTGGATAATCACCATGTTTGCTAATTGAATCACTGCTCAGTTAAAATGTAAATACAATCCGTATGTTAGGTGGGAACAAAATGTGATTGTTCCACAGCAGTTGATGAAGTTGCCTTGATTCAGCACTTTGTCTGTTTTGTGCTAAGGTTTTAACAATTAACACACATTTTGCCAAGTGGCATGGAAACTATGGTTTAAAAAAGTAGAAAAGATGCAGATGCATAAGGCAATAGTAATGAATATTAACTGCAGGAGTAATTGTTTATATTTTTTTAAATAAGGATGAAGTAGATTTTAAAATTTACTTCATGTATTACCACTAGCATTGCCCCCAGTAGCATTGCTAGTGGAAGTATTTCACACTGGTTTTTAGGTACAGATACTAGTACTCTAATAAAATTGGTGAGAATTTTAAGTGTTGTTGTGTTCTGTATTTTACCTTTTAAGCTGGATTTACCCAACAATGCAGGAGAAAATTTGGAAGCTTAAGGTACTGACTTGTCAGAATTGCCACAGCAGTAACAACTCTACAAATCAAAATACTGACATTTCTATTAAAATAAATATCTGGGTTTTTTTAATAAGCTAGAATGATCAGTTCTACTGAGCATTAACATCTATAACTTTTTTCTGTATCACACCAATTTGTCCTTGCAATTCCATCTAATCCTTTAATTCCAGAGAAGGCACGAAACACCTCTTCTAACAGACTCTGAACTGCTTAGGTCTTGTCTAACAGTATTCTCTGTCCACAGTTTCTCAAATATCAGATTTTGGATACTGGCTTTAGTTTACACAGTGCACTGAGCTTGCCTTGATTTGTCATGCAAGGCTATAGGTTGTGTGAAAACTGTTTCTCAGCTTTAGGTCTGGCCCTCCAAGAATACTGACAGCAGCCTGAGACCAGAGCTCTGCTGCTACATGTGATGCCACATTCAATTTCTTAGTAGCCAGAACACAGACTTTAAACAGCCTCTTCTTATCTGTTCCCACTCAAATTTATATAAAACTGATCCTGTCACCAGTAAGTGATCCTGTAAAGACAGACTCATTTAGCCACCCGAAGCAGGATTTTGGTGAATGAGAAAGCAAGTACTGGGGTAATACTCAGTCTGGGGAAAGGGCTGCATGATTTTGCAACTTAGAATCAGCAACTAGTTGACCTCTTCTTGAAGGTTAACATGTACACTCGTTCCTGGGAACTTTCTCTGAAGTGACACAAATGAAGCTAGTGACTATAAAGTCAAAACCCACAAGTCTTATGTGCTTACTGCACAGAAACAATAACGAAGGTAAAATAATATATATAATTTAATTCCTATAAAATATTGAGCTACTGTTTTATAAAACATAGAAGTTAAGCAGAATGTAAGAATCTCTCTACAGCTCTTTCTAACTGTATGCTTAACACTAATCCCAGTTCACCTACTGAACAAAACCTAAGCCCTCATTCTAGTATAGACAGAACAAGCTGAGGAGTAAAATCTTTCAAAACCGTTCAGAAACACCTGTTTTTTTGATGCATGGCTAGAGAAGTTGTACAAGCATTATGTATTTTGGATGCAGCTGAAATCTTAAGTAGAATGGAAGAGGGAGAAGTTCCTATGTTTGGATGAAGTGTATAAGTCATTAAGCTAACTTTCAGCCTCAAAAAGGAGCACGGCGTGTGCATCTCATTGACCATTTTGTTCCCACACACTTGCAGGGGCAAGATCTTAAGTTACTGAAAATGGCATCTATACATCCATATACTATATACATCCCTATTCTGCTGGCTCTAGGCTGTCAATGCAGACCTATGCTGACTGTGGGAGTCCGACTGATGGCTCTCATCTGCATGGAGCTGCTCTGGCTGCAAGCACAGCCAGGGCCAACAGGGCTCCCTCCTATTTGCACATGGATTGAGCACCAAGAAGCTTCTTCTGAATGCTCACTAGAAACTAGAGAACCTACACGGCACCGCTGCTACAGGATGTGTGCAAGCCCATGGATAGTGAGGGCAGGTTGTTTTCTTAAAGTCTTAATTAATGAGAAAACGTTAAAAAATGAGTTAAGGAATATAGAGCTTCATGTCTGAAAAATAAGAAGCCCACCTAAACAAAGCATTTAGTAGTCTGAAAAAAAATTCTGTTAAACTGTTGTTATTTAAATAAGCAGAAAACAGGAAAAACAAGATTAGCAACTTTTCTGAATCATAAAATATTTAATAAGGTATATTTTGGGGGGGGATATATTGTATATAAAATTTCAGATCACAATATGAAGCGATTTGAACCCTCTCCAAGCTAGCACTGCCTTCAAATCCGGGTAGATGTATTGCCACTGATACAAGACCTACTAAAAGCATACAGTTTAACTAATACAGAAGTGGCTTTTTAATATGAAATATTTTTTACACAACTAGAGTGTCTTGAATACCCTCTTTAAGTGCAAAAAACACAGATCACTTTACACTAATGCAGCAACAATGCATTCATATTGTTCTCATTAGTCATTAGTAGTCAACTTGCATAAGATACAAGAAAAGCACAATGAAGCTCACAAAAATAGACTAAAAATCAGCCTGTTCTTGCAAAAAAATACAGCATAATGGGAGAAAAAGACAAAAAAGGATTATGCACACCACAGAATTTGCTGTTCTTTAACCCAGCTGGGTTAAAGCGCTGTTTCTGGGTTGTTTTCAGGTTTTTTTGGTTTGGGGTTTTTGTGTTTTTTTGTAGATCAAACCACATGGACCAGGCACAACTAATATTCAGGAGGCAGTATGTAGCCAGAACTTCACTAACTCGTAATCCCCACAATTTATTTTCCTCTGTCCTGAGGTAGTTAGACAAAAACCAAATCATGAATTGAGCATCAGCTAGGCCAGTAGAAGCTGAGGCTTTTCTGGTTTGTTTGTTTTTAACTTTACAAACTATAATTGTTCGCTGGCCAAAACTACCCTTGATGTTAAAAGACAGCTGAGAATTAGAGTTCTCACTACACCCAGAAGATGGCTATGAGGGGAAGAGGGTTAGCTGCTTCAAAATGTGACAACGTATTGAGTCCCATCAAGCTGGCTGGTCCACTGTTGAATTTCCCATGTTTACTCTCCTTTACTGTCTATAAAGTCAATGGGAGTAGTACGGAAGGATTGAGCACATCATCGCCCTTTACAGTAACCAGGAAAGAACTGATCCAGTAGTGTCTGCAGTATCTTGTTGGGAACCATGATGTATCCCTTTCCCAGGTAATAGCGGCAGGCAGGGCAGGTGAAGACTTCAGCTCTAAAGGAGCGCTGTAAACAACTCTAGGGCATACAAAGACAGAGAAGAAAATCATGAGAACTTTGTTTTAGACTGACAGCTTAACCAGCAAAACCTAAGGAATAAGACAAAGATGCAATCTGCTGTACTGCTAGAAAAAAAGGAAGTCATTACTGAGCCCCGAGGTGCCTACTTCTGCCTGTATGACTGAAATGTCCTAATAAAGGAACTCTGTTCTGGACTGTGATGTGAAACATTGAGCTTGGGAGGAACTAAAATCACCACACAGATTTCCCCTTCATTTTCACTAGTGCCTTCTTGTGAATCACAGCCATGCCTGAAGCTTGCTTCTGGCTTCCCAGTAAGATTGCTACAGTTTTCCAGATCTTCATTTAAAGTGGAAGGTGAGTATACCTAGTAGATTGTTTATGTAACAATCTCAATCCACCTCACTGGATATGATTCAGTTAAACCTTAAAGATATATGTAGAATAAAACAATCTCCAACACCTTAGCATCAGTGCTGCCCTCCTTGTTATGTCACCACAGGCTCCAGATAGACTAAGCAGGTGAGCTATAGAGCTGAAATTTATCAGGGCAAATCTTTCTCCAGAAGCAGTACCAGCTTACTACCAGGTTATTCTTTACAACTTTAAATGGATGTTCTGTGTTCACAAATATTCACAGATGTCTTCAAATTCTCTGCTTTTCTGAGTTTGTTATCATTCAAGCTTTCTCTTCTCCGTGGTTTTCCAGTTTCCATTATTCTAAATATTAACCCCTTCAGAATACTTTTAAAGTTTTTTTAAGGAGTCATAGTCATTCTACATGTGCAGGGTATCCCTAACTACACAGTGATTTCTACTGGAGTGATAGATATAGTCTTGAATAGTGAACTTGCATTATCATGTATTTTACTAGGATGATAATAGTCTAAGTCCTTTTAGGCTCTTAAGCAGAAATAGTATGATAGGCACAGTTCAAATATGCACAATGCATGATTCTGTACACATCTACAAAAATGATCTCTAGTACAAACTGGATTACAAACTCCTTACATTATATCAAACTGATCAAGATTTTAATATGCATGAGTTATAAACTGACATCCATGGCCCTCCTACCAAACATAAACAATACTAAGAATAACAAGATAACAACTTACTTCAAACAAGCCTGAATAATTTTCTTGTATTTTTCTTGCATCCTTTCAACGACTCTTAAGAGCATTACACAATTACAAACCCTATTTTCCTCCACTATGTAAAATTAAATCATTGTTACTGTACCAACATCTAGCTCCTGGACCAAATTAATTCCTAACATAGTTCTAGTAATCACAAAGGAATGACAGCAATGGTAAAGTTAGCTTATCGTGTCTATCAGGATCTATACTAAATGTACTTCCACACTTTATTACATAAAACTAAGGTTACATAGCAATCATGGAATGCAAACCACTTCCATGTTTTTGCTCAGAATGTTAGGCAATAATTACTGTCTTTCTAGAACACATATGGTTTTGGTGACTGGTGTCTCAGAGCCAAGAAAACAGCCTAGACCAAGACTGAATTTAATCTTACTTTACAGATGTTGTGGAGGCACTCTGTTGTCACCGGCTGGTAAACCAGCTCCTGGCAGCAGACACACATAAAGGATTGTTCCAGTTTCTTCAGAAAATTCTGGTGTAGAAATAGAAAGGACAAATTCTATCACAGTTCATGTAAATGCCACTTACTGCATAAAGACAACAAACTTACTGAGTTCTTAAGTCCTTCATATACATGACTGTAGATTTCTAAATGTCATTAGGAAGCATGTCCATAAATTTTTAATTTCCCTGCTCTTCAACAAAACAGAGAAGTAATGTTTTAAAAATTATTTACTTGTTTCTATGAGTGTTGTCATAAAAAAAATAAAATAGACTGGAAGGCCTGATTCTTTTCATAGGCCAGAAAATTTAGTAATTGCATTCAGCATCTGCAGCTAGACATTTACGTGTTCCTAGAATATCTTAGCATCTCTTCCAAGGGAATTGCTTCTGCTAGGAAAGCCACTTCTGCACCTCCTCTTGTGCTTATGTATACAGCTTTCTAAACTGCTTCTTCTCCAGCCAAATTCTCTGCAGTATGTATATCAACATCATCGATTCTTAAATTTCTTCAGGGCACTTATAAGGAATCCCAAGACACATTTGTATCAGGTGTTTTACACGCACAAACATGGTGATCTCTAGCATATCAGTGATCTCCAGACTTCTCAAGAATACAAGCTTGGGTATAGGAAAAAAAGCAGCTCCTGGGATAATAAAAATATCATTCTTTGCAACAAATTTTAAAATATCAGATTTATCTTAAGCCACTTTTCGTGGTTACAAGGGAAGATGGTTGTTTCAAGCAGAAAGATTTACATTTTCACAGTAGTCGCCTAAAGATGCCAGCGATTCCCACTGCCTTTAGTGGCAACCAAATCAAAATCTTATGAAGGTTATGGGTAGGAATCTGCAGAAAAATGACTTCTCAGTAACTGCTCTTACATTACTGTCTTCTCCTTTTTACAAAGATATACCCCCATTGCCTGTCACCAAGCACAATGCAAGAGCTGAAATTCCATCTAATCATTACAGACACTGGATAGAAGACAGATGACAGCAAATAACACTATGAGTTCTTATACTAAGACAATTGCAGTAGCATTATACCAAGAAACAGTGCTATGAGTGGAAAAGTAGGAAGTTACAGATAACTTTTTCTGCTACAGAAGCACCATAAATAGCCACTGGTAATTCTCAAATTAATTATGTATATCCATTTTACAACCAATGGTTTGGTTTTCATGGAGTTGAGTTTTATCAAGTTATTTCAACTCCTTGATTTCTTCTGCAAAATAGTTAAAATAACTATGAACTTGACATTAGTAATACTAATTATCACTGAAAGACGTAACATATCAGGAGACAAGGAGTTCTGGCAAGCTTTTTTAATATTAGTGCCTATAGTCTCTTCAATCTTGAGCTATTCTTGCTTCTCTCTTGACACTTAGGGGGAAGAAAGCATTTTTCTTAGTTACTTAAGGTTCCCTTTCTACATAATGGGATAATGCAGACTTTGGTAAAAGTATTTTCACTTCATATCTAAATTTGAATATGACAGTACTTCCATCTTCTCAAACAAAACAAGCAAACTGTATTTTGTCATAAAATTCTTTTCTGTCTAAAGTTGCTTCTAGAACCATGCTTGTTTTCTCACATCAGCACAGCACAAAACACACTTGTAACTTCAGAGACAACATACTCCCTTCAGAAATGCTAAGAAAAAACCCACTTTGAACTTCAAAATGTTGTTTGTGCAAGAAAATATCTCCTTCACACAGGTATAAACCTACCCATCAGTAGCAAATCATACAAGTGAGGATTATTTCTTTCAATCACAGCCTTGAAAATAAAAATAATGCTAGACACAGTTGGTATTTAGCAAAAGTTCAAAAAGCAAATTAGGTTTTAAGAAAGACTCAAGATTTCTCCTGGAAGTCTAAGGAACTAAATATGACAAATGATGCATGCAGCAAACATACTGGTCCTTCCTTAAGAGAAGCAAGCACTTCATCCCACAGTTTCTGGTTCATACAGTCTTCTCTAATCAGCCATTGCTGCTCTTGGGTCAACTGGAAAGCTTCTCCTTTCCCTCCATCTCCCATCCTCATGGATTTGGGTGTATTTGTAGGTTCCTCTATACCTGCTTAAGGTTATGATCATTAGATGTAGTAACAACAGAGTGTTAGTCTGAACTAATATAAGGAGAAGATAATACTGTTTCTAGAATGCTAAAACATGTTCTACACTCATGAAATGCAGCAATCAAATCCCTACTCCAACTCACACTGTTCAGTATTGCTTTGGGCAAACAACTTTTCAGAAGAATATTTATTTTTCTACAGAGATTAAGAGAAAAAAAACCCCTGCAAATATAGTAAATAGGATAAGACCCCTGCACTATTAATTAATTGTAGAGCATATACTTATCAAATTACATGAGTATTTCAGGTAACTTCACACTCCATAGAGCTTTCATGCTACTGGCTTAATAAACAACATGACATGCTTTGGTGTTGAGTGTTAAAAAGTAAAAGGAAATACCATCATCAATTGTCCTTTTCTGGTTTCCATTACTCTGGCTGGTTGGCTCCTGTTTCACAGTTTGCTTTTTAACCTTATCTTTCTTCTCCTTACTAGCCATGGCTTCCAGATAACCTTCTGGATACTAAAATGTAAAAAAAAAGAAGAAGAAGAGGTTTTAAAAAAAACCTCACTGGCAGACAGGAATTCCCGAATACCAACCAGACTAATTTCTAAAAGACTTTGAAATCCTGTGACTACATATTGAAACAATTAAAAAATAATTTTCAAAACCCTACATGATGGAGAAAACACTTACATTGATACCTGTTACTAAGAAAGTGTAGCTAAATCAAATAATCTAATCTAGACTGGATTGTATTAAAAGGAATCTGATATTGATATCTATGCCCTTACAACTATTATAAATCGGTTAGGCAAAGTTGAAGATGATGGTATACTGTAGATACACCACTGCCTGGCTGTGAAAAGAAACAGTATGTTAATTCTTCCTATCAATTCTCATGGGTCAGTTTGTTCCTGTGCCTGAAATACACTGTCTATAAAAACTCCTCCATCACACAGAGAGAAAAAATAAATTAAAACAGCACAGATTTTTCAGTTTCTCAGACAGATTCAGCAGTTGCCTGTAGAAATTCTTTCTGGTGTTAAGAATCACAAAACTGGATTCAAACTTTCAATTTTCCAATTCATATATACAAAGCAACTCACTGCTAAGGCAGAAAGTTTCATCCACCATTCCTCCTACTGTGATACTATTACAGGATTCCTTCAGTATTCAGATAACCCGTGATGTTTTTTGGCATTAAATCCAGCCACAATGAGGTGAGAGAAAAAAAACCTGGGGCTTTAATTTAACTTATTTCTATTTCTGGCATGTGTTTTCTGGAACTGAGAATAAAAACAACTCTGTGAGTCCTGATTCAAACCTGTACGCTCAGACCCAGTTTCTTTGACCGCTCCATTCCTTCTGAAGTCCAAGGTGCAGGCTCAACATCATCTCTCCTCAGAAGATAGCGCCAAACTAAAAATCCACATTTTCCAATTTCTGGCCAATATTTCACCACCTGAAGAACAATATAAAATTACTGCCATTTTTAAATTACAATCCAAATATATCATATCATCATACATCAACTGTTGAAGAAGAAAAGACTAAGTTATAAATTACTATTATATGGCAGCTCCTCCCTCAGGCGTGATTTTTTTGTATTTTCAATAAACGTATTGCCCTTAAAAGATACACACCCTTATTTCAGATACTGAGAAGTCATTAGTTGCACAAAAACCTAGAACATTGTTGGAAGGAGTGAGGAAATAATTTGTTTGCCAGGGATGAATATGACTCAGTAAGCACATATAAAGAAGATTACACATTCAATTTATATATTCAATTACAGGTTATGTTCTACTACTACAGCTCTGAATATTTTCAAATTACATCTTTGCAGAATAAGGTAACACTAGGAAGCTATCATGAACAAAAGAAGAATTATTTCTTTTAAGGAACAATGAAGAATTTGCAATGTAACACATACGGGACTTCTTAAAACAGCTGAAGAAAAATGTTAAGTTGCGCTCAGTAGAAATCAGAATACCTTGTAAATGCCGTCATATCTGTTGCCTTCCTCTGGGGCATATTTGCTGATCCGCCGCCCTTTTGAACTGCGTACGACTCTGACTGGCTTACCAGCTCTCCAGTTCTTAGACTCTGCTCCATTTTTGTCATCCAGAGGAGCATCACAGTTAAGGGCCAATGCCCTAGAAAGAGATGTAAAACCTTCATAAACTAGACTGCTTCACACAATAGATTTTTGAGAATTAATGTAATTAAGTCATATCTATTTTCTTCATCTAATCACACTTTATTAAGCAGCACAGAACTTTTCAGGATACTCCTACAGTTGACACTGTCCTGCACAACACTCTGTTTGATGGATGGACCACTTGATGGATGGTAGCACTCAAAGAGTTGCAGTCAATGGCTCAGTGTTCAAATGGTGACCAGTAACGAACGGCATTCCTCACTGCTTATTGGAACTGGTGTTAAGATTTTTGTTGCAGACATGGACAGTGAGATTGAGGGCACCCTCAGCAAATTTGCCAATGACACTAAGATGTCTGGTGCAGTCAATATGCTAGAGGGTAAGAATGCAGCCCAGATGGACCTTCACAGGCTTGAGAGGTGGACCTGTGCTAGCCCTATCAAGTTCAAAATGGCCAAGTGCCATGTCCTGCACCTGGGCTGGGGCAATCCCAGTTAAAGGCTAGGCAGAGAACCGACTGAGAGTAGATCTGAAGAGAAGAACTTAGGGGAGTTGGTGGATGAGAAGCTCAACAAAAGCTGGCGATATGTGCTTGCAGCTCAGAAAGCCAACTTTATACTGGGCTGCATCAGAAGTGTTGAGGGAGGTGACTGCCCCTCTACTCCGCTCTCATGAGTCCTGAGTGGAGTACTGCATTCAGTTCTGGAGTCCTCAGCACAGGAAGGACATAGGTCTGTTGGAGTGAGTCCAGACGAGGGCCACAAAGATAATCAGAGGGCTGGAGCACCTGCCATATGAGGACAGGCTGAGACAGTTGGGCTTGTTCAGCTTAGAGAAGAGAAGGCTGTGAGGAGACCTTATAGTGACCTTCCAGTACTTAAAGGGGGCCTAGAGAAAAGATAGAGAGGCTTTTTAGCAGGGAGTGTAATGATAGGATGAGGGGTAATGGTTTTAAGCTGAAAGAGGGTAGATTTAGATTAGATGTTCGAAAGAATTTTTTTGATGTGAGGGTGGTAAGACACTGGTACAGGTTGCCATGGAAGTCATGGACGATCCATCCCTAGAGGTGTTAAAAGGCCAGGTTGGATGAGGCTTTCAGCAACCTGATCCAGTGGAAGGTGACGCTGCCTACGGCAGGAGGGTTGGCATTGGATGATCTTTAAGGTCCCTTCCAACATAAACCATTCTATGATTCTTTAAAACCTGCAGAACTGATAAAAGCAATGCAATCTATGTTACCATAACCAGTAAGGAATAAAAAAATGGGAATGCAAAATATGTTTTTCATCAACTTTCCAGATGAAAACTCAGCTCATATTACAAACTAAAACAACAATTCTTTTAGATTTTGAAAAATCATAAAATCATAGAATCATAGAATCACCAGATCGGAAGAGACCCATCGGATCATCGAGTCAAACCATTCCAATCAAACACTAAACCATGACCCTCAGCACCTCATCTACCCGTGCCTTAAACACCTCCAGGGAAGGGGAATCAACCACCTCCCTGGGAAGCCTGTTCCAATGCCCAATGACCCTTTCTGTGAAAAACTTCTTCCTAATCTCTAGCCTAAATCTCCCCTGGCGGAGCTTGAGGCCATTCTCTCTCGTCCTGTCCCCTGTCACTTGGGAGAAGAGGCCAGCTCCCTCCTCTCCATAACCTCCCTTCAGGTAGTTGTAGAGAGCAATGAGGTCTCCTCTCAGCCTCCTCTTCTCCAGGATAAACAACCCCAGGTCTCTCAGCTGTTCCTCATAAGGCCGGTTCTCCAGCCCCTTCACCAACTTCGTGGCTCTTCTCTGGACCCACTCCAGAGCCTCAACATCCTTCTTGTGCTGAGGGGCCCAGAACTGAACACAGTATTCAGGGAGCTGTCTCACCAGTGCCGAGTACAGAGGGAGAACAACCTCCCTGATCTGTTGGTCACACTGTTTCTGATACAAGCCAGGATGCCATTGGCCTTCTTGGGCACCTGGGCACACTGCTGGCTCATGTTCAGTCGGCTGTTGACCAACACCCCCAGGTTCCTCTCCTCCTGGCAGTTTTCCAGCCAGGCTTCTCCCAGTCTGTAGCTCTGCATAGGGTTGTTGTGCCCCAAGTGCAGGACCCGGCATTTGGCCATAGACTCTGCCCAGTGGTCCAGCCTGCTCAGATCCCTTTGAAGAGCCTCCCTACTCTCCAGCAGATCGACACTTCCACCCAGTTTAGTGTCATCTGCAAACTTGCTAAGGGTACCCTCAATGCCTTAATCCAGGTCATTGATGAAGACACTGAACAGGGCTGGACCCAGCACTGAGCCCTGGGTAACCCCACTTGTAACTGGCCTCCAGCTGCATTTAACACCATTTCCCACCACTCTCTGGGCCCGGCCATCCAGCCAGTTTTCCACCCAGGAGAGTGTGTGCCTGTCCAGGCCAGAGGCTGACAGTTTCCGTAGCAGAATGCTGTGAGAAACTGTGTCAAAGGCTTTACTGAAGTCCAGAAAGACCACATCCACAGTCTTTCCCTCATCCAGCAGCTGAGTCACTTTGTCGTAGAAGGTGATCAGGTTGGTTTGGCAAGACCTGCCTTTTGTGAACCCATGTTGATTGGGCCTGATCACCTGGTTCTCTTGCAAGTGCTTCATGATAGCACTCAAGATCACCTGTTGCATTACTTTCCCTGCCACTGAGGTCAGACTGACTGGCCTGTAGTTCCCTGGATCCTCCCTGTGATCCTTCTTGTAAATGGGCACTACATCAGCCAGCCTCCAGTCCAGAGGTACCTCCCCAGTCTTCCAGGACTGTTGGAAGATGATGGAAAGGGGTTTGACCAGTACATCCACCAGCTCCCTCAATACCCTAGGGTGAATCCCGTCTGGCCCCATAGACTTGTGGGTGTCTAGTTGGGCAAGCAAGGCTCTGACCACCTCCTCTTGGACCATAGCAGCTTCGTATTGCTCCTCTAGTTTTGGGATTTGTACAGAGAGGGAACAACTTTCTTTACAATTAAAGACTGAGGCAAAGAAGGCATTAAGTACCTCAGTCTTCTCCTCATCCTTTGTCACTGTTGTTCCTTCTGTGTCCAAAAGCAACACAAAAAAATAAAAAAAACCCTCTTCTTAAAATAAAAATAAACCATAAAAAACAAAAATAAACCCTTCTTAAATACCATCGAGGAAATTAAAAGAAATTTATAATACAAGGCAAGATTTCCCTATCACTGTTTCCTATTAAATGTAGATTTTAAGACTTTTTAAGTGTATGTACAAAGATGAGTATGATGAAAAATGCTATAAAGAAAAAAGAACACAGGAATCATCTCCAAAACGCTAGGTAACTGAAATTTCTCATATAAACATAAATCACCTAGAAGTAGAAGCTAAATATTAATAGCCAGCTCAAGAACAAGCAAAGGACTTCATCTACCAATCACATTAAGACTCTCTTCTGGAACAAGACAGTATGAATATCAACTAGATCAAACTGTCATAATGAACACCATTTCTACCACCACAGCCTGATGTGACCAGGCATTGAAAACTCCTCAGAATCATACTCAAGCCAGACCACAGACCTCAGAACAGAAGAAACAGTATGGCTTATAAACAGCCGTGGTATGAGTGTAAAAACATACATATGCCAACTTTATAAGTATTTCTCATATGATAACAAAACTTACAAATAGAAAAATATCTGGACAAGCAAAACCCAATTCTGATTCAGGTACATGGAATCATCATAATCAGCAGCATCAAAATGCTTGAAAACTTATATCAAAATCAGTAACTGAGAGAAGTTTTTCCGGTGGATTGCTTATTTGCTAAAAGCAACAAAATGCTGGGATTAAATGTTTGTAAACCTATTGCTTAAACTTACTTACATCTCCCTTTCCTCCTTCTTGTTGTTCATTCACATCATGTCCTGTCTCTCTGTCCCTCACTCTCCTTCTCAGCAGCCAAGTCAGGCATGACCTTTTTCTCCTCTAAGCACCACAATAAAACTTGAAAGAATCCCTCTCCACTGTCCTTTACAGCAGCACATCATATCTAAAAGCAGATCCAGCAAAGAAAAGGTCTCAGTCAATCTCAGCACCCACAGGCATCAAGTGGTCAGTTGCCTAGCAGAGACTATACTCTTGAGACTGAAAAGGATGGAGAACTATTTGTGCAGGTAGGCTTTCAAAAGGCATAAAACCACTTCAAGCACTTGTTTATTTCATCTTTTATATATCTATCTTCTTTTTCAAGGACCTGCTCTTGCCAAAGCAACACCCTAATTCCTCGCTTTACACAGAAAACTACCATGGAAAAAAAGGCCAGCAAAATAGCTAAGATATCTTTTAACATGGGAAAATGAACAAGCATTCTTACTGCTTTACATTTTTTAACTGATTTAACTATCGAAGAAGAAATTTAAAAAGCAACACTCAGAATAGAAAACTTCCATTCAACAGTTTTGGCAAACTTCTCATTAAATTAAAACAGTCCTCCAAAGGAAACTGTAGGACAATTTCAACCATGCTACTTGTATTGCACCAGCAACACAGCAATGTACTTCATTGGGGTGTAAAACATAATGCTTGAAAAAAATGCCTATTACCAGCAAGATGCACCACTGTTTATGAAAGCAACACATGCAGATTTAATGAACGTACCAAAATGATTGTTTTAAGTTAAAGCACCAACAACCCAGCTCTTAGTTTTGGAATACTTTTAAAATTTACCTTCAAAACTTACCTATTCATGTGTGTTAACGTCTGGTCAAATGAATGTTCTCCAATCCTTTTATTGCCAGAAAGATCTCTACCTCCACTCCCAGTGTAAGTGAATTCATCTCCTCGGTCCTGTGTAAGAAGATTACCTTTGTTTTAATGCTTCAAAGTAAAGCAACTCAGTTTAAAAGAGAAAAAAAAAAAAGCAACTTCATTTGTTCTAATTACCCAGACAAACAATACTCCAATGTGTGAGGGAGATTGGCCACTGGATTAACACCCTCAGCTGCCTGTCTTAGACCCAAGAGTCAGGCATGACTTGTATGACAGAGGACTCCCAGTCCTCTCTCCATTCGGCTGAGGAGAGAAATTTTGGAGATGGAGGGGAGTTGAAGCAGTTTCCTGCCCAGTATGGCAGTAGCTTTGGAAGAAGGGGCAGGCATCTTTTCAGAGGAACACAAGGATGAAGGGAGATCATGCAGAGAGAAAATCAAAAGGGCTGAAGCCTAATTAGAACTTAGATTGGCCACTTCTGTGAAAGATAATAAAAAATCTTTCTACAAATATATTAACAGCAAAAGGAGGGCCAAAGAGAATCTCTGTCCTTTACAGGATGCAGGGGCAACAAAAGCCTCAGTCACTAACAGTAAGGTAAGATACTCTCTGGGTACTCAGCCTCATGAGCCAGCAGACAGTGAGGAAGAGCAGAATAAAGATCTCACGACCCAAGAGGACATAGTTAGAGACCTGCTCAGCCAATTAGACATTCACAAGTCTATGGGGCCGGCTGGGATCCACCTGAGGGCATTAGGGGAGCTGGCAGAAGTGCTTGCTAAACTGATTTTCATCATCTACCAGCAGTCCTGGCTGGCTGGGGAACTCTCATTGGACTGGAGGCTGGCAGATGTTACACCCATTTTCCAGAAGGGTCAGAGGGAGGATCCAGGGAACTACAGACCTGTCAGTCTGACATCAGCCCCAGGAAGGTCATGGAACAGGTCACCTTGAGCACTAACATACAGCATATGCAAGAGAACCGGGTGACCAGGCCCAGTCAGCATGGGTTTATGAAAGGCAGGTCCTGTCAAACTAACCTGATTGCCTTCTATGACAACATGACCCACTTACTGGATGAGGGAAAGGCTGTGGATGTAGTGTCTTTGGACTTCAGTAAAGCCTTTGACACCATTTCTCACAGCATTCTGCTTAGGAAACAGTCAGGAAACTGTTGGTCGACAGCCAACTGAACATGAGCCAGCAGTGTGCCCAGGTGACCAAGAAGGCCAGTGGTATCCTGGCTTGGATCAGAAATGGTGTGACCAGCAGGTCCAGGGAGGTTATTCTCCCTCTGTACTCAGCACTGGTGAGACAGCTCCTTGAATACTGTGTGCAGTTCTGGGCCCCTCAGCACAAGAAAGATGTTGAGGCTCTGGAGTGGGTCCAGAGAAGAGCGACAAAGCTGGTGAAGGGTCTGGAGAACAGGCCTTATGAGGAATGGCTGAGAGAGCTGGGGTTGTTTATCCTGGAGAAGAGGAGGTTGAGAGGAGACCTCATTGCTCTCTATAACTACCTGAAGGGAGGTTATGGAGAGGAGGGATGTGGCCTCTTCTCCCAAGCGACAGGGGACAGGACAAGAGGGAATGGCCTCAAGCTCCACCAAGGGAGATTTAGGCTGGGCATTGGGAAAAAAATTTTCACAGAAAGGGTCATTGGGCACTGGAACAGGCTGCCCAGGGAGGTGGTTGATTCCCCTTCCCTGGAGGTGTTTAAGGCACAGGTGGACAAGGTGCTGAGGGGCATGGTTTAGTGTTTGATAGGAATGGTTGGACTCAATGATCCGGTGGGTCTCTTCCAGCCTGGTTGTCCTATGATTCTATGAACTGGAGTAACAGTTGTACTGACACCTGGGAGCTGATCACCTAAACGAGATTAATGCAAAGACAGAGAACAATAAAAATGGACAGTAGGTCTTTTCATGAAGTGGTTTATGAATGCTATGTTCTAGATAGTGAATGTTTGGTATAAAATAATCAATGAACATTGAGTCAAGATCCTTCAGAACTTCATAGAGGCAAGTAACATGTGTCTTTTATTTTTGCTTCACTAAAATAGATGCATCACATATTTAGAAAGATAACAAATCCAAAGGAAGAGGCATGTATCTGTCTTGAAAGCAATAAATATCATGATCAAAGCAGAACATAAACTACATTATTTGTATAACTACACTATCAGATTGTTAAATACTACTAAATTCAGACTTCAAAAGTATAATGAAATTTAACTATACTAATCAAAGTATAACTCAGTTGTAAATGAGGTACTTTGCTTGAACATAAATATGAGCCCAAGTATTCTTTAAGAAAGATTTACTGGCATATTTCCCTCCAAAATACTGAAAACCATTCAGCTTGTTACTACCAGTAGTTTTTCCAAAATCATATTTGCATAAGCACTAACTTTAGGATCAATGACAACTTATCTCTACCTTTACAAACACTGATACATTTAAACAGCAAAACAATTGCTTGCATAAATGACCTACCACTTCATCCTCAAATCCTCCAGCTAATACAAGCGAATAAGCTCCATCATTACTGCGTCCATGGATTCCACCCACATGTGGTCTGTG
The DNA here is from genome assembly GCA_033558105.1 of Coccyzus lansbergi. Classification (NCBI taxonomy): domain Eukaryota; kingdom Metazoa; phylum Chordata; class Aves; order Cuculiformes; family Coccyzidae; genus Coccyzus; species Coccyzus lansbergi. The sequence goes on from JAUMJK010000221.1 coordinate 2,413,311, forward strand.
AACACCTGCTTCGCTCACCTGGTAACAGAAAAAAGCCAGTTTGTGGCATTTTTTTCAAACAACTAGCCACCTACAATCACTTTTAACAATCAATTTTCTCCTTAAAATATTGTACAATGATGTCTGTGTAAACAGGTAATGCAAGACTGCCATTGAACATGAAAATCCACATGTTTTTCAGGAAGAAAAGCGAAAAGCAAACACACTCCCAAAATGGAAGGACAATGTAGGAGAGTGGTGACACTGGAAGCTGTAGAGTTCTTCGGGAAAAATCTCCACAATTCTTCCTGAGGCAGTATTTAAGATTATATTCACTGCTATACTCCACCTTTCACAGTCACTTAGAACAATCCAAAGCAGACAAAGATTTGCCCGTTTGTCAACCTGTAACAGTTCTTAAGGTCACAGTGGCATGCATAAAAATCATTATGTAAGGTACTATTAAGGTAATACACTGTCAATATGACCAGCTCAGAGGAATATTATCTCATTGACTAAAAAAACAGAAAAAGCCCTTGCAACAACATATGGATCATAAGCTTGTTCTCCAGAGTAACTTTCTGATAATGAATGTGCAACTAAGCTGCAATCAGATGACTTGAGAGTTGCAGTTGTACCATAAACTGGCAACATCATTAAAGGGTGCTAGAACATCACTGCCACAAAAGATAATTTCATATCCATTTCTTTGATCCTTATTTCAAACTAACAATTTATATATAAAAAACATAACAACCCAAAACCAAACAAAATTTCCCACCTTTATGAATCAAAAAGAGGCTAGGTAGTGAACTATGTATTTTCTCAGAATGCAATGCCAAAATTACATCTTCCTTCAAGGCCTGACTTTTCCGTTTTTCCTCATTTTGCTTCTCCCACTCCTGAACTCCTTTTCCCAATATACACTTTCAAGAAGTTCCATTGAAGTTTACATTATTCTGCTGGAGTCTTGTACTTTCATAATACATTAGATTGAAGGTCCAGCTGCCCCAGAATGCTGTCTCCAACAAGCAAATGCTGAAAACTATGCAAGAACATGATGGTATAGTCTTGCACAGTTTCTCAGCATCCAGTTGTCTGTGACTCAGAGTTCCTAAACTACTCAAAGTTTTTGGATCCATGTTATCCAAAGAGAAGAGTTCACAGTAGTACTACTTGTTAACTACATTTGTTAATTCTGAAGTGGGCAGCTGAGTTTGGTGGGGATTTTTTGATGACCACTTTTAGTTTTACAAAAACATGTATACTGCTCCCTTATCACTTTTTTCATACCACATACCATTTTACATTTACATTACACCACATTTTCAACATCGTCCCAGAACAAAGTCTTTCCAGTTGAATGAAAACGATTTCACCCCTCTAATCATCCTAACAGTTGTTCATAAGAATATATTTAATTTTCCTGACTCTTCCTTTCACAAAAATTAATAGTTGATTCAGTTATTCATCACTATTGGATATTAAGATGACATATTTTCAAAATTAGCTATTAGAAGATATCTTACCTAAATGATAACAAGAAGAGGTAGCTGACAGTCCATTACAAATTATATAGTTAGAACTGCTCCCCACCCCACATTTACTATCCACAACAACTTAGCACTCTCACCTAACTTTATCAGCTATTTGCCAGTTTTTTGAGATCATTTATGAGTACGCTGAATAAAAAGGCCGCACTAGTGTGCTCCTCTTTCCTGCTGTATCAAACATCCTTTCACTCATTCCTCCCTCCCTTCTTTCATTTCCAGGTTTTATCAATTAAAATTTAGATTTCTGGTAGGTGATTCACCCCAAAGATGAACTCTGGTAAGTAATTCATGCCAAAGATGCTCTTCAGATGCTCTTCAGAAGCAATACTTAGTCAATTTCCTTCTAGGGAAAAGAGAGTTTATGTCATAAAAAAACTAAGCAAATCAGAAATAAAGAAACTACAGCCTCTAAATTCTCATAGATTTGCTGAGACAAACTGATTCCTCATCCAAAAGACTAGCTGCATGAGAAATAAAGTGCAGTTTAACTTTCTATGTAGAAAACAGTTCAATCTTAAACAAAAAATTATTTGTACCCCAAATTAAGTAATTATGTAGAAACAGTAATTGTCTTTCAATATCTGCTCCGCACACACGCATATATATATATAAATTAGCATTCTCTGCCTAATTTTCTGAGAAAAGTAGTGCTCTAATTCTGTTCCTTTTTCCTACCAGTACTAGAAAGATCTGAAAAATATTAGCTTTATGCTGTCAATGGAATTCCCAAGAAAAAGGTAAACTAACAACTTCTCTTACTTACAAGACTTAATCTGGAAGCAAACACAGGAGAGATCAATGAAATATGCCAATGGATCAAAACTGAATTTTCCTCTCAAGCAAGGAATTTTGAATAAAATTGCTGGTATGATGAACAGCATAATTTTACATTACAAATTCAACTTGCTTCATCTATGGCTTTTATTGATGGTAAGTGTTGATGAACAACAACGAGGTGAGAAAGGACCGAAAGAACTAGATTAGGTTTCAACTGCTTCACTTGGATTTCAACCAAGGACCAAAATTGAAAACTGCTGCTAAGTGGAAACTGTCTGCTGCTAACCAGATCAGCCTTAAAACTTGCATGGCCTTCCAAATCCATAATTGTTTACACAGTACTGGAAGACACGACCATCAAAGGAAAACTGCCCACCAAGTGTTCTCTTCTAAAACATGAATAATAAAACATCTGCTTTCTTCTCATGAGAAAGAAGGTGACGAAAAGTTCAGAAAACAAATCAGAAGGGCTTCTGATTTGTAACTTGCCTCTCCTCAAGCAGTTTGAAAAAAATGTCTCTATTCTTCCAAATACACTGGAAAGCATTCAATTACAATCATTTACACATGCAAGAGACAAAGAACTGAGTCTGAATATAAAGAGTATGCATATCCCAGACTAAAAAAACCCCACAATAAATCATCAAAAATTAAAGAAAAAATCAGTGCTATCAGATAAGGCTGGGGTAAAAGGAGGTAAGTTTGCAGTTTACTAGACAGTTAGAAAATACAAAAAATCAGTACTTGCACAAAGTGAAGCTGTCTCATTCTCCCTGGTTTGTTTTTTCCTGCCCCTCTGAGTATTGGCACTGTGCTTACACAACCACACTGTGAAATGGACTGGGAAAATTATCTGTCCTTCTGCCCCAGATGGGTTTATTTTTCTGCCAGTTTTTCTTACCATTCCAGTCTACCATAGAGCCTAAGAAATATTTACAACAGAAAATAAGACATTGTAGGAAACAGCAAACGCTGTCAGTAATGTCAGTAATAGTACTGGTTTTAGACTAGTTTAAGCTGCTCATCAGCCTCGAAGAAGATTTTTACATCCATTATGTATGAACAAAAAACCCAACAGGGAGCCAATTCTCATGGATGCCATCTTATGTTTTTAAAATCTACCATATATATCTCTTAAGTGGGATAATCAGTTCATGTGAAGTACACTTCAGAAAATACTTGACTCTATTCACTAAGTATTCCACTTAGAAATTTACACATGAAATTTGTTTTATCTTAAAGACAATAGAATTCTCATTAAGTTCTTTTGTAAAATTAGTATACAACCTTCACTACTATCAGCATCACTTCCAAAATCAGAATCATAATGTATTTCCTTTATTTAGTCCAAGTGAAAATGGTAATTCTCAATCTGAATTTATTTTAGTGCCCAGTTCATTCATTACCCTTCTTAATTACTTCAGCTACAGCTGACAGTGAAACAACATACCTGAACTCTGAATTTCCAGGTTGTCCCAACAGGAATGCCAGGTATAGGTCCATAATGATTTGAAGGAACAATAGTGCATTCCTTAGTGCGACCAACACAGGCCATGCCCTAAAAACACACCGACAAAATGAATTAGTATTATAATATAGAAGTCTATTTGCAAAGTGAATGCAAATCTGATTGTTACAATACACACATCAAAATATGTCACCAATTGTTAAAAGGAATATTAATTAAGTAATATGATTTATGGGTTTGGAAGAGGGATCTGGAGTTGGGCTCTTTCGGTTTCACCTGTATTCATTTTAATAATTCTTCAACTGCTTTAACTGCCAGTAGACAGTGGGCAGGAATTAACATTATCTTATTCTCTGTGCAACCCAGTACTGAATTTTGTGTAGTGCATATATAATTATAGATGTAGCACATACATGAACAATTAGAATAATAGCTATTTCTAAAATACACTCTACCTTGCCCCAGTCTCTCTGGCTTTCAGTACTGGCAGATGGCATCTTTGCTTTCTTTTTACTCTGTTTGAGCTTTTCTCCAGCCTTTACAACTTCATTAGAATCATTTTTGCAGGAAGGACAATACCTAAAAAAAGGTTTTAGTAAATTCTCAATTACTTCATAATAATGGCAGTACATTTCTTGTAGCCAAAATAGCGTCAATTTATTATTCTTGACTGAATATTTCAACCCAGTAAACATATAGCAGTTTTAAGCAGCTACAGTCTATGGCTTAAAAAATGAACCCAACATGAGCAAGAACTGCCTATTTTTTAAAAAAGGGCATTGCAATATTTTTAAAGGTAGAGTGCTAGAGGCAAAACATTTTGCTATTCATTTTCACATGATATGTGAAAAGCCCCCGTGACTCCTGTATTCTCTCTTCATTGTGTCCTTTCATTTAGATCATATAAAGCAGAAGACAGCTGAGACTAAAGCACACTGCTAACCAATACTCATGTTTTCTATGTCCCGCCCATTACTACCCTTATTTTTTGCTTCTAGTACAATAAACTTCACTGCATGCAGATGAATGTCAAACACATCCAAGTTATCAAACAATGTGTGTAGACATCCACACACATATGTATGCACTCACTCACTCATTCATCTGACCTCACAACACCACAACCACTTCAAATATATAGTGTTGGGACTCTAGCTAGCACAAAGTCATTCTGGTGGGAAAGTAGGAGATACTAGTATGTAGTGACTACAGCAGAGGGCCAAGGAGTACACCAGTGCTTTTGCTGCTTCTAGTAATGCTTTCATCCTACTCCAGGTATGCCAATGCAGAGAAAATGGTCAATGATTCTGGCTCCCATGGCTTGCGTTTGGCCCATACAATTCTAACAAACATTCTTAATGACATTTTAATTATATGAATTAGACTTCTAGTACTTGTGGAAATTTGTCAGTAAATTTTTGGCCAGAAATGAAAGTGGAAAGGTCTAAAAGTGCACATAACTTATGACCTGAGTGACTCTAAAGACCATGATGTCAGTCTAATTCTTGTGTGGTTCTATATAGAACACCAAATCTTCTCCATGGTGGAAAACAGTCCTGTGAAACTATGCAGTACAGTAACAGTGATGTTATTGGAAGAGGTTAAGAAGATCCAAGTAGTAATGACTACACTTTCACATAATTTCTATTCTTTAAACTCCCTCTGTAGCCCTTTGAAACAGAAGTAGAATAACTCACGAGAATGTTTCATAAGAGGTTTTTGAAAAGAATGGGTGCCAGTGAAGACCAGAACACTAACAGCTAATATGTAAAATCATTCGAAGCACACAGCAGGTCAAGATAACCCTGGCAGATCAGCTACACCAAAGAGACATCGATGGTTGATGAGATTTCAGCATCAGTATCCTGATATGCTTATCAAACCCTCTGTGTATCCAAGGCCACAGATAATATAGAGAGAATAAATTGTTTTCAGGGTGGAACAAAGTATTTGGTGTCACTGACCTGGAGGAGATACATGTTATTTCTCAGAAACTTCCCTGTGGCTAATACTGGAAAACAGATAGACTTGTACTGTTGCTGGAGTACTGGATTAGAGCTGGTTCTGAGAGCAGGGGGCAAATGAAGAATGGATGCATTGAATAAATGTGTACTTCCAGACTGAATGATCTCATTGAATTTTCTGAATGAAGGAAGCCAAAAAGGCACTTCTCAGGTGCTCTATCCAAAGGACAAGTGCAATCAGCTAAGTCCATACTGCTTATGGACTGCAGTCAGTAATAAAATCAGTTATGTGTTGAGATTGGTTTCCAACACATGACATCAATTCACTTATGTTGACAATCAGTGGAATGTAAGATGACGTCATGCACAAAAGATAAGTCTGCGCTGACAGCAGAAAACTTGGAGACTTTCAGACTAACAGGCTGTGTAATAAACACTGCTGATTAAACATCATAATAATTTTGTATACACAGGAAGTGGGAGGCACAAAGACACAGTCAAACAAATCCTGTATTTAGCTCCAACAACCCATACATATTTCTAATAGGCAATGGAAATACTTTTTAGATAGTGTTTCAAGCCAGTAGTTCCTCCAAAAACAGTGAATACATCTCTTCCTAATGCAAAATTTTCATGGGAAAAAAATAAATTCCAACAACAGTATCCCTGCAGCCAAATACCACACTGAGAAACACTTATCAATGTTAACAGTCTCAATTACTAAGTCACACTTTGGCATAAACACGGGAGTTTAGAAAAAAAAAAACCCAACAGAAAACATGCAGACCATTAAGCACTGACAAATAAACAAATCTACTGTGGCATCCACCACAGACAGGAGACTAAGTTATTTATTTCCAGAGAATGTTAAAACTTCAAAAGCACTTATGTGGATTATTTTTTTATTTGAAGTATACATGTCTGCAAAATTTAATCACAAAATCAGAACATTCCATAAAACGTACCCATAGACATCTTAGACATTTATTACATGTCTGTGTAATGGAAAATTTTGTTAGAACTTTTTCTACTACTGACTAATTTGTCAAGGATTAGCATCTCTTGTAAGTCACAGGCAGGTGATAAATATGAACCGTGTAAATTGTAGAAAATTACAAAGAAAGCTAGTAGACAAAACCAGTACAGAGCCCAAGGTAACTTAATGGACTTCCAATGGGTCCATGCAGATTCACTTCAAAATGCACTTATCTTAATTTTACAATGACTGTTAGCTAGGATTTCTGGCTGACAGAAATAGAGAAAGTAAAATTAAAGAGTAGCAAGGTGATAACCTTCCCACAGCAGGAGAAATGGATGAAGAAGAGACAACAAGAGTATAGAGGAAAGGCACAGAGGCAGCAACAGAGACAGAGGATGAAGAGAAAGGGAAGGGTGAGGATAAGACAATTGTTCAAGCAGTGAAGCTTGAATAAAATTAAAAGTTTGGGGGAAAATCACTGTTGATAAACATGAGGTCTGATAATAACGGAGAAGGTCATAATGATCATAATAAATAACACAAACATTCCAGTTTGAAACTCCATATTGATAATTAAAGCTTACTAATAATCATTTAAGAATGTTTTAAAAGAATTTAAACTAAGGTTTAAGTAGATGGATTAAAAGCACAGCACAAAGAAAAAAATTATCAATATTGTCTCTCATGAGGTGCAAATAACAAAAAGGTACCTTGTATAAATTGGTAATATAGATAAATAAAAGTCATCCTTGTATATTTACCAGTCCTCATCTTCTGGTATCTTGCTTAAGGGAGGGTTCAAGCAGTATATATGATAAGCCATATTACATTCATCACACAGGAGTTGCATGTGAGCATCCTGTTTTCCACCACACAAATAACACGAACAAAACCGGCACTCCTTATCTGGATCAGCCCTGCAGTGCTTGCATTCAGGGCCACTTTTTCCTGTCAAAACAAACAAAAAGTCAAACGTCATTTATCTTCCAAAAGCACATTACTGTATCTACAAGAAAAAGACATCACAGGAACACTGTCCTCACGAAAAAATTCCTTTTTTAAATTTTTTTTTTTCACAATGAATTATTTGACTATCTAGGCTACTGGGATTTCTTCTGCTATATAAATAAGCAGTAGAGAAAATTACTAATCAGCAGCTTCTCTTTCTTTCTTTTCTTCCATCCCCAACATGCCACCTGCCTACACTCAATAAAGACAGAGGCTTGCACAATCTCTAGTTGGAGTCTTCTTAAATACAGTCATGAAGAAATTCCAGTTAGGTAACCAGTGGCAGTCAAATGAAGATGCAACTACAATTTGTAACAGTTTCCTTCCCCATAAGTTAAATTACAGCTGGATGCAAGAATTAGTAGTCTGCAACTACAGACCCTCCTAATCACCAGCTGTTTCACAGCAGCACTTTAGTTTACACACAAAGAAACACTAACTTACTGTTTTGGCTCACTTAGAAATTTGGATCAATAAACTCCATTGGCATTGGTTCTTCAATCAGGGATAAAAATGCTTTCATACAAGAGCAAAAATAGATATGTAAGAGGAGAAGGAAGAAACACTGAATACTTGTAGCAGAGTTAACATTTATAGGAGAAATGCTTGTAACAAGTAGGAGGTCCAGGAAAATGACAGCAGACTTCAGAAGAGAACTTGATCACAGCCCAAAGAATTCCGACATCAAAAGAAAATAAATTTCATTTATAAGTTCTGCATGAAAGTCATCTAAAAATGCCATGGAAGTGAATTTGGGCTTAAACAAGCTGTTCAGAAAGGATGGACCAGGAAGGAGGGGCAGAATCTTTGCTTTCTATATCAGGAAATGGATAGAGTGTGAAGAGCTGTACCTGAAAAATAGCTACATAAAGGTTGAAAGAAACGGGTGAGAATAAAAGACCAAGCCAACAAAAGGAACCTTGTGGTTGGTGTCTACGGCAGGCCACCTGATCAAAGGAAACCTACTGATGAAGCCTTCTTCCTCCAGCTACCAAAGGCTTCAAGCTCTCAAGCTCTTGTCCTACTGCGGGATTTCACCTACCCTGACAACTGCTGGAAAAGTAGCATAGCAAGCTGTAGGCAAGCCAGGGGACTCATGAAGAGCACTGAAGATAATTTCTTAACCCAGGCAATAGATGCCCATACCCAAAGAGATGCAGTACTGGACACAATGATCACCAATGCAAGTGACCTCATCAGTGAAATCAATATCAGAAGCAGCCTAGGCTGCAGTGATCACATGTTGACGGAGTTCAAGCTCTTGACAGATAAAGGACAGGTGAGAACTATGGTCAGGACCCTAAATTTTAGGAAAGGAGACTTCCAGCTCTTCAAGGAGTTACTCAGTAGTATGCCTTGGGATATGGTCCTTAGGAACAAGGGAGCAGAACAGAGCTGGTAAATATTTAAGGATGCTCTCTATAGAGCACAAGAGTGCTCAGTCCCCAGATGTAGCAAATCGGGCAGGGAAGGAAAGAGACCAGTGTGACTGAGCCAAGATCTGCTGGTCAAACTGAGGAGTTAGAGGGAACTGCACAGGCAGTGCAAGCAGATACAAGGAAACTGAGAAGAGTACAGGGACGCTGCCTGGTTGTGTGGGGATGCGGTCAGGATGGCCAAGGTACAGCTGGAGCTGAACTTGGCAGGTGAAGTGAAGACTAACAAGAAGGGCTTCTAGAGGTACATCAACGAGAAAAGAAAGGTTAAAGAAAGCATATCGCTTCTAGGGAACAAAAATGGTGAACTCACATGAACAGACAAGGAGAAAGCTGAGACAGTCAACAACTTTTTTGCCTCAGTCTTTGCTAACAGTGGTTCTTCTCACCCCTACTTGTTCAATGGACAACAAGATGGAGAATAGAGGAGTATAGCCCCTCCCACTGCAGGGGAGGATCAGGTTTGTGACTACTTGGGGAACGTGAACATATATAAGTCTATGGGACCTGATGAGATTCACTCCAGAATCCTGAGGGAATTGGCTGATGTGATTGCCAAGCCACTCTCCATGATATTTGAAAAGTCAAGGCAGTCAGGGGAAGTCCCTGGTGACTGGAAGAAGGGCAACATTATCCTAATTTTTAGAACAGGTAGAAAAGATGAGCCTGGGGACTACTGATTTGTCAGTTTCACTTCTGTGCCTGGGAAGATCATGGAACAGATCCTCCTAGAAGCCATGATAAGTGCACATGGAAGACAGGGAGGTGATTAATGTCAGCCAGCATGGCTTCAACAGGGACAACTCTTGCCTGCCCAACTTAGTGGTTTTCTGTGACGAGGTAACCACATTAGCTGGACATGGGAAAAGCAATACATGTGATCTATCTGGACTTCTGTAAAGCCTTTGACACAGACCTCCACAGCATTCTTCTCTCTAAATCAGTGAGACATGGATTTGATGGGTGGACTGTTCAGTGGATAAGGGATTGGTTGGATGTTTGCATTCAGAAAGTAGTGTTTGATGTCCAAATGGAGATCTGTGAGAAGTTGTGTCCCTCAGGGGTCCATACTGGGACCAGTGCTGTTTAATACCTTCATCAATGGTATTGACAGTGAGATGGAGTGCACCCTCAGCAAGTTTGCAGGTGACACCAACCTGAGTGGTGCAGTTGTCACACCACAAGGACAAGATGTCATCCAGATGGACCTGGACAAACTGGAGAAGTCGGCTTATGAGAACATCATGAAGCCCTACACCTGGGTTGGGGCTACCTGCAGTTTCAATACAGGATAGGGTATGACATGATTGAGAACTGCCCTGCAGAGAAGGACTTGGGGGTGCTGATAGATGAGAAGCTCAACATGAGCCAGCAACGTGTGCTCACAGCCCAGAAGGCCAACTGTATCCTGTTCTGCATCAAAAGAAGCGTGGCCAGCAGGTTTTTTTCTAAGCAAGGAAAATAATGACTGAGCATTTTCAGAAATTCCAGCCCCTTTCTGCTAAGGAAAAGCTTGCTATCCCAACTGAATAGCCTTTGCAGAAAATTTGATCCATATGGATAATACAACAGCGTAAAACCTCCATGAAGAAGAGCTCCAAATGAAAGTCTTATAAGAAAGAGGAACTGGAATGCCAAGTGTGTTTTATAAACTATTGTCTCTGGATGAACGTGAAGAATACTTTCTATCTTCAAGTGCAGAAGAAATTAGGCTTAGAAAGAGAAGGGGATGTAGTGAGTCAGTGGCTGCAGATATATGAAGAACGTACAGGGAAACGCTTGTAAAATGCCTAAAAGGAATTATGACTTTTTTTCTCTAAAAAGGTGATGCAGTTCATAGCCCAGCAAGCAGTATGCCTAAAAAACAGGAGGAATTGGAAGCTACTGCACAGCTGCAAAGCTATGATTCAATTGCAGTCACTGAAACTTGGGATCTATCACGTGACTGAAGTGCTGCAATTGATGGCTATAAACACTTTAGAAGAGATAGTCAAGAAAGAAGAGGAGGGCAATTAGCCCTCTATGGGCTGATTGCACAGAATTGTCTTTGAAATGAACAGGACATGAACTTGTGGGTAAAAATTGGTCAAGCCAACAACTGAAACCTCGTGGCTGGTGATTATTACCAGCTGTCCAATCCAGGGGAGTCTGATGATTAAGCCTTCTTTCTTCAGCTGCAGAAAGCATCATACTCACAGCCTATAATTCAGCTGCAGGACTTAAGTCATTCCGACATCTGCTGGAAAAGTTGCACAGCAAGCTATGGGAAATCCAGGAGATCCTTGAAGAGCATTGAGGATAATTACGTAATTCAAGTGGCAGCCAGCTCTTTAAAAACACTTTTGTTACAATAGGAGACCTCTTGATTTCCATCTGTGAGCAATCAGGCAACAAGGGCAGGAGACTAGCATGGCTGAGCAAGAACCTCCTGGTCAAACTGAAGGGCAAGAAGGAAATGCACAGGCAATGAAAACAGGACATACACCCTGAACACAGGGATGTTTCCTGGTTTTGTTGGAATGGGACTGGGTAAGTTAAGGCATAGTTCAGGAGCTGAATTTGGCAAGGATGCAAAGAATAATAAGGACTTCTGCAGGTATGTTGGTCAGAAAAAGTTTAAAGAAAATGTACCCACCCCTCCATTCCCTTCTCTGCTCCAATAAATGAGGCAGTAGAACAAGTGACAACCAACATGGAGATGGCTGAGGTACTTAAGGACTATTTGTGCCTCATTTTTCACTGGTAGTCAGTCTTCCCACATATCTCAAGTGCCTGAACTTAAAAGTGGAACTGGTGGAATGAAATCCTTTCCACTGCAGACGATGGTAAGATTCTAGACCATATGATGAACTTGAACAGGGAAAAGTTCATGGGACTAACTAAGATGTACCCCAGGGTCATGAGAAAACGTGGTGACATAGCTGCTAAGCTACTAGGAGGAACATAATGAAACAAAAAGACACACATAGTTGCAAATCTCTACCCAGACAACCATACCTAAGTAGTTTAAAGGAAGATGCTACAAGTGAGGAAATAGCTAACAAAATAGGAGGGAAAAGAGCTGTAAGTGAAACTAAAGAGCTTGGATTTGAAACAATAAAGGCAACAATCAATGTAGAAGAACAGAATGCAAAATGAATGCATACTCATGTCAGATCAAATGGTGCCTCTGTAGATAATTTTGCATAGTTAACAATATAGTAATCATACCTTTATAACACACATAATTTTAAAAATTAATTCACTTCACAGTAGCTGTAAGGAAGAACTAAATGAATTGTAGTAACTTTATATGTCCTTTAGAAAGTTTCATGAGCAATTATACTTATTGGCAAGTTGGTAAGTAAGTAAGGACATTACTAAGTATCTAAAGGCAAAGTAGTACATGTACATTAATTTTCTCATACAACAGTGTTTTTAAAATAAGAACATGTAGATGCTACAAGATGCTACAAAAACTGTTTAATGTGACCAAGAAAATATGAGTAGGCTGGGTGATTATTTTTTTAAATAATGAAAAATTAATTGTGAGAGGTTCATTTACAGAAATTCACATCCTTACTTTCAAGAATGTCACAGCAAATGGTATTTGCTTCTCTGAAGAACAGTGATATTTTAGATTGCAAATAGAGAGTACATAAGCTAGTACTTGTGCACTAAGAGCTACATACAAAGGTTCTGAAAAACCATCTTGGAGTCAGGAATCTAAAACATAACCTAATACCTATTAGTAGAACTGCAGCCCAATCTCTCAGTGTTGCTACCACAAATATATAAATATCTATACCTATATCTATATATAGATATACAAACACACACACATATATATATTTGTCTATAAATGCATGTATATATGTGTGCATCTATCTATCTATCTATCTATCTATCTATCTATCTATCTATCTAATTACTCTCATCTTTAACATCTATTCAAACTTAGGATAAACTGTCATAGTGCTTTTTAGATACACTGCTACTAACTTCTTCTTGTGGTAGCGGGGAGGATGAGGAAGCATGGAATGGTTATTTTTTTGCCAAGGGTCATTCAGGGCTAACTAATAATCCAAATGTTAATTATCCCTTTTTACCCCATGGTACAAGCAGCTTTGGCACAAAGTTCTCTCTCTCTCTCTCTGATTTTTTTTTTTTTTTTTTTAAATTCTGACAAAATGACAGGGCTAAAGTACATCACTACAGACTGTTTCTATCTTTGGAATCTATTAATTAATTAAAAGTCTAAATAACGTGACAATTGCAATAGCAGTTTCGGTGACCTGAACACCTGCCTAGGAACTTAGAACTGAGACTACAAAATTCATTCCTTACAGCTCATTTAGAACATTACCAGCTGTTATTTTTTTTTCCCCACTTACAACTGAAAGTAGTAAGATGTATTAGTTTCTGAATAAGTTAAGAAACAGAGCCACATTACAGTCAATACAGTCTTGGCACAGAAATCTAAAAAGGGTTCTGTTATTACTTTCCTGAGCACACAAATCACAAATACTTCTGCATGCTGATCCTTCTGTTTTTTAAATAAACATAATTCAATTTGTTCCTCTATCCAAATAATAATAAAAAAGCATACTTTTGAAATCTCCATCCCCAAATGTCAATGGATAAGCTCCTGGCTTTTCAATCTTGTACATTTCCTCTATAAAAAGGATTTTACAATCATTTATTGTGTCTTCTGGGCCTCTGAAAAACAAAAAGAATAAAAAAATGCATTCAGTAAGGTTCATCAGGCCTAGATCCTGTACTGTATGAACCATAAGCACTGCGATAAAGCGTTTTCTTCCTATCACTGATCCTTTATTTCATTTCACACACTCCAAAAAATAGTGTAGCACTGTAACTTCTCAGAAAAACAAAATACATATTTAAAATTCATAGAAAGAAAAGACTACTCCATTATCCTTAGACTACCTGGCAGCTGAGTGTGTCCTTACCTTATTGACAGCCATCCATAACTTTGTAATTCTACTTCTAACACCTCAAAGTATTTTGCTGGTTAAACACAGCAAAATAGACAAAATTGTACCTTTTCAGATGCAGCATATCAAACATTATTATAAAAGTATAGTGTCAGAAATGAAGCAGAAATAACTTAAAAGTCACAATAACAGACACTACTTAGAATCCACATACTAAAAAAAAAAAAAAAAAAAAAAACAAAAAAAAAAAACAACAACAAAAAAAAAACTTCAAAAGCCCTACTGGGACTTCTTAAACATTTTGGAAACCTAAACTCTAATTCTGCAAAGAAACATACAATACTGAATTTTATACTGTGAGTAGTCCTGTTAATGTCAGGTTTCAGTACAAAATCTGTACACAATATCTCACTGATGAGTAACAAATACTCCATGACTCCACAACATCAACACTGAAAACCTTGTAAAGAAATACTACAAAATAGTAAATGTAGAGTAAAGGTTTCCACCACCTCCTATTATAATCTCCTTGTATTTACTAAAGTTCTAATTCAAATATAAATGTATCTAAGAAGAAAATGTCATAAAAACACCAATATTACCTTCTCTTCCCTCCTTGTGATGATAATGTGCCTTCTTCAGCTGCCTGTACTATATTTTCAATTTAATACTTTATTTATTAACTAGGAATTTTCATCATAAGCGGTATTGAAAGTATAAATTACTGAACACCACTGCTTTCATTTAATCACCTCTGTCATTATCAAATTCAGAACTGAGCAGTTTGGCATGTGAGAAAGGAATTTCCTAATGAGATATAGAGAGCTTTATTTTTTGAAGGGTAAGAACCAGCTATTAAAAAAAAAATCTGAAGATTAGTGTTTGTTGACGTTTTCTTGTTATTCTAATTCTGTTGCACTGCTGCAGTCCCTGTTTTGTCTCTAGAAAAACACTTCAAAATCTGAAACTACAAAAGCAAATAAATTAATACAGACCACAAATACCATAACTGAGTTTTTAAGATTGTAAAGTTTTAATATTTTGTAGTTAAAGTGCCCAGTGAGCATCCTGCAACACAAAAATAAAATAGCTTTTTTTTCTTATCTCCTGTATAGACATCTGATGTGTCAAGCATAATAGAGAAGTAGTAGCACACTGTCAGACTAATTTTGAGTTAGGAAAGAATGAAGATTATACAGTTTCTTTAGTATTATACAATTTTTTTAAGGTTTTTATATGAATGACAAAACCAAACTATTGTATTGGTTACTGTTCAGCATTTGAAGGTGGTTGTGTAAGATCCTGCTAGGCAAAGCTGAAGTACCTTGCACCATCACAAGTGTCTTTTCAGATGCAGGGAAATAATGGCAATGAATAACTGCAAAGATTATGATTAAATATTGCATTATTGGAGAATAGTTTCCAAATAAAGACTGCCATTAGGTTAAAATGCTACTTTTCTTTCAAGTATTCAGAGTGTAGAAAGACCAGAGAATATGTCTGAGTCAGGTAAACCTTTTAAACCCTATTTGTAGGATATCTGCAAGAAACAATCCCAGAGAAAACCTGAAAATCCTTCTAGAAAGTCATCAGGTGGCATATCCCTATAATGATCTAGGCTGGAAAATTAAATCAAACTGCAGATAGGTAGGGGGAAAAATGAGGATAATGGCAGCAACAGAACACCAGGCTCCAGAAACAGCAGGCTTTGGTCTAGGATCTACTTCTATCAGCTCTACCTCTTTGCCTGCCCCCACCACTTCCCTTAGAGCTGTTTAATTTACCCTCTTCATACTGTATTTTCTCCAGAAATTTAGAAAGCAGTTGTCTTTAAAAAAAAAAAGTTTTCATCATGTAATTCTCCACATATAGTCTTTAGACAAGAAGCAGAGTGGCAAAACTCACAGACATCTAGCCACATCTTTGCGAAACAAGCCAAACCTAAGCCCAGTAGAAATTTATTAGGAGTAAATTCCATTGGTATCAATCTTAACAATTAGAATGACTTTTAATCACACTGATTATCATATTGTTTTCTTTAACATTACCATGAAAAGATGTATAAGCTGTTTTAACAGTATTAGTGTTCCAAAAGGTTTTACAGTAAAGTTTTTGTGAAGTATCCAGAAACATAGATTTTTATCAATCTTAGTACAAAAAAATCACATGTAAATTACCCCAGCCACAAAGTGCAGAAGTGCAACATTTTTTTTTTTCATACAACTGGTTAAAAACAACAACTTCTCTTAATAAAGCAGGACACAGAATTCAAAATACAAAAAACAATTCAACTCTTCGGAGGGAACAATTGGAAAAAGCATGTTTTTTTCTCATAGCACTGGAATCCTACTGACACAAGCAATACTATTCCCATATCTAGATGGAACTGATAAAACAGATGGAATTAATAATTTCTGTACCATATATTAGGTCATGGTAGATATTCCTTCTCTTTTGTGCACCTCTTGTACTTTTCCTTTGGGATAAGAGCACTTAGAAAAGAGGTTTTAGGCCACCTTTTCAAAAGATATTCTATGTTTGAACCACAGAAAAGACTTTATTTTCTGCTACAAGTAACATAGAGAACAAGCAAATACTGTAATATGACTTTATGAGGCTGGTATCTTCCAACCACAGCTGCGTAGATGGAACTACAGAGGAAGATCAACTACTGTTGTTACAAATGATGGCTAATAATAGCCTTGGTTGAGCCTTACCAAAGCTGAAAATCTCTGCTCAGCTATTTACTCTTAAAATACTAATTCTTCTGCCAACTACACATACAAAAGCTTTAATAATGACCAGGCTATCCATAACCTGCCTTAAAAATTATGGTCATCCAATAAAATAGTGGTTCTATTGTTCTGTCAAATACACACAAGAAGTATCACCTTTCTTCATTTCTTCACCTTACTGTAACAAAAAAGGGACTAAAAAAAATCCTCGAGCTATACATCACTCATAGTAAATGAGACTATATTTCTATTTCATGAAATTATGCTAAATCCTTTAAAGAAATTAAATTCCAAAAACAGAGCCAAACCCTTCAATATAACATAATTCCTAATACAAGCTTTCCTTTAAGACAGGTTAGCCATAGCCAGATAGCAACCTTCAACTGAATCCTTTTATACCCGTACTTTTACACACACAAATGTCTTTCATTAAAGCCTTCAAGGTTGCAAAGCACTCTAGACATACATAATCAGTGATCAGAAGTATGACAACTGGAAATTGTCTTAGATATTTCAAAGGTCAGCTTTCATGAAAATAAAAGCTGCTAGATGACAACTCTCACAATGCAAAAACACTACCAGTTGTTATAGTCTGAGAGACTCAGTCACAATTGCCAGATCTTTCTCTGGAATTTTCTGATTTTATCACCTTACCATATTGGAAACATAGAAAAATATTTCAACACACACCAAGAGTCAAAATACATAGAATCACAGCATTGTTTAGTTTGGAAGGAACCTTAAAGATCACCCAGTTCCAACCCACTGCCATGGGCAGGGACACCTCCCACCAGCCCAGGCTGCCCAAGGCCCCATCCAACGTGGCCTTGAACACCTCCAGGGATGGGGCAGCCACAGTTTCCCTGGACAACTTGTGCCAGTGTCTCACCACTCTCATTGTGAAGAAATTCCTTCTTATGTCTGGTCTAAAAGTGTCCCTCTCCAGTACATATCCACTACCCCTAGTCCTATCACTATAAGCCTTTGTAAACAATGCTGAATAGAAACAAGAAAATAATTGCTCACTAAAAATACATACAAAGACTATATTCACACAAAGAATTCTAAGGAAAAGGGTTTAATAAAAATGTGTAATAAAAAAAGTGTAATAAAAATTTATCTTTAAGCCTCCTAGGAGGAAAACCTTACTCACACTAAGCCATGTTTACCACAGACAACTAGTTTATTTGCCTCTATGGTTACTGTCAAAGGGTGTTTGTTCAGGTCCACAAATAATCAGCCAGAGTGAAATCTAACAGAATATAAAGTTGGCTATCCTCTCCAACTCTATGAATTCAGTCAACAAACGACATAAAAATCAAAGCAGAACCAAATATACTACCGCTTTCAGTATGGCTTTTCATATGCACTGATTTGTTTACCTCCTATTTATAATCAATTACCCCCTACTCTGCTTTTGCGAATCTTTCAACAAACAACTCTTCCATATTCTCCCACAGGATCAAACAACAGCTGGATAACTTCTTCAGAAATATGCCAACAATCTTCTCAATATTACCATTTCAAATGCTCATAAAAACTTTCACTATCGTCCTCTTAGAAGTGACAAAGTCACTAGAACTCATGCAGTCTATGTACCAAAAGCATTTCATTGCTTCTTTACACTTCGTTCTTTCACGTTTGACAGTTGCATGAACTTGTATGCTGACTTACTCAACATCCATTTTTTAAAGTGTGAAAAATTTTTAAGCAACTTTTATTTGCCTTTGGAACAAGAGAAACTATTCCCAAGTGAGTACCTGAGCAATTGTTTACCAACTTTTATTACAAAAATATTAAATTACAAATACTTTAAAATCATAAGGCTAGAGAAATAAATATGTGCCACTGTAATCAACAATCTCTACAGAAATCTCAGAAAAGCCAGAATTATGTCATAAGGTTCACCTCAGTATATTCACTCTAAGTTACTATCAGACATGAGAATGTTTGAAAATTATAGCAAATACATGTACAGCATGCATATTTCAAAAGAAGCTAAATGCAAACCCCCTCAATCTGACAAGAAATATTGCAATGTCAAAATTACTAGTGAGTGCTTTACATTTAAACAGTAACTACAACTTAGGCTAAGCTGTAGTTTCAACAAACTGTAAACACACATCTGCGCAGAATGAAACAAATGATAAATATAACCATAAAACATTTACAACCAAATTGCAACATTACAACCAAAAATGACTGGAGATTTGATTTTAAGTAGGCTTGTTTTAAAGGCAACTTAGAAAATCTTCCCCCACTAAGACAGCTTATTACATCTATGATTTGACAAAATTCTGCTAGGTTGCACTTAATTACATAGAAATTCTTTTATTTTGTACTGTAAGCAAGTAGGAAAAATGACAACATTTTCAAGACTTTTTTCAGAACATTACACATCCATTTGGTTTATCATGAAAAATCAAATGCACAGTTACAAAATGGGACAGAGTTAACTGTGCTTTTAATTCAACTTTATTTTTATTACACAAGCCACTACAATGGCATAGGCAGAAAATAACTCTTCTACTATGCAAAGATTTTATTACTATATATCATACATATATTATATATGTATATATTATACATCCATGGTTTCAGCACATGATGGGGGATAATGTGACTGAGAGCAGCTCTGCAGAGAAACACTTGAGGGTGCTGACTGATGAGAAGTTCAACATGAACCGGCAGTATGCGCTTGCAGCCCAGGTCAACCACATCCTGGGCTGTACCAGAAGTGTGGCCAGCAGGTTGAGGGAGGTGATTCTGCCCCTCTATTCCTCTCTTGTGAGACATCATCTGGAGTACTGTGTCCAGTTCTGAAATCCCCAAGATAAGGAGGAGATGGAGCTGTTGGGTCCAGAGGAGGGCTGCAAATATGATCAGAGGGCTGGAGCACTTCCCATGTAAGGACAGGCTGAGAGAGTTGGGCTTGTTCAGCCTGGAGAAGAGAAGGCTCTGAGGAGATCTTATAGTGACCTTCCAGTACCTGAAAGGGGGTTACAAAAAAAAAAACGGGGAGGGACGACTTCTTAGAAGGGCATGTAGTGATACAATGAGGGAAAATGGCTTTAAATTGGAGAGAGGGAAGATCTAGATTAGACATTATGAAGAAATTCTTCATGATGAGGGTGCTGGGGTGTTGAGACACTGGCACAGGTTGTCCAGGGAAGCTGTGCCTGCCCCATCCCTGGAAGTGTTCGAGGCCAAGTCTTGGGCAGCCTGGTCTGGTGGAAGGTATCCCTGCCCATGGCAGGGTGGTGGTGGTGGAGGAGAAATTATATAATCTATAAGGTCCCTTCCAAGCCAAACCATTCTATGATTATGTATATATTGCTAAGATTAAAAAGAAAAAAAAAAAAAAGCCCATCCTATTTTCCAGTATATATTGAAAACCTTACTATCAAAATATTTTTAATCTAATATGAATAGTTACAATCTTTAAAAATAAAACAAACAAAACACACACAGAGAGCTCCAAGATCTACAAATTAATTTGTAAATATACACATAAGCCGGCCAGAATATTACTTTTTTAAATCTCATGAGTAGGCAGAACGCCTGATGCATTTATAAATCAATATACTATTGTTCACAGTGCCGGACTCCGGAAGCAAAGATTTGGATGCAGGGACTATCTTTTTTACCTTAGCCTAAAATCTGTAAAGGAGATGAGTATTAAAAAAAGAAGCATAAACTTGGTACCTGGGAAATGGGGAAAGCACCGGCCTGAAAGTATAGTGAGTCACATTGTCAGATCCTAATATCTATTTAAAATAGTAGCTCAAGAGCAAGATGCTGCCCTACAGCATGAAATCCACTGAGGAGCCAGTGTTAAGGACTGCAAATCAGGACCAACCCAGTCCACCCCACTGCAGTGTGGCCACACATGGACCTGTCCACAGTACTGCAAGAAAGCCTCCTGGTGGTAGAGGGCGGTGACACAACCTGCTATCACTGCAAATGCTCCCTTCTTGAACTCAACTGCACTTGTGGCTGGCACTATCACAACACTAAATGGGCATCCACAGTTTCCAAACACAGGTTCAAACAGGCCAGGGTTAACACACACCTGAGTGAGTGTCTGTAAAGAACAAGGAAAAAGACCAGGTTGAAGATCCACAAAGATGGAACCCAAAGGCTTATACATGAAAAACGAAGCTACAGGAGCTGTGCTTACTAACACAAAAGAAGCTCATTTTGCTTCTCTTATGTGTTTGTGAACTGAACTGCAAAACTCAGAATAATACAAAGAGTCCATTCAAGACCATTCCAGTGGGTCTGGACTAGTCAATAAACTGTCCTATGCTAGGAAAAAGCAGAGGAACAAACAGGTGATTCTCACAGGAAGATGTTAAAAGATTCAATCCAGATGTTATGTCACAATTCCTAAAGCAGATGCAGCACACATTTATCATGAGTTTAGATATGGTTACAGAAGACTAATCAGTGTACTCAATTAAAAAAGAGATGAGAAGAAGCACCTCCCTTCAGAAGAAAAACTCACAGGGATACTGTCATGATGGAAAGTTGTTCCAGAAAACAAAGAATAGCAAAGGAAATGTCTTGAAAACACAGAAACATAGCAAGTATGTGGTACAAAAATAAAAATAATACTAAGCAAAGAAATTGAGGTGCTGGGCCTTGGATAAAATCTGGACCGGGACTGACTTATAAGATAGCTCATTTAATAACTAACACAGTAGGACTAAATACACTCTTTGCTGACACAATAGGTTTCAACTACTCACACGGTAGAGGTATTTTTACTGGTAGCGACTAACTGTTGAAATAGCCTGCTGACAAAATGTCTATGAGAAATATTTTAGGAAACCCAGCCAGCTGTGACCTCGGCTCTGGCCAGGCTCCCAACCCAACTGGCTGGAGGGTGCACCACTAGATATTTCCATGCAAAGAGAAATCGCAAGTCATCTTGACTTTCCAGTTGGTGATGGGATATAAGCCAAACCCCAAAGTTGGTGGTCTTTGGAGGCTTTGCCTGCCTCTGGGCAGGATTTTTTCCACTTTCATGAAAAATGTTTCCATATCCCCAGTATGCAATGGAGGCCCTCAACAATTTTGGATCTGGGTGACAGTAACATATTGATTAGAGCAAGTGGTGATATATTTTTTTCTCATAATCATTATTTTCTCTATCGTGTATTAATGTTTAGGTGTATTGCCTTGTAGTTTTTGTATTAGCCTGAACATCATTGCTTTATAGTGTTGTTGCTGTACATGCATTATTCTATACTTCTGTTACTCATTTCTTGTATTGGGGGAAGTGGGGGTGTTGAATATTAACAGTAAAATAAGTTTAATCCTTTACTCTGGTGTCTAAATTTAATCGACATCCTCAATCACCATAAGGATAAATAATTAGCACCCTCTTGCATCAAGACAAACTTGGTGTCACAAGTGGGATACAAATAAAAATGCCACTCTTTAAAGACAAAGTTAACATATCAAATCCACCCCATGTTCCAGGGTGGGAAGACACCCCCTATAGTTTGCTGGCACAAGAATTGGCTTAAGTTAGAGGACCATGAAAACCATGCCAGAGTCAGTTAAAAAAAGCTGAACCATTGGACGTTTTAACTGTTTAGCCAAAACACCTAATCAAAAAGAAATTGTGAATTTGGGTAGACGAGGGTGGATTTTGTTGACCACATACAGAAAACAACACCAGAATAAAGAGAAAACAACAAATAAATAGATTTAAGCTACTTGAACACTACTCCTGCCCCCCAAAACAACTGAAAGAGAAACATCTGAAGGCATCTACTATGAAGTCGTAAATACAAAGACATAAAAGACATTTCCCACAGAATGCTTCAAACTGAACCAAAGGAAAATGAGAATTACTTGCAAAAAAGGCCAAAACTGTATTTCTAGTCTAGAAAATTAGCAATGAACACATTATCACTTCTTGAATGTACATGACAGCATTAATACAATTAAACGCTTGACATCCTTGGATGTTTCTGCGAGGTACAGGACAAAACTCTTCTCACCAAGAATTCCTGAAAGTTAGAAAACATACAGTGACTTATGAAGAGAAGAAGTCCCAATTATTTGGCACTTAGAAAGCAGTTGCTCATTTTTCATAGAATCACCAGGTTGGAACCACTGTTCATTCCTTGTACTGCCCAATTATCTTCAGACAAATTCAGCTACCTCTGCCATCATAGTATTCCATTTAATTGCCCAATGGCTATTGCATAATGGTAATACAGCCCTTCTAGGACTTAGGTGTATGCTTGGTATCTGTGATGATGCCCTTATCATTCATTTTAATGTAGATATATTAAAATGTTCATATACTTTTGAGTAAAATTGTGTGAAAGATTCCTCAACAAACAAGTGAGGAAACTGTGGATGGGGGTAGGCAAGCAAGGGGCCCGGGGTGATCAGAAGAGAAGGAATATAGCAATCATCAAAAAGAAAATAAAAAAAAGAGATGGGAAAAAAAGTGGTCACTTGATGGGTAACCATGTAGAGTGCCAGTAGAAAAGCCTTACGGGGAAAGCTCTCAAGCCTTTTCTGGAGAATTGGCACACTTGGGTGCTGCCCTGAAACACCTATTCACTAATGCATACAGTGTGGGGAATGAGTAAAAGGACTTAAGAAGTCTGTGTAATAACCGCAGGCCCATGACCTCAGTGGGATTGTGGAGATGTGGTGGGATAGCTCCCATGACTAGAGTGGTGCAACAAATGGATATGGGCTCCTCAGGAAAGACAGGTTACAAAGGCAAGAAAGAGGAGTTGCACATTTTGTAAGTTCACATCAGGAATCAGTAGTGTACAGGTCAAGATTAGTAGAGAAAACAACGTGAGTGGTATTGCAGTAGGTACCTGCTACTGACCTCCTAATCAGGGCCTTCTTCAGATATTTGATGGAAGCTTTATGTTTACAGGGCCTGGTTCACACAGGGAACTTAAAGCATCTTGATATCTGCTGCAAGAACAAAGCAGAACACAACCAACCTGAAAAAATTTCTGGAGTGCAGTGATAACTTCCTGACCCAGGTTATCAAGAAGGGATGCTCTGCTAGACCCCGTACTTACCAACCAGGAAGAATTGGTCACAGGACATTAAGACTAGAGCAGTTTGAAATGATGATGATGACATGATGGAATTCAGGATCCTTAGAGCAAGACAAGGAGCAAGACAACTTTAGACTTCAGGACATGAGACTGTAACCTTATCAGCGATCTTGCTTGGAAAAATCCCATGGGATAAAACTCTGGCAAGAACAAGGGTCTAATAGACCTGGTTCATATTCAAGTAACACCTTCACCCAGATGGATGAAGAAGGAACTTCCAGATTAAACTCAGATATTAAAGTAACAGGCGGAAGCAGGGCCAGCTGACCCAGAGGGAGTATGGAGTCCCTGTTCAATTGTGTATGCATAAAGTTGGGAAAGCCAAGGTCTACTTGGATTTGAACCCAGCAAGACCTATGAATGGCAACAAGGAAGGATTCTACAACTATAAAACAGGAAATTAAAAACAGACAAATTTTAGCTGAACCACTAAATATGACAGGGTGCCTGAAGACAATAAACACAGAAGAACCCAAGGTACTCAGTGCCTTCTTTGCCTCTGCTGACTGGTAAGACTAATGGTTCAGGAATCCCAGGGCCCTGAGACCAGAGGGGATGTTTGAAGCAAAGGAGACTTAGCCTCAGTGGAGGAAGATTAGGTTATGGAGCACTTCAACTTGGACATAGAAAAGTCTATGTGAACTAATAGGTTGTAAGCCTGAATGTGCAAGGAGTTGCCTGACATCTGGACAAAGCTACTCTTAGTAATCTCTGAGAGGTCATGACAACAGGGACCTTGCTGAGAACTAGAAAAGAGAAAATGTCACTCCTATCTTCGAGAATGAAGCTCTTCTGACAAACTAGTCAGACTCAGCTCAATCCCTTGGAAGATGACAGAGCAAATAATCCTGGAAATAATTTCCAGATAAGAGTGCAAGCAGGTGACCAGGAATTTTAAGCATGGATTTATAAAGCAGATATCATGCTTAGATAAACTGACAGTCTTCTACAAGAAGGTGACTTGCTTGGAATACGACAGAGGAGAGTAGGAGATGCTCAGGAAGGTTTTCAGTACTGTCGCCCATAACATTATCACATATAAGCATACAAGTAAGGATTAGTAAGTGCACAGTAAGTATCAAAAACTAGCTGGATCCAGAGTATTGTGACCAACAGCATGAAGTCCAGTTGAAGGCAAGACAGTAGCATCCCAGGGGCTGACCCTGGGGTCAGTACTGTTTAACATACTCATCAATGACCTGAATGATGGGAACAGAGTGGACTCCCAGCAAGTTCACAGATGATACAAAACCAGGACCAGGCACCAATATACCAGATGCATGTCCCACCTTGTGACCTGGATAGTAGAACAGAGGATCTCCATTACATTCAGCAAAAAGAAATGCAAAGCCCTTCACACAGGGAGCACTCCATGCCCCAAGACATGCTCAGTATCAACTGCCTGGAGAAGAGTTTGGTAGAGAAAGACCATAAGCAACTTGTAAACAAGCAGCTGACCATAAACCAGTAAAGGTGCTTTTGTTAGCAAAAAAACTCAACAACCTCCTCGACTGTATTAAGAATATCACCAGCAGACAGAGGGAAGGTAAACACTCCTCATTGCTCAGCACTGGTGAGGCCAGGTCTGAGCTCCCCAGGGTAAGGCAGGCATGGGCTTAAAGGAGTAGTTCTTTAAGAAGGCCACATTTTTAAAGCGACTGGAACAGATATGTTATGTGAGTGTTTAGCCTGTAGAAAAGAAGGTGCGTGTGTGGACAACACTTGTCCATATGTATAAACAGTGATCCAGATACTTCTCACTTGTGCCTACTGTCAGGATAAGAGGTAACAGGCACAAACATGAAATTCCATTTGACCAAACAAAAGAGCTTTTTACAGGGATTGTCCAGAGACGTTTTTAAGTTTCCACTCAAAACTATTCAAAACCCAACTGGACATAGTCCCAGACTATGGGACTAGCTGGTCCTCGGAGAGCAATCTCAAGAGCTCCTCTGCATCTTCAATGATTCCCTAAAACATATACATATATTTCAACATTACTTGTTATTTTCATAATGCTTTTTCTAGCATAGTGCTCACCACAATTAGCACACACTCCACCTTTTTGCATTTAAGTTTGTTTTCTTTCTCTTCTGTCTGGAATTACTTTCTTCAGTGGGAACAAATTAAGCTTCAAAACACTTCTAAAAATCACCCTTGAGAAAGCAAGTCAAAAGACTCTGTGGTTCCAAGTGTTTATTAAAGAAACAACAGTGTTACAAATACTGAAAACATGCTTTATGTACTGAGAAAAACAACAACAAAAAAAACCACCTCAAAATCCAAGTCAACTCATTCTTCATCTTCAAAAGGTTTTCTCTTATGGCAATTATGAAATGGTTATGAAACCCAAAACATTTCAACCCTTGATACTTACACTTTGTTGTTATTAAAGCAATTAGTGTTTTACCACATAACCAAATTACTGAAAACTTAAGCTATTGAATGCAATCCAAAGAACTGATTTTCTCCATTTCTCTTGTCATAACTTATGTCCACTGTCTCTGGTCTACCTGCCATGTACTGCTGTGCTCTGCATCTTAGCAGCCCTTTGCAGTGTGTTCATTCTAGTTTATGTCTCTTTTGGGTACTGAGGTACAGGAGCATGTGTATTTGGCGATAGGTGAAATCTAGTATTCTTGGTGCAGACTATTTGGTAAAAGGGAATAAATAACTTTCCCCAGTTTTCTAATTATTCTCCTACTCCAGAACTAGCTGAATGGCAGAGCTCAGAGGGCTGCATTCAGTGGCATCAAGTCTAGTTGCAAGTTTGTAGCTAGCTGTGCTCCCCAAGGGTCAGTAATAGGCCCTGTCTCATTCAACATCCTCATCAATTATGCGGGTGAGAGGACAGCGCGTACCTTTGGCAAATTTACTAATGACACAAAAGTGTGAGGAGTGACTGTAGACAACAAGTCTGTGCAGCTGTTCAAGAAGACCTAGACAGTCTGGAAAGCTGGGTGGAGAGGAACCTAGTGAAGGTCAACAAAGCAAGTGTAGAGCTTTGTCCCTTGGGAGGAATATGCCCCTGTACCAGTACAGGTTAGGAGTTGACCTGCTGGAAAGTAGCTTTGTAGAGAAGGAACTGAGTCCTGGTAGACAAGTTACTGATAAGCCAGCAATGTGGCCTCGTGCTTGAGGCAGCCAATGGAATCCAGGGGTGTATTAAGAAAAGTGTGGCCTGCAGGTCATGGGAGGTTATCCTCCCCTTCTACTCTACACTAGTGAGGCTGCATCTGGAGTATTGTACCCAGTTCAAGAAAGACAGGAACTGTCACAGAGGGCCATGATGATAAAAGACTGGAGCATTTCATTTATGAGGAAAGGCTGAGAGGTCTGGGTCTGTTTAGGCTAGAAAGGGGAAGACTGAGAGGAGATCTTATCAATACTTACAAATATCTAAAGCATAGTGATGTGTCAAGAGGATTAGGCCAGTCTTTTCAACAGAGTGCCATGACAGGGCAAGGGGAAATGGGCACAAAATTAAACACCGGAAGTCCACCAGAACATGAGGAAAAACTTCTTTAAGAATGACAGAGACCACAAACAGGCCACCCAGGGAGGTTGTGGAATCTCCTTCTCTAGAGGTATTCAAAACCTGCCTGGATGCAATCCTGTGAAACCTGCTCTAGGCGAACCTGCTTTAGCAGGAGGATTGGACTAGATATTCTCCAGAGGTCCCTTTCAACTCCTACAATTCAGTGATTCACTGTGGTACTGTGATTCTTCTCATCCAGCCGAGGTATTGTTAGCCTTCCTTACATAATGCTGGCTCATGTTCAGTCCGCTGTCTCCCACAAGTCCTTATCATCAGAGCTACTTCCCAGTCAGTATTACTGCAAGAGGTTCTGCCTTCCCTGGTGCAAGAAAACTCTGCATTTATCCTTATTGCATTCGTGAGGCTACTGTCAGCCTATTCCTCCTGCCTGTCCAAGCACCTCTGGCAGTTCTATCCTTGAGTTACCATCAGTTTGGTGTCTCAGCAAATTTGGTCAGAGTACACTGCATTGCCACTTCCACACTGTTGCTTAAGATACACAACAGTATAGGTCCCAGAATACACCCCTGCAGTTCCCTGCTTGTTATCACTTTCCAGGCAGTCTACAACTCATTAACCACTCTCCTTTTTGCCTAATCATTCCATCTTGTCTTTTTATTTAAACACATCTGGTTGCAGCTCAGAACACCCTTATTATAGGACACAGACAGAAGACCTACTACAAGTTGAAGTAAATGTCACCTGTTGCTCTCCCCTTGGCCACAGAGCTAATAATAAAATGCAGCCAGACTTGCAAGACATGATTTTCTGCTGGAAAAAAAATCCACCTCATCTATTCCAAATAATTTCCCTTCACGTAGCCAGCATTTTCTAGAGGACTGTCCCATGGTCTTCCTCAGACTGAAATAAGGATGACTGGCTCTCTTGAAGTTGGAAACAATACTTGCCCCTTTACAACTGTCACTGATCTCTCTGACTTCCATAACTTTTAAAATGTAGCATAGAGAAGCACCACTATGGCCTTAGTCAGCTCCCTTGGCATACCTGGATGCAACCCATCTATCTGGTCCTATGGACTTGTATTCGTCAAGTTCTTGAAAGCACTCCTTGTCTTGGGCCTCATCCACTGTCAAGGACTCTCTTTGAAAGCTTCCACTAGGCAAAGCTAGTGGAGGCAGCTTGTCAGTGCAGACTAAGGCAATGACAGTGTTTGTTGGTATTGAATCATGTGTATTTTTCACCAATAGATACATGTTTTCTTTGTTCAACTCT
This sequence comes from Coccyzus lansbergi, assembly GCA_033558105.1. NCBI lineage: Eukaryota > Metazoa > Chordata > Aves > Cuculiformes > Coccyzidae > Coccyzus > Coccyzus lansbergi. The sequence goes on from JAUMJK010000221.1 coordinate 2,442,024, forward strand.
CTATTGACAAAGCAGTGGCAAAAGCTTCCTGCACTGCCCTTGATGTCTCTTCTAAGTGTCAAATCTCAATGAGTTTTGGTTGTCCCAACACCATCCTTACATGTTCAAAATTCCTTGCTGACCTTTTGCACTAGAACTAAGTCATAAGCTTCCTGTCCAGTCTTCCCAGTCTCCCAATACACCTACTAGTTTCTTGAGAATGAGGAGAAACTTGTCTTTGCATTTGGTGGAGACTGTCCTTATACACCTAGAGTGCATTGAAGATAATTTCTTAACATAGCTAATAGACACTCCGACCCAAGTGCATGCAATACTGGACCTGATGGTGACCAATGTAAGTGAGCTCATCAGTAACATCAAGATTGAAGACAGCCTGGGCTTCATCAGTGACATAGACAGCGAGATTGAGTGCACCCTCAACACGTTTGTAGATGACACCAAGCTGAGTGGTGCAGTTAGCTAGAGAAGTGAGCCTTTGAGAACATCATGAGGTTCAACAAAGCCCAATGTGAGGTCCGACACCTAAGTTGGGACAATCTGTGGTTACAATACAGGACTGTGGGGGTGTTGATTGATGAGAAGCTCAACATGAGCCAGCAACATGCACTCACAGCCCAGAAGGAAAACCATACCCAGCAGGTTGAGGGAGGTGATTCTGTCACTCAATTCTGCTCTTGCGAGACCTCACCTGGAGTATTGTGTCCAGTTCTGAAATCCTCAACATAAGCAGGATATGGAACTGTTGGAATGGGTCCAAAGGATGTCTACAAAGATGACCAGAGGGCTGGAACACCTCCCATATGAAGACAGGACATTTTACAAAGGCTTGTAGTAATAGGACCTGGGGGAATGGCTTTAAATTGGAGAGGGGAAGATTCATACAGGACATAAGGAGGAAATTCTTCACGATGAGGGTGCTGAGGTACTAACATTCAATATTAGTAGCTCCAATGTTAAACAGTAGCCTAAACAGGTTGCCCAGGGAAGTTGTGGATGCTGCATCCCTGGAGGTGTTCAAGGCCAGGCTGGATGGGGCCTTGAGCAACCTGATATAGTGGGAGGTGTCCCTGCCCATCGCACGGAGGGGATTGAAACTGGATGATCTCTAAGATCCCTTCCAACTCAAATCATTCAATGATTCTATGATCTGTCAGCTTTTCTAAGTTGCTTTCCCCTTCACAGTTATCTCTTATAAGATCCTACCAACAGCTTCTTGTATGCAACTGAGATCTGATCTACTAAACTCCAGAGCCTATGCTCTGCTACCCTTCTTTCTCAGTTCCATCAGAATCTTGGTATTTTGTATTTCACATTCAGTACAGACAAGTCTACTAGCAATCATCTGATCTCTAAGCGATTGTTGATGAGCAGATCCAGTTGCTGACCTATCCAAAACCTGTATTAAGTAGCCATTCATTACATCCTCCAGAGAGTTTGAGAGAGACACCTCCTGTTCAAGTGTTATCCAGCCAGAGGATGTCAAGGAATTTGAGTCCTACATGAAAATCAGAGCCTGTGATACATAGACTTCTGAAGAAGGCTTCGTTCTCTTCCTCACCCTGATTGAGCTCTAGACCAGACTGTTGTCATCCCAGTGATGAGCTCCCTATATCCAAACTTCTTCAAATCATGGTAGCCCCGCTCTCTTTATTTTTGTCTTTCCTAAGAAGTTTTTATCAATCCACCTCTCACTTCCATCCATTTTGTGAAAGCAGACTGAAACACTCCATCAGTTTCACCATACTGCCAATTAAGAACAGGCAATGTGCAGGGAAATGAAACAAAAACAAATAAATAAATTGTTATGCTCTCTTTAAGAACTGGGAAGAGGTAAGAATCGAGAGATAAAGTATTTCTCTCATTTAAGATGAGGAAGCAATCTTAAAACTCTAAGCCATCCATTCCTCTCTGCACAATGGAACCTCTTGCAGATTTGTCCTCTTTAAAGCAGGAACACAAAATGTTCAGGAAAACAAACCTTGTGGAGCTTCATGTTGTTCGAGTCATTCCTGTTATGGACTGTGAGGTTATTACTTAAGGCCGTGTATCACAAAAAAGAGCCATCACTAGCTGCAGAGACTACTGAAAAGCAGTCCACAGAAGTGTTTAAGAAGTTCTAGGCATCACATCTACAGAATCAACATGAAAAATCCTAGCAGGCAAAAATCCCGGGTCAAACAGAATTTACCTTGATTCTAAACAGTTGTGTTGATTCAAAAGGAGGTCTCTTCTTCAAAGGAGGTGACAAGCTCCACTGAAGTAATAAGGGAAATAAGAAAATACGGAAAAGAGGAAGAGGGAGACAAACTCACCCTTTCAGAAGTTTTGTTGCCTAGAGAAATATGCCATTTTTATGTCTGCTCAAGAAAGCTGAAAGCAAGTTCTTCAGCAATTAGAATTCTTATTACTAGGATACCTGCACATAGAATCACAGAATAACTCAGTTGGAAGAGACCCACCAGATCACCAAGTCCCACCATTCCTATCAATCCCTAAACCATGCCCCTCAGCACCTCATCCACCCGTGCCTTAAACACCTCTAGGGAAGGTGAATCAACCACCTCCCTAGGTATCCTGCTCCAGTGCCCAATGACCCTTTCTGTGAAATAGCATTAGAGCTAATTTTTAAAAACAGCTCCAAGTAAACATTGTTAATATTCCAGTTATTAGCAAAACAATGTCTTCCCAGATCAAGAAGCAACAGCCAAATACATTACAATAAAACAAACTGGGAAGTTATTTTGGGTAGAAAATTACACCACAAAAGTACGCAAGCATTAGTAAAGGATAAACCAGACAGACAGAAATTCCAGACCTAAGGAAGAAACAACATTATGAGAACTACATTAGAGGGCACCAACGAACTCTGACAAAACCAACTGTGATGTGTTGATTATCACAATACATACTGACATTGATAGGAAAATAACAGTACCATACTTACGTGTCAAAACAAAGTACAATCACCAGTAACTTTTTTTGACCAACTAAATAGAAATCCACAGAAGCACAAGAACTCTTAAATCATTGACAAAAATGTGCAAGTCTCGTTTCACTGTTAGTTCACTGATTTATAATGTGTCTAAATTCTGTACCTTTGCGAAGGTATAAAAACATGATTGTTATGTACAACTTCAAAAATCAGGTATGACTATGAGTAAATATAATAAAAAAGAAAAATAAGTTCAGAAGTAGTAAAAGGAGCAGCTGAAAGTAAAATCTATGCCGACAGCACAGATGTCACAAATACACAGAGTCTAAACAAAGATAAACAGGAATGTATACTAAAAAAAAAAAAAAAAAAAAAAGGCACAGAAATTGTGTCCAGATGGGAAACACAGGCCCTAGATCTGCCAGGTTACACAGAAAAACATAGTAATAGTATTTAAAAACTAGGGCTTGACTTGAAAACAAAACAGCCCTTCCTTTTTGGGAGCAGGAAGACTCACAGAAAAATGTGCAGAACTGAAGAAGACACATTTACAAAACTGAAAATTTAGTACCTTTTCTATTAGCTTCTACCACCACTGTGTAAAGGCCTCAAATTTGTTAACAATTCACTTAAAAGAGTTACAAAATCTGCACAGTTAACAGATTTTTCTGATACTCTTGTGTAACTCTAAAGGCTAAAACAAAATACAGGTTTTGGCATTGACGCAAACTTTCAAAGAAAGAAAAGGAATAGCTTCTTTTGTCTCAGTCTTGAGGTCCAGAACAAGAAACTCCAAACTACCATTTGAACTACTTTGGTTTGATTTTGTGTGGTAACTTGAATCACTGTCAGCAGTTCCAATGTTAAAATAACGTGCAATAGTTTGCCTTGCCACCACCTACCAGCAACACGCATTTGTGACTGATGCAGTAAGTGCAGTTTGGAAAGGTTTCAGACATCTAGCAATTAAAATCTGCAGTTGCAGAGCAAACACAGTACAAGTGATAATTATTAATATGTGCTCAATTCTTCTGTATAAGGCTATCTTTCTCCCCTGTTCAGTCCCATTCCTCTCTTTGCTAATATTCTTTAATACCTACTTGCACCCCAAAAGGTGAACTAATGATGACAGACTGTACAAGACGTTTCTTTTAGGTGATGATGGAGACCTGAGTAAAATTAACACCTAACACACATGTCAACACATACAGTCAAAACAAGTACTCATCACATGTTCTACCAGCTCCACAAAATTACCACAAACAGTATATGTTCTTGTTATTTCCTGTCATTGTGCCAACAGCTCCACTGAATCTTTGTCTAAAGCAACTAAGATCAATAAAACAAACACTCAACTACTGCATCCAAACTGTTTCACACAAAGCTTCTTTGACATAATACCAGAAAGGGAAAAAAGTCCAAATCATGAATATATCTGAAGCAGCCCTAAGAATTCTGCCTCCCTTTACTGCCCGTTAAGGTTGTTCTTAAGTAGTACATCATTAGTCATTAACATACAAGCAGTCACTAACATTTACTCATTAAGTATTCAAAATAGATGTCACCTTTATTTAAAAAAAAAATTAGCTAATGCTAATATTATGGTAAGAACTCATTACAACACATCAATAATATACTGATTATAGAACATATAGCCTATAGGAATACAATGAATGTTATATTCTCATAGACTAAAATAATTATAACATTAACAGTTACAATCTAATTATAAATATTTCAATATTACATATATTTATATTATACAGGTATATCAATATATATTAATAAACATTGAAACAACTAAGGTTGTTTTTTGTTTTGCAAACTACAAGTTTATGAGTATTAGTCAATTTACCTTATATTTTTACAGCTAACTGGAAGGAATAACTTTTGTAGTGTGGGCGATACAGAATTACTGCTTGATAAATTTCAGAAATGACAGAGGTCAGAAACTTATTTTCTGTGAAATAATTGATTACTGTATATAAAAGTCTGAATTCTCAATCACAAAGAAAATTCACTGAAATAAGACACCATCTTAGAATAAGATATTTATAAACTATCTTACTTGTGATAACTGCCACAGTACCCACAGTATCTGAAGTCACCAGTCTCAAATGAGAAGCATAACAGTTTATTCAGATTTTAAGAAGGCTGCCTTACAGTTCTGTACTCTTACAGGGTACAGAATTTTTTATTAACTACCATGTTACAATGTGATTGATTTTCCAATATAAGACCTATTTTGAATATCATATTCTAATAAATGGAAAGGTTCTGCATGAATTCATACAGATATCAGTTTTAAATAATATTATCAACAGAAATTTTAATTTCACATAAACTAATACCTGGATAGTTCTGTTTGTAGAAGGTCATGAAGTCCATTTCTGATTCACCAAATATTACACAAATATTAAGAGTATGACAATGAAAATCTTCATCTGTGTAGACTGGCCTCCTCCATTTCTTAAACTCTTCTCCCTTCCGAGTTAAAAACTCAGACTATGTACTCAATTTCTTCTTGCTTTACATTTGAAAAGTTTTTTTCCTTTGCCTACAAAACAAGTCCATATGCCTTGCTCTTCTTAATAGAAGACACCCATAATGCACTGAGATGGTCTAATAAAACTCCTCTTATTCTAAAATTAAAAACCATCCACAAAACAGATATTCGTTTACTTGCATGAATTATCAAGTCAATGTCTTCAATGTCTTTCCTACTTCCCAGTACCAGGTATGATTGCATTCTTTTTTCTACACAAAGTATTTAATTGCACTTGATAGTAAATCTTCAGTGTACCTCTTCCAATTAATCATATCCTACACTAAGTCTTCCTACAGATACAACAAATCTCTTCTGTTATAATGAAAAGTATACAAATATGCAAACAGTCCAATTACTTTTAAGGAATATACTCTCAGATCAATGACACTTCTTGCTACATAAGCATGGAACATGCGAACATTAATTGGTTTAAATAAACTTCACTTCAGTTCCAGTATAATTTTAAAATCGGCTGCATTGCTAGTATCTAAGTACCCATATATTATCTTCTTCTGTAAGGACAGAGGTGGCAAACTGGATTCGTTTGCCTCTAGCTCTTTTGTAATAGAAAAGGATGATATTAAAGTAATGATGAAAGCTAATGAGATGGAGGAGAAAAGTCATACTCTCAAGGAGACTGCCCATAAAGATTGGTTACCCTTTCATCCCTAAGAAGGCAATCACACAACCTACTGAGAGTAATGCATGGATTTCTGTAGAAAACTCTGTTCAAAGAACTATACACCAATTTTAAAATCAAAAAGGAAAACAAAGCCAAGGTACTAAGGTGAGTTCTACTATGTGAAAACTCCTAAACCCCAGAAACCGCAGTTCCATATTTTAATTATAAGAAGCTGTAATATCCATATAGAAGTTTTATTCTTTAAAAATTGAATTAGCTGCTTCAGACATTTATTCAAATTGTCAGATAAGGATTAATACTCAATGAGTAGGGGTTACCGATTACCTCAAAAGTTATTGAAAACAGATTTTTCAGCTTTCAATAGAATTGAACATATAACATATACATGAATTAATATAAACACACTCTGATCAATCTGAACCAGAGATAATATGTGAAATCTTATGGTTGCCCCCAGCAATCTCTTGTGAATTGTAAAAAATCTGACTCTTAGCAAAGTCTGCACACCATAAAAACATGCATTGTGATTCCATGTCACAGGCAGCTGTAAAATCAAAGTATGACATCAATTTCAATTAAATGATGGCTAGTAGACAAAAAAACCCCAACAACATACTTTATATGACATATATAGATTTTATGAGTCGGTCAAACAAATCTTACCCCAGCAGAATTTTAGCATGCACCTCTTTGTTAGTCCTTGAGATTTCTCTCAAAGAGGTAATTTCTGCATCAAACCAAAATCCTCTTTCTTCTGGAGTCTCAACATTGTAGTTAACCATCACCACATCACCCACTTTCAGTTCACTCCACTTCAGAATGGTCCTTGCTCGTGGTCGAAGATTAATGGTGTCCATTTCTATTACACCATTCTCTGGGTACCTTGAAAAGTAAAACCAACAACAATTAATGATTAAGACTCCAGCAACAGTAAGTATTTAAGTTTCAGACAACATTTTTCAAAGGCAAATATTTTTAAATGTGCTTTAGGCATTTAAGAAACATAGTATAAAAAACTGACCTAATATCCTTTTGAAAGTTTAGTTCTTGCCACAAACCAGGAATTCAACTACTCTCAGATGGAAAAGACATTCTTAATGAGTCTTCTCTCAAAAAAAAAAAATCCTAAGAAAATCTATAAACACTGGCTTATTTTTTTATTGGAATGCAATAAAGTTCAAGGATTTGGCACACTCATGACCCTAGCTTGTTCCCAGTAAACTCAATATTCCAATTAAAATGACAATGAAAAAACAATGAGGATCAGAACTCATTTTTTCAAGACAGCTTAGCTTTGCTTTCATGCATTTGTTACATTCCCACTAACTTCAGTGAAGACCCCTACAGATACAGCATCACCATGCACTATGTCTAAAAAAAAAAAAGAAAAAAAAGTCTAACTACAAAATGTAGTGAGAAACAGAATTAAAACTCAATGAGATACATGAACTAACACCCTGAAAAAGTCTTTCCTTGAAATGAAAAAGCAAAAAAAATCTAGAAAGATAAAGCACAGTAATCATTCCTTTCCTTGACAACACACACTTCTCTTGGCAAGATGCATTAAGGAATGTAATATAAGAAATTAATGGCTCGCTCAATCATAACTAAGAAATTTTGCTTAATTTTTCATTGAAACTTGGGTGACTTTTTACACAGCATTTTACATAATATTACTCACAAATTCCTAGGGTTTATAAGATGTTGCTTTCTTTCTCCTATGATAGTGTATGTCATTACAGCATATATATATGTCAGACTAATGAATAATTCCTGAAGAGCTCCAATTCCTTTCTGAGTTGAGAAAGATTCAGCAGAATTAAGTAATATTTGACAGCACTGCAACTAAAATCCCAGTGCAAGCTTTTAAGACTTGAGATGTTAACTTTTCAGTTTAACACCACAACCTTCTTAAATACTCTGCATAAGGAAATTATTCAATTATATTAAGAGCCTGAATCATTGGCATATGTGGTGGAAAAACAGGACAATATGGACATGAAAATATTGCTTGAAAGAAAAAAAGCTCATCTGTTCCAAAAAGTGAAGAGTAAGATGCTAGACCTTTCTGATACTGTGTGTAAGTAAATAGTCTTCTGTCATTTAGGTACTTGTTCATGAGGTCACAGTACAAATATACCAGAGAAAACAAAAATAAGTCTATTGCCTACAAATGAGTGCTATTAAAACTATTAATTTTTCCTTCTTAACAAGCATTGCTGAAGATGATACATCTTAAATTATATTTCCATTATGCAATTACTAGTACTTTAGCAAAAGTATTCATGCTTTACAGTTAATACACCTTTATCAAACAGCACAGTTAAATCATAATGGCAAAATTCTACTCTTACTAATAAAACTATGGCTCTATCACTTTCCAGCATGCCTCTCAGTGAAAATAATCATTTCAACTGTTCAGGAAATCTCATAGTGTAACTTAATACATTACAACATAAACAAATACTAAAATTACTGTCATTAACTCCATGAGGCTCCCATACGCTATAGATTGAAATCCAGATCTTTACTCCTAAACAACTGAGACATTTAAATCAAGTTGATTTTGCTTTGTTTTACACCTTATATTAATGTAACACACAAGTTTGTTACCACAGATAAGGCAGGGGGTGAGCCTAGAACTGGCATTTTACCTCCAGGCATTTCTTTGTCCTCTACCATGCAGATATCTAACGTGTGCATTAAATTTGTCACTTGGGTTTGGGATTTTTTTTGTTTATAGAAACAAATAGTTTGACATAGTTTAGAAGTGGCTATACTTTCTGATAAACCAATGGTCAAGTAAAAACCTTAACTATTTAAAGTTAAATGCAAAGAGTGGTTTTTTTTTTCCTGCAATACTTTCAAATCCAAATTATACATATTATATGACAGGTGCTTGGGATCAAGCCATTATGACAGTCACATATGATGTAACTCAGGCAACCCTCCACAGTTCCTACTTGGTTTTATTTCCAATTTGTGTGTACTGCAAAGCAAACATTCATTGTTTTACCTTTGCATAGTGCAGATTTCCCTTAAAAGAACTATTATACAATTCTACTATAATAACTATGAAAATTATAACTAATATCCACAGAGACTCCAAGACAGGCTCATTTGCAGGTAAGAAGACAAAGCAAAAAGCAACTATAAAGATAACATCTATTTTATTGAGTGCTTGCATAATGGCACTGCATTGTAGTACAAGAGTCTACTGGAATCTTAAGACAGCTATATTTGAACTATTAGTCAGTTCCAATCATCTTACAATTAACCTATCCTAAGGTCTGGATAAGACACCAAGCAGCACACAGCAGTGTGTGCTTAAACATCAGGAAACTAAAGATGATCAAGAGAAAAACCACAGTGCTTACGAGTACAGTGACATAATCGAGATGTACGTATATGATCAGTGGGACTGTAAAAATAAACAATATGTATCAAAGAAGTTCCACTGTCACTATCTAAATAAACAAACCACACGAAAAAACCCCAAACTTGTGACTTAAAACAGTTTACATTAATAGAAATGTAGATTTTTCAGACCAAAGTTATTATCTTCTAAAAAAAAAATCCTCTTGAAGTTCCATTTTTTTCTGGGAAGCCTTTGAAAAAAATCTTTTTAAATTAATCATTAAGAAATAGTCTCCATTCTTCCCTCCCCTCTCTTCAGATCTGTGCAATATTTCCCACCCCTACACAACTCAGAACAACTCTTTCCTGCTGTACTGTTGAGGAACTTTAAAGATTCTCATTATTAACAATGACTCCAACTCTGGTCTTGGAACTATCTGATCATAGAATCATAGAATCACCAGGTTGGAAGAGACCCATCGGATCATTGAGTCAAACCACTTCTATCAAAAACTAAACCATGACCCACAGTACCTCGTCCACCCATGCCTTAAACACCTCCAGGGAAGGTGAATCAACCATCTCCCTGGGCAGCCTGTACCAATGCCCAGTGACCCTGTCTGTGAAAAACTTCCTCCTAATCTCCAGCCTAAATCTCCCCTGGCGGAGCTCGAGGCCATTCCCTATTGTCCTGTCCCCTGTCACTTGGGAGAAGAGTACCCAAACAAAGAAGGCTGCTCATCTGCATGACTATAATAAGATCGCTTACCAAAAGATACCCCCAAAATCCCCTCTGACAGACACAATCTAACTGCTTTCTAAAGAAGGAAAGAGAAAGCAGACTCTTCACTAAGTCAGTTTTTCATCTTAATGGCTGGTCAAAGACCTGAGCTCACAAACTTCGTAAGCAATCTTTATTCTTCCAAACAAGTGACATTTCCCATGTCAGAATTCACCTCTCTTGCATCAGGTTCCAGGCACTGAATGTTCAGCTGTGATACCTTCACACAGAGAAATACACTTTTATGGATATTAGTGAATGCCAGCAGGTATTTATCTATTCATGTACGATGATAACCAACACTCCAGGCAGAAGAATAGAAAGAGCATTTGTTACAAGCTTTTGGAGTTAGGCACGAAGCCACACAGAGTCAAACTACACATTAAGCATAGAATCACTATTCTTCATTATACTAAGTAAACAGTACAGTAAACTTGTGCCCTCAAATATATCTAATGTCACAAGATATCTGAATAAATATAGGAAAAAAACCTCATATTAGAAAATGCTGTTACTGCCATGTTAATTTTCACAAAGTTTAAGAAGTTATTTGTAAAAATCCCACATTAACTTAAAACCAGATCTTCTAAATAGGCAAGAAAAATATTTAAATACAGTGTCACAAAATGGGAATATGTGGGTTTGGGTAAACAGCCCAAAACAGAGAATAAATACAACCTTTTAACAAGCTTTAACAGTGAAAAGAAAAAAAAAACCAATTCTGACAAGCTATAATAAAGGACTACTGTTAGACATGAATTTTTACTGAAAGCATTTTCTTATTATTATATTAGTTTTAAAACCCTAACAAGACTCTTAAGGCAAAATGGAAACATTTTCACAGCAATGTTCTATTTAGACTAGCATAAGTTTGTCACAGTTGAAATGAAGATTAGATGACACAATTCAACCTTTAAATTTAGAGCATTTGTAGACACTTCCTTGGTTTTCCATGGTTTTCATGACAAGTGGTTCCTAATAGTGAAACAAAGCAGAAACTGTTACAGTAAGCATATTAAGAACAATGAATACCACCTGTAACACAACTCATGTTCATTGTTAAGCTCTACTTCGCTGTAATTTATGTTTCCCTTGCAAGTTTTCTAACTGTAAACATTAACACTAGCATAGCAAAGATTTCTTAGGATTTTCTATCTATGTAGAGAGTTTCTATAGCAAAAAATTATCCATTAAGTCAGAATGCCAATGTTTCTTGGCTATGGTCAGCATGTGCTCATTCCCAAAATGCTCAATTACTAAAAAACACATTAGCTCTGTGTCAGAATATACACAAGCCTGATCAGTTTACTGAGAACTTGCAATATATGCTTTTACAGTCCTCCTGGCTGTTACCAAAACTGGAAAAAATAAAGTTCTTGAAACAGAAGTCAAGGCTTCCCAAGCCCTTCTTCATACCAGTATCGTAAGGAATGTTAGTGCAGATGTGGAATATCTTAAACTGGGAGAGCCGGGGGTGAGAGAGGGGTTCTTGCAACATACATAGAATTAAAGTATATTTTATTTTCCCAATCAAACTCAGGAGTCATGCAATATGTACCCAGAAATGAAGGAACAGAAGGGCACAAATATAAGAAGAGAGAAAATGGAATGAACTCTGAGAAAGCATATCTGATTAAGAAAGTAGATATGAATAAAAACTACATTTATACTGCCACCAACTTGGGTACTTGATATCTGAATAAATAATAAGTATTATTTTGCTCTAGTTTTTTGAGAAAGCAAGTAATGCTACACTGGAAGAGCATCTAAGCCACAATTATAAACTGGAAAAAAAAGACAATCCTGGGATAATAAAGCTGTGTGTCTGCACTTCCAAAAGACCACCATCAGATCTGATAATTTGTTATTACAAGTAAAGAGCAGCATATTTCAGAAGACAGACTGGAAGGAATAATGAATATCAATAAAGTTAAAAATCAACCTCATGGAACGTAAACAAATTCTTGAAAACCTTGCCTAATAACTAATGATTACAGAACTAAGCAGCTTAAACCCTGAGAAAATGCATTAATACCCTGTAGTGGAACAACTTCCTTCACTAATGATTTCATTGCTCAGTAGTACAAAAACCTAACTTCTAGACCTACACCATTCCACTGTACAGACAACATGCATACTCGGAAGCAAGACAAACTGGAAATGGTATCAAAACAGAAGTTCAGAAGCTGTAAAATATATTCATACAGTTGAATTTTTAGTACAAAACTGATGTATAACAAGTCTAAATTCTACAAATGTAATGATAACTACATTTACTTCAGTAGCTAGCACACAGGATGACAAGTCATGCAACTACTGAAAGACTTTTTTCAGAAACCTTTCCGCAGGTGTTCAATCTTGTGACTGTGTAAGGAGAACGCTTACAGCCAATTCTAAGCAAATAAATAAGAGGCAGAGTCTTTAAATTACATTCTTACTGACTACACCATTTTTTCAGTCAAGTATCACTTCTAAATTAAAAAAAAAAAATTAACTGCTGACATTTCAGTCGTTCGCTCAAGCAACTGTTAGAACAGCAAAGCTTCCCTCCTTTCATTTTATATGCTTTCTAAAGAGGCAGAAAAAACACACGGCTTTTCCTTTTCAGTTTGTAGAAAAAGCTTATACCCTTAGAAATCGAAGCCTTACAGTCAGTGCTGGTTGTCAAGACTAATACGCACAAACACTTTCAAAGTTATGAAACAGATTACGCAATTAGGAAAAATACCACAGACAGGACAAGGAATCTTACAAAAAAATGGAATTCTTGACATTAACAGCAACAGCATGCAGCCTATTTCCCCAGAATACTTTTAAGCTTGGACTAACATGCCTAGACAACCACAACATAGTGGCACTCTTTTCTAATCAGAATTTAAAGCATGAAGACTTAAACGTGATCTAGCGAGTCTCCTACTTTTTCAGCACTGTCTAAAAATCTGTATGAAAGTTTTGAATGCATAAGGAAACTAATTGTGGATATTGAAAACTAAAACCAAAATCACACAGCAAGGAGATGTACTGCAAGTAATCATTCAGACCAATTATGATACTGACAGGAGGTCAAAGAAAACGTTTCCCCTAGGAAAAGATTGTCTTAAAAGATTCTGCTGGGCAGATAAGACCTCTTGTTCCTCTTCTTTTTCTGAAATTCTAAAGTGGTCAACATGAACCAAAGGTAACAAATACCACGATACTGTGGTTCATAGCCCCCTACATTTCTTTATATTTCTAGTATCATTCAATAGAAATCACTCCTGAGGCTCCTCATGTCAACTGCTGACGGAATTCTGCCACGAATTTGACAGCATATACCTGCCCAATATGCATTATTTGATGTGCTTAATGCATACAAAGAAAAAACCCACAAATATTACATTAAACATTTACAAGGTGTATATTCAGAAATACATTGTGTGCGAGGGGATGTGTTTTGGTGTTTCGTCACAGGAAACAGTACAGAAATGTTTTCAGCAGGCATTTTCACTAATGCTGCTCAAAGTTGCTACCTCAAAGTTGAACTGCTTCCTCCCCTTGTTTTGCCCACACTGTGCAGCCACTGGGCAAATTAATTTGACTGGATCAGGGACATAAACCCAGTAATATTCACTCCATGAACATTAGTTTTTAGATATATCAGAAAACAAAACCACTTGAACATACAGTCACACAACCACCAAAATAAATGCAATGTGATGCCAGACGTACACAGTTGAGATAGTAAGGCGAGAGGAAGCAGCAGTAGCAGCCACCTCATCTGTCAAGCGGCCCATGTGTTCTGGTCTCCAAAATCAATTTACCATTGTGCCACCTGTGTGAATTCTCAAATACTTCCTATAAATCCCAGCCTACTACCTCTATTTGAGCACTTGACATTAAAAATATTTCATTATGCAAGTCTTCAAACCATTTCCCAAGAAAGAATAGAAGGTTTAAGACTATCATGCTCTCTATGATCTCTTCAGCTAAGGATACACTTTCAAGGAAAAAGTGATTATTTTTCCTGACCAAGTAGCACTTAAAACTTCTCATTCCCTCAAAATAGCCTGTACTCTCCAACTATGAGAGTGTTTTACACATTACTTAAACAGCACAAAGAATGACTAAAATTTTTTTACTTCTAACATAGTGAAATTGTAATTTTCTTAATATATGTGTAAATTTATATAAGCACACACATATTTTTAAATAAAATGCAGAATTGTGCATAAATTATTTTTCAGAGGCTAATGACAGTCTGGATTGAAACAGGCAAGGCGTTTTGTTAGGACAATGGCAGCAGCAGGACAGAGCATTTTAGAGGGCTAGGTTATTACAGTCTTTCAAACAAAATGCCTTAGAGTTATTTTAATTTTGTCTCCTCTTTATAAAAAGGATGATCAGCAATAACTTTAGCCTCCACTGGGAGCTGTTTCTCCTCACATCACTTTCAAGGCGAACTTTTCTAACTGTCTGCAACTCTGATTAGTCCTAAATAAACAGAATAGACAGGTAATAAAGAGGTTGAAATTAAAAAAAAAAAAAAAAAGCAACAAACAACCTAATTTTGACAATGAGAACTCCCTTTGTAGTTAAGGACGTTCTCCTCCTGCACTTAGACTTTTCAAAGCTCCTACAAAATGAAATATAGATATTAATATTTTCCATTTGAATAGGATTAGATCTAGGCAATGAACAAACATTTCAGAATATATTTCAAGCAGGATCCCTCCCAATCTTTTCCCTCTTAAACTGTTTTATCTATCTGAATCAAGTTTGTTGCCCTATTTCCAATTTTGGCATTACTTTAAGTTAGCAAGAAGCATCTATGCCCCTAACGTAGCTCAAACATTCCAGAAGCAGAAATAAATAAGCTTAAATGGTAGGGAAAAAAAAAGAAAAAAACAGAAATGAAAATGAAAATGCAACAGTAGTGAGTTGACAGGTCAATCCATTCTGTGTAATGTTTAACAGCAACCCATCCTCCCCTAAATGAAAAGTTGTTACTGACAGACTGGTACAACTCAATTAGTTCAATCTACACTTAGGAACACAGGAGTCCAACAGGTGTCCTGGATCACTGACATCAGTCTCCTTTTATTACAAGCTTCCAGACACACATTAATCTTTAACAGGACTCAGTTTATGATCTGAGGGTCTAAAATTACCGTGGTATTTTCCACAATTAGTTTATGGAAGACAAATCGGCTATTTACTTACTGATTGAGACCTACAGGTATGTTAAAGGCATATTCTTATGTGTCTTTACCATCAAAGCAGGCTTCATCCCTTTGGGCTAAGGAACATTTTTGTTAAATAGTTCTACAAAGTTTAGTAGAATAGCAAGTGAATTTATTCTTGATGACTGTATGCTTTTTAATTAGGACCAATATCGTACACTGACACAAGCCATTTATTTAGAAGTGGCAGCATCTGCAATGTAAGAACAGGATCAGTAAGAACAGACATATCACTATATACCAAGGAAAATTAACATTGTTGTTAATTCAGTAATTTTATTTTAGAAACACATTACTTGGGTTTATTACATAAACAAAACTGCCTCTGTAACACAGAAATCTGTACACATTGTCCTCACCCCATTCTGCCTTCCCTATAGTTCTGGTACCAGAAGTGCATGCGAATGCATCACTAGCAGCAACTACATAACTGGTCTCTCTTCAGGAAACAAGGGTCAGCATACCCAGAGTGCAAATGAGTGTGTCACTCTAGGAATACCACATTATGACCATGCTTGCCTTGCCAGGCTGCAGAGGAGCAGCAAAGTTTACCCAAAACTAACTGTTTTGTCTCCACAGAATAGCTGATGGGTTTACTTAACTTCAAAAACCCAACAGCAATACAGGCTGGAGGATGATAAATGATGAACTGCACATGGAAATAACACCTCAGAGAAGTCAAGCACTCTTAAGTAGTGCTCCTAACTACCTAAAGACACAATCAATGGCTCCTAAAGATACAAATCAGTGGCTCCTTACACCCATAGTTCAGGCAGAGTAGGTTTCCAATTTCTTCACTGCACAGTAATTACTGTAGGATTGCACCCAAGGCCAACATAATTTCTAAATGCATGTTATAGCCACTACTAATACCCCACAGATATCCAGTATGGTGATGCTCTCTAATAATATCAGAGTTAAAAGTATATCGCATGTTAAGCTCTCCTTAACAATCTTGCAACAGATTTACAAATTACCAGCATCCACTGAGATCATCTTCAAGATCACTGCATCCTCACCACAAGAAGGATGTTGAGGCTCTGAAGCAAGTCCAGAGATGAGCAATGAAGCTGGTGAAGGGGCTGTAGAACAAGTCTTATGAGAAGCAGATGCGGCAACTGGGGTTGTTTAGCCTAGAGAAGAGAAGGCTGCGGGGAGACCTTACTGCTCTCTACAATTACCTGAAAGGAGTTTGTACAGAGGAGGGAGCTGGCATCTTCTTCTAAGTGACGGGGGACAGAACAAGGGGGAATGGCCTCAAGCTCTGCCAGGGGAAATTCAAGCCGGACATCAGAAAAAAAATTTCACAGAAAGAGTCACTGAGCACTGGAACAGGCTGCCCGGGTAGGTGGTTGAGTCGCCTTCCCTGGAGGTGTTTAAAAGACAGGTGGATGAGGTGCTGAGGGGCATGGTTTAGCGGTTGACAGGAATGGTTGGACTAAATGATCCTGGGTGGTCTTTTCCAATCTAGTGATTCTGTGATTTTCCAGCTAACAGCACAAAGATTTAGGAATCACCTAAAGTAGTTGGCCCCAAGCAAGCTGGATGACATCTGTTCTATCCAGCTCATGAAAAGCTACATAATTGAACATAAGAAAGCTACTTTTCTAACCAAAATGAGAGCCAGGTTGAATCTTAGTTTAAGATAAAACCTAGACTAGGTCCCAAAGGAAATCCTGTCATGTAAAAAACCCAAAACAAACCAACACACGGAAACCCATATATATACGCTGTCTCTCTCCCTGTAGAAGTGAAATAACTCATAGAATAGAATCACAGAAACACATAATGGTTTGACCTGGAGGAGACTTAAGATCATCTCGTTCCTACCTCCCTACCATCGCCAGAGATACCTCCCACTGGACCAGGCTGCTCAAGGCCCCCTCCAGTCTGGCCTTGAACACTTATAGGGAGGCGGCATCCACAAAAAAATCATGGAAGTCACCTTGCTGAAGAATAGAAACAACAAACTGGTTGCCACAGGCACTGAAGCTTTCTACTCCTTTAATGATGGTCCCTCAAAGACTGCAGCATTCTCACAAAATCCAGAAGAAACATTATCTTTACGAAAGAACAAGGAAAAAAGCCTTGGAAGCCACTGAAAGATGGTGTAGTGATATGGAAGCAAGGACTAACAAAATAATCCTCAAGATCCATCAGACAAACAAGTATCAACTAAACAGCTTCTCTTTAAAGAGGGGGACTAATGGACAAGAGTCCTAACATACCTGGAAATGTAAGTGCATCAGATTGGTCTTCCTGTTCACTGACAACGATAAAGGTTATTTTAGTAAAATGAAAGATTTAAGAACCAGGGGAGAAATAATCTACTCAATAAATCTACTACTGAAATACTACTAACTTCTGCCTGCAGAGATCTGGGAACTTAATAAAGCTTTTAAGAATCCTCAGTAATAGTAAGGGCCACCTGGCTACCTAAACTGCAAGAATCAAGCTGGACATGTAACTCACTTACAGTGAATCCTACCTCACACTGCTTTTCAGACACTCCTTATAGTGTCCAAGTCAGATGCCCATACTTACAGACTACAAAAAGATCCACCATATCTGATACAGAATGGACACAGATTTCACTATAATGGCTACTTCCAGATGTGAAAAAATTCAGAAAACATCACTCCACAGATCATATCAAGCACAAAATGAACAGATGATCCTTCTTACTAAGTATCTAATTTCCTAGAATATTTAATCACAGTGTACTTCACGACATATCATGCAGATATTACCTAAGGGTTAAATTAAACTTCCATATTGGTTGATATAAAGCCTGAGTGGGATATCATCAGCCAAACATGAGGGCCCTCAAAAGAGTTGCCTATGCCTGTGCCATCATAAACATATAGATGAATACATGTAGCCAAACTGACAAGCCTCAGGCTCCAGACGTGTTCAGCCTTCCTGTGACTATCACTGAAAGCCTCCCTTACAAGTGACTTAAACAGGAAAAGGAAGAAAAAGACAGCATTTCTTTGTAAACCAGCAAGTCTCTCCACTACCTCAGGGAAAGCTAACCATCAAGAAGCCAATATTGACAGTAAGTACTGTCACCACATACAGTGCTCCACAAGCAACTAATATGAAACAGAGTGAGTTAAGAGGGAAGAGTAATCTTCTGTATGACATAACTCTGTATCACATGTCCTATGATGCCATGTTAAACTACTGAAGTGTCCTACTCCTCATTTACAAGTGGTTCTTAAGCAAGCTAAGGTGGAAACTACCTACAACAAGCTCTGTTAACTTTAGGAACTAAGCATGTGTTTGATTCCTCAAGAGTCCTGTCAAACAGGCATTGGGCTTTATTCTGTTCAAGAAAAGTTCACATCATCATCTTCTGTGCTGAAAGACAATTGCTTGCAGCAGAAGAAATCTATGACAGCGGTGTATGAAACTTGACAGCACACCCTTGACTTCCATGCCTTTAATGGTTCTTTGTGACACCAAAAAAATGCAAAGCTATAAAGGAAATAAAGACCACAGAGTGACAGAAGGGGAAGATGGCTAGTAGAAATAGGAACACATCTGTAAACATCTTGCCCCCAGAGAAAAGAAGGCATTCAGAAAATTAATGCAGAAGATGGACTATGAGGCAAAAGCTGTATATACCTGGATGCCAAGAGACCTGGTAGTGACTAAAACTCAGCATTGACAGAAGTGAAACTTTGGTCTCCTCCTCACTGAAGAGGACCGGACTCTCGAACAAGCACCACAAGCCTCTTCAATCTTCAGGCAGGTCAAGAACTGTGAGTCCAGTTTAATCTGCAACTGCAAAGTTCAATTCCTCCAAACAGCACTTGTTTTTCTGCAAGCAGAACCATGTCTCTGCAGAAATACGTGGGTCTTGCAACTACTGCAGCAGCCTTGGGATATGGGTGAAGGCAGAGGGAAATCAAAACAGAAACAATTCAGCTATCCTGCTCCCTACAAAAATCAAGGGGAGAATGTGCAGTACCTCCTATCTGTAACAGCCACAGCTGATAGGAGAGCTATGTTTAGACATAAGGTTTGAAATTACTATGGCTAAGGTCTTGCCCAGAAAGATTAATTTCTCTCAATCATACTCTATTCTCTCTCAATCGTACCCAACGCTAGCAAAGCTTTCCCATATTTTTTTCCCCCCATCACATTCACTGTAACTATAGTATGTAAACAAGAAGTAGAAGAGAGGGGTGAATGAAAAGTCAGCCCCTCACGGAAGGTACATTCTTGTGAAATGAAGTATTAGAAGAAAGTGCGTTCTACCAAACCTAAAACTGTCTAACAATATGTTTGAGTGTTGCACAGGATTTGTGCCACTGCTAAAACCAGCTTTCTCACTTCATGGAACCACAAGGCCCACTTCATCCTTTAAGAACAGCTGTTCTTAGGAGACCCTAGTGTCCTAAAAGTTACTGAAAAAGAACAACTGATTAATCAGTTTCTTCACTTGATGGGGCCATCAAATGTTTCCAGCTAAAAAAACAAAGTCAGACGTACACCAGATCTGTTACTGCTGTCCTAACAACTCTCAAAGAATCAGGTATGGAACTTACAAGCAAGCCCCAGTACAGACCCATCCTCTCAGATGCACAGTCACAGAATCATTGGCTAGGGCTGCATTACCCCTCACTGAAATCGGTGGAGGGAGGGTAAACTTGTCACAATTTCTAGACACTTACTGGATGTAAATTCTTAATTCTTCATGCTCTTTGACAGATTTTCTTACTAGCCTGCATTTTCTTACTAACTCTAATGTAGACAAAAGTATATCCCTGTATAAATTACTAAAGCTTATTAAGGCTAAGGGTGAACTTTTCTGCCAAGCACAATGTAAGAGAACATTAATGGCAGAATCACAGAATCAGAGAACAACCAGGTTGGAAGGGATCCATCGGATCTTCTAGTCCAACCATTCCTATCTAACACTAAACCAAGTCCCTCAAGACCTCATCCACCCGTGTCTTAAACACCTCCAGGGAAGGTGAATCAACCACCTCCCTGGGCAGCCTATTCCAATGCCCAATGACCCTCTGTGTGAAAAACCTCCTCCTAATCTCCAGTCTAAACCTACCCTGGCGGAGCTTGAGGCCATTCCCTCTCGTCCTGTCCCATGTCACTTGGGAGAAGAGTCCAGCTCCCTCCTCTCTACAACCTCCTTTCAGGTACTTGTAGAGAGTAATGAGGTCTCCTCTCAGCCTCCTCTTCTCCAGGATAAACAACACCAGCTCTCTCAGCCGCTCCTCATAGGGTCTGTTCTCCAGCCCCTTCACCAGCCTCGTTGCTCTTCTCTGGACTTGCTCCAGAGCCTCAACATCCTTCTTGTGGTGAGGGGCCCAGAACTGGACACAGTATTCAAGGAGCGGCCTCACCAGTGCTGAATACAGAGGGAGAATCACCTCCCTGGACCTGCTGGTCACACCATTTCTGATCCAAGCCAGGATGCCATTGGCCTTTTTGGCCACCTGGGCACACTGATGGCTCATGTTCAGTCGACTGTCGACCAACACCCCCAGGTCCCTCTCCTCCTGGAAGTTTTCTAGCCAGGCTTCTCCCAGTCTGTAGCTTTGCTTAGGGTTGTTGTGCCCCAAGTGCAGGACCTGGCATTTGGCCCTGTTAAACCTCATGCCGCTGGACACTGCCCAGCAGTCCAGCCTGTCCAGGTCCCCCTGCAAAGCCTCCCTACCCTCCAGCAGATCGACACTTGCACACAGTTTTGTGTCATCTGCAAACTTGCTAAGGGTACCCTCAATGCCCTCATCCAGGTCATTGATGAAGACATTGAACAGGACTGGACCTAGCACTGAGCCCTGGGGGACACCACTTGGCACTGGCCTCCAGCTGGACTTAACACCATTTACCACCACTCTCTGGGCCCGGCCATCCAGCCAGTTTTCTACCCAGGAGAGTGTGCGTCTGTCCAGGCCAGAGGCTGACAGTTTCCGTAGCAGAATGCTGTGAGAAACTGTGTCAAAGGCTTTACTGAAGTCCAGAAAGACCACATCCACAACCTTTCCTTCATCCAGCAGCCGAGTCACTTTCTCATAGAAGGCGATCAGGTTGGTTTGGCAGGACCTGCCTCTGGTAAACCCATGTTGACTGGGCCTGATCACCCGGTTCTCTTGTAAGTGCTTCATGATAGCACTCAAGATCACCAGTTCCATGACTTTCCCTGGCACTGAGGTCAGACTGACTGGCCTGTAGTTCCCCGGATCCTCCCTGCTACCCTTCTTGTAAATGGGAACTACATCAGCCAGTCTCCGGTCCAGAGGTACCTCCCCAGTCTTCCAGGACTGCTGGAAGATGATGGAAAGGGGTTTGGCCAATACATCCGCCAGCTCCCTCAAAACCCTAGGATGTATCCCATCTGGCCCCACAGACTTGTGGGTGTCCAGCTGGCCAAGCAGGGCTCTGACCACCTCCTCTTGGACTATGGGAGCCTCGTATTGCTCCTCTGTTTCCCGGGTATCTACACAGAGGGAACAGCTTTCTTTACAATTAAAGACTGAGGCAAAGAAGGCATTAAGTACCTCAGCCTTCTCCTCGTCCCCTGTCACTGCTGTTCCCTCTGTGTCCAAAAGGGACCGTATGGTCTCCCTTGTCCTCCTTTTACTGTTAATATACTTATAAAAAGATTTTTTATTGTCTTTTGCTGACTTAGCTAATCTGACCTCTAGCTCGGCCTTAGCCCCTCTGATTTTTTCCCTACATAGCCTCGCTTCCCTCCTGAAGTCCCTCCAAGAGGCCTGTCCCCCCTTCCAGAGCGTATAAATCTTCCTTTTTTTTCTAATTTGACTCAAGATTTCCCTACTTAACCAAGCTGGTTTTTTCCCCTGCCGGCCTTTTTTCCAGAACACGGGGATGGCTTTCTCCTGAGCTGCCAGGATCTCCTTTTTGAGGAACTCCCAGCCCTCATGGGCAAATTTGCCCATAAGTGCTGTCTCCCAGGAGACTTTGCCAACCAACCTTCTAAACAGTTCAAAGTCTGCCCTCTGAAAATTTAGTGCTACCGTCCTGCTTAGTACCCTCTTCGCTTCACCTAGGATAGAAAACCCTATCATCTCATGATCACTAAGACCTAGGCGACCCCCTACTCTCACATTCCCCACAAGTCCCTCTCTGTTGACAAACAGCAAGTCCAGGAGGGCACCTTCCCTCGTAGGTTCGTTGACCAGCTGTGCAAGGAAGTTATCTTCCACGCACTCCAGGAACCTCCTAGACTGCTTCCTTTCTGCTGTGTTGTACTTCCAGCAGAAGTATGAGGTGAAGCTTCGCTTTTGGATAAGGCTCCCAGCTACACAGTTCTGAGACAGATAGCGTTAAACAACACAATTCATTTCTCAGTCTGTAAATACAGTATAAATACCCATGGGACAGCTAAGAAAAGGACGGAAAGAACAGTTTCAGGGCTTCATCCGAGTTAAGATGTGGACCTGTGTGTTTCGGAGACAGTGAGATGAAACAGGTCCACCGTAGAGGATTTTGCCGCAAGAACTGGTCCTGTGATGACAAAAGTTCCTGGTCCTGAGATGGGGCGGCAGACTTCCACCATCTCCTGTATAAACATTGCTATTAGCATTACTGGTTCCAGCCATCAAAAGGAGAGGAAAAAGGTACATTGCTTGACCTTACTTTTTTTGGAGAAGATCAGACTAAGTCTGCCACAACATGTGGTATAGTAAAGTACACTTACTATTCATAATAATAAATAATAAAAAAGCACTACAGTTGATCTGTACCTCAGTTGTAACCTTTTTAGTGATTTTTTTTTTTTTCCAAACAGGTAAAGAAGGAAAACCAGCCTGGAAATTAAGCATGAGTGAAGACTTGTGAGGTAGACAGAGGTCCATAACTTCTCTGACACAGAGTGTTTCCAATGTATTCAAATAATTTTGATAACTTCACAGGCACCAGGCTTATGCCACCCATTTGTAAGCCATTTTTAATACATTTCAGGTAAAGGCAATTGTTTTCACATCTTGTAAGAATACACCTGCTGTAGGCAAGGCAGAACTGAAATTACAAAACCCAAGAGTATCACCTTCTTTAGGAAACATAAGGGAAAAAAGATTCCCCAAAACAACACAGGAAGGACAGACATGAGCATGTGAATCACAGAATCACACAATCACAGAACAACCAGGTTGGAAGGGACCCATCGGATCTTCTAGTCCAACCATTCCTATCTAACACTAAACCAAGACCCTCATGACCTCATCCACCCGTGCCTTAAACACCTCCAGGGAAGGTGACTCAACCATCTCCCTGGGCAGCCTGTTCCAATGCCCAATGACCCTCTGTGTGAAAAACTTCCTCCTAATCTCCAGCCTAAATCTCCCCTGGCGGAGCTTGAGGCCATTCCCTCTTGTCCTGTCCCCTGTCACTTGGGAGAAGAGGCCACATCCCTCCTCTCTACAACCTCCTTTCAGGTACTTGTAGAGAGTAATGAGGTCTCCTCTCAGCCTCCTCTTCTCCAGGATAAACAACACCAGCTCTCTCAGCTGTTCCTCATAAGGCCGGTTCTCCAGCCCCTTCACCAGTTTCGTCGCTCTTCTCTGGACTTGCTCCAGAGCCTCAACATCCTTCCTGTGCTGAGGGGCCCAGAACTGGACACAGTATTCAAGGAGCGGCCTCACCAGTACTGAGTGTAGAGGGAGAATCACCTCCCTGGACCTGCTGGTCACACCGTTTCTGATCCAAGCCAGGATGCCATTGGCCTTCTTGGCCACCTGGGCACACTGCTGGCTCATATTCAGTCGGCTGTTGACCAACACCCCCAGGTCCCTCTCCTCCTGGCAGTTTTCCAGCCAGGCATCTCCCAGTCTGTAGTTCTGCATAGGGTTGTTGATCTATCAGCAAAATGCAGTCCAAACCTAAATATTAAAACACCCAAGAACACATAACTAAGCAGAAGACAGGACAAGCAGTAAAACATGAACCTTGAAGAAAAGGAGTAAAGAGAGAAATAAGATGAAACAACTTCTGATGCAGAGAACGAATGTGTGGTAAAGCACAGCATTGCCTCCCTATTTATCTACATCAACCACGTAGGTGGCAAGATACATGTGTGGTCTATAGACACCGAAGAGAACAGTAATGTATGAAACAAAGTACTGAGTGCACACACAACTACCATATGGATATGCATGTTAGGTAACATTAAAGGAAAAAAGTGAGACCTTGAAAAATCTGCCACAAAGGTGAGTAACATTTGGCAAAAATACAGTCTCTGATAAATTAGGTCTCCCTTTCCAGGAAGCTTTCCAACTGTTTTTCTCTCCAAAAGCTCAAGCTTCCAATACATTAGACTGACCATTTAAGTAACCAATAAGTAACTTACAACATCATGTTTCCATGCCTTACCTAATTTTGTGGGTTAAGAATATACAACTGCTATATATAACCTTACATTAAAGTAAAAATACTGCTTCCACCTGCTGAAAGGGAACAGCTAGCTCCTGAAGTACCCATAAATAAAGGTCAACTGTGTTTCTTGAACATGCATACGCTTAAGAAAAATTAAACCTGTTGTGAAAAATTTTCTAAATCTGTACTTCAAAACTATGAAAACCAACAATACTTACAAAAAAGGAACGTAATTTCACTGCAGCAGTTACACTTAACTCAGATATCTCTGCCCACAGCTGGGTCACATATACCTACAGTACTGTTAAATCAGGTGATCTTAAAGCCATCACACTGGAAATCACACAACAGGCACGTAGTTTCAAGAGAACATACTTCTGGTTTTATCACAGTGATAGACTAAGTTACTATAAAATGTTTCTTGTAATATTCAACATTTACATTTCTACTCCATTTTCATAATTCTCTATTGTTTCAAAGAGAAAAATTACAGTTGCAGATATAGAATCTGAACTCAGAATTGAAAAGGTGCATTAATCTGTACCTACTAACAGAGCAACAAAAAAGTCAGAAAAAAAAGTCAGTTGACTATGTAAGTCAGATTCACGTGCTGGAATAACTAAACTTGAAATATCTGCTCTAAAAATGAATTTTGGAAGACTACACTTTGTTAGTACTGAATATACTTTGCATCCTTCTAGCTTCACTTTACATTGCACAAACTATTAAAGTTTTACTAATTTCAGTACCAAAAATTAAAAATATTCAAGTCATTTAGAGTTTTATTCATTTACAGATATAATGCTTTAACAGATCTTATGCAAAATAAAAAACAATCAGACTAACTTCTCAAGCAAATTAAGAAATGCAAAAACTGTTTATAAGTAAAAAATTCCCTTCAAACTCCCACCCACATATTGCAGGCTGTGCAATTTTTTTTACTACAGAATAAAACAGAAGAGAACCCACTACCTGCCCTTAATGTCTTCTCTCCAGTTCAGAATCAATTTCTGTGCCCTCTGGCACGAAGTTCTCCATAACAACCTCTACAGTAAGTGCAGACCAGTAATTTGGTGCTCATTGTTCTATTTGAAAGAAAACTGATTCAAATCAAGTAACAAAACTTGCTCTCACTTGAGTTCTCCTTCAGCTCCAATAAAAGGAATTTAATGTACACAGGGAATAGTTAAAAAAATTAAAATAATACTTTACCTAGAAAAGCACACAGCAAAAATTCAGTTATAGAGTTTTTTTTCTTTTATAAGAAGGATGGATTTTAAGCTTCATGAAGACAAAGAAATTAATATTTGACAGGTATTTAGGCATGAAAAATATCATTACTCCCAATGGGTTCACTATATCCAACTGAAAAGTGTTATAATTTTTTAAATATTTTTTCCTCAGTTGCAATATTGAACTTGCTTTCTTTGATTCCCAGCTTCTTCAAGAAATTCTTAGTTCACACAAACCAAATAAAACAATATGTGATGTCCTCAAAAGAGTATCAGGAGCACTTACTCATCGTACTTGATATGATAAATAGCTTCTTCATCAGTGTCCATACAGTCTGAGTAAGATGTGGATGGTGTATTGTCCAAACTATTTGCATTTGCTCTAGAATGATCTTGACTTAAATTTCCATTAGTCCTTTTATGAGTGTTATTGCTCTCTCCTTGAGCTTTACCATTCTTATGTCCTTTTGTCACTCGGGTAACATTTTCTATATGAGCTTCAAACCAGGCTCCAATGCTGACATCACGGGCATCCACCAATTCATTAATCTAAAAGGAAAATTCAATAATTCAATTATGCTTGTTTTATAAAATCCCAATTAAGAAAAAACAAGACAATTTACTACGCTACTGCTAAACTTCATTATTAGTAAAGCAATCAACTCCAGTAATTAGTCAAACTTGAGCAAGTTCAAGCAACATGCAGTCAAATATGTTGCAGTTTCGATGTTCTACTACTCTTCTCTCATTAAAAAGTAGTACAAACATAATATGTGTTAAATTTTAAAAAAGCAAGACTAAGATCACTTTCCCCCTCCTCCAAATCTAGAAGTTAGCTTAATCTCTTTCATTATCCTTTCCTCTGATTTAACCAATTGTGCTTTGTGATTAAATAAGCATACACAGCATTAAAATACTAGCTCACAATGAAGGGTTTTAAAGACTCTCTGAGCCTCCAACTCAGAATTATTATTTAACCTATCTTTCTGGCTTGCAAGACTGTTTTTTTAACCCTCCAAGACTTGAGAAGAGAAAGGGAAGAAACAAGTATAAGCAGGTTGCTGTCTTCAGCTAATTGAGCAGATATTCCTTTAGTAATACTGAGAAGACTAGAAAAAAAAGGATTCAAAGAACAGTTCATCAACACTACATCAAGTATAAAAACATTATTAAACAGAATTACCACAGAGCTGTACCACAGAAAACACCTGTAATAAACAATATAAAGTACACAAAACCACATATATATACACGATTTAACTTATAGCCTTTGCCAAGTACCAGTATAGTGGCGGACAGTTACTTGCTCTTACTGATTACAAAGGCTAGTTTCTATAAACCGAACAATCATATTGCATTTTCACAGAAGCTAGCCAAAACATATGCTCAATACCTTTTAGTATTTCAAGAGAAACAGTCTTTAGGTATCTGAAAGTGCAACTGACAGCAGTTTGGGCTAACAAGTTTAGCGCAAGAGAGCAATGCATTCTATTCTACTCTCATCATTCACCTTAAAATGAACTCCAAAACAAAACCCATTATTTTTCCTCCCACGCAAACTACCAACATGTATTTTCCCATTTTTATTCTTACAACCAACAGATCCAATCAGGCATAAGACCCTCCTCAGAGAGGAAACAGAAGCTATACCTTCCTATAACTCATAGCCATCTAAAATAAGAAGTCATTCATTAAGCTATTTATTACATGATTGCTTAAATACTCATTCTTAGAAACTTCTCCATTAAGTATTTCTCTTAGAAACTTCTTCCACTAAGCAGAAATCCTCTATATGTTCCTACTGTTATCTACAGATAGCAAAGAAAGCAATGTACCCTTATTTACCCCTATCTATATTAAAAACATATGGTTGGTTGACAAAGTAATCAAGTAACAGGTAACAAAGGTGGAAAATATTAGGTTCTGGCATCAGAGATCACAAAAATTCCAGCTGACTCAACAGAACAGTTCTCCTTGAGTATGTTTGTTATTCTGTATTCTAGTTTCTGTATTAATCCTGACAAAACAGATAAGAGACTACATGACACAATTTTTAGCATTCTTGAAATTACAAATTTTTATACTCCTTTCCCTTGATCAACTGGTCCTCTGTGGCCTCCTGCCTCCCCAGTACTGTCCCCATCCTTTCCTCATATTAGCTGTTACACTCACTGGTTAATTGCAATGCTTCAGAACTGAGGAAATTGGAGTTTTTTCCCCATCATAGTAAATGGAGATATATTTTTAAAAGGAAACACTCAAGCTTTTGTATCCATATTCTCCCTGATTGCTGGGAGAATAAAAGTCACTGCACATGGCATGTATCTTTCCACTTGTCCTTAATACCTGAAACATTAAGTAACAATCTAAATGAAACTAAGACAGCTTCCTATTGGGATAACAGGTCTAAATAACAGAAGTCCTGTAGCAGAAGTTAAACTGTATTAACAAGCCTCAACCTCTTTTTTATTCTCTCTAATTTTGGACATTTTCAGCAAAAGAATACCATGACAGATGAGTCTTAACTAAGAGAAGGGCCCCAATAGGAGGTAAAATGTTACAATTCACTGTATAAACATATCCTACTAAACATCCACTGAGCTACTGATCTGGAAACTGCCTATTTTCTGTTTAAATTACAATTCTGATACTCTGATTTAATCTTATATGACAACCAAAAATCCAATGAAGTACAAAGTTAACAATGGGTACGATATATGTGATACCCTCCAAAAAACTAAAATAAACAGAAATCATTACATCATATATAATTTAAGCAAATTGCATACAATGAGAGTGGTGAAACACTGTGTCAGATTGCCCTAACAGTTGGCAGACGTACCTGGAAACATTCCAGATCAGGCTGGATGGTGCTTTAAGCAAAATGATGTAGTGGAATATATACCTGCTTATCAGAGGAGGGTTTGAGTAGGCTACCTTTAAAGGTCCCTTCTGATGCAAACCATTCTATGATTCTGTGTATTTCCATAGTTTATCTAGTTCTAACGGAGCACTGAAACATTAGTACTAGTACAAGTACCTTTTTCCAAGCTTGCCAATAAGCAGAGGAAAAGCCACATTTTTGTAGCTTCTCCTCACAGAAAGTATTTGTGTTTCAGTTACTCTAAATTTTTTGGAGAACATGTTTTGGAGAATAATGTGCCAGGGTTTGGGAAGTCTCCTGAAACTTACCACACCAGTAAATCAGCTAGAGATGCTTTTGTGATTCTGCAAGAATCAACTTAAATGAAGTTAATTTGACTGCCAAATCATGGCATTATGTCAAATTATGAAAGAAAGCAATGAGTATTTACACTTTTATATATTAAAACAATAAGCTTATTAAGCAATAAAATTGAATCCAGAAGTGGAAGGCCAGTTTCCAGATTATAAAGTCTGTACATACCTTGTACAATCCAATGCCAGGATCAATGAGAAACGACCGAGATGATGTAGATGGTTGACTGGGTGATCCACTATTCGTTTTTTTCGCTTTGTTCTTGCAGATGGAAGCAGCACAGGGATTGACTTCTCCATCCTGATCTGCCACAGAAGCAGTGGTAGGAGCTTCAGATTCAGAACGAATCAAAAGTTGTACTATGTCATTCAGTCCAACGTTGTAGTCAAATAAAGTGTGTCCATCTTCTAGCTGTCAAAAGAAAGGTATAATTGCAACATTTCACCTTGAGGGACATAAGTAGTATTCCAAATCTTCCTCTTAGAGGTAATATTCATACAGATCAGAAGAGGAAAGACATTTATCTTGGATAAATAAAAAACATCTTGAGCACATGCAAAACCGAACTCTCATTGCCCGCAGTCATGACTTCATTCAGTGAAAATCACTGAAAGGCTTACAATAATAAACAGGTATTTTTACAGACTTTGGACTTCTTAATAATGCATCAACATCCAAGTGAATGCAGTGACTATTTTCTTTCCTGATCAGGAAATAGGTAGGATCTATGTTGTCACATGTACACAATACAAAAAAAACCCGCATGTGAGAGTTTTGAAATCAACAATCATTGTATCATAATACATCATTTCACAATTTGCTCTTTCTCACTATTTTCTAGAAAGTAAGGCAGTAAATTAAACTAGTACTTTGCAAGCTATTTCCCAAACAAACTATAAAAGGCTCATACACATACAACTCCATTTACTTTTCAAAGCCACCGAGTATTCTGCAAGAGCAACTACACATACAGGGAAGAAACAGGGCCTTCAACTTTATGAAAGAAAATCATAGAATCACAGAATCATATAGCAACCAAGTTGAAAGAGACCCACTGGATCATCGAGTCCAACCGTTCCTATCAAACACTAAACCATGCCCCTCAGCACCTCGTCCACCCATGCCTTAAACACCTCCAGGGAAGGTGAATCAACCACCTCCTTGGGAAGCCTGTTCCAATGCCCAATGACCCTTCCTGTGAAAAACTTCCTCCTGATGTCCAGCCTAAATCTCCCCTGGCGGAGCTTGAGGTCATTCCCTCTTGTCCTGTCCCCTGTCACTTGGGAGAAGAGGCCAGCGAACTCCTCTCTATAACTTCATTTCAGCTAGTTATAGAGAGCAGTGAGATTTCCTCTCAGCCTCCTCTTCTCCAGGCTAAACAACACCAGCTCTCTCAGCTGTTCCTCATAAGGCTTGTTCTCCAGACCCTTCACCAGCTTTGTTGCTTTTCTCTGGGCTCACTCCAGAGTTTCAACATCCTTCTTGTGCTGAGGGGCCCAGAACTGAACACAGTATTCAAGGAGCGGTCTCTGAAAGCATTCATAAACATTTTTATTCCTGGTTTAGCCAGGCTCCCCATTCTCCATCACCTCACTAAACGATCACAAGATGACTACTCACTGAAAGCAAGTCTTTTCACTGGCCAATTTAAAAGCTATTATAATGACTGAAGTAATGTGTAATGTATAGCACTTCCTCAATAACTTTGTACATCAGGGCCCACTATATTCTAGATGCAATCAGATCCTGCAGGACACCAGAATATAAATAGAAGCAGACCTTTTAAAACACGTGTAGCACACAGCTGCTAAATATTATTTTGGGCCCCACTCTGCACAGCTTTAAGATACCTATTATTATCTTTATTTTAGCCAGTGATCTCGCCTACCTACAATTAAGATAGGAAACTCACAACCAAAAAACCACCAAGTTGTATGCTAGGAGAGAACAAAACTAGGGTGCAGTAAGGACTGCTGCTTTGCTCAACACTCTTAATGACTGACAGCTCCCTTGAAGTATAATGCACTGCTTTGGGACATCAAAACTAGAATTTAATTAGTTATACTTTGCTTTGCATTGCAGTAGGAGGAAAACATGTATGACAAAACCTCCCACCTGCTTCCAAACCACTTCTGCAACAAAAACTTACCCAACCTTTTTCCAGACTAGGTGCTATAACTGTTTCAGGAATCTTATAGAATCATAGAACAACCAGGTTGGAAGGGACCCATCGGATCTTCTAGTCCAACCATTCCTATCTAACACTAAACCAAGCCCTGCAAGACCTCATCCACCTGTGCCTTAAACACCTCCAGGGAAGGTGACTCAACCACCTCCCTGGGCAGCCTATTCCAATGCCCAATGACCCTTTCCGTGAAAAACTTCCTCCTAATCTCTAGCCTAAATCTCCCCTGGCGGAGCTTGAGGCCATTCCCTCTTGTCCTGTCCCCTGTCACTTGGGAGAAAAGGCCAGCTTCCTCCTCTCTACAACCTCCCTTGAGGTAGTTGTAGAGAGTAATGAGGTCTCCTCTCAGCCTCCTCTTCTCCAGGCTAACAGATCTGTTTACATAAACTTATGGGCAGCACCAATACAACAAGACAAAGTAGGGGGCAGGAAGGAACAGAAGAAATAAAGTGGGAAGCAATTCTCCAACTTATCACTAAAAGAGTTTCCTGTAACATTCAAATCACCTCAGGATAGACAAAAGCAGAATCCAACTTTCTTCCATTACCTCCTCTGCTTTTTCAAAACAATTCTAAAGGACACAGGACAGTTATGGACATATACGCTGACACTAAAGAAATGAATCAGCTGTTTTTACCTGAATCAAAGATCTACATTAAAAAAACCAAAGTCTCCTTTACTGCAAATAACCACTGTACCCACAGTTTGGATGCATGTACAGGCACACTTAGTTTGTTTCGATGCAACTGAAACTGACCCAGCAGTTTGGCAAACAGCCTGGGGAGCAATTCTTGCACAACTATTTTCAAAATAGTTCAACACAGCAGATGAAAATCATACTAATGATTTTGGTGCTGTATGGGAACAAATGCTGGTCTAACAATGTGGCCTAATCAGGTTATTAGGGAGAAGTTTGGGATACATCAAGGTCAAGAAGCAGGTACAGAGTGAGAACAAGAAGGCAGTCTACATGCAAGATTACTTATACAAAAAATACTACGGGAAACCCTGAGCTTTAGCCAAGCATTATGTAAACATAAGACAAGATAGCAGAAAAATACAAAAGGCTTGCTTGCTTGCTAATAAATTACTTGATTTCCAATAATATTGATTGTCTGTGATCGTCTGGGGTACTTGCATGAGTTCAGTCTCTCCAAATGGTGACCAGCGACGTGATATACACTCTCCAAATTGGAGACCAACAAGGCAGGTGGAAGGGCTGCTGTAGTATTTAATAATAATAACAATAATAAGAGAAGGGCCATTGAAATTGGGGGGCCATCAGCACACACACTTGAGTTAAGCTTCATCAAGAAGTCATGGACTGACTTTTAGTCTGCAGATACCGTGATTCCTATGGCTGCTTGTGACTGGACAGGGTGTGAAATTTTGCCCAGAGGTGCTGTCCCAACTTTTAATATGGGGACGGTGCAAGGACTTTTCTGTGCGTCCTTGTAATGTTTTCAGTTTGACTGTTTGGGAATTCCTGAGAAGAGATTTGTCAGTTACCACGGGAGATTCCAAAGTGTTTGAGGTTGCATGAACTTGGGGGACTGCTGAAGGGATGTTAGAAACTATGACAGCAAGAACTATGAACGAGTGAAAAATTGCATGCATTGCAAAATTTAGTGGAGGAGCAATGAGATCAAGGGCATATAGTCCCATTTAATAGTCCTTAGAACACACCTGTATTTGTGATAAAAAAAGAAACCTGGAAAATGGCATTTATTACATAACTTTCCTAGACAAACTACAAGAGGCCTTAAATAAGCAGGCAGGCAATATTGCCTCTAGAGAAGTGTTGCTTAAACAATTAGCCTTAGAGAATGCAAAAACGAAATTAGTGCACTCACAGTTAATTGCATGATCACCTATTACAAAGATTGCTTGTTTTACCAGAAGTGACTGATGTCGACTTTACGAGAGCGATGCAAGTAACAGCCTGGATGCCTGTGCCTTCTGAGGTCATATCAAAGGGCACTAGAATTACTCAGCTGATTTGTGTTCCAGCAATTCTACCCCATGCAGGAAATCACATATAGGGAGACAGAGGCTTTGGTTCAACTGACCAATCTGTGATTCTATCATCACTGAAACTACAGAAACACTATTGCTCACAGAGCAACAACAACAACAAAATATTACCAGAATTTAAATATTTGGTAGACAATCTATACAAGCCTTATAAGATAATGCAAGTAAATATTTTAAGCAT
The DNA here is from genome assembly GCA_033558105.1 of Coccyzus lansbergi. Classification (NCBI taxonomy): domain Eukaryota; kingdom Metazoa; phylum Chordata; class Aves; order Cuculiformes; family Coccyzidae; genus Coccyzus; species Coccyzus lansbergi. The sequence goes on from JAUMJK010000221.1 coordinate 2,475,740, forward strand.
TATATGTGCCCAGTACTGTGTGTAGTTTAAATAGCCATAGCATCGAAAAATTGTGGATCCAATAGTGATAATCAACATTGTATGACTGTATTTAGCTAGCTTTGAAATGAATGGGAGGGTGTGTGTGTTTGAAGCGCTTCAAACCTTTGTAAGACTTACAAATTGGTTTTGATTAATCTTGGAAATGTATCTCTGGGAGCTTTCAATCTCAAATGTCCACTAAGCCAGCAAACAGGTAGAGTTACCTGAGGATCTTTGGAATGAAAGGCTTCAGAATGAAAAATTTTAAAATACCTAACAAAAGCAAGCAAACCCCCCCCATATAAATAAAAAGCCCAACCTTGCAGCTGTATGTGTGAGTGACTCCCCACTCTTCTCCTTCCTTTCCAAGTTTTTTTCCTTTTTAGCTTTGCAGAAGTCCAGAGGAGTTAACAGTGTTATCTCTCTGGGGGAATGCCAGTTTGTGAGAACATTCTTGCATTCAGTGTCCCTCATGAGCAACTGCTGGTCCCTAGTGCAGACAAATTTTAGGGATAACTGAACCAAAGGTAGAGGAACATTCAAAAGATTCATTATGAATTACTGAGTGGATATTCTGCCACACTAACCCCCCCAAAAAAGCCAATAGTAACTAGACTCAAAATGATTACAATGATAATCACTAAGGGAAGAAAAAGAAGCATTCAGTTATTAGGTCAGGACCCGACAATCATTTATATCCCTATGACAAAAGAATATGCTAAGTGATGCATGGTAAATACTTTGAAGTTACAGGTGGTTCTAACAGATTATCCAGGAATTATCGATATCCACTTACTGAGTCATAAACTGTTTCCTTCTCTGCAAACATTACAAATAAAACAGACGCCCTTATGTAGACAGTGACTGGTTGACAGCCCTACAGTATTTACTGATGGCTCAGGAAAAAACAGTAAGAGCAGTACTAATGTGGAAACAGTACAGTCGGCAAACAAAGTACAGTTTATATAGCAGAAGGATTAATACTAATAGAAGAACTATATGCAGTGCTAAAGCTTTTGAACAGCATCATAGTCCCTTTAATTTAGTTAGATTCACAAAATGTAGCCAGAGTAGTGCGGCATATAGAACGAGGATGGTTAAAACAGATAAAGGATGAGTGATTCCTTTTAAATTTTAAAGCAATTGTGGTTTCAAGTCACAGCTAGAAAAGCAGAACTTCATGTGATCCATATTCGGAGCCACACATCACTTCCAGAATTTATAGCCAAAGGGAACAGAATAGCAGACAGCCTGACAGCAGGGCCAGTCCAAGGCCCACTACCAAACATTATTCAACGAGCACTAATGTCATATAATCTTATCATCAGTCTGCCACAGCACTACATAGGCAACTTAAAATTTCATTAGAATTAGCCTGGAACATAATAAAACATGCCTGGATTATCAACAAGTAACACCACTACAGCCTAAAGGAGCCATGCCGAAGGGCCTAGGCACTTTACAAATTGGGCAAAAAGATACTATTCGCATATCTGAATATGGAAGACTGAGATATGTACATGTTTCAATTGACAGGTATTCAAATGTGATATGGGCGACAGCACATACAGAGGAATCTTTAAGGGAAACAGCAAACTTACACAGATAAAAACAGACAATGGGCCAGGATATATAAGTGACCAACTTGGGAAGTTATATCAAACCTAGGGAACAACACCTGTCACAGAGGCATACCACATTCTCCACAAGGACAGGTAATGGTAGAACAAGCCCATCAGACACTAAAAAATACGTTATTAAAACAAAAAGCAGGAATGAAGGGTAAAACACCATAGAAGAGATTAAGGAAAGCACTGTATGCATCGAATGACTTAAATGTGAGAGAGATTTAGGAAACAGGAAAATCACCTATAGTAAGGGGTTTTTTTTAATCTTTACAAACAGAGGGTCATCAGATCAACAAGAAGGGACCATATCATTTAATAATATGGCGTTGAGGATATGCTTGTATTTCCACAGGTCAAGCACCCAGGTGGATGCCAGTACGGTCTGTCCATCCATATCCAAGCAGAGATAGCAATTATAACAAAGATGACAACAATACTAATACAGACAGCAATACTGCTGCGGCTACATTAGTACTCATGGACAAGGCAAAGAAGCTTGAAGATGAATGATGATTCAAAGAAAAAAAATTGTTATAAAGGATTCTTAAGTCAGAAGGCTAGCTAAAGGCCTTAATCAAAATTGCTTTTCTTGAATTAGTATACTTCTGTGTATCTATAGTAACATATTTCTATGTTTAATCATATGTAAATTATGCTTTCATGAAAGATACAACAAACAATTGATAATTTATATAGCTTACAACGTTTATAAATAAAAGAAGGCAGAAATATGAGCATAAAGATTCCAGTATTGCGTGAATGCTGGGGCAAATGGCCAATGCCTTAGCATTCCTGCAATATTAGCAGCAAGCACAAAACACACAGCCAATGCTCTCATGCTTGCTAGCTTGTTGCAACTTTGGAATTTTTATTAAGACCTGTAGGTTAATAGGGAAGGGATACACTATGTGGAAAACATGAAGGGGCATATCTGTGGAAAACAGGGGTTTGCACTCTGTTGCTGCACTGCGGGATTCTCATGGATGGAAATTCACTGGAAATGGGCCAGATTGGAAAAGGCAGTGGGACTGGACAACAATGGCAAATTGATTTTCACCCTCACACAGTATGGTTAGTATGATCAATCTATTTGGCTGATGTGGCAAAATGCAACCCCTTCACTTATCCCGGTCAATGAAAGTTGGGTTTGTGGGGCAAATGGTTATGGAAATGCAATTGGAATGTATTTGACATAAAACGGAATATGAAACTATGGATCTACAAAACTATTGCCACCAGGCTATTTTTATATCTGTAGTGATAAGGGCTGGGGCAGAAATCCCCAAGTAAAGCAGTAGGGGGTCCATGTTATCTTGGCAAATTCACCCTACTTGCTCCTGGTGTGAGTCATTTCAATATTTCAAGACAATCTTGTGTGAATCGAGCTTTTTCTCGCACAAAGCTTACATATAAGCGTAAAGATAATGTGGAATAGCGGAATAGGGGCAAGATTCTTGCGCGGCCATGTTAGCCCCAGGAGTAGGAGTAGCTCGTGCCTTAACAATGTTACAAAAAATGGCCTGTTGGAGTATCAAGCAATTCAATCTGACTTCTAAAATGATATCAGACTTGATAGTGGATATTGATAGCGTGAGACATGCTGTTTTACAAAACAGAGCAACCACAAATTTTTGTTGCTAGCACAGGGTCATTGTTGCCAGGAATTTGAAGGAATGTGTTTTATGAATCTTCCTGATCACTCTTAATCTATCCAGAAGCAGCTTCAGCAACTTGCAGAAAATATGCACAAAATTACTCTAGTTTCTTTACCTTTTGATCAATTCTTAGCAAGTTTAGGATTGCCAAGTTGGTTAACTAGTTTGCTACACACAATTTTAGTACCTTTAACTGCAGTGGGCCTGTTAATTTGTTGGTTTCCTATTTTGTTACAATGCTGCAAGACTTGCTTGGAAAATAGCATGAATTCCATTTTATAAAGAAAGGGGCGAAATGCGGTAATATATGCTGGTCTAACAATGTGGCCTTGTCAGGTTGTTAGGGAGAAGTTTGGAATACATCAAGGTTGAGAAGCAGCTACAGTGTGAGAACAAGAAGACAGTCTATGTACAAGATTACTTACACAAAAACAACTACGGTAAACTTTGAGCTTTAGCCAAGCATTATGTAAATATTAGACAAGATAGCAGAAAACGCTTGCTTGCTTGCTAATAAACAGCTTTATTTCCAATCATATTGATTGCGTGTGATTTTGTCCAGGGTACCTGCATGGGTTCAGTCTCCCACAGTGCAGTAACTGTTAGGTGAACACAAGTTTTAAAACAGGGATGTCCAGCTACACTTATTCTACACATGACTACCAACACTGCCTCATATGCTTGAGGCTAGGACTTCATACTGAGTTGCAAGCTACTCAATCAAGCTTAAATAACATTTCCCGTCCCACCATGTCATATGTTCCTATGCTTTTAACACCACTTTAACAAAGGGGACAGAAGCATTCCTGCAGCCCTATGGCAATCCTGACTTAGGAGCTTTCCTCCCTACAAGAAGTTGGTATTTTTGATGTTAACATTATTAAGGAAGTTTAAAGCCAGCTATTCTTGGGTTCAAATTACACACAAACCCAAACCAAAGACAAATTATCATCTTGCAGTAATGCACTTGCTGCAGGGGAGGAGGTACTGTGGAATCCACATTTCTGGAGCTGCTGCAGCTTCTGAGCACTGCTACTGCTTCTCCACTTTGAACACTCAATGCCCCACCAAGGAATTTTTTTATTATTGCTGCAAAATGTTTGGTGTTTTTTTTTTTTTTTTAAAAAAAAAAAAAAACAGCAGTACATCTCCACCACAGATAATTTGTAAAATACTGCATAAATTGCACATCACTGGACACAACTTCTGCTCCATTACTCTGTTCCAACTAGACTGGACAAGCTGTAGCAGAGATTTCAGTGTGCAATTTATATAATTTTCTGGTATCAGACAATCTTCTGAAAACTACTGCAGTGGAGAGAAAAGGATAACCTCACTTTGGGTAACTGTAGGTACACCAGCAACACTGTCATTGTTCCCTCTTTCTCTCAGGACACATTGTGCACAAGCTGACAGAAAAATATTTTGAGGTACTGCAGTTCAAAGTCAAGCCAACAAAACTGAAAGGCTGATCAGCCTGAATGTTCTACCATAACTAGGTAAGCAGCATTAACGTTCAACTAAAAACATCACGTCTTTGCACTCATAACGGACAAGCAGATCACAGAGTGAGATGGGGGCAGAAGTTTGCAAGCTAGCAACAAAGTTACGTGGGTTGGGTGGTTGCCAAGTGAGGTTCACTTGCCCCTGCGGTGTTAGTAAATTATCCAGAAATACTTAAATCTAAAATGTTTGGAAAGCAGGATATACCTACACTAGGCCTTTAGACTTGATCATACTAATTAATAAGAAAGGAGCATTCTGTTCTCTGCCCAAATGGCAGTAGCTTTTTTAATCAGAATTCTTTCCAGGAATATTTTGACTACAGCCTATTATATGACTAGTGATGTCACACCTAAGTCTGAAAGCACAGTAACACGGAAAAGATTACTATAAGCACATTTCAAATTAGTTAGGATGTAATGTTTAGCAATACAACTGAGAAGAAATGTCTGTTTTACTATTACCAAAAATTGTATAAATTTAGACTCTGCAATATTACCTGCTTCTGGGAACAAAGTAGAGAAACAAAAATTCACATGCTATTTGACTTACAAGAATTAATCTGTGTACCTACCAGCATAACTACCTACAGCATTACTGCATCGCTGACAACTGAAATCCTTCGAGTAACAAATCCAGAAAACAATCTGTGTATAAAGAACTCCACTCCAGAAAAGAAGAAACAAAGAACTGTAAGATGCTTTTTCTTGAATTATTCACACTACACTGAAGTCAATACAACAATGGAAGCTATAGCCTCACAGACTGCTGGAGCAAAAAAACAGTAATGCAGCACACAATTTGACAGTGTGCCTCTCCTTCCAAATAGAGCAGGACCTTATAATCCGTTCCGTACTGGCCATGGACTGTAAAATGACTTTATATATTACATTATTAAAGCAGTATTGGACGCAGAAAATTCAGGACCTATCACTACTTCTGGATATACGAGAAAAAAAACATGATACCTTCATTTATATAGACATTTAGCATTTTAAATTGACCTTGGAATACAGTATTTCTTACCCTGAAGAAACACACCAAAAAAACGCCCAAACCACAGACCACAAATAGACCAAAACCACACACAACTTCACCACACACACAAACACTGCCTTACTATGTCATTAATATTCATGAAAGCGTTACAGAATTGAGTCCCGAAGAACCTCACAGATGAATAAACTATTCAACCCAGAAAAGAAGCAAATTCCATCAAAATCAGTTTGACGATCTGTGGGAACAGGTGCACTGACAAGTTCCCTTGTCAGCTTCGAAGGATGCTCATGTCTAACAATAGTTACTTGTACAAATATATGAACACCTCCATCCCATTCTGCTGCAAAAGGTTCCCTGTATAAGTTTGCCTGGACAGTATATTACAAGAAAAGAAACAAACATTACATTTTTACTTAATCATACACTAAGCATTTAGGGACACCTGTCAATCTTAAGTCTATACATGCAAGCCAGAAACAAAAGTAATCACACAAGTACCAGATAATCAAGCTCTATCTCATTCAAGTCAGTTATAATTTCATAATGGGTGATTAGAACATGTAGTAAAGCAAAAATAACTGAACAGGCAATTTCATTTATGAAATTTTGCTAGGTCTTGTGATCCTACTGTCTTTAAAAAAAAGATGAATTTTTTTCCTTAGCAGTAGATTTCACTTTCAGTTCTTCTTCCAGTTAATGATTAGCATATTTCGTAAGTCTTGAAGACTTCACTAATATACTCTGAATAAAGTGACACTAAAGAGCAGTTAGATTTACTGCATCTAACCCTTTAACAGCGCTAAATAGCTATAAGCAGAGAAACAAACTACATCTTTCAAATGTATTTTCATATATCATGCATTATAGACACTGAATTTCAAACTACTTCTAGAGAAGGTTATTCTAAGTACTTAAAGGTACAACACTGTATTTATACCACCACACAACAAAGGCTACAACAATATTGGAGTTGAAGCCTATGTTCTATTGCTATTAGAACTGCCTTGTAACACAAAGCCACAAATGACTTGAAAAGCATAAAGAAGCTGCCCTTACATGAACACGAATACTTGTGCAGGGTGCAGTATAATTCTTCATTACTTGGAAAAAAATTATGCCTGACAAGTAATTCACCAATTACTATCACATTAACTTGCCTACAAGTCTCAGCAGAAGCACAGCTCATTAGAGGTTATACACCATGTACGCAGACCTTCCAAGACAGCATATAATCTTTCTTGTAATAATACATTACCTACTGTTTTTATTTTAACGTGTGATCCAAGACAGCAAGCTCCTGGGTCACCCTTAACTAGCCATTCCATTCAACAATCAAGATCTTTAATCACTTACGGAAGCCTGCCTTTGAGATCTTCTGAGGTGTTCCTTTCCAAGAACTAGAGTAGCGCCTACATTTAACAGATGAAAGAGACTACAATGAATGCAGAAGATCTCTTTAATTAACATAGCATGACAAAAAGTTAAGTGACATCAATCCACATCAATCCTTTATTTTGCACAGACGTTACATGCAGCCTACATATTTCTTTAGCATTAAATACATAAAGGAAAAAGGCTTTAGGTTTAATAGAAAAACTTGGTTAGGAATTGTTTACAGGAGTTACCCAGACAGTCAGTCTGAAGAAAAGACCCTGTAACTTCCAACTGGCTACTCACTGAAAGCAAGCCAACTGGACTTCTGGTACTCCTATATTCTCCACCTTAAAACTGATGTACAAGCATAACTTTTTCTGTCTAAAAGACAGCTGTTAGAATTGTGAATTCCACTTAGTATTTTTTAAGAAGCATTCAAACATTTCCAACCTGCACCAGGTATGAAGAGCCTAAATAAAAATTAAAAATAAGATTTTAAGTACGTAACAGTGGAATTTGAGCCAATGGGTCCAACTCTGGTCAAGAAAGTTTCAACAGTCTTTACTACACGACATTAGGCAATTAGCTCATGGTCTTCCACCATTCACAAAGTATGCTCAGCTTGCTCACTCTTTCAGAGCTGGAAGAGAACTTGAACAATATCTTTTATTTCCCATGGAAAACTGTAGCTTACATCGCGATTATGCTTTAAGATTCTGGGATCTTTAAATTCATGTATTAACCACATTCAGAGTAGTAGGCTGTGATCAACTTTTTACAGCAACTGTGTAGGGGACTGTTTCTCAATGAAATAAAGTTGCCTCAATTGCAACAGAAACAAAAGCTAAATAAAAAGGCATTTAACAGCCAAACACATAAAGAAAGTTACTGTCTTTATATGAATTGGAATATTTAATGTGCAGTTCAATGTGTTCCCAGCCCCTGGAGATCCACTTACTCCTCTAGGAGCTTTAGTTTCAATAGTATTTGCTGCAGCTCGCATGCAGTCTGCTCTGTCAAAAAAATGTTTTGTCTGGATATCATTCCACTAAAACATCCCATCATTTTCCTGCCCACAGGAAATGCTATTGCTGATGGTTTTAAGTGACATGTCAGTAACCATGTAGGGTCCAAAGTTATCCCTGGCCCTGCACAATGCAGCTCCACTGAGGTCATCCATTACAATAAAAGAATAAGAAAGCAAATAACCACTTCCAGAGACCTTTAAGCAAAGTCTGCATATTCAAGAGGTTTCATGACTCTTTCCTCCTCACATGACTACAGAATAACATTTCTGAAGTGTGTGTATGATTATTTCCACATTTTAAATAAGGTTTCTGCACATACACAGTATTACTAGTTTGGAAAAGACCTCTTCAATCATCAAGTCTAACCATTCCTATCAACCACTAAACAACGTCTGTGAGCACCTCATCCATCTGCCTTTTAAACACCTCCAGGGATGGCAACTCAACCACTTCCCTGGGCAGCCTGTGCCAGTGCCTAATGACCCTTCCTACCAAAACCACTTTTTTCTGATGTCTAGCCAGAACCTCCCCTGGTGGAGCTTGAGGCCATTCCCTCTTGTCCTGTCCCTTGCCACTTGGGAGAAGGGGCCGCCTCCCTCCTCTCCACAACCTCTTTTCTGCAATACACTGTGTAGCCATAAAGACATCCTCTTCATACTGTTTTCACCTCAGCAATCCTGAATGTTTTCTCCTAACTCTCCTTTCCTTATTGCTACTGGCACTTTTAGCAAAGATTCTAGTAGAAACCAAAGGGTAACACTTAATAGTCTCATGCAAAAACTACATCAAAGGTTTACTCTCCTAAATGGGTAATAACTATTAAATTGATTGAAAAGAAATACCAAAGAAACCTTAGGAAACTAAGCACTCTTATCAGTGCTTTTATCCTTTACTCCACGACAAGTTCCTCAATGAAAGTGAAGCCCAAATACAAACAGGCTGAGATTTTACAAATGTTCCTTGCTTGCAATTTTACAAATTGTTCCTTGCTAAAAGCATTTTAATTTACAGTTCCATTAAGTCTCAGCATTGACAATGTGTTCTCCAAGACTCATGTTAACTTTTCATTTCTTAATAGTCTGGACTTCATAGCCTCCTGTTAATAATGAACGGATGCAAATGGCAAATCATTCCCTCATTTCCAGAGAATTTACTAATCAATAAGATATTTTTTTAAAAAAATCATTGCTCTGTCTTCATCACTTCTAGTACTCTGTAGAGTGATAAAATCATAATGGAACATACAAGCAGGTCAAACAACTGGATGTTCTCTGACAGATTCTAGATCCATGTACCTCTAGCACAAAACACAGGTAGATCACATCATTTTAAAAACCAGTAATCAAACAATTTATTGTTTGAGTTACAATAAGTAACTCAAGTTACTTAAAAGAAGTCTGGAGAATATGATTCATGTTTCAAAGTAACTTATAAGAACGCTCGAAGATATGACCATTATACCACCAAAAATCCCACCAACAAGACAATACAGATTAGCCTTTGTATCAGAGACTGCTCATATATGTGTTTAAAAACCAACAATAATTATTTACTCTAGGCTTATGGGAAAAGATAGTCATAATACTGGAAGGTATCTGATGTCTTACTCTCAGTAAATCGTGATCTGGGTAGGTATATTAGTCTTACAGAGGCTCCCATAGTATTCAGCAGAAGGCATACAGCAAGAGGAATTCCTAGAGAACAGAGAATATGGAAGCTTCAGGGATTTGAGAAAAACTTTTCTACAGTTACAGTGACAACCAATGAGTTTAATCATAGCAGAGTATGAATACGCTGTGCTTCTTCAACTTGCCACACGAAGAGGAATTCTGGCATGCTGAACACGGCCACATAACCTCAGAAAAAATATCGCAGAACCTCGTTGCTGACAGTGTCTGTAATAACACATCAATCTCAGTACAAACACCACAATAAATGTACAATAGTCATCTTTGTACTCAATCAAGACTAGCTTTCTCGAAGGAAAAAAAAAATCTTAAAAAAAAAAAAATCAGACTTTACCTGAAGCTCTGTAACTAAAATTAAGTACTGAAAGTCTACATTTTAAGACCACATCATCCAAAATCCAGTGTTTTTTTACACCATTACTACAAAACTATTTGCAGTGTATACAGATGGTACCAACACACTTTACCTTTTGATCTGGATTAGATATAACCCAAAAAACATTCCAGTATTAAAGATCAGTGTCAACACAAAACCAGCTGAAAGTTGAGAGCTGCAAAAGAAGACTTCTTGACATAATCAGAAGATCAAGATGAAGGCAGCTATTCTCAGTCTCAATCAATAACCACTACAGGGTTCAAGTCTGCAACTCTCCCAAGTTAAACCCTCTAATAGGAAGCTCAGGTTTTGCAGATTATTTCTTCTTTTAACACTGGGTGAGATACAGAAAAAAACTGTTCATTTAGATATGGCATTTTCCTCTTTTACGAAACTTTCAATCCCATTAACTGAACATATGCTCACTAACTCCTATCAGGGTCACGCGACTATTTTCAAAAACAAACAATGAAACAAATAAAAAACTCAAAGTATGTCAAAATCTAAAGCTGAACTGAAATCCTTAGAAGCATGGAAAGGCTCATCCACCTCTGTGCAGATAAGATGAGAGTGGTCATGTACCTTCTGTACGATGGTATAGATTTCTATAGCACAGACAATTGAAGTTCAGCAACTGATGCTGGGGAGAGCAAATGACTATCTGTACCTTGTAATGATACCTGCAATGAAGAACTGGTTATTATTTAAACCTGCTGTAATCAACAACTAATGTCATCAAAAAAACCCACTAGCCAAGTATATCAGGGCAGTTATTTTAACATAATTTAACAGTGAATTTACTACTAATACTGATCCAGTTAACAGCTTGTAAAGAAGACAGTCATCTCAAAACTTCCACCAATACAACATTTGCTCACATTCCATTGCTGGAAATCCTCACTCTGTCGTCAATCTTAGGCACACAACCAGATGTGTCTAACCATCTAAGTGTCTTAGCTGTTTTTCAAGAGCTTCCAGATTAATTAAAAAAAAATACAGAGTAACAGACTATCCTATCTAGGTTACATTAATAAATATACACACCACAAACTATTGCCTTAAAACTAGCTATAATTTCTTACACATTATATTTCTCCATCTTATTATTATCTGAATTCATACATAAAAAGTGGTACAAAGTACTGTTTTCACGTATGTTTTATCTTTTCCTTCCGTTTATTTTGTGCTTTGAATTAACAAAAATAATGCTACCAAGGAACAGTAAAATGTATTCATGGCTGATTTTACTAAATAACTTCGGTCATCATATTAAAAAAAAAAAAATTAACATGCCTATGAAATCTACTGCCAGTCAAGTTTGAAGCATACTCCACAAATGTTTAAGGAATTTAGGAACGCTGTCTGATCATTTCTGTCACGAAGATTCCAGATGACTCTCTCTGATAAAGCTAAAAAGCTACTTGCTACCAGCTTTATCATATAGAATCATAGAATCACCAGGTTGGAAGAGACCCATCGGATCATCGAGTCCAACCATTCCTATCAAACAATAAACCATGCCCCTCAGCACCTCATCTACCCATGCCTTAAACACCTCCAGCGAAGGTGAATCAACTACCAACCTGGGCAGCTTGTTCCAATGCCCAATGACCATTTCTGTGAAAAACTTCCTCCTAATCTCCAGCCTAAATCTTCCCTGGCAGAGCTTCTTGTCCTGTCCCCTGTCACTTGGGAGAAGAGGCCAGCTCCCTCCTCTCTACAACCACCTTTCAGGTACTTGTAGAGAGCAATAAGGTCTCCTCTCAGCCTCCTCTTCTCCAGGATAAACAACCCCAAGCTCTCTCAGCCATTCCTCATAAGGCCGGTTGTCCAGACCTTTCACCAGCTTTGTTGCTCTTCTCTGGACTTGCTCCAGAGCCTCCACATCCTTCTTGTGGTGAGGGGCCCAGAACTGAACACAGGATTCAAGGAGCAGTCTCACCAGTGCTGAGTACAGAGGGAGAATCACCTCCCTGGACCTGCTGGTCACACCATTTCTGACACAAGCCAGGATGCAACTGGCCTTCTTGGTCACCTGGGCACACTGCTGGCTCATGTTCAGTCGGCTGTCAACCAACACCTCCAGGTCCCTGTCCTCCTGGCAGCTTTCTAGACAGACTTCTCCCAGTCTGTAGCTCTGCATAGGGTTGTTGTGCCCCAAGTGCAGGACCCGGCATTTGGCCCTGTTAAACCTCATGCCGTTGGACTCTGCCCGGCAGTCCAGCCTGTTTAGATCTCTTTGCAGAGCATCCCTACCCTACAGCAGGTCCACACTTCCACCCAGCTTAGTGTTGTCTGCAAACTTGCTAAGGGTACCCTCAATGCCTTCATCCAGGTCACTGATGAAGACACTGAACAGGACTGGACCCAGCACTGAGCCCTGGGGAACCCCTCTTGGCACTGGCCTCCAGCTGGAGTTAACTCCATTTTCCACCACTCTCTGGGCCCGGCCATCCAACCAGTTTTCCAACCAGGAGAGTGTGTGCCTGTCCAGTCCAGAGGCTGACAGTTTCCGTAGCAGAATGCTGTGAGAAACTGTGTCAAAGGCTTTACTGAAGTCCAGAAAGACCACATCCACAGCCTTTCCTTCATCCAGCAGCCGAGTGACTTTGTCATAGAAGGTGATCAGGTTACTTTGGCAAGACCTGCCTTTTGTGAATCCATGTTGACTGGGCCTGATCACCCAGTTCTCTTGTATGTGCTACATGATAGCACTCAAGATCACCTGTTCCATGACTTTCCCTGCCACTGAGGTCAGACTGACTGGTCTGTAGTTCCCCGGGTCCTCCCTGCGACCTTTCTTGTAGATGGGCACAACATCAGCCAGCCTCTAGTCCAGTGGAACTTCCCCAGTCTTCCAGGACTGCTGGAAGATGATGGAAAGGGGTTTGGTCAGTACATCCAACAGCTCCTTCAATACCCTAGGGTGAATCCCATCCAGTCCCATGATACTTGTGGGTGTCTAGTTGGGCAAGCAAGGCTCTGACCACCTCCTCTTGGATCATGGGAGCCTCGTATTGCTCCTCTAGTTTTGAGGTTTGTACACAGAGGGAACAACTTTCTTTACAATTAAAGATTGAGGCAAAGAAGGCATTAAGTACCTCAGCCTTCTCCTCATCCCCTGTCACTGTTGTTCCTTGTGTGTCCAAAAGTGACTGTATGGTCTCCCTAGTTCTCCTTTGGTTATTTATATATCTATAGAAAGATTTTTTTATTATCTTTCACAGACTTTCCTAACCTGATTTCTAGTTCAGCCTTAGTTCCTCTGATTTTTTCCCTACACAACCTCACTTCTCTCCTGTAGTCCACCCAAGAGGCCTGTCCCCTCTTCCAAAGCCTATAAACATTCCTCTTCTTCCTAATGTCACTTGAGATCTCTCTACTCAACCAAGCTGTCTTTTTCCCCTGCTGACCTTTTTTCCAGAACACGGGGATGGCTTTCTCTTGAGCTGCTAGAATCTCCTTTTTGAAGAGCTCCCAGCCCTCATGGGCTCCCTGGCCCTCAAGTACTGCCTCCCAGGAGACTTTGCCAACCAGCCTTCTAAACAGTTCAAAGTCTGCCCTCTGGCAATTTAATGCTACTGTTCTGCTAACCACCCTCTTCACTTTGCCTATAACAGAAAACCCTATCATCTCCTGATCGCTTAGTCCTAGGCGTCCTCCTACCGCCACATACCCCACAAGGCCTTCTTTATTCACAAACAGCAAGTCCAGGAGGGCACCTTCCCTTGTTGGTTCATTCACTAGCTGCACAAGGAAGTTGTCTTCCACACACTCCAGGAACCTCCTAAACTGCTTCCTTTCTGCTCTATTGTACTCCCAGCAGATATCAGGGAGATTGATGTCTCCCACAAGGACAAGAGGCATTGACTTTGAGATTAATCCCAGCTGTTTATAGAAGAGTTCATCAGCTGCTTCTCCTTGGCTGGGTGGTCTGTAACAGACTCCCATCTCAAAATCTAGCTTCTTATGGGCTCCTCTGATTTTAACCCACAGGCACTCAATCTCCTCATCACCACAGTCCATCTCAGTGGTGTCCAAGTCCTCCCTTACAAAGAGTGCTACTCTGCCTCCTCTCTTACCCTTCCTATCCCTCCTGAAGAGTTTATACCCCACCAAATCTGTACTCCAGTTATATAAGTCATCCCACCATGTTTCCGTGATGGCAAAGACATCATAGGTTCCTTGCCCTACGACAGCTTCCAGTTCTTCCACTTTATTCCCCATGCTGCATGCATTGGTGTAAATGCACTTCAGCTGCGTAGCCGAGCCTGCAGCCCTCTTAGAGGGGACAGTGCTTGCTCCCAATTGCCTGTTAAATGGAGTAGCCTACACCAGAGTACCTGTATCTCCTTTGCTACTCCAGGGTGCACTCTCCTCCACTTCTTGTGCGATGATGTCCTGGTGATCCTCACCAGCACGCCCTCTCCTAATCTCTAGTGCCCCACATCCAGGCAGGCACTTGCCTAGCCTGGACTCAATCCCCTCCCCCTTCGCATCTAGTTTAAAGCTCGATTTATGAGCTTAGCTAAGTTTTTAGCAAGGGTCATAGCCCTGCCAGGAGACCCACGTGCCCCAACCTTCGCAACCATGTCAGGGGGTACACGAACCACCCTACAATCAAAGAATCCAAAGCCCCTTTCCCTGCACCAGGTTCAGAGCCAGGCACTAATCAAGTTCTTTTTTGTAAGTTGCGGGTCCACTCCATTTAGCCTAGGGATGAAGCAGAACACCACCTGTGCCCAAAGCCCTCCATCATCTTCCCAATGGCCCTGAAGTCTTTTTTGATGTTCTTAGCCTTACTGCTTACTAGACCACTATTACCAGTCTGGACTACTACCAGAGGGTAGTAGTCCATCTCATGGATCAGGGAAGAGAGTTTCCTAGCTACTTCCCTCCCTGGTGCCCCTGGTAAGCAGCAGACCTCTCTGTGTAGTGGGTCGGGTCTGCAAATGGGTCCCTCCGTTCCTTTGAGGAGGGAGTCCCTACAACAATCACCCTCCTCTTCTTCTTAGTGGAGGATGTTGTTATTTTCTTCCGAGGATGGTTTGGCCTATATATCTGAGCAATATAATGCTCATTACGTATTTTCTAATATTTCTTCAAATTATTTCTCCAAAATACAAAATCAACCGCTCTACCTGAAGGTTTCTCACACCCAGATTCTGCCAGAAACAGATGGGGTTTGGACAGCTACAGCTGAAAATGTTTACAATTTCCCAATCTAAATAAAGCAAGGAAAAGACCACATTAAGAAACTCAATTGTTTCATGAAGAGGTTTTTTTACTCCATTTCTTCGGGGAAAGACTACACAAATAATGGTTTTCCATCTTCCTTGAAATTCACCCAAGCTTAAGTATGTAAGACACCCTAAACCAGATAGTTTACAAGCCTGTAGCTTAGAAGAGCCTCAACTCATAGAAGATTTTGCTGCTCGTGTGCCAGTCTAGGTCAGAAGAAGTTAGAGGTCTTGTATAAGGGAAGTTGTGGGTGAACCAACGTATGTCCTATTGCTAGATTTACAACTGTTTCACTGAGGCTGCTTAATCACAAGGGTGCTCTCAAGCAAAGCTAAAGTTCCTTCACTCACCTACCTCTGTCTTCCTAGTCAAATTTACCACAACAAAACCATGAACACTTAACCATGACAGCATGGGCTTGATGAACCATCCTGAAGAACTAACTTGCAGAGCTAAGTAGCACAATGCACATAAACATACTTTTTTGTGCATAAAAGCAGATCTGTTTCTTCTAATACAGTAAATCTGACTTGCAACAACTTTGACACTGAGCAAAAAAATGGCTTCAATACTTACTCCAACTGCTGATTACAGTTTCCCATGAAACATGCTTAGAGTGTCCTCCTCACCAACAAGATTAAACAACTTCAAAAGCAATTTCAGTCACTTACATACACTGTCAAGTTTTGAAACTTAAACTTTAACTTCATTTTACCACACAATTTTTCCAGTGTTGTTACTGAAAGACTGAAATCCCATGGGTCCCATGGAAAATTTGCTCTGGTAGGTCAAGATGCCAAGAATTTGTCTGCTACATTATAATATCACCTTGTCTTTCATAAGTAAGACTGAGAACATAACTCTCATCAAGAAGTGCTGTGTACGTTTTCCAATTAGACTAGTCTGAAAGTATGTGGCCAAAAGACAATCATCTTGCTTTTCTGAATTATAGAGGAACTTCAAATAATGCATTGTAATTTATGAGTTTACCCTGATGTAACACATATAAAACATTAGATACAAACAATGTATGCTAACACGAGGTTAAGATATGATTTATTCCAGCACAAGGAAACATTCATTTTCCTTTAAGAAACTCTTCCCAACCTATGATCCAACTTCTCTGACAAAGAAAGCAGGAGACATCACTTCGAGTTTCTATGTTCAGTACACTAATCCGGTTAACTGCAGACTAGGTTACTCTTCCATCGTAAAAAAAAAACCCAAAAACCTGAACCACCACGCATACACTACTATTCCATTTCCTCAGAAAAATTCTACCTCAAACTACAGAATGACTTGACTTCCTGGCCAGCAGACAGTTATTCAGCTCTGCAGAAACACAGATCCCCAGAGAGGCCAGGATTTCCTCACAGACCAGACCAAGTTATAGAGTAATACTATCTTGCTCGCTCGTCATTGCCAAATATGAATGGTAGGTCCCCCTTGCAGAAGAAGCTAAAAGACAGGAACCAGTCTGCTTAACCAAACTGTGTTTTTCCTGTTGTTTTACAGAAAAAAAAAAAGTAAAAGAAAAGTAACAAAGTATTAAATTAATCACAATCCTACAATTCCATTGGTAGTTCTAGGGAGTTTTAAGCCCCAAGAACAGGAGCTTTAAGTACAGCCCTCTTAAGGTGCTGCATTTGCGTCTGAAGACCAAACAGCAAGCTTCTACATACCATAAACTACACTGGGCACAGGTACTCCTAAAGAATTACAGAATAACAACTCTAGCTCAGAATGTTCGATAAAGCTTTTCTCTACTGCAGGCTAAAAAGATGAAGTTATTGAAATTCAGCCCATAAACTGACTCACTTAGGCTTCTGTATCCATACAAACGCACATGCCTCTCATTTTCAGATGAAAGGTTATGTAGCTAGTCTCCTGGGACCCACCACCTGCAAGGTCCAAGAATTCTCCAACTTCTCAAAGAGACTACAGTAAGCACCAAGATGACAGTTCTACTAGCAGACTGCACAGATCTAAGCATACTAAATGTTAAACAAAGAAAACAGTTTGAGTTTAGCCTCAATAATGCATTTTCCAATACAAGCAGAAGTCTTCAGCTTTTCCACGTTGTTTAGCCGAGTGTATTGTTTTCTAGTCATGACACATTTAATTGAAATGCTTTTAATTTTTTTTTATCCTACCATGACCCCAAGAATGTAAGTTTGCCGCTTCCTTTGCCCAAGTCTCAACATCCACTTTTACTTGTGCAAAAGCAATACTTCTGACATTTTTCCTACTTACCCATAAGCAACCCATAATCATCAAGGAAGCTTCAGAATTATCTATGGCAATTGCAAGAAAATGGACATAAAGGCAAAGAGATTATAAAACCCTCCTTGACTCTTCACTGAGCATGAGCCCAACTGTGACCTAAACTGGATAAGGCAAATACTAAGCTCACAAATGCTGCTCACGTAGGCAGGTTCAGCTATGTTTCACAATTCTGTAAGCAAGACATTTGTTAACTAGAATGTTCAAGCTGCCCACTGAGTAGACAGAGAAGTACGTATCATTACAGGCTCATCCTCTCTGCTCCTTGGGTTAAGCTTTGCGTCCCACATCAAGCTCTGCACTGCAAGTGGTGTGCTGGCACTGCACAAAGACTGATGTTCCTCGATTTGGTCCCTTCAGAGAAACATGACACTGTCCATAGTGGTCCTGACGGAGGGGTCCTCAAAGATGCTCACTGTCATCTATCTGCAGAACACAAAACCCCACTAATTTGCTACAGGTCTCACAATCTCGGCGTAGCACCTCGCCTAGATGCTCATCTCCTAGTCACAACTAGATTTCCATCTGTTACTTCTCCTCCGTTATTTGTATAATTACAGTCCACCTGTTCAGAGGCAGAAATCTCACGGGCTCGCACTCCCCATCCGCGGTAAAGAACCAGGCGCCCAGAAACACACCGCACAGTCCCACACGCTCCTCCTCGGTCGCCTTACCCGGCAGCTCCAGCGCTCGCAGCTCGAAAGGTGACACCCTTCGGCGACAAAAACGCAGACGGAGGGGACGGGCGTTCAGCTCGTCCCGGGGCCGGGGGGACCCGGCGGGCACGGGTGTCCCCAGCCCCCACCCGCTGCGGGGAGGAGCCTCCGGTGCGGGGACGGGCGCACAAAGCGGCTCCGCTGGGAGCGACACAAAGCGGTGCCCGCTCACCTGCTTGCCCCGGTAGAAGAGGCGCTGCCGGTCGGGGCTGACGCGGAAAGTCTCGCGGATCTTCTCGCGCAGGCACTCGATCTTGGTCAGGCGGCTCAGGTCGTCGATCGTCTGCGTCTCGGTGCCGTCGATGGTGCGAACCTGGATCCACATGGCGCACGGCCCTTCCCCGCCCCCCTCCCCCGCCCCGGGAAACGGGAACGGGCTCCGCTCCCGGCGGCGGAGGGAAGCCCCCTCCTCCTTCCCCCCGCGCCTTTGTCCACGAGAGGCCGGGCCCGGGCTTCAAATCCCGCGGAACGCGGGAGCCTCCCCGGTGACGGCGGCCCCGCCGCCCACCGATCGCCCGCGCCGCGGGAGCGACGGCCGCCGGGGAGAGCCTGGCCCCGGGCACTGTTTACCAGGCGCCGCCGCTCTCACATGGAGGTCACGGCGCCAACGCCGATCTCGCGAGACCCGCCGGCCCCGGGCGCGCCGAGACAACAACACCGGGGCGGGGGCGCCGCGCGTCGGCACGCCCCCTCCCGCCGCCATCGGGCCCGGGCGGCCGACACGTGGCCACGCCCCCTTCGCCCCCCGCGCCCACCCGGGCCCACGCTTCTGCCATGCGCCGTGGCCACGCCCCCCGCTCCCCCCATGGCCGCTCCCCCGCGCCCGCGGTTCTGCGAGGCGCCGCGGCCACCCCCACTTCTCGCGGTAGCCACGCCCCCTCGAGGCGCTCGGCCGCGCCCGGCCCTCCCGGAGCCCGCGCGCAACCGCCGTTCGTCGGGCGCGGGCGGCACGAGGCAGCGGTGACCGTTAACCGCGTGCGTCGGGGCCAGAGCTGGCACAGAGCGCGACTCCCACTCACAGAATCAC
The DNA here is from genome assembly GCA_033558105.1 of Coccyzus lansbergi. NCBI lineage: Eukaryota > Metazoa > Chordata > Aves > Cuculiformes > Coccyzidae > Coccyzus > Coccyzus lansbergi. Next base: position 2,495,279 of record JAUMJK010000221.1, read on the forward strand.
AGAACAACCAGGTTGGAAGGGACCCATCGGATCTTCTAGTACAACCATTCCTATCTAACGCTAAACCAAGTCCCTCAAGACCTCATCCACCCGTACCTTAAACACCTCCAGGGAAGGTGGATCAACCCTCTCCCTGGGCAGCCTATTCCAATGCCCAATGACCCTTTCTGTGAAAAACCTCCTCCTAATCTCCAGCCTAAATCTCCCCTGGTGGAGCTTGAGGCCATTCCCTCTCGTCCTGTCCCCTGTCACTTGGGAGAAGAGGCCAGCTCCCTCCTCTCTACAACCACCTTTCAGGTATTTGCAGAGAGTAATGAGGTCTCCTCTCAGCCTCCTCTTCTCCAGGCTAAACAACCCCAGCTCTCTCAGCCACTCCTCATAGGTTCTGTTCTCCAGCCCCTTCACCAGCCTCGTCTCTGGACTTGCTCCAGAGCCTCAACATCCTTCTTGTGGTGAGGGGCCCAGAACTGGACGCAGTATTCAAGGAGAGGCCTCAACATTTTCCCAGAAGCCTTATGCATATCCAGTTAATCTCCAATTTTAATGGTGTTATGAACTTTGCGACAGTCAGAACTCTTGCTAACATGGAGCTGGCTAATTTGCTAATTTGGAGCTGGTTCCTGCTCTGCTTGACATTGCCTTTGCGATAGGGAGAGGCTGCAAACTGAGTTGCTCACAGAAGATGCAGCATAGATCACACTGCACGCTAGACTTTATCCTCTTCAAAGAATGAGCAGTGTCTGGAAAAACATTGAAACAAAGTTGCTGTCAGAGGGACATCAAGTAACTTTCAAAAAACCCACAACTAATCACAGAATCACAGAATCACAGAACAACCAGGTTGGAAGGGACCCATCGGATCTTCTAGTCCAACCATTCCTATCAAACACTAAACCAAGCCCCTCAAGACCTCATCCACCCATGCCTTAAACACCTCCAGGGAAGGTGACTCAACCACCTCCCTGGGCAGCCTATTCCAATGCCCAATGACCCTCTGCATGAAAAACCTCCTCCTAATCTCCAGCCTAAATCTACCCTGGCGGAGCTTGAGGCCATTCCCTCTCGTCCTGTCCCCTGTCACTTGGGAGAAGAGGCCAGCTCCCTCCTCTCTACAACCTCCTTTCAGGTACTTGTAGAGAGTAATGAGGTCTCCTCTCAACCTTCTCTTCTCCAGGCTAAAGTATTCCACTTCTTGGAATAGTTACTACTCACTTCAAGCCTAGACTCACTTAAGCTCTACCTAAAACCCAGGTGATGTTGACTGTCTCTTGTATCGGATAAGTGAAAACATGGACCAAGGCAAGAATAGGCAACCATCCGCATTTGTGCTTCAAATCTGATGTTGGTTTGACTTGCTGCATTTTTCTTAACTGAGTAATTTCACATACTAACAACAGAAAAGTGTGGATGTGCCATGGTGGCAGGCAGCAGAGCCTTATGCAGCCATTCGGTCATTCCCTTGCAGTAGGATGAGGAAGAGAATTATAAGGGTAAAAGGGAAAAAACTTGGATCAAGACTAGGATGGATTAACACATAAAACAAAAGCTGTGTTTTCAGTCAAAGCAAAATAAGGAATTAATTCCATACATTGCATGGAAAGGCAGATGTTTAGCCATTTATTGGAAAGGAGGGCTCCACCATGAGTAGAAAAAGAGTAACGTTGACCAATGCCATTGTGGCAATGAAGGAGACGCAGACCTTGCAGTTTTCTTTAAGGCTACTCTTTTAATCAGTACAGTCAAATTTAGAAAGTAATACTGGCTTCTCCCGTTCAGGCAGATCTTTATACAGCTATTCATCTTCTGAACTAAAGACAAACAGTAAAGTTTTGGTTTTGGCTATTCCACACTCCTACGACTGCTTTCAGTCATATCTCCAATTCACTTATTCCCAGGTGTCTTATTCCTGGATGGTTTATTCCAGCACATTCAAGTTTTGTCATCCTGAGTGGATGACGAAAGCTTGTTCCATCCAACTTGTATCACCTGGTCTTTTTAATAATGTTTATTCTAATATGCTTGGCACCAGCTTCATGCTTTATCTTAGTCCAAATTAATCTTACATATACTTGGTTTTGCTCCCACATGCCTTCACTCTGAACACCCCACCTCTCCTCCCACAGCTTTTATTGCTGAGCACATCATATGATGATGGAGGATTTCACTGGGGTAAACTGTCCCTGATGGGTCCCTTCCCAGCTTCTTGTGCACCCCAGACGTATTCACTGGCAACATGGTGTGTGAAACAGATAATGTCCTTGATCCTGTGTAAGCACTGCTGAGTAATAGCTAGAACATGCCTGTGTCATCAGCACCATTTTGATCACAAATCCAAAATACAGTACCATACTGGCTACCATGAAGGAAATTCATGCCATCCCAGCAAGACAAGAACCTGTGAATACTGTTAGTATACTATAAAAATGTTGGCTTCAACTTTATCTTAGTTATGCTCCACCTCTACAGTAAAAGGAACAGAGTCTCATTATAATCCCCATTGCAGAATACAGCCTTTCTGTGAAGCAAGCAGTTAAAGCATACAGAAACCAGGGGAAGCAACAGTGAATGCCTTTGTGAAGAATTCCAAGCAATTTTCTTACCTAAGAATTTGGCAGCTGGATTAAAATAGAGATTTACAACTGAAGGTGGCACCTGTGTACTTTTCTGGCTTCTTCATACCAGATATTGTAAATGTCACTGGTAGGGTATTGAATCAGAGGAAGAAAAGGATCACAACTGGAAGATTATGACTGATCTTGTGGAGTTCCCTGCTTTTCCAAATGCAGTAGTTTTGGTGTAAAACCCAGGGATGTTCAACCCCATGTGATGCTCCTGGCTTAGGGAAGAGCAGTTGGAAAGCTACCCAGTGGAAAAGGACCCAAGGGTCCTAATCAACAGTGGCTGAACCCAAGCCAGCAGTGGCCCGGGTGGTCAAGGTGGCCAACAGCATCCTGGCTTGGATCAGCCATGGTGTGAACAGCAGGAGCAGGGAAGGGATCAGCCCCTAGAGAGGACACATCTCAAATCCTGGGTTCAGTTTTGGCCCCCTCATTCCAAGAAGGACATTGAGGGGCTGGAGTGTGTCAAGAGGAGGGGAACGGAGCTGGGGAAGAGTCTGGAGCTCAGTGGTTCTGGGAGCAGCTGAGGAACCTGAGTCCGTTTAGCCTGGAGAAGAGGAGGCTGAGGGGAGACCTCATCGGTCTGTGCAGCTCCTAGAAAGGAGGTTGGAACCAGGCAGGTGCTGGACTTCTCTCCGATGTGAAGTGATAGAATGAGAGGACATGGCCTCAAGTTGTGCCAGGGGAGGTTTAGATTGGATATAGTGGGCTATAGCCAGTAAGAAGCTGGTTCCAGGAATAAGAGGTGCAGTAGGATCTGTGATGACTTCAAGGGGCCTTAGTCTTGGACAGAAGTTCTTTGAGAAACTCTTCAGGGAATTCTGCTTGGACACGTTTTAGTGGAACCTTCCTTTAATGATTGTGTCACAAAACCAAGAAGCAGTACTCAAGAACAAGAAACAGTTTGCAGAAACTTAACAATCCCTCCCCAAAGCCTCCCTGATCCTCTAACACCCTTACTCTGTCTCCCCAGTACACTTAGTCTACCTGCTTAGTACTCTTACTTTACATCCCCAATACTCTTAAGATTCCCTGTCAAAGTTTGCAGGTGTTGTCCATGTGGGAACTAGTGTGACTGTAGGAGCTGGCCAAAGGTTCATTGATATAAGCAGCATAGACTGCCCAGAGACCCAGAAGCACAAATTGTCCCAATGTGATGTTGTTTAAGGTCCATTCCAAGTTCAGGAAAGATGAAATCCAACCCTTCCAGTGGCCTGTGGGATCAGCGGGTGCTTCAGCTGCTGCTTGGGTCCTAGATTTGCCAGCTCCTGAACCACCTTCCTACTCTTTCTCGCGAGGTGGCCTCTTATTGGGTAGGGAGGTGGCCTTGGGGCTGCTGGCTCTCCTCTTCTGGGCTTGCTGGGGCTGTGTGGCAGAGCATGGGCTGCTGGTGCTGGCCACAGAGAGCCCTGCCACAGATTCCCCTGGTTGTTCCTATACCTCCTCTTGCTCCCCATTGGCAGGAGTAAAGGCAGAGCTGCCAGAACCCCGACCAAGGGCAGCCAATGAGGATCTGGGGTGCTCTTCTGCCCACAAGGTGTTCGGGCTGGTGGTGGTAGCTGGAGCAGCGGCAGGAGAACCCACCTGGGTGGCAACAGGGTTGGGGGCAGCTGTGGGGCTGCCCTCCCACTCCGGCGCAGGACAGGCAGCTTCCCTGTGTGTGCAGTGCTGAGACTCCCTGCCAATCTGGGTCCTAATGGTTTGAGTAAATTGGTTCACAAGGCTGCTAATGTGCTGGCGCAGAACATCCTGCAGCACCTGGGTCAGGATGTCTCTGTCCAGGCTGAAATGGTGCATGCTGGTCAACACAAGTACTTGGGCTTGCAGTGCTTCCATGTAGCTATCTGAGGATTGGTCTCAGCTCTCGTTGGAGCCATGACAACACAGGATGGAGAAGAGCTGGATCCTCCCAGAACATGAAGGCCCAGATGCAGGGATGGAAGCTGCACCCAGAAGGTCTGGGCATCAGACCTGATGGCTGGGGTGCTGCGTGGAGACAGTGATTGGGGATGGCTGGTGTTCCCTGAGCTCCCCCCTACCAACAACTGATGGCATCTCAAATGGTCGGATGGCATGTTCTTCAAGTTTGTCATCTGCCTGCACAGAGTGCAAGATGGACACTGTCCTCCTTCTGCAGAGGGGGCACTCATGTTTGTTGAGAGCCAACTGCAGGATACAGGTGTAGCAAAAGGTGTGGAGGCATGGCATTGCAGAGGCAGCAGCCTCCCAGGTGTCCAGGAGGATGGCACAGTGCTCAGCTGCCTTTGTGGCCATGCTTACACTGCCTGCAGTGGGCTGGCAGAGCTGGTGATGGACAAAAGCTGCCTCTCCTGGATGCTGCATCAGTATATGTTGTGCTAGAGAAGGAAGAGACGTCTCTTGTCACTTGCTGGCTTGGGCAGGGGTGGAAAAAATGCCTGGGACCCTCAGAGGGAAATCTTTCCTGCTCCCCAGGACCATGTTTCCCCATAAAGCTCGTCTCTGCTGCTGCAAGCATGTCTCCTGGCTGCTCTGAATGCCTGTAGATGGTTTGACTTGGGAATATCTTCCAACAGGGTGAAGGCTGGGCACAAGCATGAGTGTAACCCTCCAGCTTCGCGAGCTGCTTAGCTGGATTGAAGGCATGATCCAACTGAGTGGACTCAGTATGTCTATCTACGCAGCGAGGACTGATGGTGACAACATGTTGCTAGGTGACAATGGAACCCATGCCTTGTGGATGTTCCCATAGGCTATCCTCACCTATGGTGCTTGGCCTAGCACACGTGTCTTCGGTTACTGCAATGCCGCTGCCCCCACCATGCCCCAGTCTCTTTTCTTGTTCTTGCTGTTGGTCTTGCCATGCCAGTCATGGAGGCCTCAGCCTGAGTTGTGTTTGAATCTCTATCCCTGAAGGGATTCAAAACCCACAGCAGCTGGGGGTGTGGTTTAGCAGGCACAGTGCTGCTGGTCTGATGGTTGGACTGGATAAGCCTAGAGGGCTTTTCCAACTTTACAGATTCTGTGATTCTGTGACTCTAAAACAAGGGGAATGGATGTTGCCTCCAACTGTCAGAACAGACTCTGGTTCACCAGGTGCTTTCCTTTGAATTTATTGATCTGCTGAAGTTTGTAGAAAGCATAATTACAATCTGGTTTTGGAATCGTGTCAAATCTATGTGAGAAATGAATAAGCGTTTTAATAGAACTCACTTTTTGTAGAGGGAGTACAGCTCAAAATAACGCGTAAACAGTAAAATTGAAATGTAGAATTGTGGACTGATGGCTCTGCTACTGTTAAAATGATTTTGTTGTGCTTTAGGCTAGACATAAGGAAGAATTTCTTCACCATGAGAGTGGTGAGACACTGGAATAGGTTGCCCTGGGAAGGTGTGGCAGCCCCATCGCTGAAGGTGTTCAAGGTCAGATTGGATGTGGCCTTGGGCAGCCTGGTTTGGTGGGAGGTGTACCTGCCCATGTCAGAGGAGTTGGAACTGGATGGGCTTTAAGGTCCTTTCCAACCCAAACTATTCGATGATTCCATGACAGTTATTAGAACACTATTAATTAAACTGCTGCTATCAATAGCGGATAGCCTTGCATCATACATGCATGCCTCATGGAGTGCACACACTTGCAGTGGCCCAGCCAGAGTGGAGAGGCCAGCTGCAGCAGTTTGTTCAGGAGCAGGGGCTTGCCCCTTTGGCCCCGGGATTTCCAGGCAGCTGTGCACAAAGTCACCTGCAGGGTCCCTCATGTCAGCAGGTGTGCTTACAGGCACTGACTTGCACCTCTTGTCCACTGACAGCAGCCACTGCGTTATTGGGTGAGGTGGGGGATGCATGGTGCCTTGTGGTGCCAGTGTGTGCTGGAGGCCTTGGTCTGGTTCAGCAGCAAATTGGTCTCCTGAGCTTGCCAGTTTTTTCTCCAAGACCACTGTGAATCCTTGGGAGGCTTTCAGATCCTGTCTCCCTGCATATTTTTTCCTCTTTTCATGCTACTGTTGTCTAGTAACAGTTTCAACATGCACATACAAGGCAACTATGCAGCTCATTTGCACAAATGTAGTTTTTATGACACAGTGTGGTGGCAAAGGTTCATGTACAGTAAAAACTTTCAGGTCTGAGAATTCTCCCTGCAATTTTGAGTGAACTATTTCAGCATTAATTCGAGGATACTGAGCATGTGCAAAAGCAGTTGAAAATTTAAAAAATTGTAATTATTCTGCAATCTGTTCCTCTTGTCTTCATTCTTGCTTGTCTATATCTTCTTTTGTGAGAGAGAAAGCAAACAACTTTCTTTACTGTCACCGTCACAGTGTGTCACAAATTGCCACTTACACAAATTCAGTGTTTAGTTTTCAGTTTGTTGATGGTAACACAGGCTCAGACTCAAAGGCCGTAGTACACATGACCTTTCATGATGGAACCTTTTCGATCATGGTTTTCTTGGGTTCACTGAAACATTCTGTGATTATTTCACAGGGAGGAGTATAGTAAGAATGTGGTTTCACAGTTGTATCTGGGAAAAAAAATAGTATGAATAAAGTTGTCTTCAACTTCATCTTAGTTACACTGCACCTCTGCAGTAAAAGGAGCAGAGTTTCATTATAATCCCCTTTGCAGAATACAGCCTTTCTGTGAAGCAAGCAGTTAAATGCATCTGTCTTTTGCAACAGAGAAGGAGGATCTGAAAGAATTCTGAAATGGGATATGTACATTAGAGAGAATACTATATTTGGTGCCAGTGAGACTTCTCAGAAAGTGCAGGATGGACTTCCTCCAATTGAAGATACTTTTTTTTATATTGAGAAAGAAAATGAAAGAGAATTGGTTTTTTTACAACACTACATCTGGAAATACATTGTCTAGCTGGGATTTTAAAGGAAGGCAGATTAGGTTGCTGGCACAGGAGATACTGATTATAAAGAGAACTTTGCTATGGAGTAATTATAGGTGACCTGTTTCATAATGGACAATACAGACTGGAGACTAGAATATAAAGTGAAAAAAGTGTGTAAAAGTTCTTGTCTGGGAGTCTGAAAGAGGCACTTATTGAGGAGGTTAGAAGAAAAGAAAGCTAGTTATTTGGAAAGCAATAATTTCCTCTTTGGGATATGCTTATGCTGCATAAAGGTAAAGGAGAAACTCACTGGGTAACATGGTATGTGTAATGGTAGCAGAATTAACTACCGTAACTGGCATAATGGTAGCAGAATTACTAGAATGAGTAGGACAGAGAGGAAGGGAGTCAAGAATGTGAAAATAATATGTGGGAGTAGTAGAGAAGTGCAAAGACGACCTGCAAGTTATCTTTGCACTACCTTCTGCAAGTAGAAACAAGATCAGAAGTTAGTGAGAAAAGAAACACCAAGGTACATATTAAAAAATTGAAATGAGATTTTAGGAGATAAGACAATGCTAGCTTTCTTAGAGGAAAACTATGAAACAAGAATAAGAAATTAAAAAATAAATAAGCTGAGAATCACACAATGGTATGCAGGAGTCTGGTTTTGACGTTAATTTTTCTTATGTAATGCTTAAAAAGAAATTATGATGCAAATTGTTTGAGGTTTTTTTCTGAGATAAAGTTGTTAGGATTTAAATTATGGAATAAAATATGACAGCTGTTAGAATGAAACCTTTATACTTGTAGGCATTTTCATAATTTTCTATAGGTTGCTTGCATTGGGATGTAAATGCGTGTAATTAGTGGTTTGTGGTAGTGTTTGTTCTGGTCTTTGAAACTGTATGATTTCTTAAAAATTCTGGAGATTGTCCTGGGAATTTTACATTTGTCAGGAGGAGACCTCTTAATCTAATGGCCTTGATGTGGATAAGTTATGGGGACAAACAGAAGCAGCCAGAGATGACCCTAAATTTTAGGGAAGCAAACTTAGAGCTCTTCAAGGAGTTAGTCATTAGGATCCCCTGGGAAATGGTCCTTAGGGACAAGGTAGCAGAACAGAGCTGGTAAATAGTTAAGGATTATTTCCATAGACCACAAAAGCACTCCATCCCCAAATGTAGGAGATCAGAGGGAAGAGGCCAGCATGGCTGAGTTGAGAATTGCTGGAGAGGACTGCACAGGCAGTGCAAGCAGGGATGGGAGACCTGCAAAGAATAAACAGACGCTGCCTGCTTGTATAGGGATGGGGTCAGGAAGGCTAAGGCACAGCTGAGGCTGAACTTGGCAGCGGAAGAGAAACCTAACAAGAAGGGCTTCTACAGGTACATCAGAAAAGGAAAGTTAAAGAAAGCATACCCCTGCTGGTAAACAAAAATGGTAACCTCATATGAACAGACAAGGAAAAAGCTGCAATAGTCATAGAATCATAGAATCATTGAACAACCAGGTTGGAAGGGACCCATCGGATCTTCTAGTCCAACCATTCCTATCTAACACTAAACCAAGTCCCTCAAGACCTCATCCACCCATGTCTTAAACACCTCCAGGGAAGGTGACTCAACCACCTCCCTGGGCAGCTTATTCCAATGCCCAATGACCCTCTGCGTGAAAAACCTGCTCCTAATCTCCAGCCTAAACCTACCCTGGCGGAGCTTGAGGCCATTCCCTCTCGTCCTGTCCCCTGGCACTTGGGAGAAGAGGCCAGCTCCCTCCTCTCCACAACCACCTTTCAGGTAGTTGTAGAGAGTAATGAGGTCTCCTCTCAGCCTCCTCTTCTCCAGCCTAAACAACCTCAGCTCTCTCAGACGCTCCTCATAGGTTCTGTTCTCCAGCCCCTTCACCAGCCTTGTCGCTCTTCTCTGGACTTGCTCCAGAACCTCAACATCCTTCTTGTGCTGAGGGGCCCAGAACTGAACACAGTATTCAAGGAGCGGCCTCACCAGTGCTGAATACAGAGGGAGAATCACCTCCCTGGATCTGCTGGTCACACCATTTCTGATCCAAGCCAGGATGCCATTGGCCTTTTTGGCCACCTGGGCACACTGCTGGCTCATGTTCAGTCGGCTGTCGACCAACATCCCCAGGTCCCTCGCCTCCTGGCAGTTTTCCAGCCAGGCTTCTCCCAGTCTGTAGCTCTGCATAGGGTTGTTGTGCCCCAAGTGCAGGACCTGGCATTTGGCCCTGTTAAACCTCATGCCATTGGACATTGCCCAGTGGTCCAATCTGTTTAGACCCCTTTGCAGAGCCTCCCTACCCTCCAGCAGATCGACACTTGCACACAGCTTTGTGTCATCTGCAAACTTGCTAAGGGTACCCTCAATGCCTTCATCCAGGTCGTTGATGAAGATATTGAACAGGGCTGGACCTAGCACTGAGCCCTGGGGAACCCCACTTGGCACTGGCCTCCAGCTGGAGTTAACTCCATTTTCCACCCCTCTCTGGGCCCGGCCATCCAACCAGTTTTCTACCCAGGAGAGTGTGCGCCTGTCCAGGCCAGAGGCTGACAGTTTCTGCAGCAGAATGCTGTGAGAAACTGTGTCAAAGGCTTTACTGAAGTCCAGAAAGAACACATCCACAGTCTTTCCCTCATCCAGCAGCCGAGTCACTTTCTCATAGAAGGCAGTCAGGTTACTTCGGCAGGACCTGGCTTTGATAAACCCATGTTGACTGGGCCTGATCACCCGGTTCTCTTGTAATTGCTTCATGATAGCACTCAAGATCACCTGTTCCATGACTTTCCCTGCCACTGAGGTCAGACTGACTGGCCTGTAGTTCCCCGGATCCTCCCTGCTACCCTTCTTGTAAATGGGAACTACATCAGCCAGCTTCCAGTCCAGAGGTACCTCCCCAGTCTTCCAGGACTGCTGGAAGATGATGGAAAGGGGTTTGGCCAATACATCCGCCAGCTCCCTCAAAACCCTAGGATGAATCCCATCTGGCCCCATAGACTTGTGGGTGTCCAGTTGGGCAAGCAAGGCTCTGACCACCTCCTCTTGGACCATGGGAGCCTCGTATTGCTCCTCTATTTCCGGGATTTCTACAAAGAGGGAACAGCTTTCTTTACAATTAAAGACTGAGGCAAAGAAGGCAATAAGTACCTCAACCTTCTCCTCATCCCTTGTCACCTTTGTTCCCTCTGTGTCCAAAAGGGACTGTATGGTCTCCCTTGTCCTCCTTTTACTGTTTAGTCAACAACTTTTTTGCCTCAGTCTTTGCTAACAATGGCTCTTCTCACCCCTACTGGTTCAATGACCTCATTGCTCTCTACAGCTACCTGAGGGGAGGTTGTAGGGAGGAGGGAGCTGACCTCTTCTCTCAAGTGTCAGGGGACAGGACAAGAGGGAATGGCCTCAATCTCTGCCAGGGGAGATATAGGCTGGAGATTAGGAGGAGGTTTTTCACAGAAAGGGTCATTGGGCATTGGAATAGGCTGCCCAGGGAGGTGGTTGAGTCACCTTCCCCGGAGGTGTTTAAGGCACGGGTGGATGAGGTCCTGAGAGACATGGTTTAGTGTTTGATAGGAATGGTTGGACTCAATGATCCGATGGGTCTCTTCCAACCTGGTGATTCTATTGTTCTGTGATTCTATGAATGGACAACAAGATGGAGAACAGAGCTGTATAGCCCCTCCCACTGCAGGGGAGGATCAGGTTTGTGACTACTTGGGGAACGTGAACATATATAAGTCTATGGGACCTGATGAGATTCACAGAATCACAGAACAACCAGGTTGGAAGGGACCCATCGGATCTTCTAGTCCAACCATTCCTATCTATTCACCCCAGAATCCTGAGGGAATTGGCCAATGTGGTTGCCAAGCCACTCTCCATGATATTTGAAAAGTCAAGGCAGTCAGGAGAAGTCCCTGGTGACCGGAAAGGTCCCCAGTTTTAGTAAGGGTAGAAAAGATGAGCCAGGGAACTGGGACTGCCCATCAGCCTCACCTCTGTGCCTGGGAAGGACATGGAACAGATCCTTCTAGAAGCTATGATAAAGCACGTGGAGGACAGGGAGGTGATTAATGGCAGCCAGCATGGATTCACCAGGGATAAGTCCTGACTCACCAACCTAGTGGCTTTCTTTGATATGGTGAGCATACCAGTGGACAGGGGAAAAGCAATGCTTTCTGTAAAGCTTGTGACATGGTCCCTTATGGCATCCTTCTGTCTAAATTGGGGAGATAAGGATTTGAGAAGTGAACTGTTTGGTGGATAAGGAATTGGTTGGATGGTCGTATTCAAAGAGTAATGGTCAATGGCTTGATGCCCAGATGGACATCCATAACAAGTAGCGTCCCTCAGCGTTCCATACAGGGACCAGTGCTGTTTAATATCTCCATCAATGATATAGACAGCAAGACCGAGTACATCCCCAGCAAGTCTGCAGATGACACTCAGCTGAGTGGTGCAGGTGTCACGTCGGAAGGACGGGATGTCATCCTGAGGGATCTGGACAAGATGGAGAAGTGGGGCTGTGAGAACCTCATGAGATTCAACAAGGCCAAGTACAAGGCCCTACAACTGGGTTAGGGCAATCCATGGTTTCAGTACAGGATGGGGGATGACATGATTGAGAGCAACCCAGCAGAGAAGCATTTGAGGGTCCTGATTGATGAGAAGCTCAATATGAGCCAACAATGTGTACTTGCAGCCCAGCAGGCCAACCATATCCTGATCTACCTCAAAAGAAGTGTGGCCAGCAGGTCAAGGGAGATGGTTCTGACCCTCTACTCTGCTCTCATGAGACCCCACCTGGAGTACTGAGTCCAGTCCTGGAATCCTCCACATAAGAAGGATTTGTAGCTGTTGAAACAGGTCCAGAGGAGAGGAGGGCTACAAAGGTCATCAGAGCTCTGGATTCTTTCTAATCCAAAAGGCTCTTTGATTCTATTATTCTAAGATATATTGCATTTTTCTACTAAGCCTCAACTAGAGCTAAGTCAAAATTTTGCGGTTTCCTCATGTAATTCTGCTGATTCTAGCTGAGTTTGCTTAAGACCTAATTTATCTCAGTATATGTTTTTTCTTTTAAAAGCATAAACCAGTAATTTTTGTAGTGAAAAGTAACACTTTTATATACAGCCTGTTCCCTGTATATTATTTGAGACTTTTTCCTAGTTTGAATTGTTCATTTTGATCTAGGTATCTATATGATATATTACAACATATAAGAGCCATTGATTTTTTTAATGGAAATGTAGTGAGTTTATTGATAAGTATTGTGTTATGATTGTGTTTCAAACCTGAAATTATTGAAATCAATAATGAGATGTTACTTTTTTTTTCAATTTTCTCTTTATAAATGGTATTATTTCCAGATCTAACCAATTTGCATTCACTACATGCATCCTTAAGATGCTTAAGAGCAAGGCTACGGTGTTGAATGTAGTTTGTAGTTATATAGTTTGTATTTATAATATAGAAAAATATTTTATGTGTATGATAAAACAAGTCTTCTATAACAAGAAAGATAAATATTAAATGCCAATGCTACTAGAGAGTAACACTACTAGGAAGTCAGCTAGGAGTTCTTAGGTATTAAAAATAAATTCACAAGTCATCATGTAAACACAGAAGTTATGAAATCTAATTAAATCTAAATTTTGTTATGCAGAAAAAGAGATACATATTGAATCTGTGTCCTATTGTCCTTTCTTTCTCTGACTAAGTGGTGGCAGTCCCTGAGGTGACCTGAAAGGATGACATATATGAAGCCATTTAATGCTTTCCACAGTACCATTATCTTTTGTGTATGTGGGTATTTCTCAGTAAAAAACAGAGTAAACATTATACACAGTCCTCAATATTTGGCTTAACTAGAAGGAAGAGCATGAAAACCTTGGGTTTTTTCAGGTGTCTGCTGATCTTACAAGATAGCTCAGGCTAGCAACATAAATACCGTGATAACGATTACTAGAGTCTTGATGTGACTAAAACTTGAACCTTACTGTAAACTACTTTTCAACTGCTGGATTTATAAAAACCCCATCAATTTTCTTTATAATCCCATCTTTCTATTTCCATCTGGATCTGTATGATTCACATAAACAATTTTTTTTGCTTGACTATGTTATTTGCTTCAGGTTAGCTTCCTATGGTACCAGGCAGCCACTGTTGCTGGTGTTACAGAAGTAAAAAAGACATTGTTGTGATATCATAACTGAATCTGAAGCATTAGTATCTGGAAGCAGCTCATGTAAAATTTCTTTAATCAAATCTTCCACAGGTTTTACTTGAACTTCTCCAGAGAATCATAAGATGTGATAGAAATATTCTGTTAATTTCAGTGGAAAATTTGTATTTGTATTGAGAGAAGCTCATTTTAAATCTGCAGAGTGTTAATATAGGCATCTTGACTTAGAACTTGATAAAATTACTCCTTGAAAAACAATGTAGATTTCATATTGAATTTGTATAATTGGCAAATCCATAGTTTATCTCCTTTCATTTCATAATATTGGATTCATGATGTAGAAGAACTTTACAGCTAGATTTGTCATATAGGTGACGTGCAGAATGGCAAAGATTCAGCTTCAGTTTCCCAATTGTTTTAAAAGACCATTCCAAATCTTCAATTTAGCTTAAAGAACTACATCCTGCAAAACTGAATGGAACTGATTACTCTAAAACTTCTCACAGTATCCTTTGTGTTTCTTAAATCTCTAGGCATATCATTCAACTCTGTATAGTTAATAACAAAATATCACCTCATTTCCAACACTCTATGATGAATCGTATTTTAGTTACTAAGTTGGTTAAAGTGTGAAAATATATTTCAATTTTGAGAATATGTGAAAAATAATCACAGTGAGAACTTTTACTGCAAAATAATAAACCTACAAAAACAGCCTCATACTAGAAACATCAAGAGAAATGTAATTTTCTAGGTGTTGTGTTTTCCAGTGCTGATTTTATACTTTAATAAAGTTTAAGAATTTATTTGGTGTAAGCTACTGTTGACTCCTTGCACAATTATTGTTTTATCATGTTACAGGGGACCCTTGCACTCTTTTGCATTCCCAGTAATGCAGGAAAAAGTGTACATCAGTTTTGCAAGTAACTTTAAAATAAATTATTAGAAAAAGGATGTTTTCACTAGTTATTTTATATTGACCAAAAAAAGATGTCTGGAAACCTTGCCACTCACACCCCTTGGGGAAAGCTTCCAAGATTCTGAAAGGCATATTTTAATTTTTTTTACTAGAGCTATTTTTACATGCAAAAGGACACAGATGGGGAGCACATTTAAACAAACTTCATACAAAACATTACTTAAAATACTCTTCAGCATTTTTAGGACAGCTCAGTTTGTCTAGAACAGGTACATGAAACTGCTGCCATGATGATTTACTGTACAGAGATCTTGTCTTAGAAGACTAGAAAAGATTTTGCTAAGCACAACAGATGAACAAAATGAGCAAACAATAACTTCATGAGTTCAGGTACAGTGTTACACTAGGATAAATCAAATCTTCAGATTTTTAAAAATTTTTAGGCTGGCCACTAGAAGTTGTTTTCTAACAAGCAGAAGTAAAGAGAGGTCTTTATTTTTGCATTAGCATACAGCAGCAGTATTCTGCACATTTTTTACTATCTGTACCTTGACAAGGCATGTTAAATCATTTTGTAAACAAGGTAGTTGTATGATATGGCTTTGATATGGCAAACTGGATCAGCTAACTGTAGATCAGTCCAGAAACTTAAGCTGGAATCCCATAATTTCTTTGCGACAAAACACTTCTCACTAGAAAGTGATTATTCCCACTGCCTTCTGTTTAATTTCCAGCTTGAATATGAATCACCACTTATTCTTTAAAAATCTTACTATGTGACATACCACCATTTCTTGATGAAGTTGCATCACAGTAGGACTGAAGTTACACCATTATCTCAGCATAACCCTTGCTGGTCAACAGACAGTTTCAAATTCCAGTTCTTTTCCAAGCTTGACATGCTGACACTATGTTTAACCCAACTCAACAATTCCTTCTGGATCCATTTGTAATTGTAGGTCAACTGGGACGTCAACACCAGCTCTTTTAACAGCTCCCAATAAGACAGCACTAACCCTGACTCATGGATTCTGAACCTTCTTCTTAGATTAGTACAACTGTAATTCTAGAACATCAGACTCTGCAAATGCAAACACTAGCAACAGGGCATGTAAGGAAATTACTTTCAGGGCTAAACTTAGGCCTAACAGCATACCTCAGTAGTATATAAATATATAAGGAGCCAGTGCTAGTGTGAATCACATCAGTCAAATTCTAGGTCTTTCACTAGCTCAGCAATGCCTGCTAATCCTGCCTGAAAGCATAGCCCAGTAGAGTCCACTTCCAGCCTTATCTTAGCCTTTTGACCGTAGCAGACCCCATGTTTACTGTGGAGCATCATCCTTTGTTACTCTATTTTCAAACAGAAATGCTAAATTTGTTTTCCTGGCTTTAATTGCTGCACTGAAGGTTCTGATTTTGCAGTTGTGTTAGTGCATATCTTCACCTTTGAAAATCAATGTTCCAGAAAAAAGAGCTGACCTGCTTGTCTTGAGAAAAAACATGGATAAAGTTGTGAGTTCTCCAGTAATGTTTTCAACATTTTACCAGCTTACTTGTAAACAAGCATACAAATACTTGCAAAATCAAGCACTTAGTATTTAATCATGTTTGTCTAGCAGCTTAGAAAAGTGAAAAATACAAAAAGGAAAAACATTTCAGGTGATTATATCTTAATTATAAAAATATATATTTATGAAAGCTGAAGCAATCAGTCTGCATCAGGGAGCACATGCTTACCAAATTAGTATTTTTTCATATATATAATAAATTTCATGTGCTGCAAATATGTTTATTTGTAATGGTGTACAAGGTCTGACTCAAAAAACCCTGAAACCGTGCCTGTAGTACTTTATTTAAAAAATTAATAAAATGAACTATGATCACCTTCAAAACAATTCCTTTCTCACACAGCTGTATATGATGCTGACAATGTTAAAAGCAATTCCACAGATCATTTTCTGAAAGGCTGTTGAAGATCTCTGTCATTTTTGTTTCCACATCCTCTGCCAACAAAATATGGGTTCCTTTGAGCATGGACTTGATCTTCAGCAAGAGGTAGAAATCATCTCAGTCAGTGATATTAAAGCTGGAATTACATATTTCTTCAGATTCACAACAAACTTGATGTTAACTCTCCGTTCACTCTTGCACACTGCCATTTTCCGACTGAGGGTAAGAAAATGTATTTGAACATGTGTCCACTAGCACTGAGTGAAGCAATCAAGTTGAGCCTTGTCTCACTGGGACATGTTAGAATACGTTCTATAACCACCTCTTTGTCTGTCCCTTTCCACACCCTGTTCCCAAAGTATAGGGTTAGTCTCAAGGTGTTTTAGATGTCGATCATCATCTTTGTCCTTTCATAGTGGTCAGATTATTAAATTAAATGTCAGAGAGAAGAGTACTTCAAGCTGAAGCTGTGTGTAGCAAGGCCAGATTTTTTTTCTCAGCATCATAAGCTCTAGAAAATGTAAGTTAGCAAAGGAACTAGAGTGTCTTTCATAATCAATTTGTCACAACTGTATAATGCTCCAATATAAGGCAATGAACAACAATCAAAATGAATAAGACGTGTACTAAAAAGAATAAGTGCTGCAAGTGTGTGAGGAATAAGAGGTTAGTTGAACTACTCTATGCCTGTTATTGTGATTTCATGGAGTCGTAGAATAGAAGGGACCTGTGTAGATCATCTAGTCCAATGTCCTTGCAGTGAGCAGCGACATATTCCACCAGATCATGTTCCTCATGTAATAAACAGGCTATTCAGCATTTTGGCATGAATAAAGGAACGTGGAGGAGGGTCAAGGGGTTGGAGATCCATATGTATTGATCCTGATTGCTGTACCTGAGTTTGGGGCAAATGCTAAAGTCATGGGGTGGAATGTCTTCTTTCTCTGATGACACCAGCTTAGGTTCAGTGAAAGAACAGTTCTGCAGCAGTGGGGACCCGCTGGACTGACTGGGCTAACCCCACTGGAAAGACACATGGCGAGAGCACCCCAACACATGCTGAGCAACTGCTTTTGTGCCAAAAAGAAATGTGTAAAAGGAGAGGGAAGCCTGAACCAGGTGCACCTCTGGCTAGATGCGATCCTGCTTCAGCCACATGCCCAGTGCTGTGTACCTTGCTTTGCTGACTTTATTCCACAACAAAAGAGACATTTTAAACTCTCAAAAAATTAGTTTTCAGAGTGTTTATAGCACTCAGAACTCCATCCAACCTGATCCTGAATGTTTCCAGGACATCTACCACCGCTTTGGGCAAGTCTGTTCACTGTTTCACCACCCTCATTGGAAAAATTCTCTCTCAGCCTTTTCTCATAGGACAGGTGTCTCATCCCTCTGACAACTTTTGTGTCCCTTCTCTAGACCGGCTCCAACAGGTCCTTCTCTTTCCTGTACTGAAGGCTGCAGAGCTGGGTGCAGTATTTCAGGTAGGATCTCACCAGAGTGGAGCAGGAGGGGCAGAATCTCCCTTGACCTACCAGCCATGCTTCTTTCCATGCAGCACAGGACATGGTTAGCTTTCTGTCAGCAGCCCAGGACATGGTCGGCAAGTACACATTGTTGGCTCCTGTACACCTTTCCATTCACCAGTAGCCACAAGTCCTTGTATGATGGTGTGCTCTCACTCCCACAACCTGACTTTTCCCCATAATCCCGATCCAACCATAACCACCAGCAGTTGTTGGGATGATTTAGAATCATAGAATCACCAGGTTGAAAGAGACCCATTGGATCATCAAGTCCAACCATTCCTATCAAACACTAAACCATGTTCGTCAGTACCTCATCGACCCATGCCAGGGAAGGTGAATCAACCATCTCCCTGGGCAGCCTATTCCAATACCCAATGACCCTTTCTGTGAAAAACTTCCTCCTGATGTCTAGCCTAAATCTGCCCTGGCGGAGTTTGAGGCCATTCCCTCTTGTCCTGTCCCCTGTCACTTGGGAGAAGAGTTTTGCAATTGTGATGGCTCTGTCTGGCCCAAGGTAATTTTGAGGGAGACTGGCAACATTACCATAGCCAAGCATTAATAATCTATGGTAATGTGCCCACAATCCTGACCACTTGTTCACCATCTTTTACACTCACAGATTTTGTCACTCTTTTGTACAGGAACCTCGTTGTTTTGGGAGGACACTTTGCAAACACGTGTGCCACAAATGGAGATGCTTTTATATTTATTCCGAGGGATGGAAAACCAGAGAGTGGTTAAGGGAGCCATCCAGTGGACTATTGTGAAACACATTGCCAAAACAAAAATTCTTAAGCAAGAGTTGTTTCTACATTTTTGGTTGCAAGGTGTTTTGCTCTTGTCCAAAACCTGCTTATACTTTTAAACACCAAAATCTTTTGCTTTTTTGTTCATTATAAAGAATGATTTTTCCTCAAACCATGAATGCATTTACTATAACACACATGTAATTAAACTGTGAACACCAGGCTCGATTTTTTTTTAGTGTACTTAATGGAAGAGGAAATGTACCATATAACAATGAATTATATTGGAAGATGTTAGTTCATCCTTTCAATTTCTGTCCTGAAGTACATTTTATTTGTAATGTTTCTAGTTTTAAGTGTGTCATATTTTGAAAGAATTCAAAGGATTTCCAAATTCTCATTAGAGATTTAATTAGATTGCTTTCATAGAATCATAGAATCACCAGGTTTGAGGGTCATTGGGCACTGGCAGAGGCTACCCAGAGAGGTGGCTGATTCACCTTCGCTGGAAGTGTTCAAGGCACGGGTGGACAAGGTGCTGAGGGGCATGGTTTATTGTTTGATAGGAATGGTTGGACTCGATGATCCAGTGGGTCTCTTCCAACCTGGTTATTCTATGATTCTATATTGCAATTACTATTT
Source organism: Coccyzus lansbergi (assembly GCA_033558105.1). NCBI lineage: Eukaryota > Metazoa > Chordata > Aves > Cuculiformes > Coccyzidae > Coccyzus > Coccyzus lansbergi. Next base: position 2,514,705 of record JAUMJK010000221.1, read on the forward strand.
CTTTTCCTTATACAATTTTTTGCTTTGAAGTAGTCCATGTGTTTTGATTTGTGTTTTCTGGAGACAAAGAAGAAATTTTTCACTTGTTCTGGCATTTTCTGAATGTATTTTCCCTCAGACTCAAGCCTGCATGTAACGATTAAAACATTGTGCCTCGGGATGAAATGAATAATATTTATTTTGTTTTCTTTTATGTGGTTCTTCTGTATGTTCACGTAGGTTGTATTGAATACTTCTACTGTTTGTCTTAAATATTCCATAAGCTTGAAGGCACTGAAGCTGCCTTTGAGTCATAGAATCACAATATAATTTATATTAGAAGGAAATTTTGAAGTTGTTTTGTCAAACCACCTGTTCAAAGGCATGAACCTTCAGCATGAGATTGTTGTACAGGACATTGTTTGCTTGAATTTTGAAAAACTCCATAGATGGAAACTTTATAATCACAAACCTATTCCAATTCCCATGTATCCTTATTTTTTTTTCCTTTACAGGCAGTCAAAGTTTCCCTTGCTATGACTTGTGACTACAGCCTATTACCCTTCTGCTGTGCATCTCTAAGGAAAGTTCAGTTCCGTCGTCTCTATGGTTTCCATTCAGCTAGGTAAAGAATCACTTTTCTTATCTCTAGGCTAAACAAACCCTGCTGCCCTACCCTCCTCCCTTCCAGTACTCCATTCACCCAACAATCCTTGTGCCACTGTTCAGCCTTGCTCCAGTATGTGCTGGAAAGCCCCAAAATGAACACAGTACTGCAAATACAGCTTTACAAATGCCAAAAAGAGGGGTGCATGTTCTTTCTTTGACCTGTTTGGCTCCCCCCTTACATCTCTCCAGACGTAGAACCACCAGGTTGGAAGAGACCCATCGGATCATCGAGCCAAACCATTCCTATCAAATACTAAACAATGCCCCTCAGCATCCCATCTACCCGTGCCTTAAACACCTCCAGCGAAGGTGAATCAACCACCAACTTGGGCAACCTGTTCCAATACCCAATGACCCTTTCCGTGAAAAACTTCCTCCTGACGTCCAGCCTAAATCTCCCCTGGCAGAGCTTGAGGTCATTCCCTCTTGTCCTGTCCCATGTCACTTGGGAGAAGAGGCCACATCTCTCCTCTCTACAACCTCCTTTCAGGTAGTTGTAGAAAGCAAGGAGGTCTTCCCTCAGCGTCCTCTTCTCCAGGCTAAACAACCCCAGCTCTCTCAGTCACTCCTAGAAAGACTTGTTCTCCAGCCCCTTCACCAGCTTTGTTGTTCTTCTCTGGACTCACTTCAGAGCCTCCACATCCATCTTGTGGTGAGGGGCACAGAACTGAACACAGGATTCAAGGAGCCGTAAAACCAGTGCCGAGTACAGAGGGAGAATAACCTCCCTGGATCTGCTGGTCACACCGTTTCTAATCCAAGCCAGGATGCCACTGGCCTTTTTGATCACCTGGGCACACTGCTGGCTCATGTTCAGTTGGTTGCTGACTAACACCCCCAGGTCCCTCTCCTCCAGGCAGCTTTCTAGACAGACTTCTCCTAGTCTATAGCACTGCACAGGGCTGTTGTGCCCCAAGTGCAGGACCCGGCATTTGGCCCTGTTAAACCTCATGCTGTTGGACTCTGCCCAGTGGTCCAGCCTGTTTAGGCCCCTTTGCAGTGCCTCCCTACCCTCCAGCAGATCCACACTTCCACCCAGTTAGTGTCATCTGCAAACTTGCTAAGGGTACCCTCAATGCCTTCATCCAGGTCATTGATGAAGACATTGAACAGGGTTGGACCTAGCACTGAGCCCTGGGGAACCCCACTTGTCACTGGCCTCCAACTGGAATTAACACCATTTTCCACCACTCTCTGGCCCCAGCCATCAAACCAGTTTTCCACCCAGGAGAATGTGCGCCTGTCCAGGCCGGAGGCTGACAGTTTCCATAACAGAATGCTGTGAGAAACTGTGTCAAAGGCTTTACTGAAGTCCAGGAAGACCACATCCACAACCTTTCCCTTGTCCAGCAGCCGAGTCACTTTCTCATATAAGACGATCAGGTTACTTTGGCAAGACCTGCTTTTTGTGGACCCGTGTTGACTGAGCCTGATCACTTGGTTCTCTTGTATGTGCTACATGGTAGCACTCAAGATCACCTGTTCCATGACTTTCCCTGCCACTGAGGTCAGACTGACTGGTCTGTAGTTCCCCAGATCATCCCTGTGACCCTTCTTGTAGATGGGCATAACATCAGCCAGCCTCTAGTCCAGTGGAACTTCCCCAGTCTTCCAGGACTGCTGGAAGATGATGGAAAGGGGCTTGGCCGGTACATCCGCCAGCTCCTTCAATACCTTAGGGTGAATCCCATCCAGTCCCATGGACTTGTGGGTGTCTAGTTGGGCAAGCAAGGCTCTGACCACCTCCTCTTGGATTATGGGAGCCTCGTATTGCTCCTCTAGTTTTGAGGTTTGTACACAGAGGGAACAACTTTCTTTACAATTAAAGACTGAGGCAAAGAAGGCATTAAGTACCTCAGCCTTTTCCTCATCCCCTGTCCTGCTGTTCCTTCTGTGTCCAAAAGGGACTGTATGGTCTCCCTAGTTCTCCTTTGGTTATTTATATATTTATAGAAAGATTTTTTATTATCTTTCACGGACTTTGCCAACCTGATTTCTAGTTCAGCCTTAGCCCCTCTGATTTTTTTTTCCCTACACAATCTCACTTCCCTCCTGTAGTCCACCCAAGAGGCCTGTCCCCTCTTCCAGAGCCTATAAACATTTCTCTTCTTCTTAATGTCGTTTACGATCTCTCTGCTCAACCAAGCTCATTTTTTTCCCCTGCCGGCTTTTTTTCTGGAACACAGGGATGGCTTTCCCCTGAGCTGCTAGGATCTCCTTTTTTAAGAGGAGATTTCAAAGATTCTTGTAGATCATTTACGGATGATTTATATATGATTGGTTCACTTACCAAAGTAAACTGAAAAACAATGGAAAATATTACTTTTAATGCTTATGACAGTAGAAGATGTACAGAAAACTTAAGTTTATACTTCAAGAAATAAGGACAAATTGCCAGTCTTTCCTAAGATTGGAGTAAATATTAACTGAAAATAAATTCAAGTTTATCTTTATTCCCAGTAATGTAGTAGAGTCTTTCCTATCATTCTTTTCCACTAAAACTTGATTAGGGACTGATCTTCAGTAAAAACACTTGACTTTGTCTCTTTGCAAAGAATGGCTTAAACAGTTGCAGTGTTAGATATAATCACTAAGTCAGCATGTAGCTGAGCAACTGTCAATTCAAAATTCACAATACCAGAGTTGGATTTCAGATTTTTATTCCTTCCTGTGCAGTTTACTCCCCTGAGACACGTGCCTCTTATGATCACCATTAAAAACTATAAATATAAGTACATTTTTTGCTGAAGCTCACCTGGCATAACAGTACATGTAGTTTATTCCTGTTCTTTACATGATCACCAAATTAATTCCATGCCCAGCACCAGTTGAGAGCTGATCCTTTTGAACAGGAAGACCGATACCTTTATAATGGTTGTTGCAATAGATGTGGCTTGTGTTTGGATAGAATCGTGCACGTGTTGATTCAAAGATACTCAAGGCAATTCTGTGCTGAATTCTCTCATTTAAACAAGATGAGGTAGAAGATCTTTTATCAGGATCCTCTGTACCTGGGACAGCCTTCCGTAGTTGTCTGACTGTACCCTAAGTCCAGAATCTCTTGAAATATAGTGTAAAGTGATATTTCACATACCTATCTTGTGGAAAGTGCAGTTTTGTATTTTGAATAGAACAGTACAGTTTGTTTTGCCCTTTCTGGCTCTCAGTCCAAAAAAACCAGTTTTGGCTGTTTAAAAGTATAATTTCTGTAAAATAACTATTTTAAACAGCAAGTATCAAGGATTTGTAAATAACATACACTTAGTTAAAAGGAAACAATTGATAATTTAATTAATACTGGCAAAACAAATCATGCTGCTATGAGAAACGACTTTCAGCCCAGATATATTATACACTGCATGTCACATTTCCTGCTAACTCAAACCAGATAGAAAGTGGTGCTTTCTTTTTCTCATGGTAATTTTATTCTTTGGCCTCCTTGCTTCTTGTTTTCTTGTTTCTATCCATTTTCTGGTAGTACTGGCTAGAAGAATTTAGTTTCTTGCCAACACTGGACTTTTTTGTATGTTGGAGAAGAAAGGATCAACAAATAGACTTTCTATATTGGCTTTCAGAAGAACAGAGGAAGTAATCCAAAACGTGTCCTTCTCACTTCTGTTTGTAAAGGCCTGGGGGTGGTGAAGAAGTATGACTTTAGAATACAATAACAGGTTTTTTAAAACTGGTAATTTAAGTACATGTAGTTATTCTCTGATAGAACTGATACATAAAATACTCAAACTAAAGTGACTGTTGTGTTAAAAAAAAGTGCTAGGTGAGGATGTAAAACAGTCCTTCTTAGAATTTCTTTTAGTATTGAAAGGAAAAAAGGGACATATCTTTCCATCTGTGGATTCAGTTTTTATATCATATTCCCATACAGTTGTTAATGATGAGGTAGAATAGCTGATCTTTTCCTAGACTTTGATTATAGGGCAGAACCAAGCTATATTTCATTACTCTTTTTACTGAATTTTAGTAGTTGCAGGAGAATACAAAGCACTTTCATAGTGCATCCTGAGAAAGGGGCATTTTTTTTCTGAGATTAAATCTTGAGCCCGTGAAATCTTATTTCAATTAAGGACCTATTTTTAAAGTAAATTCATTACAAAGTATGAGTGAAAATTACTTTGAGGTTTTACATCTGCCTCTGACCTTCTGCCAAGTTCAATGCACTGTATTTTCATGTTTTACGCAAAATTCTTATTTTGTTGCTATGTAAAATACTCATTCAAACAGAAGAGGATTGAAACACAGTCTTGATTGTGCAGTTGAACCATGAAGTGTTCAAGAAACAGAACAGTTACTAGGAGATCTGAGAAACTTTACTTCACAATAGCACTAAAGCCTTTATAGAGCCTGCCTTTGCCTACACTAGCAAGTTCCAAACAAAAAGCCTTAGACACACTGTTTTGTTAATGCCAAGTCCTCTGCTTAATGACCCGAATCTGTTTCATCTGGCCCTGAAACTAATATGATTCGGTTTTAATTATTTCAGGCACTTGTGCTTTAGTAGTGTGCACCACTAAAAATGAAAAACGGTGTTCTCTAGCAAGTTGCAGCATAATATTCAAACTCAAGGAAATTGATGGTGGCACTACCACTGAACTCAGCAGTACAGTTGAACTTAATATCCTTAAGTGTAACTAAACTTTACAGTTCAGCTGTGGAATGCAGAGAACTCAAGCACAGCTCTTCCATTAGGGAAAATGGAGTTCCTTGTTACCACATCTTTACCATAAATCACTATGGTAATGTCTTTATTTCTTTTGAGCTGAACACAGCACCAAGGTGGGCATTGTAACCACAGAAAAGGATGGTGCAGCAGCCAAGAGGGAGGTGGCAACTGGCTAAAAGGCAACAAAAGTGCCACTGTTACATCTCAGATTATAGCTCACATTGCAGCCTTTCTGTCTTCGATCCCCAAAATGCCTTCATCTGAATACCTTTTACCTTCATTGAAAGTTAAGTAATGCATGGAGTAGACCTATGTAATAAAATTATTTTAATATCAACCAGTTACAAATTTGTACCTCATAGTAAAGCCAGTAATCCCTTTATTTGTCAAATGTATATCTCACTGTGATAAGATGTATAATTGTGTTTAATAATGGAATTACATGAATATGTCTGTGGATTCTCCTATCAGCAACTTATCAGGTAAAGAGTAGCTGACCTGTTTGTTAGCATTTCTACTACAGAATTGTCCACAAACTAGCTCAATACCAGGAATGGGAGAAATGATTGTCAACAGACTACTTCATCTCTATGGTTATTAAAAGTGTAAATGTGCTCATTGTAATCATTTAGTGGTTAGGAGTCCATAGCTAGAACTGGGACGTCACTGAAATATTGTTCAAACATGGTTTGTTTGGATTTCCATTTAAACTAATGTAGTAAGAAAGTACCACAAAAGACAGCGAGAATTGGATTATGCACAGCAAAGGATAAGGGTATTAGTACCTTTCTGTACATGACCTACTCTCTTCTGTAGATCATTATACTTTTTGTGTATTTCAGTGCACTTTGTGATCTTAGGGAGTAAAAGTCCCTCTGGTCTAAATGACTAGAAACCAAACGTCTGCTGTGCCTTTAGTTTCAGAATCAGAGTTTATGACTCATCTGATCTCTTTGATTTCCATGGTCCTGTATTTCTACAGATAGTTCATAATTTTCAGCAATCCATGGTAAATTCTGGGCAATTCATGGTAAATTTCAAAGTCGACTTCAAGTCATATTAATAGGTTCAGTATTACAGGATGGAAGCTGAAACTTTATGACAAATATATTGAGATTAATCTTAGGCTGTAAATAAAAAGATTAGTTCATTGTAATGAATTAAAGTAGTGCTTTTAGAAATTGAACAGATGACAAAAAGACAGGAGAGAATATTGTTATGTCATATATTTGCCCATAAAACCACTGGACCCTACCTGGCCATAAAGATTACAGGAGAGAAGCCCATGATATACTTGCTTCAGTGAGAAGCTAAATATCCTGGTACTTAGATTTGCAGATGGCTTATAATGAGGATAAGGTGTGTCTGTATTTCTAAATTTTCAGTTCAAAGCCATCGGTGTTCTAAGTAATCAAAAGGAAAGCTATATAAAATTACTTCATTTTCCCTATCTTTGTTGCCTGCTGGATGAAGGAAAGGCTGTGGATGTGGTCTTTCTGGACTTCAGTAAAGCCTTTGACACAGTTTCTCACAGCATTCTGCTACGGAAAGTGTCAGCCTCTGGCCTGGACAGACGCACACTCTCCTGGGTAGAAAACTGGCTGGATGGCCGGGCCCAGAGAGTGGTGGTAAATGGTGTTAAGTCCAGCTGGAGGCCAGTGACAAGTGGGGTTCCCCAGGGCTCAGTGCTAGGTCCAGTCCTGTTCAATGTCTTCATCAATGACCTGGATGAGGGCATTGAGGGTACCCTTAGCAAGTTTGCAGATGACACAAAGCTGTGTGCAAGTGTCAATCTGCTGGAGGGTAGGGAGGCTTTGCAGGGGGACCTGGACAGGCTGGACCGCTGGGCAATGTCCAACGGCATGAGGTTTAACAAGGCCAAATGCCAGGTCCTGCACTTGGGGCACAACAACCCTATGCAGAGTTACAGACTGGGAGAAGCCTGGCTGGAAAACTGCCAGGTGGAGAGGGACCTGGGGGTGTTGATCGACAGCCGACTGAACATGAGCCAGCAGTGTGCCCAGGTGGCCAAGAAGGCCAATGGCATCCTGGCTTGTATCAGAAACGGTGTGACCAGCAGGTCCAGGGAGGTGATTCTCCCTCTGTACTCAGCACTGGTGAGGCCGCTCCTTGAATATTGTGTCCAGTTCTGGGCCCCTCACCACAAGAAGGATGTTGAGGCTCTGGAGCGAGTCCAGAGAAGAGCGACGAGGCTGGTGAAGGGGCTGGAGAACAGACCCTATGAGGAGCGGCTGAAAGAGCTGGGGTTGTTTAGCCTGGAGAAGAGGAGGCTGAGAGGAGACCTCATTACTCTCTACAAGTACCTGAAAGGTGGTTGTGGAGAGGAGGGAGCTGGCCTCTTCTCCCAAGTGACAGAGGACAGGATGAGAGGGAATGGCCTCAAGCTCCGCCAGGGGAGATTTAGGCTGGAGATTAGGAGGAGGTTTTTCACACAGAGGGTCATTGTGCATTGGAATAGGCTGCCCAGGGAGGTGGTTGAGACACGGGTGGATGAGGTCTTGAGGGACTTGGTTTAGTGTTGGATAGGAATGGTTGGACTAGAAGATCCGATGGGTCCCTTCCAACCTGGTTGTTCTGTGATTCTGTGAAAGACCAGATTATGGGAATCAGTCAGTTATTCCATCATGGCTGCCACATGAGAGATGATCTTCTGCACAAAGCATGGTATCTTAGCTGAGGCATGAAATGAGCCTGCATGTTCCTGCTAAAGACAAGGAAGCAAGGCACAGCTTTAAACTTAAGGTTGTGAGCACACTCATAGTAAAAAAAAAAAAAAAAAGAGGTGGTTCAATCACAAATGTCTGTTTGCCTCTCAGCTGATAAGACTTAACTCTTGATTGGGATATTTTTTTCAGTAATGTTGCTATTTTATGAATGTTTAATAAGGATAATGAATTTAGTTCCTTCAAGTTAGTCTCCAGTTAATTGTTTGATGTGCTGTATATGGATATAGCATGGAGTTGTTCATTTGACCTATGTTCTAAATTTTTTTAGCAGAACTAAAACTTCAGTTAAAGTTAAATAATCAAAGAAAGGGAAGGTGATACAGGTAATGCAAGAAAGGCTTGTAGCTGCTATTTGAATGGTGATAATCATAACTAGGCAGCAAGTTGTGAAAAGTCTTTGCAGGATGTAGGGGGAGGCCCAATGCATGTCCTCTTCCCAAGAGTGTGGGAAGGCAGCATTCCAGAAGCAGGAAACTTGGAGGAAGAGCTTTTGGATCAAGCTGGGCCATATACATCCCACCATCTCGCAGTGGTAGTGATCTTGGTTCAAGTCCTAAATGGAATCTGAAGGCTTTACTCTTATTAGATTGAGGTCAATACCTAAAGGTTCCTGAGGTGGAAGAAAAGTAATGAAAGCTACTTAGTAGCTTATGACAGATTCTGCTTTAGAAATATCTGGGCCAAATTCTCTGACTGTAAGGGGATAAAGTGCTGCTGATGTGGCTTTTTCTTGCTTACTTACGCTATCAGAGAAATTAGCTGCTTTTCGCTTGCGTAACCATAGAAAATATTGGGAAAAAACTGTATATCCGTATAATCTGTCTTGCATTTCAAGTAGAAATTACTTATCTTCCTAGAAATGTTGTGTTGCACATTACAAAGATGTACACGACTACTTTGAAAATCCTTTATAGGATGACTTAAAGATTTGAAATTTTGCTAAATAAGTGAATTATACAAACGCTTAGTATTACGCACATCTTATGAATTCTAACTATGCTCCACAGATGGCATAACTGGGTTTAGAGCACATTTTCTTGCTTACATCATCACTGAAGTGATGAAAGTGCATGACAAGACAGTCTTATTGATTCTAAAATTTAGTGCAACTTAGCTATCTGTGTTCCCTTCCCTCTTTTGCCCATACCTCTCCTACTGAACATACACTTGGGGAATTACCCTGTGCTGATTAACTTTATGGGGAAAAAAATACCTCTTCTCTGCTTTCATACAGAGAACCAGATTGGGTCAGTACTCAAGACATGAGAGTCGATAAGTACTGCAGATCAAGGTCTTCTCCATAGACGCTGTCTAGCCTTTTACAGAGAAAAAGTATATTTACTCTTAGATATGTCACTGCATCGAATGTTTTCCCCTTGCAGGTATTGATGGGGTCACTTAAAAGAAGTAGATTAATTCCTACTGCTACTCATGTCCTTTTATCAACATCACAGAAACAGTACAGCAAACAATTTCCTTGTCTGCATAACCTTCAAGTCAGCCATGGAGAGGAAATCAGTTTCTCTGTGTCTAATGAAGATGCTAATAGTGGAGTTGACTTACTAATTCTGTATAGACTGCTAGATCACAGGAAGCTGTTCTGGGTGCTTAAAAGCAGCTGGAAATTTCTCTTGGGTGTACTTGTTCATGCTTCGGTGTGCATGCTTCCCCTCCTATACTCAAGCTTCTGAAATTTTGGAGCAGATGGATTTAGCAGTTTGGAAATACAAGGTGCTTCCCAAGAGCAAGGTATAGTAAAGGATTCAGCTACAAATCTTATCTAGAGGTTAGTGGAATATAACCCCTAGAATACCTCATCCGTGCAAATACTGCCCAAAATCAGGTGTATTATTAGGAAAAAAGAACAGATGGTCTCAAAGGAATGGATGTTTAAGACAAGTGCATTAGACATTTGACATCTCACTTCCTTGTTGCAAGACATCCTTTCTAGGAGCTTATCCAAGCTTGTACTTCATACTCCTGAAGAACAGGATGTTAATCTGTTATTGGCTCCATCTAAAAATGGATGAGCACATAACTGAGTGGTTTTTTTTAAAAAAAAAAATGAAACCAGAACGAGACTGCAGGGAAGTAGTCTTAGAATCATAGAATAGAATCATAGAATCACCAGGTTGGAAGAGACCCACCGGATCATTGAGTCTTGAAAGGCTCCAGAGCTAACTTTGGCTCTGTATAAATTACTCCTGGATTATCTCATAGTTTTCTGTGAAGACAACTGGTATGAGTAGCACAACATAGAAAGTATGCTTTCAGTTCTGCTTTCTTGGACATCATGAGGGATTCACATGTCCTGTATCGACAAACCGTATTTGCCATTAAGAAGGACAAAGAACAAAAGCAAGCAAGTTCTATTCAGCAAGCAAAACAATGTGGTAGCTGTGCAGTTGAAATCTGGACAAACTGATGAGGCACACTGTAAGGATGCAAAAATGGTGTCAGAGAGGGATACATAGGACACACTGAAGAAAAGAATATTGTATATGTCTGTATGGATGAGGGGAATTAGCTGTGCCTTGGATAGGAAGATTACAGGACTGAGATAAAGCATACTTTGAGCCTCTCAGTGGGCACAAATGGAAGTATTATTTCTAGTGAAGAAAAAGTAGAAAAAAGACTTAAAGCAGGTGCTGTTATAGCTGTGATTCATTTCTTATTACATATGGCAGAGAGGTGGGTGTATATGAAAGATTAAATGGGAGCAAAAAATGAGAATGAATACCTTTCCTTTTTTAAAGTTCCTTATGAAATTCACTGTTGTGGGAAGTCTGACTATCCAGTGCACATAGTCATCTCTGCTTTTTTTTTTTGAAAGGTAGATGCTGGCTAATGTCCCAGTGGGTAGCACTTGTGGGTGTGCAGTGTGAGGTTAGTGTGTAGCTGTGGGCGTATGGCTGTTCCCTTTGATGTCGTGCATGGTATTGCTTTCTGCTGGATTCACCCTGCTGATACAGGGCTTGAGCAATGGTGATCTGGTCAGTTCATGTCCTGAAAAAAACTACTTTTGAGGGTTTATATGTGTATTGAAACTCATGCCGTTATGTGTATGGCTTTTGGGATGGAGATCTAGGATTACTGATTCTACCCCAGTGCAGGGAAAATGGTTCAACTGAATTATAGGGTAAGAGGTGGGCAGCTTTCTCCAGAGGGCAAGATAGTTTCTTGTAAATTTTCACTTGCTGGAGCAGCCTGGCAAAAGTGAACTAACTTTGGTTTGGGGCAAGAAACTACCAAGATGATACTGAAAAAGGTAAGGTGCTCCTACATCTGTCATGCTGGATATAGTGCATTAAGGATATAAATACATAGGTGGATATAAATTCTTATTTAGTCTTTCAAAGGACTTCTAGTTTTCTGAAATGTATTTCTGAACAGAATCACTAACAGAGATCTCCTTAAACTGAAGGATTCCCTCCATTTCTTAGTCTTTATCGTGATTCCTTACTTGTAAACTTGTCCTATTTTGTCTCCAGGTTTGTACTTGAGATCTACATTAATTGCCTTTTGTCGTTGTTTTTAAGATCAAAAAAAAATTAAGCACTAAGACTTGGAGTGTCTTGACTGATCTGTAGCTATTTCCATGGTGGTAATATTGCTGCAAGTAGTCGCAGCCCTTCCTTTTAAGGGTAAGGAAAGGAGGTGGCTTTGAACATGATACAAGTCTTCCCCATTGGGAGAAGAGTGATGGCTTTTGGAGTAAATGACATTCTGTTCTTTCCATTTGCTGGGATTGTACTTGATAAATAAGGAATAACCCTCTCAAATAAGGCCTTTCTTCATCTGCTTCTGTACAGAGATGATCTAAACCAGCTTGTCAGTCCTCTACGGCAGCCCAAATCATTGTGCCCCACGGCACCTGGGGGCTGTCTGTGTGCTGGGGGCTGCTGCCATCAGAGCAGGGCTTGGCAACCAGGACCTGTCCTGCCAACCCAGCCATGACAGTTGTGCAGCCAAGGCACTGGCAGCAGCTCTTTGAAACAAACTCTTTGGCAAAAAAAACTCCCATAACCTTTTGTAATTTCCTTTCCACCAAAAAAGAAAAGGTGTTCAGAAAGAATTCAGCGGTAATTAATTTGGCTTCTCTTCCAGCCCACTTCCCAAAGGCTCTGGATTCTTCTTATCCTGTCCCTAGAGGCTGATCTATTGGTAGCCTCAGCCTTGGAGAGTCTGCCTGCTGCTGAAGAGTGACTGGTAGATAGCACTGTCTTCTCATTACCTTTATTTTACAGGTACCCTGCAAACTCCTTTTGGTTCAAATTACCTTTAGTGTTCATTTATCATGTATGAAACAAAGTACTGACTTGTGGTGGTTTTAGTGCCTGGAGTGGTTATACATAGTTAGAAACTGAGTCTTGTGGAAACCCACCATGGTCAATGTGTTCCTCCTCAGACTTATCTCCTAGTTTTCTATACTGAACTGGAGGCAAAATATTGTGACAGGAACCATCTCTGCAATACTAGCTCTGAGTTCCAATGTGCTTTGTATTATGCTGTATCTCTTGCAACAAACCGTGCAGAGATTGAAATATACAGGGGAGAGAAGCAGGCAGATGCAGAAACATCTGGCAAACTAAATACCACCTAGTCCCTGTCAGGTATTTTCGCTAAAATTGTTATTACTGCAAATCTCTGTTTCTGTTTCCATTTGAATCTGATGAAGTCTAGTCTAGTATCTCAAAAGATGTGTAAAGATCGGGCAAAAGCTTAAATGTTTTGATGGATGAATTGTTTGGGTTGTTTGGATTTTAATGACAATCTGAAACTGCCTTCCAGAATGGAGGTGGACTTACTGAATTTCTTTTATTTTTAGATAACATGAAGTTGGGAGGGACTCCGTGTACACTGGAGGGCAGGCTGAGAATTCACAAGGTTCATGACAGCCTGAAATAGCTCAGCTCAGAAGGAGAAAGGGCATGGTGCATGAGAAATGCTTCCTGTGAGGGCAACAGTGACTAAGAGCAGAGATGGAAAATGGAGGGGAAGGGCAGCACTGTTAAAGTTTAGATGGAGCTGGAGGTTGAAGCTGAACAAATGTGACTCAGTGTCATGTTGTTGTGAAACAGCAAACATCCTCCCCAGATATTTAAAGAGTATATAAGACTTGTGATGAGACTGACTTGTCATTTAGGAGAGAGAATCTGGGTCACTAACCCAAGTGAGAAGTAAATAGTCAAATGTGAAGAGAAAGGTCTGAGAAGCAGAGACTCTACTAACTAACCCACCTTTGAGTATTCTGTTTTTAAGCTAAGTGGCCGTATGGATAACTAAAGGCTATTTAACTTATCTGCTCTGAAATTTGTATATAAGGAATAACAGGTATAAATTGGATTGGACAATTAAATCAGACATGATAGGAACTCTCAGACAGTGCAGTGTTGCAGAAGACATGAAGTGCATCCCTAGAAATCTAAAACCCAGTGATGCTTACCTTTTGTAATAGACTGATTGTATGTGTGCTGAACGAGGATAGAGGCCTGGACTAAAGGACTTCCTGAGCATCCTTCCAGCACTCTTCTCCTCTGTTTGGTTAAGATAAATAAAAATTCTAAAGAAGCTGCTTCATGGCAAGTTGTATGTTGGATTGCTATGCCAAAGAGTTGCTAGTTCCATCTCCTGCCTCAGCTTTGGAAGCAGGGAGAAAGCCTATGTGCTTGTAGAAGGCCACCTGATTTGTTAGGGTAAAAACTCCCTCCTTCACCCCAGTATAGTGGCCCAGGCACACTTGACTGTTAAAGTATTGTTTCCACCCTCACTCCTGCGATATTGAGTTCTGTGTCCATGTATCTTGTATCTCTATGCAAAGGACTAATTGTGAACTTCCTTCTGTGCGTTAGAAATGCTAACTTTGTTGTGCCAGGGTTGCCCAATATGACGCTACCCAAATACTTGTGAGATTAGCAGTACTGCACTTTGGAGGCACCTAGTTGCTGCATCACCTAGTGGTGCCTAGGTTTGTACTTGCCTTCAGCCACAACTCTGAGGTATGAGGAGCCTCCTTCCAACCAAATGCCGACACAGATTGCTGTAGACCATAACAGTGGGCATGTGAAGGGCAGCAGGCACGTGTCTAGAATAGACCTAGATAAGGCATAGTCCAGATGTCTGCAATAACTGATAGCCGTGCAACAGGTGTCTTGGCAAGGAAGAATGGCTTAATGTCTACTGCATGTTTCTCCAGCTCGTGGCCTGGGTATCAGACGTTTGTTTTTTCACTACTTCGTGGGCATTGCAAAATCGTTTCATCTTGCAAAGAGTACTCTCTTTTCCCAATACTTGCTTCAAATATATTAAAGAGAATTGCTGCTTTTTTTATCCTTCTAGGCTAAAAAGAGAAAGTAACTGTTTTCTTCATAATCTCCTGTTATTGCTTTCTCTAGTAGCAGTTCTCTGTCTTTCCTAGTTTGGTATCTACTTTTCGGTGGCAAATTGCACAATAGTTCCAACTAAGGTCCTAAAGTTCCCTTTCAAAGCTACTAATAAGTCACTATCTCCACTAAAGATAACTGAAAACCTGCCTAATGCTACCTAGAAAGCCTAGAAAGTAGAAGTCAGTTGTGTATCGCTTTTCTGCAGTATAAGAGGTTGGTGTCTGATTGGAGGAGATAATTGGAGAAAAAAAACTCATTATTGCCCTGTAAGTGCATGATTTCACACTTTTTTCTATTGTGTATACTCCTCTTCAGACATATGTTGAACAACAAATCAAACAACTATCTATTAGGATGATTAGCCTGGCATTGCCTGTTAGTGTCTTGATCAAATGCTCTTCTAGTTTCGTGTTCTAGTAATAAATGAGGCAGTTTCCAGAAATCACCTACCTGCATCCAGACAAATCTTCCCCTTGGTCAAGGATCTGGTTAAATAGGAGGCATTAATAGTTGTACTCATCCCTGTTGCTGCTGATTAAGAAATACCACGCTAGAAACAAGCAGATAAATTCATCTATACTGTAAGTAACATCTTAGAAGGTTACCCACTAAAAATTATTCTAAGGTGACCTGTCTATGATACCAATACTCTCCATTTGTCTTGATGTCCTTGGTTAGTCTTTCCTTCAAAATCTATTCAGTCTTTGAGGAGTGCTGAGGTCAGAGTAATAAATGTAAAGTCACTGAGTCTAATTTCTCCTTTAAAGTCTTTGTTTTCTCAGCTTAATGTGTTACCTTGAACTTGGATTCTCTTGTTATGAGGATCCTAATGTTTGAGAATTAGAAACAAAAATATCTACCGGACTGCAAGTTTTTATTTTTTATGTCTTTGTCTCTGCAGCTTCTGGTGTCCTGTCCTCAAACTCATGAAACTTACTCTCTTATGAACCTCATTGTTTGTTTTGCAATCAAAGGCAAAGTGCTTGCTTTGACAGCAGAATCACACCAAGGTTATCATGAATCTCTGTCCTGAAAATTTCACTGGCCTCACTTCCTTCTCCTTCTCCTTCATCCCCATTTTACTTGATTAAAGAGCCTTTCGGCTCTTCCTCTACAAGGCACAGATGTTTCTTCTTAAGAGCAGGGAGCATAGCCAGAAGTACCTAATCCTACAATCCCAGTAGACTATGATAAATAAAACCCATGTTGAGCTGTGTAAGTGTGAATTACAATGCAAGCACCTAATCGCTATCTGGGATAGATGGTGGAGGTGAAATATTCCACTATGGATATTTTTCAATTGGTATTATCAAAGTGGATATTGAGTATGAAATTGTTCTAGGAATATGAAATAGGCTTGACACTTAATGCTGTTGTTGGGATTGTACCAGTTTTTAACTCTTTTTCTGTTCATTATGGCTGTTGGCTATCATTCCCTGAGTCAATGAAAAGAAACTAAGCCTTAGTTTCCTTCTAAAAGCAGCCCTTTGTGTTGTATGCTGAAGCAGAAACATTTGATAGATTTTTATGGGCAGATACTATAGTTGAGTGAATGAAATGTTAAAAATACAAACCATGCCTTTTCTTCAGGTCTTTTGCAGAAAGGTTGGCTCAAAAGGGGTCTGAGTATTGACCTGGAGCAGCTTGACATTGAGCAGTGTGCTACCAACTGTTCTAATGTTGGCTTTCTCACTAAGATAAAAGTGAGACTGGATTCATTCTTTTTAAGCTGAAATGGGCAGCTAAAGGGAGAATGCTTCAGCATGATACTTTAATCAGAAAAGGAGCAAGAAACAAGTATAACAAAAGCTGTTCAAAAGTTTACTTTGAAGCTTTCCATTTCTACTGAATCCTTTTAATCTGTCCTATAACTTTTTCGTAACCTGCTCTTTCTCTGCTGCGGCATTTAGTTTTTCTAATTGTATTTCGTTTCCTAGAATTCTTCGCTGCCATAAAAATGAATGTTTCTTTTATGTCTTATAATAGATCCTTACCAATACTTCATGTTTTAATATGATGTTCTTAGTCATTGTGAAACTTCCTTTTTTTATTCTTTTGGGCTCTGCTGGACACCATGTCTCCACTGTTCCTGTTAAAATTGCAGGTAGTCTGAGACAGGGTTTCATTGTTCAAATTTTGCTCCTTAGTAAGGCAGGCTTTTTGCAATTTTGCTCTGCCTCATGTGCCCAAGTCCATTCCTGTCAGGGGAGAAGTTAAAGGTCTTCCAGGTATTGGGTTCCCATGTATCTTATGCAAAAATAGCTGACAGTGGTGACAGCCTTTTGAACTACCATGGCTGAAAGATGGCTTGCTTGAGTTCAATCCTTATTAGACAGCACATTCATAGTGAGAAAAGCCTGTAGGGTCTAATAGCATCTCCTGCAATGAAAAAGCTAGTTGATGTTGAGAGACAAGACCATGTGAAACCAGACTCTGCCTGCTCTTGCATTAGTAGTGTCATATCAAGATGACAGCTGGTACTTCTAACATACTAAGTTGCTGGCCAGATAACCTTGACTGCACTACTCACCCACAACCGCTGCAGCTGATGTTCCAGATCTGCGTGCGTAAGAGATGTGGTATGCGAGCAACTGTCACACCCACCACATCAAACTTTGCATTAAAAAGCTAGGAGGGATGCTCTGTTCAGCTCAACAAAATTTGAGTTGCAGATCTAATATGAGTAGTGCTTCCGAGTGGGTTTGGTTATCCCATGATTAATCAACCTTCTTTTTGGATGAAGGTTGCACTTCAGGGATATCAGCTGCTCCTGCAGAAAGTTTTGAGTGAGAATTTTATTGCAGCTGAGGTGTGAACGCATCTGTGCTCCTGCTGCCTAGTATAAGAGACTAGTGGAAGTTCAGAGGCTAATGCACTGAGTAATGGGCCCAATACTTTGCAGCAAGCATTTAGGGAATATACTCCCTTCACCTCCCTCACCTCTGTTGGTGGAGGTGTGGATTGGCTTTTCCTCTGTCCCTTGCTTGCACAGTGTTCCCTGGAACTTCTTGTTCCCCAGATTTTGATTCTAGAGGGAAGAGGCTGTGGCCAAAACTATGAGGTGATTTCTATGAAGAAAACCAGAATGTTATCATAGTTTAAGTGGGTTTTATGTAGCTATTGCTTTTCTTTTCTTGCCATTCTCTGTACAGGTGGAGCTTGAAATCTTTCTAAAGAAGAGACACATGGGGAGATTTTAGGTGTTGCTTTCTGTGAGCACTGGTGTAGACAACCACTCTAAGTTGCTTTGTCTGTAAGTTAGAAGGGCAAAGAGAAAGTAAGCAAACTTTTAAACTGAAATTTAAAAAGGTAGGTTTTCTAATCAGTCTTCAAGTGCATGTTTTGTTGTGGCTCAAAGTCTTACTATACTTCTCACTACTCATTCTTTTATAGTTATTACTGGTTTTTTACAGGCTGCATCACTTGACATTATACTTCTACCACTAACTTGTTTGGAGCAACCCGGTAAGAAACACGCAAAGTCTCACTTAAAAACCAGGCACTTCAATGTAGTGTTGCACTGGTGCCAAAGAATAATTTGATCATGGTAGCTTAAGTTTGAATGTGTTCCTCAAATGCTCTCTGCTGAACTGGAGCGTTAAGAGACACAGAAAGAGATTAGTGTTGTTAGTTAACTCTAAAACTAGCCTCAAAAATTTCTTAAGAGATCCCTTTTGATGTTTCTTGAAAAGTACAACCTGTGTGCTTGGACTACACTAGATGTTTAAGTACCTCATGTTCTTATATGCCTAAGATGCAACGGCAAATTGTGTGACTGGATTGTTCCCTAAACATAGCATTTAATTAGCTTTTAAGAAACAGCTTATATGCTTAGAACAGTAAGTTTGTTGTCATAGCTGAGTATAAGTGGTAGAAACTAACATTAAGACCCATGATCAAAAGTCAAAAAAACCCCACGTTCAGTAAAGAACACATCAGTTGCAAATTGCTTACCGAGGTTTGAGAAGAATTAGCAGAAACTACTGAGTAGTAGTCATAAGGCCCCGAAGGGAGAACAATGGGGCTGAAGCAGAAATTAGAGGGTTTTTGTGATAAAAAGGCATTTCCCTTGTTTCTAGCCACTATGCATATTGCAGCCTCAGTCTTGCTTATAGGACTAATAATTTGCATGCTTGACTGCGCAATGAATATGTGCTCTGGAAACTTATTTCCGCAAGAGAAAAACAAGATTGTTCAACATCCTTTTGATTTGTGAGTGACACAAATTAAAAAACCTCAGAGGTGAGTGTAGAGGAATGTTAGTATAGTACATTATCTTTTGAATCCAGAGAAGTTTATAAACACATACTTAAATGCATATGTGGTACTATCTTAATAATGTAGTCTGGTAACATGCTAATAGCAAACTGACGTGAAAACTGTTATACTGATGCAAAAGTACCTCTGATACTGACACTCCCCTGTTCCCGCAAAAAGAACAGTTTTCCAGGGAGGGCAAAGGGAAGTTACTCCTTTTCAAAGCCAGCTGATGATACTGGTATAAACCCTACTGGCAGCTCAGCTGAAGCTTATAGAATTCAAGTACACACTCAGCTCTGATAAAGTGAGGCTGAACTGTGTCTGTGAGGTTGCTTTAGTCCTGAATGCTATTACTGAAAATTCTAGGGCAGTGTTCTCCAAACATTTTTGATCAAGCACCCCTATCTGTAGAAGTTTTTTGAGCATGTGCCCCCAATCTGTGTATAAATTCTGTACGTATAATACTGTACTAATACACTATGTACATTATAAAACATACATAAAAAATTAAGAAAGATGATATAAAGATTAAATAAACACTAAGTGAAATTTCTATTTTATTTACTAACAATACAAATAAAAACTTTCTTCCAGCACGCCAATAGATTGTGTACTCCCTGGGGTGGGTTCACCCTGCATTGTAGACTAGTGCACTAGGGGCTATGAGAGGATCTTGATATGAACTTTATATGTGGGCAAGCAGGACAGTGGTCATTTTTGTCCAGGTCTGCCAGATTGTCTCAGCCCAGGCCCAGAAAGAAAGTTTCTGTAGAGAGGCTTGCCTTTCCCTGCCAGGCATACTAGCAGATCTAGTATTTAGCTTTCCCTCACCTCCACAATAGGTCCTAGTTGGATTTGGCCCTGAAGGAGGAATGTAATCAGTTCCTCATGTGGAAGAGAAAATGCTACCTATTCAGGACAATTCACAGTTACTGAGGAGGCAAGGAGCTGCATCAGATATGGTGGAAGAAGCTGATGGGATTTAATGAGATGCAGCAGGTCTCTTACTTGCCGTAATTTTATTTTTATGAGGCAGTCAACATAAATAAAGAATGAATGGAGAGGAATGTTGCTTAAATAAGAGAACTTTGTGAATGTTTCAACAAGCAGTTGAAGAAATGGAAGAGCAATGCAGAGAAACAAATCTCTCTATAATAATAAACCAGCTTTAACACTTAAGTCTGGAAGGCTTAGAAAGCAGGAAATTCCCTATGGAGACACATGTTCTTCTGTATTTGCTTTGCTATTTCTGCACACAGAGCCAAGACAGCAGGGAGAGACTTAGCAACCAAAACTTTAGATTCTCAGATATTCCTTTTCCTGCAGGATTTCACATTCAAAGAGTGCTTAGAAACCAAATCAGGAAATGAAAGAAGGTTTGGAAATGGATGTGCATTCTTGATGTCAGACCTACAATGCTGTTATCCTGGCTGGAGCAGCAGCATAGGCTCATCTCAGAGAGCAAGTTGACACTGAGGTTTCTGATAAATGAACATTGACTAAGGCACTGTCTCAGTGATGGCATGAAGGGAAGGACCTGGCTTTCTAGAAAACATTGGCATAAAAAGACCTGGTTCCTGCTTCACTAGAGCCCTGGCAGCTGTGCAGTGTGACATGGGCACTAGTGGGACCTGGATGCCAGGAGATGAGCTGCCACACTGTCTGCACACAGTAGATGGGCAGAGGTTGTAGGAGTGCTGCTGTGTTGCTGAGGGACTGCTATTTGTAGATCCTGCTCTGACTTCACCGTTTAGCTCCAAGTAGTCTTTCCGGATTGCTCTCTACAGATACAACTCCATGAAAGCCTTCCCTGGGGGTATAGTGGTTTGTAAACGCGTCTGCATCACAGAGTTAACAGACAGTGCAAGTAATAAATCCACCTTTTTGCACGGATGACTGCCTTTTTTTTTTTTTTTTTGGTGCTTTACACTTCATTGCTGAATAAATGCTCTAGTTTCTTACAATTGTGGCTTTATGAGAGTTATTAGGAAGCCTAAGCAGTTGGAGTGCTGTGGAGTGCGTCATGTATCCTGCGTGTGGTAAGAGGATTAGAGAAGTTGATGTGCATAGTATATAGAAGTCATTCATTGAGCTTTACAGACATTTGGCTTTTTTGAGTTCACTGGCACCTTCTAAGAGTAGGCAGAACAAGGATGGACAATGGCAGCCTGACAAGAGGGGCAGGAGTAAAAGAGCAAAAGGAAAACAAAGTACACAAAGTGATACTGCACGTGTTCAAAGCAGCCCTTGCTGTAGTAAGGATTGCAATTGCCTCCACTTGCATCTTAGGTCTCCTAAGAAAATTATTTAGACTTTCAACTGCTCCTGGCAGTTGAAATGGCCTGATGCATCAATGAGGAACATGCAGCTTTTAATTGCTTGTCCCAGGGTTTTTGAGGGTGTTGAGGAGGAACATAGAAAATATCAAGTCACAAAATTATAAATTTAAAAGCAGCTGTGTAAATGCAGATGCATTATGATCTTCCCTGACAAGAGGTGGTGCAGCCTTCAAATGAAGGTGCCTATGACTGAAGTATCAATTTACTTTATTGTTACGATCTCTGAAGTGAAAAGAGCTACTTTGCCTCCTAGTTTAGGGAGATTACAGCAGAGAAACATTGTCTTACTGGACAGTTTGTGAAGCTCACATAGATATGTGTGTTTCCTACAGAAACCAGTAAAATTCAAGGGAGGCTTGTACAATCCATCAAAAAAGGAATGTTTGCAAAAGAAGCCTGAATATCAACCTCTTGGGGCAGATTCTGTTTTTTGAGCGCTTATAGCTGGGCTGTAGCGAGAACACCCCACTCATTCTCTCTTGAGTGGGTGTACCAGTAGGTGCTTAGTTCTGTTCATGGGAAGCAGCATTAAATGCTTTGGGGAATATGTGTTTACCCTAACAACTGTTCTGTCTTCTCCAGGAAAATGCTGTAGCTGCTGGGAGGCAATTGCAGAGACCAGTATTGTAGCTACCTTAGCTCATGTGGGATGTAGATGAATCATTAGGAGGTTCTGTACTGAAATTAATGTTTTTGCTTGAAAAAGGTTGTCTCTGATGCTTTACTGAACTGTCTGGATTTCCAGTTGATATAGTTGGGGTTTTTTAAGTAAATAATTTTTGAACAAAGCAGAAAACCGTTTCCTCATGAATCTTGCTCAAAAAAGAGATTCATTTTTTCAGTGGCATATATGCGTGTGGCATATAAATGCAAGCACTGATGTGAAGGATTTCAACATCTCATTAGTTGGGTCACTTGCTTATTGACTTCTATTTACAAAAGATAAATTAAATGCCCTGGGGGTTTTTTGCCTGGAAAACCTGCTAAGCTATTTTCACTTCTTCAAACAAAATCCCTCCCTTTGAAGGCAGGATCCTGAGAAAAAAAATATTGATAACTCTTATACAGGTGGATTTTTGGTTTAAATTGATAGGAGTAAGTTGCACATGGGTAATATTATTTGTGAACAGTGTGTGCTAGAACAGACCAGGACCCTGGGAGAGAAAGATATGAAGATCATACAAGTACCTGAAAGGTGGTTGTGGAGAGGAGGGAGCTGGCCTCTTCTCCCAGGTGACAGGGGACAGGACGAGAGGGAATGGCCTCAAGCTCTGCCAGGGTAGGTTTAGGCTGGAGATTAGGAGGAGGTTTTTCACGCAGAGGGTCATTGGGCATTGGAATAGGCTGCCCAGGGAGGTGGTTGAGTCACCTTCCCTGGAGGTGTTTAAGACACGGGTGGATGAGGTCTTGAGGGACTTGGTTTAGTGTTAGATAGGAATGGTTGGACTAGAAGATCCAATGGGTCCCTTCCAACCTGGTTGTTCTGTGATCAGGAGTTTTGGTGTTTTTTTTTTTTTTTTTCAGGAGTTACCAGTGCAGGAAGATCCCCCAACGGGACAATACCAAAGCAGACTTCTGGGATTTAATTATGAGGGTCACCTTCTGCTGGGTTGTGCTGGCATAGAACTATCCATGTTGCTTTGCAGAGTTACTTCATTAATGTGCACAGCTGTGCCTACAACCAGATGCGTCTACCAAAAGCTCTATTACAGATGATGTATGAAGTCAGCGTGTTGACAGTTGTTTCTAACCTGCAGTTTAGATGCTCAGTGTCAGCTAGACTGCCAGAAACAGCCAGTCTGTTGGATGAGTGCAGTAAAATGCTAACAGAAAACTGCAGTGATGAAAGTGCAATGGACTATTGCCATAGAAGCTGCTGCAGCAGGAATTCCCCTGACAAGGGACAAGAATGTTCAGTCCCACAGCCGAATGAGTAACATACAAAGGATTATGTAAGCTGGCACATTATGGTACTGTTTTAGCACGGACTGTAAAAATGTGTCTGGCTTTTAAAAATTATTTTAACCATAGAACCTTATATCAGGATTTAGGACCTCCTGTTGGATGTTGATAACACTGATTGGTAGATTGTAAGATGTCACCACAGAAAAAAGTAAGTATATAATTAAAGGTGTCAGCATTACCTGCAGTAGGCTTTTTATTCTTTCTGTTTCACTACTTGCAGCTTGAAGGCTTTGTAGCTTTAAAACATGATGGTAAACAGAAAGACTCATTCTTAATTAAACTTTTTCTTTTTTTTTTTTATGACAGTAGCTCAAATCTACAACCCAGACCTTCATGAAAGAGTAAAATGTTCTCATTCTTAGACAAATGCTGTTGGTTTCACAGCATACATTTGATCAGTTGGAAAGTTGTAGGACCTACCTGCTTGATCCCCCGAAAATGCCCAGAAATGTAACCGGTTTTATACATAGTCTTATCACACATAGTAACCTACTGAGTGCGAGCCAAATTTCTTTACCCTTGGCATCCCAGAGTTGTTCTTGGTACCTCTCAAGTTCTTGACTTTCTATGCTGAATTGGCAGCTAGCACACAGCAGCATGAGGCAGGAGGAATGGACAGGGTACTTTGGTTATCACCCCAGCACATGGGAGGCCGCTCTCACATTGAATGCAAAGGTTATCTCGTGTTGAGTGGGAATAGGTATGTTACTTTCCCCTGACCTACACCAGGTTCGCATGCTAGACTTGACTCTCTAGTCTTTTGCTACGATGCTAATAAAAGTGAGATGAGAATCTTGATCCAGTGCATAGCAGGGAAATAAGATGAATTGCAGTAAGTTCCTTAGTTTACTGAAGACTTAACAAAAATTTGCCATTAAGTTTAAATATAACCATTTATTTTAAATTTTGCAGTTTGGTTTACCAAATCAGTTCTTTATTTAACTGGTCATAACACACCTCTGGCTAGTGTGGAGACCAGCAACTGTTTTGACCAGATTTAGCATGGAGCAGCTGCGTGCTGGTTATCGGTCTTTTCATTTGTCTTTGGATCACCTTTAGACCAA
The DNA here is from genome assembly GCA_033558105.1 of Coccyzus lansbergi. NCBI lineage: Eukaryota > Metazoa > Chordata > Aves > Cuculiformes > Coccyzidae > Coccyzus > Coccyzus lansbergi. The sequence goes on from JAUMJK010000221.1 coordinate 2,538,792, forward strand.
CCCTTTGTTCACTCTCTGAACAACAGTCAGAGTGCAATATGTGGATCAGTTTATTGTTTGTGCTGTGAGGAAAACAGTCCTTTTTAATGCTGGAGAGGGAAGGGAAAGTGCCCTTTCCTGAAAACTGTTTGGAACAATTTTTGTGACTACAGTTATTATGTGCAGATGTGGAGGCATTGTCAGAGGCTTACTTATAGCAGCTGGAAAAGTGCAGTCAAATCACACTTTGCTAAATAGCTTGGAATAAACTTAAATGAAACCAAACATAGAGCAAAAGTGTCTGCTACTGAGTGCCTAGCCAAGGGTGCAAATTAAGTTTCTGGGGGAAGGTGACCTCGTAAAACTTACCCAGATGCATTGGCTGCTGAGAGAGCCATTATGAAGAGGATCGTCTTTGGAAGGTCTGTGCCTATTTTCTTCTTTCTTGTGTAAGAAGTCAAATATAGTGTCTGCTTAGGAGTTTGAGGGAGTTTTTAATTGCTTCTTCATAGGCTGGCTCTGAGCTCTAGGCAGCTCCATGGTATGGATAATGTTTTGATCATTTATATAGAATTTTTGTGCTATACAGTCCCAAAGGAAAATAAGAATCATCTACCAAAACAGGAAATGCAAACATCTGCTTGCCCTGAAAAACTGGTCAGAATGACAGCTATATAAGTCAGGATGACTTCTTTGACTTGACAAAGTAGACTTGTCACTGAAACTTTGGGCTTTTTTAATGAAGGTGAACAAAATACATGCAGCATAATATCCTACACTAAAGACTTGTATCCTTGCTGCCCAGTTCCTACAGGAGAGAAGTATCTGAAATAAACAGCACTTACTTTGAGCTGCCTTGACAGGCTTGTCATAAGGCTGTCAAACTGGCTGTGGTTCGAGAATGGTCTGATGTACATTTCTTCCAGGTCATTAAGAATAGAGCTGATATGGAGACTGATTTTCTGATAAGCCAGATAAGCTCCAGTGCTTGTAAAGCTTGAGGGAACTTAGTGTGAAACTGAAATTCTCAAATATCTCACCTGGGAAACAGCAAAACATTGCTTTTTTATTTTGTTGCTATTTTTTCAGCAGTTTGTATTGGTCTCTACTCATTGAGAAAGATGCAAGATTGTTTAAACAATCTGTCATATTTCATCAATTGCCATTTGCCTTGAAAACATCATTATTTTTTTTTGATGAATATGTATTTTCTGACAGAAATCTTCCATCAGCATTATTTTATGTTCTTCAAGTAAGACCCCAAAAATCATGTTTTGTAGTTTTTGAAATGTAACTTCTCAGGAATATAAAACAGTCTCTAATTTCTTGGACGCAGGAAGAAGGAATTAACTGGATTTTTCAGAACCTGGTCTTTGAAAACTGTACGCAACTCAGAGGAGAAAATACTTCCCAATTGCCAAAAAACCCCCGGGTTCTAGATAGATTTCTCTTAAGCATGTATCTATGTCATACGCTGAATGTGCTGTCGTTATGTGTGACTATAAATTGTTAGATTTTTGCTGAAAGAGAACAATAAAATTACTTGTAGTTCTTAAACTGACATTTCTACCACTCCTCTGCCTGATTCAGGAGTACTGGGGTCTGACCAGTTGCTAATGAATTTAAATTAATTTCAGGGTCAACCTTGGATTAGCTCTGTACAAGGTTTGTTTCCAAACCATGCCATTTGGATTGGCATAAATATTGTAATACCTGGGCCATTCAAGGTAACAGGATACTTTATCATGTACCTTGGTGACCCTTTGAATGGCAGCACAAAGTCTTCTGCATAGCAGAGCAAAAGGAGTATTTTCTTCCACTGTATTTTCTTCTTACACATCAGATTTATCCTACCCGAAATGACAATGCTTTGACCTCCTTAAGATCTATGTGTTATGTTGTAAGTACTGATAGGTTATAGTAGGTTCTGAAACTTTCCATCCTTTATTCTGAGTCTGTGAACTCTATGCTACTAAGTAACAGGTTGGTAATCAGAACAGGAAAAATGGAAAAGGATAAATTAACCTATTAAAAGTATGTTCAAGTTACTTAGTCCTGCAAACCAGTTAAGAAAGGATAAAAGTTAGTTTCCTTGGAGTTATTTTTGACCTAATGTCCTGCTTAATAAGGAAGACTGGAAACATCGGTGGGATTGGAGCAGAGGGAAGATGTGACTGGTGGGGACTCTTTCATGAGAGGAGACTATAGATTGTAGGAGGTTATGGAGGGGCTGCCTGAAGGATAGTCACAAAGAAGTTTCACATGAATGTTTTCTTAAATCCTTCTGATTTTTCTGTAGTGTGAATGTTTGAGAAAGTCAGCGTGCAGCCTCCTCTCTCACTAGGCATTGGACCCGGCATGGCAGCTGCAGTTTGCCCTGAGCTGAGTTGAGCCACAATGGGCTCTGCAATTCGTGCAGAGTCTGAGGGTGACATGCCAACCTCCACTCCACCATCTTGTCTGCCGCATGGAAACACAAATGGCTTCCCCAGATTAGCTTCTTATTTTATTTTGAGTCTATTATTGCAGTTTAAATAGTTGTGGCTCTGTTGAGGTGTTCCTTCTGAGTGCAAAACAGAAAGTGGAACAAATCTGATCAAAAGAGGTTCTATAATAGTAATGATGTGCAAGGTACTGTGCTGATTGCACATGGAATTTTTTGCTGATGGATGGGGTGAGAAGGAAGGAAGATGGTTTGTGTGTGCAGGTTGTATCACAACAGAGGAAGTTTATCATATTTGTCCTGTTCTGCAAAGTCATTTAAGTAATGAGTGCTAGTGCTGGTGTGTGTGCTACCCAGCCAGACGTTACTCGGTAGAGCTCTCTCCCCATCCAGGGTGTGCACAGACCACTGGGTCTAGCTGCATGTTTGGAAACATCAAGAGTGGTTTTATTTTCTGACTCCATAACTATATAGGAAATACTGATTACCCTGAATACGTTTTAAAGTAAAAAAACCCTCATACATAAATATGTTCTTCCTGTGCACACTTTAGGGCAGAGGAGAGAGAAAAATGTGGATTTTGCAGTCATGGTTGTATATTCATTCTTAGAATGGAAGACTAGGCAAAGCCACTATTTTTTTTTTCACTGAGTAAAGCTTTGAAAGGTAAACAGTGCATGTGTGGAATGCTGAACTCTTTTCATATCAGTATATTCTGGGTAAATGCCACATAAGTCAACGTAAAAATCCTGAACAAGTGCAAATTCACTATTTAGGTTTCTTACACAGTTGGTTCTGTATATGGGACATATTTGTAAACTTTGATGTAAAGCCATATTTGAATAATTTATTTTAGACTAGTCATTAACTATGCAAACCAAATTCATGTTAAAAATTCAGTTATCTTCCTGCATAAATTCATTGTCACTCTTGTTTTATTGTGTATCAGTAAATTATGAATCAGTTGTGCCTGCTTTACTGATAAAAGCTGGTTTTTAAGACAATGACATCATACAGGGTTTTTCAGAGTTATATTTAGTCAACAATTAGGTTGATGTTTGAGTCAGAAAGTGATTCAGCTCAATTTTTAGAGCTACATGGGTTCTGCATGGCGAATGGGGGATACAAATCTTGTGTATTTATTTCAACATGGAGAGCAGATAGGAGATTATATGGGGCTGGAGCAGGACTGTTGGGAAGAAAGGATTGTTCTATCCAGTATACCTGGCAGTTACACAATCACTTTTCAAGGTAAACTTGGGCAGCTACTGAAAACTCAAGTTACATACAAACGCACCTTTTTATGCTTCTGACTGTTGTTGACTTCCTAACAATGGAGTCCAGCCTATTGTCCATATCTGCTTTTCTCAAGACTGACATTTTTTACTTTGTAAGACTTAACACTTTATGGATGCATTTTGATTACTGTGGGTAATATTTAAAATGTTACCCCACTCAGAGCTTCTGCATCCAGACCCCTGTGATCTGCCTGGAAGGTTGCCTGGGTACTAAAGTTGTATTCTGATAGCATCTCCTGACTTCCTGCATAAGTAAGAATGTACTCTTCTGTGCAGTGAATTATCAGAAAGCCCGGTCTGCTGTAGAATGTCAAAACCTGATTAAGTTGTGAGGAAGGAGGAATTGATGTTCTGCAAGTCATTCATACAGAATCATTTGTAGAGTGTTTCATGTCAGCTGTAGGAGTCTAGCAGGATATAAATCTGAACAAGAGAACTGTTTACTAAGAGTATGTATTATTGCAATAGAAGTTAAAGGTAAGTAAGTTTATTTATTCTTGTCTCATAATTCTCATTTAAACTGAAGTTTTCTGGTCTCTCCTTACCAGAAAGTGGATTGTTCTTTGGTCTTACTATATAGAGGAATGTGCTTCCAACTGAACAGTTTCACTTCCAGTTTCTCAATATCATGAATTAAAATTGGAAAGTAGTCTTTAAATACATGTTTCTTTCCCTGCTGCACGAGGGGTGGGGAGGAAATCCACTTTTGATTGGTTTTTTTGGCATTCTTTGCATCTGAAGGTTCATTGTCCCGATGTCTTGGTGCTATTTTTGCTCTCCTCCTAATAGCTTGAGTTCACCAGAGTGCACCTAAACATTAAGGCTTAAGAGCAAGTCGAACCACAGCATTTGTGTAGTTCCTCATAGTACTGTTATGTGCAAAATTTCTGCAAGCTATAGTTGCTGCTGTATCTAAGGATGTGAGCTGAGAAACAGGGGTAATGGAGAATGCAGCCTGACCAATACGTTAAGGGATCTTTGCAGAGCCAGGTCACAGGACAGTAAATCTTGTGCTCTGATTCAGTTAGGAGAGCTGAAGACTGAGTTCCAAGCAGCCACGTAGTGCAAGGAAAGCTCTTGATAGGCAGAACTTCAGATGCGAAGCTGCATTGCTTTTGATCAGGAAGAACATTATTCAGACAGTCCTGAAGCTGAAGGAAGGCTGTTAAACAAAGGTGCAGTTTTAATGGATCCAACTCTCAGCTTGAGGTTACAATCATAACGCTAACTTTTCACAGGGACGTAGAACTGCTCTTAAGTGCTATTATGTCAGTTGGGTTTGTCCATGCTGCCCCTCTCAGGTGTATTGGTGTGCACTGCTTCTGTAGAACAGAGGATGACTCTGTTCCCCTAGCCCTTGCCTGGTGACTAAAGCACTGCTACCGGGTGGGAGCATGCAAACCACTACTTTTTAAATGGACCTTAATTAGTTTATGGAAGGGATTAGAGGAAAGAGGGCTGTAAGGACTGGTATCTGTGTCCCTGGTATTGCAGGCTCCATGTTCCTAATTCAGTTTTATGTAATCTGATATCTGACTGGATAACTTTGTTGCATTGATATTGTGCTGCCAACCAGCAAAGCCTCCCCCACTTTTTTTGTATCCAGTTTTCTTAAGCAGTAGTTGAAACTAGGAGAGATGGTACAAGATCAGTGAAAAGCTAGAGTAATGCAGCATAGGACTGTAATGCTTATTACTTTATGGGAGGAAGAGGTCCAGCATATGCATTGTAATGCTAAAAATATTCCTTGTGACGTGGGACAGTGACACTAGCCACGTGCTATCTCTGACTTGTTCTGGTAATGTGCTTTCTTGAGGGTGTCAGAATGCAGGATATGGTGGCAGAGACACAGAACTCAAAAGTACGTAGGCATGATCTGTACACATCTCTGTCTGAAGCAGAAGCAGATGTGAAAGACACAGGATTAATGTCAATGAGTTGGGCTGGAATTGGAAGTGCAAAAGAAAAAGTGGGATCAGCTCCTAGTGCCCAGGAATGAGGTCAGGTGGGCTGGGAGCTGCACTCTCTCTAGTGGGCTGGGACATCCTTCATTCTGGGCTGTTTTGAGGAGGGTACTGCTTCGACACACGTGCATGTAAAAAATAAAAGTGTCCAGAAAAAGGCCAATACAGCTGCTGAAGGTGAAAGGTACAGATAGTATATAAGGGGAAAAATTGAATGCATGCTGCTTCACAGACCCACATGCCCCCTAAGTCTTGCTGCAAACAAATGCATGTTAAGAACTGAGGAAAAGCTATTCAGAGTGTGCTGTACTTGTGTAATAAAAGAGGAAGACAGACAATATAGGAAGTAAGTTTCCTGATGTGACCTGTCAGACAGTGGATAAACATTCAAAGGAATTAGATGACATGTAGTCATTTTGGCCTTGTTTTCCTGCTTTAGGAAAGTAAATTAGCCTTGCTTTAAATTGCTAGTGTTGAACATACCTTGCAGTATTTGGGAGTGAGCTTATCTTCCTTTCTGGCTTTTGTCCTAGGTCCAACACGAAAAATGCCCCTGACTGCCAGTGCCATGGACTTTTTTCAACTCTTTGTCCCTGACAACGTACTAAAGAATATGGTGGTCCAAACCAACATGTATGCCAAGAAGTACCAGGAGAGGTTCGGTAAGGACGATGCCTGGATTGACGTCACCTTGACCGAAATGAAGGCCTTCTTAGGCTATATGATATCGACCAGCATCCACCACTGCGAGTCCGTTCTCAGCATCTGGAGCAGCGGCTTCTACAGTAACAAGAGCATTGCACTTATCATGACACAATTACGATTTGAAAAGATCCTGAAGTACTTCCACATTGTGGCCTTCCGCTCGAGCCAGACAACGCATGGCCTCTACAAAATCCAGCCTTTTCTGGACTCTCTGCAGAATGGCTTTGACTCCGCTTTCAGACCTTCACAAGCCCAGGTAAGAGTTAACTGTTTGGCTGGGAACATCTAATCCAAGTGCTCTGGGTTGTGCTATGACTGAAGATGTAAGCAGAAAGTAAAAAGAGCTGGGACTCAGTGTGAAGCCAGGCTGCGGTGCCTCTATGGTGCATGAGAGAAAATGGCACTGTCGTATGCCAGTGTACAGCAAGATCTGACTTAGAGCTCTGCAGTGCAGGTACCTGACATGGTTCAATAGAAATGATGGTCTATAAGCTGGATCTTTTTGCTTTAGTGGTCTAAACAAGCCTGGAGGCTTCTCAATGCGCTTTGAACCACTGGGTTTTGCTATCCTGAAGATGGGTTGCGGGCTTCTCCTGTGAGGGAGCATAGAAACGGCAGAGCTGGTGGAGCTGAGACCTGTAGCTTCTCTTGCTACAGGCTGAAGATTGGATGCAGCAGCTGGGTTTGCTAGGAATGACCAGCCCTGACCTTAGCAGTTAGGTGCTTGCTGTATCATCCAGCAGCACAGCTACCTACGCACGACTGGGCAAAGGGAAAATAAGTAGTGGGGTGGGTGGTTTTGATCACTGCAGTTGTCAGCTGACCTCAGCAGCACTGGCTGTGCTTTCTGACAGTCCTGTTTTTTAATGATGGGTGATGCTTCTATGGAAAAACTGATTGATGTGTGGATTTGCAGCCAAAGTGCCAGTGAACTGGAAATATTTCTAGACTACCAGCAATAAAAGTAAGCATGACTTCAATGAATTTTCATTTCCAGATATAATTAGGGGTACAGCAAAATGCCATTCTGCAGTGAGAGTGCTCCATAGTCTGGGCAAACAGTGTAGGGAACTAAATACAGAAACTTTCATAGCTGCTGGTTGTCTGACTGCAGCTGTAGAGTTGAACATTTATTTTTTAAAGTGGAAGGGAATATTTTCTTAATATTCATCATACACTATTTAAACTTTGTCCTACCCTCTATTTCCTCTTGGAGCATGGAAAGAAAAAGGAATAAGCAAGTAATATGATACTGTTTGAAATAAATATTCAATCAATTCTTTTTTCACAATGTAAAGATTTCATCTAGAGATTTGGTAAAAGTGTTGTTTCTATCTTACTCTTTTTCTTCCTGTTTCCCCTCTGAAACATTACGTTTTTGCTCACTGCACAACATTAATGAAGACATAGATAAATCACATTCATTGAAGTCTGCCTAAAATAAATTGGGAGTGATTACAGTGGTTCTTTTCTATTTTATAGACAATAAAAACCATACCTGTATAATTCAGGACAATGTAGCTGTCTGAAAAGCTGTTACAGTAGAGATGGAGGGGAGGAGGGAGGACTTTTCTCACTAAGCAGTGCCAGCAAGGTGTATTTCCATCAAGACAAAACAGACAGTGAAAGACACAATGTTATTGGGACTGAGCTCTCATTAAGATATGAAATCTAATCCTTATGGCCACTGGCTTCAATGGGCAGAAGATAAAGGCTTCAGAAATGTGATCACTGCGTCTAATGTAAATGCTTATAATGGTGTGCTGTGAGACATGCTGTGAGTGCAAATCCATTAAAGAATAAAATTTGATTTGCATGTATATCCCTTTTCCTTCCCCCCTCCCGAGCAAGGCTTGAGAACTGAAATGACAAAATCATAGCATCCTATTTGCAGTGGCAAAACAGATCTAAGTCTCCACAAGCAAAATGTGCGCTTGTACTGATCTTGGTAAAAAAATAGAGGGGGGCAAGAAATTACAGCCCAGTTCTCTTGCTCCCCTCTCTACTTCTCTGGTCCCTTGCCAGTGTTTACGTCAGTGATTTCTGTACCGCATGTTTCAGTGGTATTGAACGAAACAAAAGGCACTAAAATACAGCTTCAAAAATAACTCTTCGTGAAAGAAAGAGTTTGAATCTGTTGTTTGAAATACTCTAGTGTAGTGCCAGTAGCCTAGTGTAGTTCCAGGCCTTTTCCCAAAAGGAGCCTTATGCCTAAAGTCCTCCTGGGTGCGATCAGTCAGGGCTTCACACTACATGTCTCAAGAGACATGGACCCATCTGCTCAAGATAAGAGAGACCTCTCCCTGGAAATTGCCTTAAGTGCAGAACAGAAAACTGTAGTACACATTAAACCCAGAATGTCAGGCCTAGTGAGAAATAGTAGAAATAATTAAAAATAACAGCCCAGTTGTGCAGTAGCAAAGGGAAAAGACAAGGAGAAAGACCTATTGCAATGGGCTTTTGGGTATACTGCCTCTGCAGGTGTTTTGAGAAGTGGGGCCCAGGTTTCTGTAATCGATGATGCCTGGAATACCAAGTTCAAAACTGAATTATTGCTTAAGCTACTCTTGTAGCTTAAACATAAGAGAGTATCTGGATGGTTTGTGCCTGAGCTTTAGGATAGCATCTTGTAAGTGGCATCAAACATCAAAGAGGGATGACTTGGGCTCCTTGCTGCTGAATGCAGCAGGGCTGCATCAGGCTTCCTGGTAGAATTACAGTTGACTTTATTCCCGTGGCAGTGTGGACTCACAGAACAGGGTTTTAGAAAGATGTCATGTTTAACTCACCCCTGTGAACAGAGCAGGCAGTCTGTGTCAGGTAGGCAGTGCAACATCTACTTTCAGTTATTGCTTCTGCAGATTTGATATTTTGCTTTTGGAGAACAAGAAAATATTCTTTAAGTGGAATTTCTATCTCAGAAAATACTAAGGGTTTTTTTTTCTCAGACACCTCCCCCAAAGTCTGCATGCAAAAATGACACCACAATTTCTCTGAAAGGAAGCAGAGGTTGAGAGAGAACTATACCAATATACCAGAACAAAGAAAACAGTCTACTGAATTATAATTATTTTGCTAAATATACTGAGCAAACAAAAGGAAATAATTACTCTCCAGCTTATGAAAGTATTGAAAGCCCAGAACATTATAATTGTATATCAGCAGTGCTAGCTTCAGTTTCTGAAGTGGAAAAAAAATATATATATATTCTGACCTAGATTGGATAAGAATGACAGGAATATTCTCTGCATCCTATCCTTCCCCTGCATCTTCCATGTAAATAACTCTGCCTCTACCTAAGCAACAAGAGGTGGAGGTTTGGATCAGTTCCTGCCATCATTGTTATCTCTTTTCTGCTGGTGTCCACATAGCTTTGTAGCCGTGCTACTGTTGACAAGTGGAAACCTCAGGAGGTGTACTGCAACAAATTCAAGGGTACTCACCTGCCAAGGATGTACACTGAATTCCAGAAGCCAGAGGAGCTCAGGAAAATAAGATCAGTGCTCATATAGCCTTCTGTGCCTGCTGAGTACTTATACACTTGTCAGTGGGATGTGACTAGACAGGATTACTGTCCCTGGCTGCCCCTGACTCGTGACGGAGAGGTCAGGAGCACAACTGTGGGCACTCTCCTCTTCCCTCTCAATGCAAAGTATCTTCTCTTTGGCATCCTGGAAGCAAATGTTTCTGCATCTGCCTAGCGAAACGTCAGCAGGGAAGAGCCAGCTTAAGCCCTTACCTCAGGCAATAATAAACTCCCTGGCAAAAGGAGAGACATAACTCTAACCTCTTACTCCAAAGGCATGGTGTTAAAATTTGGCCTGTTACTAGGGGGCTTGTTTATGTTTTACTCAGTGGTACCATAGGGTAGAGCTAAGCAGTTTTGACATAGTTCTTCCAAGCCAGCTCACAGCATTAGTCGACAGCTTCTCTGGAAAAAAAAAGGGGGGGTGTGGGGGGCAAAGCTAGGCTGATCAACTCATAGCTCTTTTGTGTCCTGATCAACAAGTGTTGATTTGGTATTAGACATTTCTGAATTATAAGATGTTGCTCAAGTATCTGTATCTCAGTTTTTGTATTTTCAAAATGATTCTCTGTGAGTAAGGGCGCTGGTCCCAAATTATGACTGTTCTGTCTTAGAGCTTCTGTGAGTAAATCACGAAGACCTAAATAGTCTGAGGACATCAGCCAAGCATAAGACATGAAGCAAGACTAAGACAGAGGAGCAATAAGAACACTGAATAGCAAGGTAAATTTCTGATACACTGTAGCTCTTAACTGTCTGATCCTCTGGTGAAGCCAGACTTTAAGAAGAGTTTGACAGCACAAGATGAACCTTTACAGCTATTTTTAAATTACCTGATGGTAATGCAGTGCTGTAAGAACAAATTTTTTCCTTTTCTTTGAAAAAAAAGTTGATTGAAGACTGAAAAAATGAGCAGAGAAGTATGGAATCATGCCTCCATCAGAGGTGGAAGTTAACCTTTGAATGATGGCAAAGAGGATCAGTAAAATGTGGATAGGGCTTTGAAAGTGAAGAGAGAGAATTCATCTCATATGTTGGAAAACAAGAGCTATCAGAGAGAAATGAAGTGATGTGGCCAATGCAATGGACTGACTAGAAGAATGGATTTCCAGCAGCAATCTGTAGGGAAGGATTGCCTTATATTGAAGACAAAAGGAAAATTTGCAGGGTAGCTGTGGGCTTGGATGAAAATGTCAGTGGGTGGAAAAGTTGTTACTCAGAAACATGGAAGATGCAGGCGTTGCCTGGCTCAGATCATCTTGCAAAGAGTTGGAGACCAACTCTCAGCTGAGACTCATCAGCTGAGACCTTTCTGCAGTTTCCACTGCAATTCATATTCACTGGTCAGTGAGATTTGCAACAGCAAGAGACAGATGTCTGCAATGACCAAAAAAGGAGATAGTAAAGGATTATCTTAAGGGAAGGATATGCTCTCAAATGTAGCATAATAAAACCAGAACTGACAGCAAGCAGAGATGTTGGGTGCTAGCAGAAAATTTAGTTTAGATGGAAGGAGCTTTGGAGCAAAGAGGCAGAAGCACAAGCTACTGTTGCAGAGGCTGACTCTGTGCATACGTGTACAGTTACCCAGGGGACTCTATTTGCGACTGGATGGTACTCATCAAAAGCCATAGACAAGGCAAACTGAGGTAGTTTATCCATGACACAGGCTAAAACGAACCTGTGTTGAGCATGGCCATATCTAACAGAAGATGAGCTACCTCCTGGACCTGCTGGTTCATTGCCTAAGGCAACGGAGTGCAGCAAATCCAAGTACTGAAATGCCTCTGGGCTTTGCCTACAAGCCTACTTGTGTTATGATGAGAGTAGGATGGGTGGAACTGTGGATTGGAAAGAGCTATGCATATTATCTAGAAAGGAGAAGAAAGAAAGGCACTCCTGGCAGTGGCTAGCTACTTTGTTCAGTGAAGATGATGTGAGATGTAGCGAATGCTGGAGAGGCAAGGCTCCAAGATGAGACTCTAACACTTGGAGTGCATGTACATTTTGAAGGGAAAACAAAAAGTGAAAGCTTAGCAAACAGATCTAGCAAGGATGAGGATGGCTATAAAGAAGAGGGAAAAAAAAATCCAGCAATGGGGTAGTTGTTGGGGAGCAAAGCACTGAAGATTTGGGAGAAGAATATGTGGATGATTTCTGTGAAGAAATCAACGTGATATCTTGCATCAAAGGAATTCAGAATGGGAAGAAGGGAGGGCTTGGAGAGTGAGTCAAAGATGGTGAAGAGGCAGCCAGGAATATGTGTAGGAGTCAGTTAAGCCTGAAAGTAGATTTTTATCTAGAAAGATGAGATGCAGGAAAGAATGGGGGTAAGCTCATGGGGATGGTAAGCTCACTCTTGGAAAAGTGGGCATTGCAGAAACAGCAAGAATAGGAAGCAGGGAGGGAGAAAATACCAGTTTGCATGGGGGTTTGGCAAAGAGACGGGTTTGAGTGTACAGGAGGAGCAAGGAGACTGGAAAGGGGGGAGTGTGAACAAATAGGACTGTGGCATCAGGGCTAACTTTTTTTTTTTGTCATAAGAAACCCATGTCTGTGCCAGATGCAACAAATTGCCCCCTTTGAAAACAAGATGAGGGTCAGCTGCTCCAGCAGCTGCAAAGTCCTCTACAGCTGTTGAAGCAGCAATTGCAATTGGATGGTTGAGAACACTTATCTCCCCACTGTCTCTGCATGAAGAAAGAAGAGCAAGCTCCAAGGTTTTGATTTCAGTTTCCCTGCCTGTCTGCATTCCATTTTTGCAGCAACAGCAAATCTTGCCCTACTTTGTTACGTTTTTTTTCTCTCTTCCCAGCAATTCGGTAGGGAATTCAGTGGAGCATTTGTCTTCTTGTGGAGAAATGGGAATGACAAGTGCTTGAGACAGGGGAGAGGAGGGGAAGCTCTGGGTCCTAGGGGAAGGCAGGGCTGAGCATGGGCAGGAAGAAAAGGATGGTGGGGAGAGGTTTTCAGAATTCAGATTTGCATTTTAAATTTAAGGCTGACAGGCCTTAGTATGTCTTAGAAGGCAGAAAAAGTGCAAAGGGTAAGCAGGATGCAATAGAGCAGCTGTGAGGAGAGGTGGTGGTGTGATGCAGAAGAGAGAGATGAGCTACTGACAGAGGGTGAAAAAAACTCCTCAAGTGATGCTTTTACAGCCTTTACTTTCTGCTGTTCCCCATCCTGTAGCAAGGGAGTATATAACAGTTAAACCACACCACTCTTCAGGATCTGGCAGGTAAGAGGGCTTTTCCAAAAGCTCAGGAATTCTTAACTGTGTATCCAACCCCATCCCTAGTGGTCCTCTAGACCTAGAGGTCCTCTCCTCTCGTTGGAAGAAGAAGAAAGCCAAAAGCAAATGAGAGCACAGTTAATGCTTGCAAGACGCTGTCAGAATTCCCTGAGGTGGAGTGTGCCTGGTGGTAGAAAGGAAGAGTGGTGTTTCATGTGGACCTCGAGAGACAAAGATGATTTGCTCAAGCTGGGAAATAGGGCAGCTGCAGCTTTAAGAAAAAATAGCCTTGTATGCTGCTTTCCTAGCATGCATCTGCATTTTGTTGTATAATTTGAGCATTTCACAAGTGCTTTCAGATGGTCCTGTGAATGTTTTATGAGTCATTAAGAAGTGGAGTGTGTATAAAAAATAGTCTGCAGCCGCTACTGTGCGGGGAGGGCACGGGGTACCTATTTTGGGCTGTCAGAGTGATGTTGAGTGAAGGGCTTGTATTCAGGAGGCCAGCAGCTGCTTATCATGGGTGCTTAAATGCTCACCCACCACATCTCTCCTACAAGCCTTGCTCCCAAGTTTAATGCGGCTTTCTTCTCATTTCTGCCACTGGCTGTGTGCAGATGTGCACAAAAGTAGCACACATGTAGAAGTGGAAAGGGTCAGTCTGAGGGCAAGAGCTTCTGCATTGGGAATGGTCACTGGGAAAGTATGGGCTCCTTTAGGGCATAACCCATCTGATTTATTTTACACATATCTCTAAGAGGATATGAATTATGGCTTGTTGGGACTCCTATCCCCTTGTGTACTTGGGGGGTACCTGCCGTGATTTGTTCTAGTTTAGATGTAGATTTATGAATTTAGTCAGCGTTCATCAGCTGAGACCTTTCAGCAGTTTCCAAGCGTTTATACTCTCGCAAGTGACTTGTTGGACAATTCACACACCATGCCATCAGGGATAAAAGTGTTAAGCATGGCTACCTGTAAAATGCAAGAAGGCAATAAGTGCTTTTTTGCAGATGGGTTCTATATTGTAAATCCAAATGAACTTGCTACAGAATTAATGGAGAGAAGTATAACAAAACAACTATAAGGAATAGGGAACCACTTATATCGTCTTATCATCCAGATGCAGAAAACAAAAATTGCTTTGCTTTCACAGATTTTCATTACTTGCTCCGGTCTGCCTTGTCTTTTGTTCCTATCCCTGCCTTGGGTCCTTTATCTTTCTGTCTCATTTTGTCAAATTTTTCGGCTCCTGAGGCAAGAGAGGCTTCTCTGAAGCTGCTGCCACCAGAAAAAATGTTTTCCATCTCTTCACCACCTCCATAAGTGGCAGCAGAAAATACCATTTTCTCCCTTAACTTCTCTCCCTCTTTGCTCTGTGTTTTCCTTTGTTGTAACCAAGGAGTGTTCCTTACGATGTATTGTAGGGCATGCTTAGGTGGAAGATATTCTACCAAACAAGATTAGGCTGATGAAGCTTAGAGAAGGATGCCGTTAACAATTCCTCCTGCTCTGTCTGTTTAACACTGCCACGTTTTAGAGGGATGTTAATCTGTAGCTGATAGTGAGAAGTGAGAGCCGCGCCCTGTAATGTCTGCAAACCAAGTGGAGCATCCATCCACAATGGATTGTGCTTGGCCATGCTTTGGTTTTTTTGGGTGGCAGCATCAAACAAAAGTAGTTTGGCTCCTTTGTATGAGGCGATATGTACAAGCACAATGCTAGGATTGTATTTCCTTGGAAGAAATTTAAGTGCTTTTTTTTTTTTTAAGCAGTCACATATTCTTCTGTTTCTTTTTCCTCCTCTATTTTTTTGCCAATTTTAGGTACTACATGAGCCCCTGATTGATGAGGATCCTGTTTTCATTGCCACGTGCACAGAGAGAGAGCTGCGCAAAAGGAAAAAGAGGAAATTCAGTCTCTGGGTTCGGCAGTGCTCATCCACTGGTTTCATCTGCCAGGTGGGTTTTACCTCTTCACATGTCTTGGTTCAGTTAAATGTGTTGCTAGACCAAAAGTAACAGTCACGTCTGTTCATAGCTTTGTTGAGACCTACAGTCTTGAATGCAGCAGGTCTTTGACTCCTGCAGTTACAAGGTCCGAAGGACACTGACAAGTTCCTGATGTTCTGTTTGCTGTATGATTTAACTGAGGGTGCCTGTCTCTAATACCGTCTGTCTGGCTGCCAGCCCTAAGCTAATTAAATTGAAATGGGGTTAAAAGGTCTGTCTGTGCAACAGAAGTTTACCTAAATGTTTAGGTGTGGTGACTTCTGTCATTTTTGATGAGTCAGCTTCTCTAAGTGTAATGCTGCTTCTGTGACAGCCAACAGAGTCCAACAGACTAAATCAGTGTAGTATCAAACGTTTTCTGAGACAAACATATTAGCAGCATTCCCTACTACATCTCTATTCATACCTCTACCTCCCTACCAAAGAGATAAAATCTGATGTGATTTCAAGGTGAGATATGAACTTGAGCGGGAGGCATGTTAAAGGGTTTGATTTAGTGTTGTAAAGCATAGGGGATAACTTTTCAAATTCTCAGATTCCCCAATTGCTGAGGTATTTTTGAGAGCTCTTGAAGAATTTAGCAGTGTATTTTGATACCTAGAGGTGAGGGTGCAGGTATTTTCTCATATTTCTTTCTCCTACAAGCTTCTGTGAAAATGTGGTGTCCTGCATGTTCTAGAGCAGCAGTTTGGAGATGCAGGTGGGATGTGCACACTACCTTCTCAGGCTGAAAGCCTGTTGAAGCTGTGGATTTGCTGCAGCTGAACATTGGTTCACAATAAAATTTGATCGGTGAATCACTACTACTGTTTGAGTAGCTACGCAAGAAAAGAGGCTCCCTGGGAACAGGGATTTGCATGTTCAGCAGTGCTATTCCCTCTAAGAAGAAAGTTACAACCGTACATCTTCTGTCTAGGTTTTGAAGCAGTTGTTTTGTCTGATACAAAATAGATTCACCTTGTGAAGCATCCTTGGAAGTTTCCACTCTCAAGGCTTTTGGAAAGTCATTTGCTACAAAGAGGCAGTGTCCTTTATCTCCAGTTTCACACAGAGCTTATTACTGAAGCGTAATGGGTACAGTGAGCACGAACTTTGCTGATCACTCATGCTGTGGTCCCCCCAGCCAACTGCCACCAAACTAATAAGTCTTCAAATGTGGCAGAGCTTTCGGATTCTGAGCTATAATTATGTTGCACCTCCTGTCCTGTCCTTTAAGAGAGTAAATTAATGGACTGTCAAATAAAACAAAATAGATGCTCAGCACTACCCTAATCCTCTTGCTTCCTTAATGAATTAGGTACTCATGCTTCGCTTGCATCCGGATAACATCCAACATCATCTTGCCAGCCGCCTTCTATTTTCATTCCATGACTTGGCTGTAATTATCATCATGGTCAAATGACTGGGTGAGAAGGACCCTAGGGAATGGTAGAAGAGAATATACAGGAATATAAACCTTCATGCTAAAATAGAAAAACCTAGTCTGTGGAGGATGGGTATCTCCAGTGATGGTATGCTTGAAATGCTGTGTTCAGTTATGTGTCCCATCTTACAAGAGATCGTGCAGCATCCAAACCACTTATTTGGTGTTTTTTTTCATTTATTTTCTGTACTGAATGGAGGAGGTTCTGTTTAACCTATAAAGAGAGTTGATCAAAACAGGGAGAAAATCCAGTGTTTTCTTCCTCTGTGTGCACACGTTCCCCTCCATCTCTTGCAAAACTTCCATCATGAAGAAAATATTTGTTGCTTCATAGTTAAGAGCTGGCAGGTCTATCACCTGTCTGCTGTCAGAAAAACCTTACAGCACCCACTTGGAAATATGTAAAAATTATGTAATACTGTCTGGATGAATTCTCTCTCGTTGTTTCCACATGGTGATAATGAGGTCATTTTGATCAGAATGAGATAAGAATATAAACCCTTCATTAATTGGATTAATTCAGTTTCAAAAATCTGAATAATACATAGCTATAAAAGGCTGAGGCATCCCAGGCAGAAGAGAGGAATGAGCTACATGTGACTGGCTTTCAGGAATGGAGGGAACCTTGAGGTCTCCAATGCTCCTGGCCAAAAGCAAGGTCATGTAAACCTGAATGATGAGCCTAATATTAAAAAAAATCTCCATTTGAAGACATCCCAGTTTTCCCAGTGATCCACTTTTCCAACAATGAAAATAGTTGGGAGGTTTGTTTTCCTAATGTAAAATTGATATCAGTGTTTTGAAGTCACATGCTGAACTACTCTATGAACAACTCCTGTTTGGCAAGTCACAGGGCAGTTGTTAATGTTAGGACTTTTAGCTGTCTGACTCCCCAGATTCCTCTGTCTGCTTGTTCTTATCAACAAAACTCTGAATTACTTTTTTTTTTTTTTTTTTTTTAAGCAAATGGCCCAATAAGTCATTCATGGAACTGGAGTGGCATAAAAACTAAGTATTGCTTGTGGGTATAAAATGATGCATAATCTTATATATGCATATTATAACTAATGTATGTGTATTAGTCTACTTTTCAGTTTAGTTTTCTGTAACACAGATAACTTGACTCTACCCTGACAGTTAAGTCTCTGTTTTAAGATGGATGCACAATTTCGGATCACAACTCTGCTTCAGAATTTCTCAAGCAAAGGTTCTTTTTGCAGTGAATACCTTTGTTGCCTAGTACCTTTTCATGGTCAGCTGGCCAAGTGGGAACATGCAGGAAGGACAGAGCATTCAAAAAAAGTAAATATACATCCACAGCAGCTGGGAACATGAACAAAAATTTTCAAAGGGTTAGAAGGGCTCCAGGAGGGCTGACTTTGACAAAGTAGGCAGCAAAACTACTCTGACACTATTGCCTTTTTCACCCATCCTGGGTCCTGGACAACTGCTGCTGCAGCAGAGGACTTAGGGTCTATTCATTTCTTTCTTCCTAATTTAATGAGAACAGCATACTTGGCTTGCAGGACCTTGGATGTCCTTCTCTGCTCCATCTTCTCTTTGCTTTCCTCATTTCCCTCCAACATATTTTCCTAAATATGTATTACCAGTATTTTGATATCTTGATTGCAGTTTAAATGACTGTAGCAGCTTAGAAGTGTTTGTTCTTAGAGTATTTGCTGAGTAAGTCATCCTGCTTAAATCAAAACTCTGTTTGTGTCAGTTTTTATTTCTCTCTTTTTCTCTCAAAAAGTCTAGAAAACTTGCTTGTAAAATATGTTCATAAATATAATTATTAGGGCTCTTTCTCATTTTAGATATAGCAGTGGAGTTCATAAAAAACTACAGAGTCCTCAAATATTGGATCAGGGCTAGATGTTTTGTCCTGGTAGGATGTGTCATGCTCTCCATTTCCTTCTCTTGTGGGGCTCACAAGGAATGAAGGTAGCCATGAGTAACTGGTGCTTTGTCCTTGCATAGCTTCCCCTGCACAAGATGTTTTTCTGGTCATTTTGCAGGAAAAAGAAGCACAGAAAGGTGGTGCCATGCAGGGAACCACACGGGTAGTCAGGCAGGACAAGCTTTTCCCATAGTACCTTGCCCTGGACTGCAGGCACATGTCACAAACACAGCCCACCCTAATACAGTCCCTAATCTGAGCAGCCATCAATCAAAAAGCTGGAAGGAAACATAAATGGTAGAAAGCACTGCAAAAGGATTGTTGGGCAATATTAATCACTATGGTAGGCACTAATGGAATTAGCTCATCAACCTAATTATTCACTTTAAAAAAAGTGATATCATGGTGGAAAAGAGATTACTTTGTAGATGTGTGTATTCTTTCCTTTTACTTTGGATGAAATTTGTTCTCTGAGGGTATTCTGGGCACTCTTCCGTTCAATGCCTCCAACCACATGGGTTTTGCACTAGCTTTTTATTCACTGGCAGAAAGTTCTTGCAATAATGCATTACATTTTTCACTGATGTCACTGTGAAATGTGTCACTCAGATTTATGACGTTTTTTAGATCCTTGTTCTGGCACTGAATGCGAGTTTCTACCTTCCACCACTTACCCTGAAGTGATGAGTCAGAACAGATTAAGGAAAAGGACTATGTCTCTGCACCTTAGGTTTTGACACATTATTGAACAGTCAGCAACTTGCACAATAGTGGTATTTAACGTGTGTAACCTCAATCAGGATTGCCCTTGAATGAGACGGTAAGAAGAGTGGCAGTCTCAGTAAAGGGAGTTATCTGAGGGCGCACATCAGTGGCAGAGCTCTCAGTTGCATTAAAAAAAAAAAAAAAACCCAGACAATGTAAACATCACACTTCTACAGTGAATGCTGTAGTTCAATCTTAATTTCAAAGAGGGTAGGTACAGTCAGCTTTAATACTTCATAACCCTGCTGATTTTACAGAGGAAGAACTTACTTTTGGAATTCAGGTAAACTGTGATCGTGTCCCAAGGAATTCATAATTTCACAACACGTCACATAAGTGCGTTCACTGAGAAAAGGAGGGGTAAATAAGCCTGAAGTGAGCTTTGTTTTCAAGGTCAGTATTGCAGGAGAGTTACCCATCTGTGCATTTGTTTAATAAAGCTGCTCAGAAATGTTGGTGTTTCAGCTTGTTTAAGTTCTGTTTAGAGATTAGTCTGAGCCCTTGGGTTTCTTTAAACAGTACTCTGATAATTTCTCTGTTGCTGGCACAGTTGCATCTGGAATGCACAGATGTAGTGACTGCTTTGAGGAGGTTCTCAAGGTCAGGCTTTGGCTGGGAGGATATCCCAGGAAATTTGATCGCCTTCATTTGTTAGTCATTGATGGCTGGAAAATCCTATCTGCTTTCTTCCTCTGGCTCCCACCAGGCTTCTGCTTTTTATGCATGCAGTTCTGTATTGTCAGCATCTGAGAATCTCAGATTTCAATTAAAAGTCAATTATCCTCATGCTCGCCAGTATTAAGCAGAAAGGTAGTTTTGCAGATGTGTGATGGGCCAGCCCCATTACTTTCTGTGGGGTTTACCATCTTACTGTGTTTCCTGATGAATGGGAAAACCAAACATCTTAATTTGACTTGATGCAAAGATCTGTCCCAGAGTTTACGCACAATCATAGTGTCTATTTTCAGGTGGGAATTAAGGTTATTTTTTTAGTTCCCATCTGTGTTGCTTGGACTACCTGTGTAGTTGTTTCCTTTCTGCATCTGTTCTTACTGAGTGCAGCTCTGCCTGGAGATGGAGGCTAGAAGCACCAGTGCTTCCTCTCTTCCTTAATTAATAGTTTTCCATGGGAACACTCCTCATGGATCCCATCCCTGTGTGCTGTAGGCAGACCACAAAGACAATCCCTGTCCTAGCAAGTTTAGCAATTAAATACAAGACGGAGGCTGCATCAAAAAGAAGTGTGGCCAGCAGGTCAAGGGAGGTGATTCTGTCCCTCTGCTATGCTCTTCTGAGACCCCCACCTGGAAAACTACATCCAGCTTTTGAGTCCTCAGCAGCAGAAAGACATGGGCCTTTTGAGGTGAGCCCAGAGGAGAGCCACAAAAATGGTCAGAGAGCTAGAACCCCTCTTCTATGAAGAAGGGCTGAGAGAGCTAGGGTTGTTCAGCTTGGAGAACAGAAGTCTTTGGGAAGAACTTAGTGCAGCTTTCTGGTACATAAAGGGGGCTTATGTGAAAGATGGGGACAAACATTTTAGCAGGGTCTGTTGCGATAGGACAAGGGGTAATGGTTTAGAACTGAAAGAGGGTAGATTTAGACTAGATATAAGGAATAATTTTTTTACAATAAGAGTGGTGAAACCCTGGAACAGATTGCCCAGAGAGGTGGCAGAGGACCCATCCCTGGAAACATTCAAGGTCAGGCTGGAGGGTGCTCTGAGCAACCTGATCTAGTTGATGTTTCTGCCTGTCGCAGGCGGTTTGAACTAGATGACCTTTAAAGGTCCCTTCTAACCCAAACTATTCTATGATTGTGTTCCATAAAAGGTATTGAAGAGCAAAAGGGAAGAGGTTTGCAGAGGTTAGCAGTGGTTTCCAACTAGGCAGAAGGGCAGCATGGAAAGAAACAAACATAGCCTTATTTGACATCAGTGGTGGGATGTCTGGCTTCACAGGGCAAACCTGGGCTGGAATCAATATACTGAAAAGGTCTATGAAGAACTCAGTAGGAGAGGAAGGGCAAACAGCAAAGGCCTGACTCAATTTTCCAGGCTTGTTTCCATTTGATGCTGCAAAGAAGAGGGAATTGGCTGTCATGGTCGAAGCAGGTGATCTCTGGGGCTAGGCACTGTCTGGATGTCAAGATACATTTCAACAAGGCCACAGAAAAGAACAATAACTGCAGTAATTGAGGGGAGTTCTTAGGCAGTTCTTAGGCATTTGAAAGAACAGGAAATGCTTTATCATGGAGGTGTTAAAGATAATTAATTTGCCTAACATGAATGTGGCTGGCCTGAGAGAAGCTGCAGAGTGAAATCTGTTTGATGATCCATGGGTTGATGGTCTGCCATACAGGTAACATGTAGTATCATCAACAATAAAGAAACCATATGGAGGAGGGAAGGAAGTCCTCAGTACAAGGATGTTAACCGGGTCTGTGTGTCAATGCAGGTAGAAATAATTCAAAATAGGAGGCACAGAGAGAGAGGGAGACCAAAGAAAGAGCTTTGTAGGGAACCCCAAGAGCTAGGCAGGAACAGGAGGGGAGAGCTGCATGTGCCTTTCATGCATTTTCAAAATAGCCTTTGGAGAAGCAGGAAGAGAGACTCAAACAAAGTAGAAGACCCATTCTCAGTAAGAGCACCCTCGGTGATGCCAACAGCTGCCGAGGAAGAACTAGACCTAGGAGCTGGCTGAGAACAGGCATTAAAGAAGGGAGGAATACTGGCTGCAGAAGGTTTGGGATGGGGCTGGAGGGGGAGAATCTCCCAAAAGCAGTGGTAGTGACAACAGTTAAGAGATAATGTTTAGGGTTAGAGAGGAAGACAGAGTGAGGTAGGATCTAGAGAATAGTGCTAGGAATGAGCAGTTGAGCATTTGGCTATGAAGTCTATAGAAAAAATGAAGTTGTCTTTTTAACAGCTATTTATGATCCAAAAATTATGACAGTGCCATTCTTTGTTCTCTTGCTTTTAAAACTGCGTCATCTAAACACTTGGCTTCTGTTTTGCAGCTGTTTAGGGTCTGCCCTTTGTGAGATATTTTGCACAATGCAGCCTTCAAAAATTTCCTTTTGTTTATGAATACCTCCACTGCTTTCTTTTTCTTCCAAATGTCATCTTTTTTATTTGAGAATTGTATCCTGAGGTGCTTTAATTATGTATGAATGTGGAGTATTTGGGATGTGCTATTCACAAGTGCTTTCAATTTGCCATCTGAGCTTTGAATATAAGCAGAGTTGCCAATATTTTAGTTTCTAGGGCATTCTTAAATGTGCGGTCAACATGCAGCTCTTGTTCCTAAGTGCTCAGGGATTTTTACCAAATTTCTAGAAAGAACTTACTAACCTCTCACATGAATTTTCCATAGAGTAAATTGCTAGCACAGAGTAAGGAAATTCTTGTTTGCTTGTAGTACTGATGTTTACTCTGAGGTCTTCCTTCCTCTGGTAGCTCTCTCTCTCACAGTCTGTCTCTAAAGATGAACACGATTGGTTTGAGTTAATGAATGACAGGTGATTGACTTGCCTTTCACCTGTCAATGTGTGAAGTCCTCTGCTCATAAATGTTGTGTCTTTCCCTCTTTGCTTCTGTGTGGGCAAATCGTCTTTCCAGAAGAATTTTTACTGTTTTTGTTGTTTTGGAAGAGCTCAGCAGTTTTCATCCAGAGTCTATCACTTGGGCATTCAGATATATTGATCGATACCTACTTTTGCATTTGTGATGGGAGGAGGCAGAAGCAGTGATATGTGGAAAGAAAGATGAACAAGAGACTGTGAGGGGGTTTTCTTACTGTGGGGCTTTAAAGGGGAAGAGACACTGCATGAGACCAAAAGCAGAAGAGAGGAGGGTTTGAGGGATGAGTTAAACAATGTGAGAAGAGAGAACTGCATGGGATTAAAACATGTTGAATTGAACTTATGTGGTGCAGTAGGGCTGCAGTAGATAGAGAGGTGGCAGAATTGAGTGCATAGCTGTTCTAGTAAGAAGTAAAAGAATTGAATGATGACTTCTGATGAAGTTTTGGTGCTGGAGCACATGGGAAGGGCACAAAGCTCTAAAGCTGTCACAGAGCAAACTAGAAGTTTTGGTGAACAGTTTAACAAATATTTCTGAGGAGCAGCCTCTGACTGTGCCTGTGAAGGTGTTGCAACCAATTTCAATATAGCACAGACTCCTGACTGTTAAATACCACTCCTGATGCATTAGAGTGGAGTGGAAGGGAGTGATGCTATGGGCTTCAGTAGGTGGGATCTTAGTGATTTGAGGTAGAATGATATAACCTGTACAAGAAGATGGGGAGAAAAAAAGTTAAGGCTAAACAGGACTGCAAGCACTTGCAAGGATACTTGAAGCCACGTCTTTGCCAATTGTCTGTAGCCAGCTGCTGTTTCACAGCAGCCTTTGTCTTACAGCATTATGCTGCTGTCACCTACCTTCCCAAAAGAGTTGAGCATGATAAGGCTTTCAGTGATGCTTCTCCAAAACAAAGAAAATGATGCCAAGAACAAAAACCATGCTTGAATAGGTATGGAAATGCCCAAGGAATAGAAATGGGAATAAATTTGACACTGGAGGAAGAAGCAGGCATGGATGCCCAGTAGCAGGTGTGGATGTTTTGGTAAAGGGCACTGGGGAAGTGAACAGAGCAAAGAGGGATAAGAATCACTCAAGGAACCTTGAGATAGAGAGGAGCACATAGGGAGGGTGCTAGATGCACAGGGAACCCTGCTAACAAAACCTATGGAGTATGTAGTATCCTAGTAGGAAAACTGTGATATCTCTGAAGACAGTTGCATGGTAGGCGTGCACGTAAGATGCTACTTACAGATCCTAACCAGCCCATGATGAGGGACCAACTGACTCACCAGTAGACTGTCTCATCCCTTGAGGGATGCTCTAAGGGGAACACAAAGTGAACATGGAGCAGGAGAGACTCCTGGTTGACCAAGACTTACTGCAGTAGGGGAGGGAAGGAATAGGACATTTTTCTAGACTTAGAGATTCCTGCTTTTTTTTTCAGCTCAACTGCTAATCCAACTGCTAATTTGTTGCATCCTTTGTCTCTGCTGCTTTGTCTGTATATTTCAAGGGTTTGGTGTGTGGTCTCTGTGCTGACATACTAGTAACCTAATCTTAATTTTGATGCTGAGAGTCATGAAACACTTTTCCTGTAAATTTGGAACAATTTGCCTTTTGTATGCATTCCACTGTTAAGCTGCTCTCTCGAGTCCTGATTAATAACCTAAATGATTTACTGTAATTAGCTAGTCCTCAGCCTTAATGCTAGGGAAAGCACAAACTTGACAACTTTCAAAAGTGAGTAGAGTGTGGTCTAGATCAGGAGTCTATGAAAATTCCTGCTTTGTCCTCATCTGAAAACTGTTTATATAAAAAAAAGGTGATTCTTTTTATATATATATATATATATAAAAAATACTTCCTTTCAATATGTACAGTACTTTTGGAATTGGTATGTATTCTTCCTTGCACCAACTTTGTTCTTTAGCACATCAAATCCTTCAAACTACAAATTATGTTTCATTTCTCAGAGATTTCATACATAACACTCTCCTCTGGGGTCTGTCCCACAATGCATGAATTGCTAGGGGATACTATATGAATAGAATATCAGTGCTGGGAGATACATCATCTAAAATGGGGAGAAGATGCTTAACTGAATTTTATTCCTCTGTAAGATCATCGGAGGGAAAACTTTTGCAAACATGCAAGCATTTTTTCTTGCACAAAGAATGATGTTCTTTGAGCATTGCATTGTAATGAACTTTCTTTTATGAAGGAGTGTGTTGGGAGAGAAACACATCTATACACAGGAAAGCAATGCTGCTTATTCTGAATAGTTGAAGTCTCAGGTATTTAACAAAAGTTCATTGTGGATACATCATTCCAACAAACAAGGCAAAATTTCTCTGCTGTGCCTCTGAATACTGAGCAAGTTTCAACTTTCACTGACAGGTAAAGTTTTCTGAAATGCTTAAAAGGTCTGAATATTTCAAAGCCAAAGCCACAAAGGCAAGCCTTGGAAAATTTTTCAGAAAAATTGCATTTGTGTATGTTTTTAGATCTTTGCAAGTTCTCTGATGTTACAGTGCTGTTTGACTGGCTAAGTGCAGCATGTGCTTCTTCTCATTTCTCTTTCTAGTGTGTTCTTTCTGCTGACTTTTAGAATGAGATGAAGGTCAGATGCCTAGTTGATGTTAATAGGTGTTGGACTTTGAAAGTTATGCTTATAAAATGCTATCAGTGAAATAAAATCAAAGGCTTATGTTCCAAGGAAGGGTTATGGGCTTTTTCCCACTGCATGGCAATATAGAAGACTCCTCCTCTATAGGTATCACTTGTGGGAATGAAGGCATAGCTTTACTTCAGTACTCTTCCAGTTGGCAAGTATACTAGCTGGACTGTATTCAGTTAATTATAGTCAGGTTTACTAAGGAATAAATGTTCCTGCACTCTAGCACAAGCATGTACATCCACCTACAGATAATGGCGACACCTCTCTTGAAATGCATACCAATGTGGACTGCACTGTAGGAGAAAATATGCTGAAGCCACTGCAGCCTGCTACAAATGAGCTAGCGTTTCTGTATTAACAGCAGCATATTGCACTGTACCCTGCTTCCTGGTTCAATCTGTTTTGGTGGGTTGGCTCCAAATCATGTTCTAAGTAGAGTATCTAAGTGTTAGCTCTGTGCCTTAAGAGTTTGGTGAGGATGTTCTGGCTATTTGGGTATGTGTATTGCTGGCTTCTCTTGTTTAGGGGGTGCACATGTACTTGTGTAACAGCCTGATGGTTGCTGCCAACAGAAATAAATCTCAGCTCTACTGTAGTGAAGCTAATGGACCGTTTCTTTCTACTCATCATAAAATCATAGAGTGGTTTTGGGTTGGAAGGGACCATTAAAGGTCACCTAGTCCAACTCCCCTGCAATGAGCAGGGACATCTTCAACTAGACTTGGTTGCTCAGAGCCCTGTCCCACCTGACCTTGAATGTTTCCAGAGATGAGGCATCTGCCACATCTCTGGGCAACCTGTTCCATTCTCACTATAAAAAATGTCTTCCTTATACCTAGTCTAAATCTACCCTCTTTTAGTTTAGAGCCATAACCACTTGTCCTGTTACAACAGGCCCTGCTAAAAAGTTTGTCCCCGTCTTTCTTCTAAGATAGTAGCTTTTCTTGAGACTGAAGTTCCCATGCTATCCTTTTTCTGGCAACATTGAAGCCTACAAAGATTCAGGACGACATGTAATCTCACTTACGACTTGAGTCTTATACTGCCAAGCAAACAGTGCTGACAAGAACCTCAGTCGTCAAACTGAGGGGAATGATGCTGTAATTACCAATAGTTGCATCAGCTAATCTGAGGTGGTTTTAAAGCAATAGCCCCTTGAAAGGAGCTTTAGATAGCAGTAGTTCATAAAAAGTATCTGCTACCTTGATTCTCAGCTTGTCTCCAGTTGAGTTGAGCAGGTATGTTAGCAATTGCATTTGTTCCATCTGGATTGCCTATAACCTTCTGACTTTTCTCCCCATTTCTCATTTAAGATTTATGTCCATCTCAAAGAAGGGAGTGGTGCTGATGGGCTGGATGCTTTGAAGAACAAACCACAGCTTCACAGTATGGTGGCCAAAAACCTTTGTCAGAATGCCTCTGGGAAGAACTACATCATCTTCACTGGTCCAAGCATTACCAGCCTGAATCTCTTTGAAGAATTTGAGAAGCAAGGTGTGTATCTAGTGACTCACTGGATTTTAATGATGACAGACCTTGGGGCCCTCCTGCCACTGAATGAAAAAAACTCTCAAAAGGCTTCAGTGATATTTCAGTTCTTTGTATAGTTAAAGTTGGTCATCTCTAGGAGAAGGTCTCGTTCATGAAAAGGTACAGTGTAGAGGACTTTCTAAGTTGCTCTTTAAATCTTCCTCTTTGAATTTTTTTTCAAGTTCAAGGATGTGAAAACATTTTTAATAAGGGTATTTAAAGCCCTTGCTTTTGTTCTTTGCCTTATAGCCTAAGGGCCTTTTCAAGGGATTTCCTAGGTGCCTGTGATTTTTCTGTTCCCATTGGGAAATGCTAGGGATGGGATAAATCCTTAAAGGTGTACCTGAGAAGTCCTTGCTAGCTTAGGACTTGTTAGAGAGGATATGTCTTTTATAAGTGTTATTTTATGCCATTGCAAAAATTTTTGCTGGTATAAACGTGCCTTGGTACGATTTGTAGTTCTGAAAGCATAATAAACTCTATATTGGCAAAAGCACTCTTGCCAACAGTATCCACTGACATGGTAGTGTGGCTGTCCCAGGCAGCTGTTTGCTAGTGCAAAGAGCAATCCCATTACATTGTCCCTGTCAAATACTCTCCCTCACCTTGAGTGTGAAAAAACCATATGTTAATTTGCTTTCAGAAATGCTGAGAACTTGTGACTCCCTTTAAAATACAGGCTCCTGCACTACACACAGTCATTTATAAGTCATCTTTATCACAGAAGATGTGATTTATCTTGGTATGATATATACGATAGATCCTTCTTAACAGTTAAGACTGAAAACCATCTCCCTTTCCAACATACTATTGACAACGGAGTTTTGCTTTTGTCATGTTTTCCATTGCAGAAATTAACTCCACCTTGGGTATTTTAGTGATGAAAGGTGGCACAAAGCAGGAATAAAGACTGGGTAGTTAGGCAATATCTTGCCTGTCTTTAAAACACCAACACAAATGAGCTGCAGCAGTGCTGTAGTTGAGTGCTTCTGACTGCGCTGACACTGAAGGCTGTTTGTGTTGAGTTCCATGCAGGACCTAGCTCCAACATGGTTTTAGGTAGTCTGGAAGCTCCCAGTGGAATACTGCCATATTCTCACAAAGCAGTCATAGTTTCCCAAATGCTGCAAACAGCCAGATGGGAAAGAAGTTAAGCATATTTGTAGTGTTCTGGAGTTTTTCCTCAGAGCAGAGACTGTCCTTTAGTAAATGAGTATTTTCACAGCTGATTATAAGGATTACATTTTTAAAACTACCAGAACAATGGTGCAAAATGTGGGCTCAAAAAAACTGTAGAGGATAAGCCATATAATCATAGTGCCCAAGATGTGTCAGGTTTAAATGTAAATACTGACAGAAAAAAACTTGACAGCTGAATTGCACCCTTTATGCTCAGCTAGGGAAGGGTAAAGACAGTATAGCATGACCCAGTCAGTCCATAACCCTGGTGAAAAAGATCCCTGGCTGCTAAACCAGCTGATTGTTTATTTCTTACAGATAATTCAAATTGTTCACAGGGTAAATTATTCATGGGCTTTAAAGTGAATGGATCATTCAAATTAACAGTTTCTAGCAGGTAGCAAATTAGTAATTTTTTTAAAGCATGTAATTTTGACTTACTATGTGATCAAGTATGCTAATATTTTACTGAGATTTCAGTTTGGCTCATGATTTGATGTATGGTCTCATGAGACTTTCTATAATATTTGACAGCTGCTTCCAAAACTAAATTTCAGATCTGGTACACGTTATCACCTTCCTAGGGGTGAAGCTATGGGGTAAGGGGGCAGACAATAACATAAAAGTTTTATTTTAATTCGCAAAATACCATGACAGTCCTGTATAAAGAAGATCATGGAGAGAATGTGAAAGTGTTTCTGTTAAATAAGGCCATAGAATTGCCTGCATTTGCCATGAGTTACTAGGGTCTACCTCAGGGGTTTTGCAGAGGGATGTTAAACTGGAAGGACACTGGGAGAGGTGAGATGCTAGACATGTCAAGCGGTGGTGTAGTCTCCTGGAGGAGACAGTGTTTGCTGACTCTTCTGCAAAGCAGATAATGTTTTGCCAGCACCTGCTGGGATCCTACTGCATTTGCAGTACTTTTCAGTAGAGGCAGGCAGAGAAGCTTGGATTCAGTAGAGACATCTCTCCTAATGTATCACACAGTCACCCTCAGCAATGACCTTAATGCTTTTTTGGTACGTGGGTTAGCCAACTAAATCTGAACAGGGCCAGAACATGACCAAGAAGTGTCATGAAAGCCTGGTGAAAAGTGTCTATGGTCAAGTGTGTATGACAGTTCAAGATCCACTCTTAAACTGACAAATTTACTTTTCTGTTCAAGAAAATTTAGTTTCTGGGCAAGAGCAGGATCAGTAGTTAAAAGATTCCATTGAGACCTGAAAACTGAAAGAAATTGGTATTGATCTTAACTGCTTTGTGGCATTTGGGGTTTGTTGCTTGATTTGGTTTGGTTTGGTTTGATTTGGTTTGGTTTTGTGACTATCAGCAGAGAAATAGAGGGAGATTTAAATAAGCTAATGCTTAGAAACTGTGAACTTCTTGAGAACATAAACTGACATTTAGGGGATTTTTTCTGGAAAATCTAGAAAGAGGTTCCCACTAAAAATATATTAGTTCCTTTCAAAATTCTTGATTAAAAAGACCTGGGTTCTTAGTAGCCAGTGACTTGAACAAGAGTCACCAGCATGCAGTAGCAGCAAAGATGGCCAGCACTATCACAGGCTGTGCAACAGGAGTGTAGCCTCTAGCTTGAGGGAGGTGCTTATTGTCTCTTGCTCAGCACAGTTTCAGACAACGTGCCCCCCCAGTACAGGAAAGGCATTGGTAAACTGAACTAAATTCAGCAGAGATACCCAAGTTCAGCACTGACCTGACCAGAGGTTGGACCGCATGCTCTGCTATGAGCATGTGCTTGTTCAGCCTGAGAAGAAAAGGCTTCAGGGGGACCCAACAGCAGCCTTACACTACCCTAAGGAGGTTACTGAGAGAACAGAGCTGGCTTTTCACAGTGGTATGTCATGGAAGGACGAAAAAGCAAGAGACAAGCTGAAACAGAAGTTGAGAATAGGTGTAGGGTTTTTCCTGAGGGCAGTGGAGCAGAATGCCCAGACAGGTTGTGCAGTCTGTGTCCTTGGAGGTTTTCAAGCCCAGGCAAGGTAAAGCACTGAGCAGTGCTGTCTGACCGCAAAACTGACTCCAGTCTGAGCAGAGGATGGGACTAGAGACCTCCTGAGTAGCTTTCTAACCTGAATTATCCTTTCATCTGTAGGATCCTGTGATCTTTTGAAGACTTTCATGGAGTCTTAACTATTGATTGCTTCTCCTAACCCACACATGCAATACTGGTGTGTGTGGCAAAAAACACAGTGTTTTTTTACTGAAAGCCTGCTGTGCACCACCTTCACTTTACCAAAGTAGAGAATATGTCTAGTAATATAAAGGGATGTGGATGAACATAATTCTAGGATCTATGAAGGTAACAAGAGCTGAGAAAACTTCAGAAAATAAGACAGGGCACTTTGATCTTTTTCAAAACCAAAAAAACCTGAATAGACCTCTTTTTTTATTTTCCAAGAGACATTCAAAGCATTTCTTTCTCTGGCCTATGAATAGAACTGGAAGCCTGCACTAAACTGCCCCAGATTCTCTGTTTTGTGAGCAGATAGCCATCACTGTTTCTTGCTGTGACATTCATTCATAGTGCCCATCCCTTTTTCCACCTCTAAGCATTAAGTGTTATCTGTTACTGAGGACAGCACCTCCTGAAGCTTCATGTCCCATACTTTCCTTAAATGCATAATCCCTGAAAGTTTCCTTTGCACTAGAGAAGAGGAGGCTGAGAGGAGACCTCATTGCTCTCTACAACTATCTGAAAGGAGGTTGTGGAGAGGAGGGAGCTGGCCTTTTCTCCCAAGTGACAGGGGACAGGACAAGAGGGAATGGCCTCAAGCTCCACCAGGGGAGATTTAGGCTAGACATTAGGAGGAAGTTTTTCATGGAAAGTGTCATTGGGCATTGGAACAGGCTGCCCAGGGAGGTGGTTGATTCACCTTCCCTGGAGGTGTTTAAAGGATGAGTCGATGAAGTCCTGAGGGACATGGTTTAGTGTTTGATGGGAATGGTTGGACTCGATGATCCGATGGATCTCTTCCAACCTAGTGATTCTATGATTCTGTCCTGCAGAGTAGCTGGAGTTGGCATAGCTGCAGGAGTTGCCAGCCTGGGTGACCATAGCACTCTCTCAAGCTTTGCAGGATCCTACAAGACCTGTACATGGCCAAAGCAAGCCCTCATCTCCTTCCCACAACAGACCCTCAGTTGCCCTAGCTCTGATTTGAAAGTAGAATGTGCAGTTTTGCCTGAACTAACTCAAGCCTGGCTGCCTTTGCAAATGGTACTGATAAAGATATGATGAAACAAGTTTCAGCACAAGCACTGCAGGGTCTGGAGACCCTGGGAATGAATCTTGGGTGACTACACCACATTTACTCATCTCTGCTAATCTGTTTTAGGTGCATGCATTTATATTGTAGTCACAGTTTAAGAAGACCAGAAGAGGACAACATAACAACATGTCTCCGCTGATTGCTGTGTATGTGGCAAATACCTGTTGTGATTCTTATTTAATTACACACAAAAATTTGGTTAAGCCAGATGGGCATATTTTTATTGCTTCTATTGCTATGGTAACTGAGTGGTTTTAAAAATCTCTACAGATTAAGGTCGTCATCCATGATGAGAGATGCTAGTAAATCTCCAGAAGTGCTGCACTTTTCTAGGCTGTACAGCAGGAATACACAATGTGTTCCTGAGAAAGGAAATGGTTCCTATTATTCTGCATAACGAGTGAAACATCTGCTGGAAGCTTTCTGCAGGCTTATTGCCTGAGCTAAAGGAAAGGCTACAATTAATTATTATGGGATCTCAGAGATGGCTGTTGCTATTTTGAAGCTCCAGGACAATAATGTAGTTATTAGCCTGTTTTTTATATCATTGCAGTCTCCTGGAAAGAGTATCACCCTTCAGTGAGTCATAAACTTTAGGCAGCTAAGGAAATTCGTTGGAGGCTTGCTTGTTATCAGAGCAGGGATATCTTATTACTGGCTAGAAAAAAAAAGCTTTCTAAAAGTTTGTTGTTAATGCTAAAGTTTGTGGGTCATGCACTTGCACTGCCTGTGTACCTCTCAGCAAGACAAGAAATCAAAAAAACACCCAAAAAGCATCTTCGACTGGAGGAGCAATATTCCTCCTATGTTGATTGTAAGCCTGTTGTCATCAGGCTTTTCTCATTGTCTTTTGTAGAAGGATCTTAGGGATTTCCAGGGACTGATTCACTCATTAGCAATAACTGAGGAGGGCAGATTTCCTCCTTCAGAATGAACCTGCCTTATTGCTGTGTTGGTTGACCTTCTTCTGATATGAGTGTCCTAAATTCCTGATGGAAGAGCTTTAGCCCCTTGTAGACCCACCCACAAAACTGGTCCAATTAATGAGAATTAGCAATTATTATATTAGTATTCCTGTAGTATCTGTGAGATGTTGAGGGGATGCTCAGCATACCAGACCCTGTATGAACCAAGGACAAAGGCTGTACCTGAACTCAAGCTTAGGTCTTCCCAGAAAGTCAGAGGAAGAAGAGCCACATAAATGGAGACCCAAGAACAGCATTAACATGCTCAAGGGAAGCCAGATGCTGTAGTCTGATTCAGCATTTCACCTGTAAGGATATCCAGTTATCCAATGAGCGGAATTCAACACAATGAGAAATTGGGTCAAGCAGACTTAGCTGAGACATGAGCCTTAAAGCAGCATAAGCCTCTGCTGCTGTATGAAGAGTGTGCACAGATACCACCTGCTTCCACACCCATCGTATTTTTCCACTCAGGTGAGTTTACACAAAACCTGGGAGACCGAGGAATTTCCCATCCAAGATTTACGGGTATTCTCTTCAGATCAGTTAATTTGATCAAGATCTTCTCTTGTGCTAACAGAAACAGACTGTTATTATTTCACAGACTAATTACAAATTCAAGCATTGTTGTTTCCAAATCTTGGTTGTGCCTATCAGGCTGCATTGCAATGTGTTTTGCGGTGTTAGATTTTATGCATTGCCTGTTTCACATTTGAAAAGGCCATAAAGCTGTGAACAGCAGAATGTGTCATCTGTGTAGCCTCTGATATCTATGCAGGACAAGTTCAGTGCTCACTCAACTAGGGCACTGTTTGGTTTATCTCCTTTCCCCAAAATCTGTTTTTATTGAACTTGTATTTCCATCTTCTCCATCCCTCTGGCACACACATTTTCTTTAAATCAGCCAGTGGTTTCAGTGGTTCTTAATTGCTTAAGCAGCATATCCTTGACAAACCAGATGATGCAAGTGCAAGGAATAGTGAGCTGACAATCAAAAGCTGGGCAGCACCGTGAAGCAGTAGATTAAACCAGAACTTGTCAGCGATATATATGGTAACAAAAAGCATCATTAGAGTCGTGTAAGAGAATTTTTTTTCAGTTAACTTTTTTCTAAGATGCTATAGCTTTTCTTACCTCCCTACTCTTCTCACAATTTATTCTCTTAGCTAAATAACGAAGGCTCTGTTCAATAATAAATTTTGATTTGTTCCATAATGTATATCACTGTTGACAGTTTTTCGGGGTCCAATTTTAAGCATGTTGTGAAGGCTGCTGCATAGATTAGAGATGTTGCTGTTAGGAAGATACCCTGAATTCTTCTTCTTACCATTTCATCATTACTGTGCCGGAGGTGTCAATACATTTCACCAAAAGAGCAGGTTTTCTGTACTTGTCTCATTTTCCAGAGACATTCAGGGTCATTCAGGACACGAGTCCGATATTACAGGAGAAGGCCAGTTAGACAACGTATGTGTTGGATGAGAAAGTTGTAAGACAAGCTCTTTCTCTAGTTGGGTCATTCAGATTTGCTCCACTGCTCTTGACTTCTAGGTCCATGCAATGACTTGCTGATAGGGAGTGGTTTTGTTCACATGCAGGGATTTACTGCTGTGGGTTGCTGAGCACCAGGAAGAGTGACTGCACAGGCCTACCGCCATCCATGCTGAAAAATCCTGAAACTCCCCAGTCCAGAGGACAGTACAGAATACGAATGAAGGGAAACACGTCCTTGATCTGCTGGTACAATAAAGGGCACTTTCGTTTTCTGACCAACGCCTATTCACCGGTTCAACAAGGTAAGCAATATTCCTAACATTCATCTCAAAACTGCACATGCTTTATGTGGCAAGGCAAAAATTACTTACTAAGTTTGATAATAAGCCTGAACAAACCTTGATCTTAACATCCTAGATAAACAGTAACAGTAACGATTACTTCCTTTTCGTGTCTTCCTACATTTATTCTTTCTTCTCATGGAAGGTTTAAAAGCCTACTGATAATGCAGCCTTCTTTGCCTGAGCTAGTGGGGGGAGTATCTTTGTAGGTATAAAAATTATATCTTTGCTGATGGTCAGAGAAGGGAAGGCTGTTGTTGTATAACACTATTACTAGCCTCATTTCAACACATCTTGTAGGACTACTGCTGTAGAAAAGCTAATAAACATCATGATGTACTCAGAATTCTGAGCACACCCTACAATTAATTTTTCTTATCCAGTAAAAGCCTGGTCACAAACAAATGTCTTTTTGCAAGAAGTAAATATGATTAAGGCTTCCTCTTGTATAATAAATCGATTTTAGCAGCTGATGAAAAGAAACCAAAATAACTTGGGTAATCCAAATAAATGGAAGGAGCAACTTGATACTGAAACCTTTTCATTTTCAGAAGTATACAAATGGTTTGAAGAAGGTTTGGAAATTTCTGTAAGATGCAGTATTACCAGCTAACTCTTTAAAATTAATCTTTCAGTGAAAATATTTCAGTTTCTTTTCATTTTTATAACTCAAATTTATGGATAACTGCCTGAGACAAATAAGAATAGCCTAAGAATAGCCTGAACCGTTAAAGGTAAAGCCACCGATTCAAAGGTATCTTCTACACTCATGCTTTGAATCCCAAGTGACTCTTACATGTGTGTACAGGCTACAGAAGCAAAGTTAAGGCCTTGACATACTCTATGGTAAGCTGAGAAGCTGACTTAGTGTGCCGTTCAGTGCTTTGGCAGAAGGCTTTTTACCTTAGCTAAGTGTGGCCGATCCTGAGGAATTCTGCTGTGTGCCCCAGCATAACAAAGACTTGGTGATTCGGGTGGATTGGTGTCAACACAAATGCTGAAAATACGTTTCTGAAGGAAATATGACAGTCTGGGGACGCTGCTGAAGCCAGTCCCTGGAGCAGTCTTACTCCCCACAAGGAGTGTTTATCATCAATATTTGTGCTGTTTCCTTTGTGCATATTGCTGAATTTAGATTATTCAGCTGCACTAACTGAATGAGAATTATCACTACGTGTTACCTCATTTTTATAGACTAACACAGAACATTTGGGCATAATTCATAAGTATGGCTCCGTACATGGCAGTGTTAACTGCTGAGAGGGAGCAAAAGTAGACTCTGCACTGGCAGCATCCTTTACAAGCAGCACACAGAGGTATGAGCTCTTGTGCTTGTGATTGACCTTGGTTATGTTTAGGCATTGTAGGTTGCACGTGAGTTAGTTTAACATCCACTGGTTAGGACTTGTGTGTGAGACGAGCAAGACCTGCCCCACATATTGTTTGCCAAATGCTGGCTGGGACAGTTGACATGGTGCACAGTGAATCAGAGCAGAAAACGGAGGCTGGCTTTTTAAAGAGTGGTGCTTCGGGGAAGAGAGTCTCTAGTGGAGAGCTGGGAGCAGATGGAGACTCTGTAGGAAGGCAGCAGACCAGATTGCCTGCCTCTATTTTGGCGTCTCTGAAGTCAGTGCAGCAAAGCTAGTTTAAACTCAACTTGAATCTAGACCACCAAAGTCTTCTCTAAGGCATGTAAATATAGAGGAGGAAGAGAAGGAATCTATGTTCTTTGAGGCAAGCCTGTTGTGCAGACCTGCTGAGCATGTGTGTTAAACAGGAAAGGAGGTAGAGGTAAAGGGGAATAAACCTCACTCAGGGTGGTTGGACAGACTGGCACCAGCAGGATCACCTGACAATGTGTGGCCTGTGTTTGCGCTTGGTTGAGTGCAAGTGTGTTGTTGTGGGTGAAGGAGGCCATGAAGAGAGAACCTTAAAAAACAGAAAGCAAGAGATGGATAAAATGAAAGTTAGGATGAAAAAAGAGGTGGATGTAGCTAATAATGACCTATTTATTGCAATTTAAATGAAAGTCAAGAAGATCAGTCTTGCCTATTCTGGAGCGTAAATCCAACCCAAGCCAGAGGCACCAGGAGGGCAGAACACTTGTCAGAGCTGATCTATGAATACTGTCCTTAGATGCAGCAGGTTATTTATTACAGATGTTTTAAACCAACTTGTCATAATACATCATGTCATGTACTAAAAGATGAGTCTTAGTCCTTTAGTCTTCCAAAAAGATCCCACTTACTCTGCTGTCAAGTATGAAGTTTCTGCCTAGGACAAAATTCACTGAAGGTTTGAATTTTCTTTAAGCTTTGACTTGAGTTTAATTTTAATTTGTGCCCATATTACAGAAGAACTGAGAAACCAAAAGAGATTAGGACCCCTTAGAGAGTAAAAAGTTATCCTCATTCTAAAGCAAGTGATGTATGTGCTGGCGCAAACCTCTCCATCTGTGGGACAAGGCTGTATTTTTGTTTTTCCGCTCTAGATCTGGTTCTCACTTTCACAGCATCTCCATTACAATCTTTTAATTTTTTTCATCTGAAGCAGGATGGAGCCGGCAGCAACCTCAGCTGCTGCACAGCAAGATGACCAGAATGACATCATTAGCAAAAACTTGTTGGAAATAAGATCTTTTTAAGAAGAGCATTCATGGCTGCTTTTCACCAGCCAGCTCTACCTAGAAGCTAAACAGACAGTAGCTAAGTTTACAAAACAAAGGTTGGACCACATACACAAGGACTAAAGAGCTGCAAATGGTGTGTTGGCATCTCACAAGTGACTTGTGAGAAGTTGTGGAAGCATCATAATTTTATGAAGCAATTTATGAAGTTGTATAAATCTTAGTCCAGAAGAAAATGGAGTGAGGAATGTCTGGTGACTATCTTGTTTCCTAAAAAAAATCAGCTTGTGATATTGGGCCAGAACTAGAAAGTAAGGGGAAGGAAGCATGGTGTTGAAAAATATGTTTCAGGATGGGGAGGCTTAGGGTTTTAATTTTAAATTACCACGTGTCCTTTGTGAGACTACATTTAGGGGTGTTGTGTCCTAATATGGTGAGAGTGGGGACTCTGATGGGAAGACCATGAACATTAGACCTTGTACAATGCCAACTGTCTGCAATTCTTATAAAGAACTCTAACAAATCTAAGTCCTGATAAAAAGCCATACAGTACCTGGAACAGGTATGCTATGATACATAAACTGTTGGGTTTGTGCAAGTGCTGCTTCTATTAAGCCTCCATTTGTAAAAAAAAAAAAAAAAAACAAGAATGTAGTTCCTTAAATCAGAGATTGGCCTAGAATAAGTGTTTTGAGGAGACAAACGTGTACATCTTTGTCTTTCTCCTTGTTTATTTGGGGTGGAATTTCCCAAGCTTTACTTGACAGGAATACAGCTTAAAATCCTATTTAAAAAAAAAATTAAAAAATAGGGCTTAAAAAAACCTCAAAATCTGATGCCTGTCTTGTGGTGGGAGTGTTTTGGCCAGTGGCCCTTCCATCAGGCAGGCAAAGGCAGACCGCAGCTGCAGTGCAGGCAGTGTGTTCCCTGGAGTTCTGCCAGGGATAGGAACACAGTGATGCTGGGGGAGGACCAAGAGGGGAAATAGCTCATCGCATGTGCCGGTGAGTCAGCTGGCTTGGGACTGCTCGCCAGAGACCTGCAGCTAGGAAAGACCCGGCTCTGGCAGTTGCCTTCCCTGGAGAGGTGGCCTGTGGTAAGAAACAAGGTTAGAAAAGACTGTGAAAAATAATGTACGTATAAAGCTATTTATATTCTCAAGGCAGAGGATTGTTACATGGACTGTAACAGAAAGTGAGAAACCCATGTGGCTGCCACCGCAACACATTTTCTTAAGGATTGTGAATGCAAAGCAAATCATAAAGGAAATACAAATCCTCCAAAGAAATAGGGGAGGGAAGAGAAGAGAGAAGAGCAAGAAGAGAAAGAAGGGGATTTTTTTCTGTAAAACACTGGCATCGGGGATATACTTACACTTTCCTGACCTTCCCAGGTGGGATGGCAAGTGATTCTGCAGCACTGATGCAGAAGGCTGGTGGTATATCAATATGAGGTATTTTACCTCATGCTGGCCAGGTTTTTTTGTAGAACTCATGAAAAGGATCAAAAAAGTACTATAGTAAGTGTGTGAAGGTAATGAGGGTTTTATGTATTTTATTGGATTTCTTCCCCAACTCATGGGCTATGTTTACACCCAGCTTGGGGAAGCAAAGGTGAAAGAACAGTATATTGAATGGTTTAGAGGTGGTATCATTTTGGACTCTTGAAAAATCACACTTTGAAGACCCCAAATAAATGGCTGCATGGCTCAGCTGTAACATGACATTTAGTATGTGTCATAAGCCTTACCTCAAAATTGAGCCTGCCAGCTAGGACAGCACAGGGTGCTTGACAGAGATAATGGATGGAATGAGACTTCCAGCTGAAGGAATGAAATGGTGAAGTCTGCAGTCAAAATGTGAGGAGCATGTTAAGGATGATTGTAAAACAGTTGGCAGAATGAAGAAGGCGATGAGAGTTTGAAGGCTTGAGAAATCAGACATGCCGGAATTGTAGCTGTACTGAAGCAACACTGAGAAAATGTGCAGCCAAGCTTGTGCTTCTCTAGACTTGGAGAAAGTAGTGGTTTTGTTTCTGGGGAGAGCAGAGAACCTCACTAAACAGCTTGTTGTAGGCATGGAGCAATAGAAGATCCACACCCTGGAAAGCCCACCATCAAATCCTGTGGAGACATAAAGTAAAAAGTTAGGGAAATTGACTCCTTAATGAAGTGCTGTAAGTTTGTTCTACTTATCCTTCCCTCCTACAAACAGCTTCCCCAAGGTGGGCAACACTCAGAGGAGAAGAGGAATAAGTCACAGGAGAGATAGGGAGTTTTCTTGGGGCAGCATTGGACTCAGAAACATTGCTGTAGTGTTGAGGAAGACCAGGTCAGAGAAGCATTATGTGAGGGAATAGGGTCTGTTCTTGGAGTAGCCTCCTCTAGGAACTGTATCTTTGTCTATGCAGAGAGTGGTAGTAGGTAGCTGCAGCAGACTTGCTGCCTTAGCACAGATTTCTGCATTAGGCTGGATAATCATCCCCTAGGATGAGCTGAAATTTCCTAGCCAGGTGGCCAGGCAAGGCAGGCAGCAACTCTTACAGGCAGAAAAATGTGTGCTTAGCTCCACTGAGGAACATAAGCGTATATCTGAGCTCTGGCTCCCCACAGCAGTCAATCAGGCTGCTTTTCATTTTGAAGATACTGTGGTTATGGCTCCTTCAACTCACCAACCAGCTTCATCTCTGTATTGACAGGGTTTGGCTGGTTGGCTCCTTCTTACTGTACTTTGTTTGTCAATTGGCATCCAGTGGAGTGGATGTACTGTTGTTCTTGGCCACCATGGGTGGAAATAAGCAAAGGATTTAATTTCACAGGACTCACGTGAGATCTTCGGACTCAAAGCATGAAATAGTAAGTCACAGCTCTAGAGGTGACCACAACTCATTGAGAAGCAGCAGAGGAGAGTCTAATACACTGTCTGTAGAGTGCTACTGTGGGGCTACATCAATGTGTGGGGGTTTTTTAACATATGATAAAAGTATTTTATGCCTAACACCTTTTCATTTCCAACTGAAAAATTATCGCTCTTCTTCCTCTTCCACTCACTCAGTCTACTACCAATGGAAAAAAAATCAAATTAGCACCTCTGTTAAAGATAATTTCTTAGTTTTAGGGAAGAAACTGTCAATAAGGTTTATTTTAATGGTTGGAATCAGTGATCCCAGAGGTCTTTTCTAACCTAGTGATTCTGTGATTTTATAATAAACTGTATATAGAAACCATATCTTTGAATTGCCAAGCCTATCATGTGATTGAAAACAATGTGTTTTCTAATTGATGCAGGAGTTATAATTAAAAGAAAAAGTGGAGAAATTCCATGCCCATTGGCGGTTGAAGCATTTGCTGCTCACCTTAGCTATATCTGCAAATATGATGACAAATACAGCAAGTAAGTAAGAATATGTATGTGCATGTGTGTCCATTTCTTTCACTCCTTCTCTGTTGCTGCAATGTTTGAGTTCTCCATGTTCAGCTGCAGCTGAGGGTCCAATCCTGCTTTTATGGAATTAATCTCTAAGAATCTCTTTGACTGTTTCAGTCAAAGACCAGGAGCTGGCTCTGCACAAGGGCAAGAGCTGCATTGCTAGTGGTGTTTTGGTTCTATCCAAAAAAAAAGAAAAAAAAAAAAAAGAGTCTAATCTTCTTAGCATCTTTGAAATTACTTTTAAGAAGTGATGGAAGGATGAGGCAGCAGGCTTATTATATGGGCCACATCACACTGAAGGCTAAATGAAGAATTCAACAAGGGTCTACTAGCCCAACAAGTTCCTCAGGTTAGCTCGGCTCTCCCCTACTATCAGCAGGTGGCGCTTAGGTGATTATCTGTCCTGGTGATATTTGTGTCCACTGGAGCCAGAAGAAAAGGCTATTCACTTGTGGATGTAAAGCTGATCTAGCTGAGCTGTGTGAGCAGAATGTAGACCTTTTGGCTCCTGAATTCCAGCTGGAGTCCTCAGTGTTAGTGCTTAATGTGGTGGGGAGAAACAAAAATGAGTAAGAAGAGTGGTGATGTATTTTGGCTGTGGGAGTAGCAATGAGGTGCGGAAGATATAAAGAACTCAAAACTGAGAAGAAAGGAAAAAGTAGCAGGGATTTTGCAAGCTAGTACTGGGCAAGACAGCAAGACTTCAGCAGAAGAGATGAAAGAGGAGGAGGTGGTTACTGGAGACCAGTACTGGGACCTGATCTGAGGAAATCACTATGAGAAAGAGGTGAAATAGTAGATTTAGATGGTTACTAAAATGAAAGTTAAAAAATGGGAAATCTTATGACCAAAGCCCAAATATTCTGGTAGTCCTAGAATTAGTCAGAACCTAAATATAAGGATGTCAGTCCTTTCTAGTTCTGCCTTATGGAGAATGCTCCACATACCAGCACTGCATGCTCTTGGCTCTACCCCCACATCCTCCCACCTACTGTTGAGAGCAGCAGAAATTATTCTTTGTACACAATAGAGGTAAAAAAGAGATGAAGCATCAGCTGTCTTCCCTAAACTCTAACGTAATGTGCCTGAGGCTTTTTTTTAATTACAAATTGAAGGGATTTGGACCCACAGCTCCCATCATGTGGATGTTTATCATGAGAAGTCTGTGTCAGCACTCTTACTTGGGGGGGGGGGTACAGAGGGGAGAGTGTTGCTGAGGATTTTGCTTCTGAGAGCAAGGAAGTCAGTTCTTTTAGACACTACTAGAAATTTCCATTATTGTGCAACTTAACTGTAAATGACTGTTAAGTACATTTTGCAAAATTTCTCAAGTTGCTACTTGCAGTAGGTATTAAGTCCTGGGCCATCTTCCCCTTTGGGGCTGTAGAATCCTTGTCTGGGGTTGTTTCTTGAAGCCCAGCTGGAACTGTTTGACTGAACTGTGCTTTTTCCTCTCCTTCTCTCTTGGCTTTTTAGGTATTTCATTTCTCACAAACCAAACAAGACCTGGCAACAAGTATTCTGGTTTGCCATCAGCATCGCTATAAACAATGCCTACATCCTCTACAAAATGTCAGAGGCCTACCATGTGATGAGGTACAGCCGTGCACAGTTTGGTGAAAGACTTGTAAAGGAGCTTCTGGGCTTGGAAGACACCTCACCCTCCCATTGATGCATTGTTCTTGGTGGTATAGTCAGGGGGTGGAGGGTAAACGGGAGAAGATACCACACCTGGAATGGGAAAGCAAGGAACTTGTGGCACCACCAGTGCTGTCCTTATCCAAAAATGCCAAGTGATGCCACTAGAGGGGTGGAAACTTTGTTCCTAGTAGCAGCTGGATGTAAACACATCTTGCAGAAAGCTCCACTGGAAAAGCTGACACAAAACTGCATATGTGAATGTCCTGTTGGAATCTGTACACCAGAAATGGACTTAAATTAGTCATCATCTCAATACTATTTGTTGAACAGGGTCATCTTGTAAAATTCTTCTTGGGCTAAGAGCTTGTCATAAGCTGATGTAGCTCAGCAGTCCTAGGCAGGTATTAGAGAAAATGTTATACTTGGAGATACTCAAGATACTTGAGATACTTGCCCGGAGGACAAGCAATGGTTGGTCTGCACCATGGGCTGTGGTTGAGAGTGTCTGTACCGTGTGAGGCATCACTGCTGTCCTCTCAGTGTGCTAAAAGAAGCAGTTCAGATATGTGAACACCGAAGCAAGCATATTGACAAACAAAACCTTTACAGGCAGGCAGCCAGGAACTAAGGACCAGTTAAGACCTTTTTCTTTCTGTCTTTTTTTTTCCCCCCTTTAATTACTGTAATGTAAGGCAATTTGATCCCAGCTAGAAAACAGCAAAATTAGGTGAAAACAAATACATTAATGAATTCTAAATGGAAACACATTACATTGATTTTCTTTTTTAACCAGGATGAAACATTTTATACGCTTACTCTTTGTTTATAATACTGTGAGTATTAACCGTGAGTAAACCAGTAAGTAATACTGCCTTACATTTTGCTGCCACGGTCAGTGTGCTGGTGAGAAATCAGAGTATAACAATTATATTTGGTTTTCTCCTTGATTTCAGCTATATCTTAAAGGTTGCTTAAAGATCTGATATAACAGACTGTTAAGTTTTTATGAACAACAGTTGCTTTTACTTTTGTAACTGTAAAGACATTTAGTCCATTTTAGAACTTCATTTGGCACACAGCTGGTAGGAAAAAAAAATGTCACTAAGATCACTGTGTTTCCCATTATCACTGTGGGGGTGTTCTGTAGGAATTCTTGTTAGAATTCAGGGTTTGTCACAGTAGTTGTAATTAAGCAGATTACATGTTTAGCAAAGTGACATAGCATTGTGTTTTACAAAAAGAAAGAAGTCCAATTGCAACCAGACCTTAAACCAGAGGAAGCCCAAAGATTTCTCCTATTCTGAGTAACAGTAGAGGACAAGCATCTCAATGTGCTGATGCCCCTGCCTGAAACACCATGCTTTGGTGCTGGTGGAATCTGAAAGGCACTGAAGCTTTAGAAAACAGTGCTGGGAGAAGGAGAGACATTGAAATGGGAGAGAATTGATGCTGCAGTGATATACTGCCCTCTACACGTTATTGATTTCAGTTCACAACTGAATCAGCAAAAAAAAAAAAAAAAAAGAATATCTATAATCCGAAGGTTACAAATGATGGATATAAACACGATTGCATTAACTTACAGGGCAGAAACCAGTTACCTAGAGGATCAGGTGGTTTTTGGTCCCCAAGCCTGGCTTTTCCTGAAAAGTTTTACCAAAGACTGATTTGGGTTGACTCAAGAGGGATGGTGGGAGTGATTGATTGATGAATGGATGGATGGATTTATTTCTTTATCAATATAAACCTCACCAGGTTATATGTATCTATCTGGCAAGAGACAAGAGCAGGTAACCAACATGAATTTGAGAACTCCACAGATTTCACAATTGTGTGATGTGCAGGTGCATAGCATGTAAATCATTACAGAGGAACAATCCAGCAGGAGATAGTAAATTCTTGACTAGCCTGAGAGCATGTTTTGTTTCCACCAAAGTCTTATTTTTTTGGAGCAGACTGGTAGATTTTGCCTGGATGCAGGGAAAGCAATAGAATGGCCAACTCCTCAGTGGTTATGTTTGCAACACAACCCGGACACCGTCCCATGCATCTTAGTCTGCCCAACCACTGCACAATTTACAGCAGTGAGTTTCCTAAGCATCCCCTTTCACTTCTCAGTCCACAAGGTCTCCATACAGGAAATCTGTGAGAGAGGACAAAACTTTGTGCGCTAAGGCCCTCCTGATCTCAAAAAGAAGGCGAGGGTTTGTGCAAGTCTAGTCCTTGGCAGTTCCAAGCTGCATAAAAGCCAAAGGATGAGTTCAAAACTTCTTGTTCCTGCAGAGAACTTGGAACACCCATTTTCAGACCGAGTGTGTGCAGTAGCTAGTTCTTGTCAGTTTTCTGAGTATTTGAAGTAGGAGAGATGCTAGCCTGAAAAATAAATGGTCAGCAATAGAAGTCCATGATTTCCTTTATGGATTTTTAGGGTTTTTTTAGGAAGTGCCTCAAGAGGTACCTGAAATCAAATGGTGTTCTTAGTGTTAATGCCCTGCTTCAGACAATGCCAGTCCTTTAAATCGGTGTTGTAGTCAAAAGTGGGACAGTAAGGAAAGGTCTGTCTGGAACTTTGCTGATGGAGCAGCTTTAATAACAGTAACTTCTGGGGGCTGAGCTTCCTTGCATTCCACTGCAATGCCAGAGCATTTGCAAGATGCACATGCCTCCAGCAGAGATGGAGAGGTTTGCAGGACCTCCTATGAGTCATTTGGCACTTCTGAGGAGCGAGCACAGCACTCTCCAGCTATGTCATAGACCCTTGAGATAGAGCTGG
Organism: Coccyzus lansbergi; assembly: GCA_033558105.1. Taxonomy (NCBI): domain Eukaryota; kingdom Metazoa; phylum Chordata; class Aves; order Cuculiformes; family Coccyzidae; genus Coccyzus; species Coccyzus lansbergi. The sequence continues at coordinate 2,583,566 of JAUMJK010000221.1, forward strand.
AGCCCTTGACCAGTTGTTACATTACTATGTAAGCTTAAAGGCTTGGATCTAGGCCATCTTGTACAGAAAAATGCCTTTTCCTTTTTTAGGTGACAGTAGATCCAAGGGCTTGGAATGTTTAATTTTCCACTAATGTTTGCTGTTAATTGTGTTGATTACTTGAGCTAAAATCATGAGGTCCTAGCTTTTTGCCTCAGGGACTGGGTCCTGAGTAGTTTTCCCTAGAATTGGTGTTGATGGGGGATTACGCAGTGGCTGACTATTACAGGGAAGATGCTTTAGTCTCCTTTGTAAAGGAGAAAAAAAAAGACAAAATTATAGCTTTGCAATGAATTTAATTTTCTTAGCCTTAACCATCCCTCATCATATTGAACTGGTGCCCTAAATATGCACAAACATTCCATAAATAAGCAAAAATATTTATATATATTTATATGTACAAAATGCCTGAATTTGCCTCTCATCACCAACAAGCAAAAGCCACCAAAGCATAGTCTATATCCCCAACTGGCTATTCCACCTCATTTTCTCCATTTATTGACTGGGAGTGGATAGGGGTTGGGAAAGTTAAGGTTTCTCCGTGTTGAAAAAGCATCTTGCACTTTCTGTGTTGCTACAAACAAAGCAAAGCAATTAAGGAAGAAATAGAATAATTTTTAAAAGGCAGAAGTTTAAATACAGTTCCGCTTCTGTAGCATTTCCTTTACTGCAAACTGGCATAGTCAGGTTTTGTTCCACCTGCTTGTTATATTAAAGCTTCTCCCCAGATAAAGGAAAAAAAGTTGTTAGTCTCAAAGTAGTGCAAGGATGCTAGTTATAGTGTGCACGTGTGTATTAGTTGTACAATGGCTCATGAAATGATAGCAAGTGTGGGTTGGTTTGGATTTTTCTTATAGCCTTGAGACATTCTTGATAAGAGACCTTAAAGCTCAGCAGGAGTTGAAATGCCAACCGGGTCTCTAATTTTTTTTTTTCCAGGAAAAACCCCACACTTTGAGGCTAAAGTAGACAGAGAGCAGGAAGGCTCATTTCTCTGAATTTCCTGCTGAATTGAATATTCATTCACATATACTTCTAAAAACTGAAAGTTACTTATTTATGGTACACAAACTTTTGTTTCAAATAACCAAGACCATCAGCGAGACATATTGGCCACCTTCTATGCATAGTACTTCTTTCAAGATACGTCTGTCCTGTCGTGATCTATTCTTGGAAAATGTTTCTTTTCCCACTGTGTAATGTAACACCCACTAGAGCTTAGAAGCCACTGTGAAATCATTTCCACTGCTGTTGTCTCATTTGAAAAATGTTTCAAGGGCTTGCAGAAACTCTGCTGTTTTTTACTTCAGCCCATTTGTGCACTTGACACTAGGGCACAATTTAAAGAAATCTCATCTCTATTTTCAATTCCTATTCTCTAGCCCCAGCCCTTCTTCATTTACAAAGTAGTGAAAGAATCTCAGTTTATAGGTTTTTTCAGTGTGCCTAATGGGAACAACTTAGTTTTCTTTAGACACTTCCCGGGGGAAAATTAATTTAACTGTTACCAGACTGACAATAAGAACAGCAACTCAAAACAGCATTTGCATTCTTTACCTCCAGCTAGACTTATGCAGCCTTTTTTATCTCTTGTAACATTTATTTAGTAGTCTCCCTTAAGCTGATGAGTAGTGAAAGAGGTCTCTACTATCACAGTCTTACCTGTCTTAGAATCCCTTAGCCTTGGAGCTGATTTTAGTGACGAGTAGGGATTATGCTGCACTGATACTTCTGTGCATCTGTGGTACTTTCTGTGCAAGGATTGCAAAGTGCTTTAACAGCCTCAGCACTCATGACATGTCATTATCTCCTCAAACAGGAGCTTCCCCTTCCCTAATCAGACACTGACGCACAGCAGTAGGTAAGAAGGAGATGAAATTGTAAAGTGGAGTTTGCACTCTTGCTGATTAAGTCCATGTCCTGCATTTTCAGTGACTTGGTTCTTGTTCAGGCACTTTTCCAAGCTCCAGATGAAAGCATGCCAAACATCATTCCACTCTGAAGTAGGAGCTGTGTGAATTTGTCAGCACAGGTTCCTTGCTCCATATAAACTGGAATGAGGCAAAAGCAAGTTGTGCTGAAGGTAAGAGAAAACTGGATAAAGCATAGCAGCCCGACCTGCTTAGAGGAGATAAATGGAGACTCTGAAGATCTGCTATAGTCCAGCAATCAATGTGAAATTTGGACAAATAATCACTTGAGAAGAGTCACTGAGGCTTAGATGGAATATTAAGTCTTCCATCCATCTCTGTTGCAGAGTTTACCACAGCACTTTCTTGTTGCTAGAACTGATGTAAGATGAGTTGCTTATAAAGCAAGAGCTCATCTTAATGTGCTTGAGAAAAGCATCCAAATGTCAAAGTACTGTTAGCCACATTTCACAAAGGTAAGAAATTCTAAGCTCAAAATGTGTATATGTTTGCCTGCCCTTAGCTACGAGATTTTGCACAGACAGGTTACGTCATAGTCTGCTCAAATGTACGCCTGTGACCATGCTACTTGATATATATTACTTCTTGTAACAGTTCTTCCCAAACCTACCTTTGTTTCCAGAAGCATTATGAACTGGAAGTGGAAAAGCCCCTTTATCTGTCATCTCTCTGTTGGTAAACAGCTGAGAATATCTGTGCTTTGTACAAAATAGTCTCTTCCTCTTCTTTTGAGAGAAAGGTCTTTGTCTTCAGAAATCTAGCCCTGGAGTAGTTTCCTGCCTTATGCTTCCTTTGCTCCCCTTATTCCATGCATTTAGAGCACATCCAAATCATCCCACAGGTTCTTGGTCAGTCTAGAAGAGGTGACAATGCAGAGCTGGCCTTTCAATTGACTTTTATAGTATTACTTTGCTGATCCTTTTTGCTGTTTCGCAAATCTCAGACAAAACAGGGTATTGTTTGTGAAGCCTCTAGTAATTGCAGTCACTGTGAAGGAGTTGCCTGCTTTGCCCCATTAGTGCTGCCCCTCAGGTTCATATGGATCCAAAACAGGTATCAGCATCACCACACTCTCTGCTGCCATTGGAATGGCTGTAACATTACTCAGTTCTGGATCACTTTCAAAGAGGAGCCTTTGACGTGGTCTAGAGAGCTTTTTGGTGGTTTGGATTTTTTTTTTTTTTAAAAACTTCCACTTTGATGGGTCTGGTGAACAACTGTCTGGCATTACAAAAAGGCCTTAAGTGGTGAAATTGCTTTGGTATCACTCTTCTGAAGTGAATTGTTTGTACTAGATGTCAGGGTGGTCCATGCAATTCATAGTACAAAAATCTTATCCATGAAAACATCACTCTGCAAAAATGCTTGTTTGATGTAACTACAACAACCCTTGAATATGTGGGGGACCTGGATGAAGAACCTAGTGGGAAAGGACTGTAACACCATCCTGTAGGGCCACAATGTGCATGGCCTGATTGGATAAATGAAGAAGAGAGAGATGAGTGCAATTTGGGCTAAAAGCGCTTTGAACAGACTTCAAACTAATCTCCTAGTTCTACTAGGGAAGGGAAGATACCCCAGGCCCATAAGGTTTGCTCTCAGCCCCAGCAACTCTATTTCTAAAATAAAGAAACTGGAAAGTTGTTCTACTCTTCAGGTATTTATAGCACACTCTGGACTTCAAACAGAGTCATTTTTCCTATTTTCAGTAGTTGGAAACTGAAAAGCAAAGGCCAATACACTAGGTTCATCTGTCCAGAACCCCGATCTGCTTGGTATCAAGCTCTGTGGTCTTACTCTTCAATTAATCTATGTCAAGATGTATGTAAGATGGGACTGCTGAACAATTCACACCTCTCAATGAAACAGTTATTCGCTTGATGGAAAACAAATTGCAGGTCTGTTGGACTTAGTTTTGCAACTTGGATTTTTCAAATTATTTTGAGCCAAATCTTTGCGTGGCCTTTCAGTACTGAAATTAAATTAACTAGACCCTGTGGTCTGGGATGAGATTGGAGATAGCAAAACTCAGATAGATGCCAGAGATTAACCTGTTTCTGTGTAGGTGAAGCTAATCAGCACAGTCTGATACAGGGAGGAGTTTAAGGGGAACAGTGGGTTTGAGGAGGCAGAGGAAAGTTCATATGTTGGGCATGCAGAAGGAGAGGAGCCAAGTGATCCCTTCTAACTAATTTTTCCAGCATGTGTCCCGCCTCCCCTGCTGCTTTTGAATTAAAAAGAAAAGGCTGATATTTAACACAGTCTGCACAGCTGCTTTTGCAACATAAACCCAGCTTTGGCTACATTGCTGGTCTCACTCCCTGCCTTTCCTTATACTGTACATGTTAAGTAGTCATCAACCCTGGAGTCAAAGCACCGCCGCATGTCAGCACAGCATGGAAGCAACAGTCTGAGGAAGAACATGGTAGAAACAGGAATAATGTGAATTCTGGAAAAGGAATCTCCCCCCTGCATTTCATTTTCATTTATTTTCGATTTGTGCAACTTACATTCCATCAAATGCTGTGACGGTACCAAACACGAAGACAGGCCCTCGCTGTCCGAGTGCTTTCGAGGTGACTCCATTAGGCTGTGCTCACAACATCAGAGACCGCAGTTCTGTTGCAAAGTTCCATATTCTTTATGATTCTAAAGATTTCTGTAGAAGTGTAAATTCCAGAGGTAAAACATATACTGCAATTGCTTTTTTTTTTTTTCTTTTTCTTTTTTTTTTTTAAAGAAAACCTTCTCAGAGCAATTTTGTAACAGCCAAGTCTTTCAGGAAATGCAGGTGTGTGATCTCTTCACTGTAAGAGATACACAACTGTGTTCCTGCATGTGACAGGGGACTACTACTTTTGTGACACCAGTTTTGTTCTACACAAAGGCACGCTTGCAATAAATTTTTACGAGTTTTGTACACCATGAGCTAAATTCTGAGTTCCAAAAATGTGAAGTGTGGCAACAATAACAAAATGGATTTATAGTGTCACTCTGATATCTTGTCATGTGATTTTATTTCTTCAACGAAGTTTGTTTACAATCAGCAACTTTGAAATACAGTCAGATATATTACCCATCGCTTTTCTGTCTCTTTCTTTTCTGGAACAGGTGGAGAAGATGCTTGGTGGGACAGGTGGGGAAGATCTTTGGTGGTCCTCTGCATGTGTAGGTGAAAGGGCATTGAGGAAATAACGCTAGATAAGTTACGGGTTCTCACTCTTAACACAATTAGAGGCACAAGTCTTGACATCCTTATCCAGCTATCAAGTATAAAATTGTTCTTCTTTAGAAAGAATAGCATAAAAAGCATTTCAACATAGTCTGCATTCAGCCATAGGGAAGGGGACTGCTGCCCCCCATGCCCTCTCGACATCCACAAGCCAAGCTTCCCAGCCACTTCAGGGTAGAGAGGGGTGGACACAAGGACACAAGCGGCTGTCCCAGCTCTTAGATATCTCTTCTGAACAGCAGCAGGCCTTTGTCCTCACTGCTCTGACTCTTCCTGGGAAGGTTTGTCTGTACCAGCAGTGGCACCCAGCAAAGCCACAACCTGCATGCCAAATCCATGGCATTTGCAGGCAGAGCGAGATTCACGTGGGTGAATGCTTCTTCACAGCCACGAGTCAACAAGTTACCAGAGCCTGGTTTGAACCTTCATTCACAAGGGGAACAGAAGCTTTGCAGGAGAAAACATAAGTGGGGTTACTGGGCGTCTTTGCCAAGAACCACAATAAAGATCTCCACCATGCTTGTGTCCCTCTTCTCCTCATAGCTGTCACCCAGTCCAGACTGCAGCTCATCCCCCGGGTACATGCTAGTGTGACTCAACACTGACCTCACGCTGTCTAGAGTTTTGAGGGAAGATAAAGCATTAACAGAAGAAACCAGCAGTGAGCCCATTGAGCTATTTAGTATCTCTATGGACCTGATCTCTAGGAAGTTAACTGTCTTCAGTTGCTCAACTAGCAGCAAAAAAAAGAAGGCAGGAGACACTGGCATGTTCAATGCAGCAAATCTTTTCAACATACAGGTAGCTGAATTGACAGCCTTTCACATGATGGTCTGAAAGACATTTTAGTGTCATCTAAAGAGAATTATAGAATCATAGAACCACCAGGTTGGAAGAGACCCACCAGATCATTGGGTCCAACCATTCCCATCAATCTCTAAACCATGCCCCTCAGTACCTCATCCACCTGCACCTTAAACACCTCCAGGGAAGGTGAGTCAACCACCTCTCTGGGCAGACTATTCCATTGCCTAATGACCCTTTCAGTGACGATTTTTTTCCTTAAGTCAAGCCTCAGCCTCCCTTTGAGGCCATTCCCTCTTGTCCTGTCCCCTATCACTAGGGAGAAGAGGCCACAGGTCTGTGAGGAATCCAGCAGCGGTCAGCTACTCCATGAAACAGGTTCCTTTTCTTTGATGCCTTCTATTTCTGGGGGGTACACACGGGTTTCTACATTGGGATATCACATCCAAGATCAAGAAAAAGGTGATGGTTTGGCATGAACACACATTGGTTGGTGACAGGGCATCCCAAGATGCCAACAGCCATGCTCAGCACAGCACCTGCACCCGCAGGTAGCTCCGTACATCATTCCATAGGCATGCAGAGGCAGGAGGGACCAAAGAAGATTATTCCAAGCCTCTGCAGTGAGGTCAGCCACACACAGGCTGAGATGTTCATCTGCGTCATAAACCAAGTGAAAATTTCTCTCAGTTCACTGTCACAGTTGGAGAGCCACTGCCAGCAGCACGTTGCTTTGCTCCCTGGGTGTGCCATGACCAGAGAGAACACTATGTATAATCAGGCTACATGTTCAGCGTTGCAGAAAGCAATGCAAATGATTTCTAACACACTAATTGAATAAAACAGGGAATTTAATTTGTGAAATTATGAAATTCAGGAGCTGATTAACACCAATACACACACCCACACCCATAACCTCAGCCTAGCCACTTAAAACAATGCCATCCATTCAGATCAGGGCAGGGCCTGCAGTAACTCAGATCTCTCATGAAATTATTCTCAAGAGGATTTGCAATTATTCCAACAATGTAGACTTCCTTAATTAAGCCAAACTTAACGTTCCATTTTGTGGTATTTTCTAATATCCTGTTCCACTTGCCTTTCCATCCCCAGAGAGGAGCAGAGAAAAACCACTGCCAAGTTACAGTGGTTTTTACATAGAATCATAGAATAATGAGGTTGGAAGAGACCCACCAGATCATCGAGTCCAACCATTCCTATCAAACACTAAACCATGCCCCTTAGATGCTGCAGAGAAGGATACTCCCAATCATCACTAAGTCAAAGCACATGCACACTTAAAGCACTTTTATCCAAGACTTTAAAAGATACTTTACGTGCAGTAATGAATGGTATCTCATCAGACCTCTGCAAAGCAAAGCTGCCTCAACTCTTTTCAGAGACCATCTCTATGTTCCAGTTTCCTTTGATTACAGCACGTGTCAGATGCACAGTTTCCTCTTTGGGAATGAGAGTTCGAGAAAACAAAAAGTGATGAGAATTGAGGAAGAACAGATCTCTGTTCCTCCCCTGCTGTTCCCACTTCCGTAAGTGAGGGCTTGGACAGGATTCCCCAGGAACAACTGCACCAGAGATACTGGCCCAGGATTCAGGGGGGGGGGGTTTGTTGTTTTTGGGGTTTTTTTGTTTGGGTTATTTTTTTTTTCAGCATATCTGTTCACTGTTACAGGTTTTACATGAGAACCTGCAATTCTTCTTTCATCCAAGAGGAAAGAGCAGCAGCAAAGCAGGTTTGCAGGGTCATTGGGAATTTGCAATCCACAAACCTGGAGAAGAATCCTCCCTAAACAAACGGGCTCAGTTACACAGCAACTGAGCCCATTACCCCACTGCCCCAGAGGCAGCTGGTACCAAATGTGATGTGAATGCACCAAGGTGCCAAAATATGCTTCTTGTCATAATTCCATGACTCAGGCCTGGACTGCAACCTCAAAAGAAGAGTTAGGCATTCTTTCTGCCACATCCGGACTCCCCAAGAACAACAAAGCAGGATTTAAAACTGCAGCATTGTCTCGTCTCACACCCTTTGAGGAAACAGTGCAGCAAACTACTTCAAAATCTTCTAGACAGATACAAAATTTAAAAGCAAATAGCCAGGTACAAATATGCCAAATAATAATGTACAAAAATGGGAAGTTGTGAGGCAAAGCAAAGGAGGGGAGAGACAATTCTTTAATTGCTGTAAATAAGATTAGCATCTGTAGACAGCAGTGCCAGAATAAATTGCAAATCCCTCTCAAGAGCTGGAGAAGTTCATTGCCTACTAGTCTATCTATATCCCAGAGCCTTTTAGCATTGAAACTGCTGGAGACAAATACGAATACAGGTATTAAAGTCTCCATGCATCTCAAACATTTGGACTGAAAAAGCTGGTGTCCAAACATAAGCAAATGTACCTCCACCCAACGACAGAAGAAAGTCCCCATCCAACACTCTTAAGGAAAAATATAGCTTTGTACCCAACAGCTTTCCTTCAGTTTGTGCATACTGTTCCTATTCTCATTATCTCTTTGATTCATCCTTTTTCCATTCCTGTCCCCACCAACCCACTACCGCCTGATACAGATCTGCTCCTGAGATTGGTTGGAAAAGAGGCATTCCAACCATAGCATAACATTAGCATAACATTTTTGCATTCAAATAATCACCTCTTTTTTTTTTTTGTTCCTATCCCATGATGAGCAGATAGAGCACCTCTGTTCAGAAATGCAGTTTCAAAATGCCACTGTTTTGTGGAACAGAGTTCCACAATTTCTGTCTTTTCAGAAGCCAGATAATGTCAAGTATTTACTAAACCAAACACAGATGATGACCCACAGTCTGCAGCCAGCCTGAACAGCCAATGCTAATAAATTCCACACATGAGGTTTAAGAATCTTATTGAGATACAAGCACTTTAATGAAGAAAATGTATTTCTGCAGCCAGGAGATTGATGTGTGTGAACCTGGACTACAGAAGCTCCGATTTGTCTGAAGGTACTTTGGTAGGACTGAGATTGTCTGCTAAACATCTGTATTCCTTACATGGATTTTGGTCAATGCAATAAACAAACATTAGATAGTTTAAACAAATGATCCATATTCAACAGCACTCTCTTACTTAGGAAGACAGCAGCCAGTTTCAGGGCATTGTGCATTACCATGATTTTAGAAGCTGCTTTACATTGCATAAAATATCCCCCCTCACTCAGGCCTTGGGCAAGTACACGCACACCAGGTGTAAACACTCAAGTGGACTCAGTGAGCGTCAGCAAGAGCTTCCTATTGCTCATGCAGTAAGTGGAAGAGATTCTGGAACATGTGTTCTCAAAGGCCACCAGGAACAATCTGTTTCTTGGGATTTATCAAAAAATATCGCTACCAAATTTCAATGGAAACATCCACAGAGACAAGGTGGTTCAGCAGATCAATTGCGAATCAAGTATTGCGAACAGCTTGCAAGGCACTGGGATGAACATTTCTCTGATTACTTCCTCAAAGAGCAGCCTGCAGAAGTGATGGCCACACACTCTCTGAGCAAAGGAGAACGAGTATCTGACAAAACTGGATTGCAAATGAGCTTCCCTGCTACAGCCCAAACCCCAGTGGTGCTGGAAATCCTGTCCTGCAGCCCTGTAGGAAGGGATCCAACCTCATGGCTGTGCATCAGGTTTAACCACCAGATAGACCAGACCAGGCATACCCTACTCTTCTCTGCCTGTACTTGCCTTGCCTGTTGTCTCCTCTGTTTTACAGCTGCTGCTTGCAACCAGCTCTGCTTTATGCTGTAAACAACCAAATCATTTTGATGCTACCCAAAAGCGAGAAAAGTAGAACAGAAAGACAGATTTCCTCTTACTGTTGCTTTTTGAACAATGAGGATTTATTTATAACATTGTTAGGTTCACTGTTGTGAGGCAGCAGTGCCCTTTCCCAGCTGACAGAGCCTCTCTACCAATGACAGCCTCGCAGCAGCCTGCAGGATTTTATTGCCTGAGGAGGCTTAACCTAGTTTCTCGTGTGGTTAATAAAAGTTGACAGTGAATGAGATTTGCTGTTGCTGCTGTTCTCTAGGACTCTATGCAAAGGCTGAAGGACCCAGCAACACATGAGCGGCTCCATCTCCTTAAGGCAGATTTACTTAAAAATGAGTGGTTGCAAAGTCATCTTCCCTCATTGAAAACAAAGCACAACATCTTAACCAGAGTCTGGGGGATTTACGGTCAGGTTCAAAAGCTGCCCTTGTCACCACCTCAGGGTTGCGTGATTGAGGTGTTCAAAGGAGAACACCCTGCTCCCTAGGCAGGAGAGCAAAATTCTTCTTTGCCCATTGGTGCCGAAGGGCACTACAGGGATTTGTGTTCTGCCTTCCTTCCTCATCACTTAGATGATCTTCCAGGGTTGTTCAGCCTGGAGAAGAGAAGACTCTGGGGAGACCTCATAGCAACCTTCCAGTACCTAAAGGGGCTACAAGAAAGCTGGAGAGGGACTGTTCAGAGGTTTCTAGAAATAGGACTAAGGGCAGTGGGTATAAACTGGAGAGGGGCAGATTTAGGCTAGAGATAAGGATTAATTTCTTCATGATAAGAGTGGTGAGGCACTGGCACAGGTTACCCAGAGAAGCTGTGGCTGCCCTATCCCTGTAGGTGTTCAAGGTCAGGTTGGATGAGGCTTAGAGATGCCTGATTTAGTGGAAGGTTTCCCTGCCTTTGGCAGGGGAGGGTGGAATTAGATGATCTTTAAGGTCCCTTCCAACCCAACCCATTCTATAATTCTGTGATTCTTTCCACCTTTGCAAGCACCATTGGACAATGTGGGGCATCCTCTCAGTTTGGAGCAATTTGATTGCTCCACAGTCTCTAGGACTGAGGGACAGCCTTCAGATACACAGGTAACTGGGCCAGCGTCACACACACCTGGCCCTTACTCACATGGGCTCACATCAGCACAGTACAGCTGAAGGACTCAACTCTGCCCTTCCTACCTCCCTCGCTTCAGCACACGTCCATCAAGAGCAGCTCTGGCCAAACATGACACGAGAGTCCAAAGAAGTGGTAAAAACAGATTTGTAGGTCTTTGAGCTGCTCAAAGCAGCGCAGAGAATATGGAGCAGAAGTGTTTTAGGAAAGGTTGATAAAGGGTCACTACACTGAGATGTTTCAGACTTTTGGCACCTTCCTACAGGTCTTAAGTTTCACAGGATGCTCCCTGCATTGACCCAAGCCTCCCAAGCGGAGCTACTGCCAAAGAGCTTCACTGAAACTTTGTAGCAGCAGTGGGGAAATTCATAGAATCATAGAACAACCAGGTTGGAAGAGACCCACCGGATCATCGAGTCCAACCATTCCGATCAAACATTAAACCATGTCCCTCAGGACCTCATCTACCTGTGCCTTAAATACCTCCAGGGAAAGTGACTCAACCACCTCCCTGGGCAGCCTATTCCAATGCCCAACGACCCTTTCCGTGAAAAACTTCCTCCTAATCTCTAGCCTAAATCTCCCCTGATGGAGCTTGAGGCCATTCCCTCTTGTCCTGTGCCAAAAGTCAATGCAAAAAACAAAACAAAACAAAAAACAACTAAGGAGAGGGCTGTGTGTATGACAGTGTTCATCAGTCAAATCAGGTGGAGCTGGTGTATATTACGTGCATTGGATTAAACTCCCTGCAGCGAGCCTTCCCTACCTTTCCACCTCCTCAAGGCTAATTTAAAAGCTGTTCTTCGCAGCATATATCATCACCATGAGAAAAAAACCCAAAAAAAAATCAAATTCTGTTCTGTGAAAAGGAGGAAACTGGAACAAGGGAACTGGCAGAAAACTTGTCTTGCTGCCATCTCTGGTTTTCCTAAGAAAACTTGTGCTTAAGGGCACCCAGTCAAAGAAAACAGAGCGGCTAGCAGGATGCACAGCTTGAGCCCTTCCCAAGGAGGGTCATCAGGCAAGTAGAAATTTGTCTGCTCAGAAAGGGAAAGACACATTCCAGATGTGTAAAAAAAAAGGAAGTAGGCTAGTACATATAGGTGGACACAGAGATAACTGTAGCACACAGAGAAGCAGACACCAAGTATTTTCTCTGTGGATACCTTACACTTAGAGTGCCTCTTCTGTACATACAAGCCCCCAGATCTTACCTGTGAGGGACAAGAGCGGTAACCTCCCCTACCCTGACAAAGCAGAAAGCATCAGCTTACTAACACAATACAGTCCTTGCTCAACAAAATGCTTAACACATGTCCGTGGTTACTCTTGCTCTAGCCTTTGCCAACTGAGGGAGTGAGGCTGATGTGAATGCCACCTCCAACACAAAACTTCAGGCAAAGCCAGAATGAAGCAAGCAGGATAAAAAAATCACATTCAACTCACATAGGTTTGGGGCCCGCGCCTTTGTGTCCCACATGAAATGACTTTTTCTTTGGCCAGGTCTAAATAAGATAAACCTTTTCCTCTCAAGGTTAAAGTGAATGCTGTGCATTTTTTTAAAACTTTCCAGAAAGTCACTTGCTGGTCCTTGCTTCAAGGGCGTTACTCCTCCCTGCCAGGCTCAGTTCTGCTCTAGATAGACTGGGCATGTCTTCAGCTTCGTTGCCAGAAGCTGTTTTCATCCATATGAATTGGATCACAAAAGTGTAGTGCTGGCACTATCAAAAATAGAGGGGTTGGTTCTCACCAATCCCACAGTGTGGGGGTTCCCAGGTTGTAGAAGCCACTTCCCATTTCTGTCATCATTTCTCTAGCAATGGAGCCGAGAGCCCCATCTTGAACCAGGACCCGCTTCATGCCAGGTGAGGATATTCAGAAGCTCATATAAACTTTCCTGTTAATAAAGGTCTAAATTCAGATGCAGCACAAAGATCAGCTCATGCAGGTTAATGGAAAATCCCACAGCATTTTTTCACAAGTCTATAAAAACTTCAGAAGCTCTTGAAGGCTGTCCTTAGGGACTACTTAAAGAAGAGACACCAGGACATTAAAGATGCCATCTTCTACCTGAGACTATTGAGACTGATGATTCTTATGGGTTTATATCTGTAGCAGTTTAGATAGAAAAAAATTCTTAAAATGGCATATGGAATTTAATCCCTGAGGGCACTAGGCTTCTGGTATTGACAACAAAATAAAGTATTATTTTCCTGATCTTTTCTAGGCTCATTTTTTTTAATATTTCCTCTTCTTAGGTGAAAGTCTGATATTTTAAAACTTTCATCAAACATTTGCCATTATAATATCAAAATCAACCAAAACACTTTTTAGATTTTATGCAGGAGATTAAGGAGAACATTTTGTAAGTAAGCTGTAGTAAAGAAAGGTAATTTAAAAAAAAAAAAAAAAGCTGGAGATGCAATTCTCCATGTGGCATATTAAATACCAGCTGCTTGGTGGTTACTGTTGGGTGTCTTGCACCTTCCTGGCCATGCACTGTTACTCACCAAGCCTGCTGTTCTCCAAGATGTTCTGTGCATCTGTGTGTGTTGGTCCAGCCTCAGGTATGAGCTACCCTGGGCACTTCAGCTGGAAACCCTTAGCCAGCATGGACTTGAAGGGCAAGATAACCCAGTGACCAAATGCCTAAGGAAAGATCAAAGGAATGAGATGAACTCTGAGTCACAGTTCTTTCACCTGCCCCCCAAGCTCCCATCAATCTCTGTCTTGGAGACTTCCTACTTCATGTTTTGCATGTTTGCATGTATTACAGCCCTTATTTTCCCTGAAAGGGCTTTTATATCCATGGTGTAATTTTCAACAGTATTTAGTACTTTTGTCTTAAACTTGGTACCTGTATCATTCTTTATTTTATTTTTGCCTTCTCATTCACTGTTTGTAAAGAACAACAAAGAGTTAAGTCCCCAGCCACATTCTCACTGCTGTTCACGATCAAAGCTCTTCTTGTACAGTCACCATGCCTTTCCAGCTCAAATCAGATGGAGCTAGACAATTTCTGCCCCTTGCTGATAAAAGATGTTAAATTAGCAGGGAAAGAAAGCAGGACATGGCTTGTAGTTGAGCTATGTCTGCCTCCCTTATTCCATTTTCCCCAGGTCTCTCAAGATTTACCAGCACGCTGTGTGAATACTTGGATCTATTTCAGCACTTATTCCTGTTCTGAAAAATGGGAACCACAACAGGTCAGCGATCTCAGGTTGGACAATCAATGTTTGGGATATTCCTTGAACAAACTGAGATCCTCGAGAGTATCTGTTTGGATTGGCAGCCTGCAAGCACTGTTTGTGGACACGTAAACATGCTTTGTTTGTGGCTTTCATCCAAAAAAAAAAAAAACAAAGCCCAAAATCACCTACTGGCCCAACACTGGTTTACCTTGCTATGCTGGATTTGCTGGAAGCCAAGGAAGACGTGCCACCTCTCAGGATCACTGACAGAGCCTCTCAGAGTGCTTACTAAAGGCAGTCGTCTCTATTACAAAGCCCAAAGCACAACATGAGTGTGAATCTTAAAAAAATATAATAGATGTAAGGGCCTCGTCCTATTTTCACTGAAGAGGAGGAAACTCATTCCTCGCCATCCCTCCATCTACCCCAAGGACAGCTCAGGGAAGAGCTGTAGCAATAGACGTTCTGAGAAATTTCCTTCTCATCGAGTTTAAGAGGTTCAGTCTGTAAGGGGAAAAGTTAAGAGCTGACAGCATTATACTCCAGCAGCTCTGATATAAAGAAGAATATTGTAAGGAATGAAACTTGATTAGCAGACTAAACGTCTGTGAGTTGAAGTTGGACATTCAGCCTGAAACAACTACTCATTAAAACAATCTTATATGGGAACAGCTGACAAGAAGAGAATTAGATCATTTGAAGAGTAAGATTTCAGGAAAGCAGTAACAAGACAAAGGAAATGATTTTAAGCTGAAAGAGGGGAGATTTAGATTAGATATAAAGAAGACATTTTTTTTCCGTGAGGGTGGTGAGGCACTGGCACAGGTTGCCCAGCGAAGTTGTGGATGCCCCATCCCTGAATGTGTTCAAGGCCAGGTTGGATGAGGCTTAGAGACGCCTGATTTAGTGGAAGGTGTCCCTGCTCATGACCAGTGGGTTAGAACTGGATGATCTTTAAGATTCCTTCCAACTCAAACCATTCTATGCTTTCCTAATTCTCAAATTCATCCATTTAACTGCCTAGATTTTACTTTTAGAAACTGACTGTCCTAAACACGTCTACAAATTGTATCCAAGTCTTTTACATACAAGCTGAATGCTCTTGTTGGAGGTCACATCCAGAAAGAAGCCAAGTGCTGTTGAAGGTGTTACAGCTTATGTTGTAGAGCATAGGACAACTAGATCTCATTTTACCTTGAACTGTGAATTTACTGACCGTGAATTACACTCTAAGCTGCAGTTCTGCAGCTGCTTCTCCACACCCTCTCTCTTTGCACCTCTTTCTCTGCCACTACATTTCTATTTTTAACTTTTCTACTTAAGACATCAAGGAAATCAGTCATCTTTTGCAGCTCCTACTATGATGGAAGCCCTGACCCTCATCAGTGACCTAAAGATGCCACCCTCTCTCAAATAACTCGTCCAATAGGAAAAGTAAAAGCAACACCTTCCTACAGTTCGGAAACCAGCTGGCAGAGCACCTAACTCCAGTATAGTTTGCACCGTACCACACAAAACACAAACCGCATGCAAGAAAGAGTATTTTCTTCCTCAAGATGTTCTAAATAAAAGTGTTATGTCACTTCCAAGTAGGAAAGTCCCTATCATCTTGATGTGGCAATCAAGACTTTGATGCAACTTAAAAAATGTTTCTCTCTTGCTCCCTCTTCCCCCCTCTTGCCACGACAGGTGCTGCCAGCTTAAGAGTCAGATTTTAGCAATAAGGTTGTTTTGGTATAAGCAATAATTGTTACTGTTAAAGGCATCTGAACTGGAAAGCAAAATAGAACATCCCTCAGCTCAGGCACTCTCATGAAAACAAGAGGATTGATTTTACAGTCTAGTTAAGCCAAGCTCAAATGGTTTTGAGCTACTGAAAGTAAAAACACTCTTTCAGCGTCAGTGGGTGTTTTTGCCAATTTTCATTACTCCCCACACTGGCTCACCATGAGGCACACCTAATGCTCCTTTCAACTGTTACTGGGTCACAGATCAGCACAGGGCAGTCACCAAAGTGTACCCGAAGTCTTACAGGGATAAGCAAGGAGGAGCAATACCTTAAGCAGATGCTAGATCCCACTGCTCCACAGGATGGGCAAGCTGCCTTTATGTTTCACTGGTGCTGGCGATGTTCACCATCTCCCCCATCACGTGCTTCTGGTTATGGAACTCCAGCTCTCTAAACCCTTCACAAGGCCAGCTCAGCTCTCCAAAACAGACAGAAAAAAAAGTTAATCTTGTCTTGCTTTATTCACCTAATTGTTTCACAAAACAAGCACCAATGGTAGCATAAGGGAGGAAAGGCATGATCAGCATTCCTCTCCTCAGCAGCAGCAAGAAATAGGCTCCAATGAGCACAGAGCTGCCACCTAGGAATCTCTCTCATCTTCACTTCAAAAACAATTTGCTGGACAGGAAGAAAGGTGGGACAGAAGTTAAGAGAAAAGCATTTTGCAGAAGTGGTGCTTGCCATGCAGTCGGAGTACAACAGACTCTTGGTATTCATTTTCCAGTCTTCTTTTTACCACAATGACCAGATTACCAAAGTTGAGATTTAAATAATACAGATATGGCAGAAAAGATGGCTATCCACTGCGTCCAGATCCTTAACAACAACAACAAAAATGAAACAGAATACCCCAAATTTGTGGATTTAAAACATCTGCTGGGTAGAAGCAGGGACTTGAAATCAAACAGGGCCCACTTACTGCAAACAGAGCAACAACACGCTGCTGTACTGCAAGAAATCAAATCACAAGGTTATTTTGCAGCCATTCAGAAAACCTCTTGGAGGGCTGCACAGAAAGAACAGCTGTGATCTGACTTTATTCCCAATATTTAAGCTTGATTACTAGCAGTTCTTAAAATAGCTTCTGGATGTTAAGCTGTAAATAAAACACGCAATTTAACAAAAGATGCAACCCCAACATTTGTGCTCATTCTATAATCACAGTTTATTATCCCAGAGGTTTGGTTTTCTTTCAGTCATTTCTACTAATTTGAAACCATTCTGTACAAGTGTCTTGCTGGAGTGTTCTATAACAAGTTATTGCTATGAAATTATTCATTGTATTTCAGGCCAAATGAGGACACCTGCTTGTAACTCTTGGATGACATAGATTTTAGATGTATATCAAATACAGAAGCTCTCTAAGTAAGGCAAAGTAGATGCTATTATTTATGTATAGAAACATAACCTTTTAAAATAACTAAGGCTATGGTAGTAATATCCCAGAGAGGAACTGGACGATGCTCTGTAGAACTCACTTTGAAAAAGACAAGTCCTTATCTCAAGCAGATTACAGCCCTTTAATCTCTCCCAATATTTAGCTTCCTTTTGAAATGCACGTAGGCATCTTCTGGAAAATTCAGGATTTAAAATATGGATTTATTTAAAACACAAAGAAGAAAGATTAGAAGTTCCCTTACAAAAGGGGTATAAACTATCTGGTTTTACAAAGAGCAGCAGGGAAGCAGGGTAAACCCTGCATAGAAAACCCTGCATAGAGACTGGCTAAAAAGCACGACCTGGAATTCCACAATATTAATTACACTGAATGGGAAATTTTTTTTCATATACATACTTCGCTATAAGACAAAGGAAACCAAAAGGAGTTCTGGTAACAAGTAGTGCAAAATTTGCTGGGCAGTTCATTCAGTTCAGATGTTCACACTACGTAGATTACTGTGAAGAGTACACACAGAAAATGCCTAAGACTCTGTGCAGAGACATGAGGCAGAGATTTCTACATTTAACACTGGATTAGACTGAAAGCTCCCACTGCCAGAAACCTATTGTATTTATCTTTTAGTATTACCTGTTAGCTCACAGATGTCAAAGGGCATTTAAGACGGAGAATCCTCATTTGAGTTCTAAGATATGATCTGCAAATGTAAGGTTGCCTCTTATTTACTTAAGTCTAACAGGTTTGGGGTTTTTTCCATTTTTGCCAACCATAAATATTTAAAAAAAAAAAAAAAAAATCTATTTACTTGAGACTTTTTGAAAGGTGCCAACTAGTCACTAACTACTGGCACACAGGGAGAGTAAGTTTGCTCCCAAAAACTTCTTTCCTGTAGCCTTATTACAGGTAAAAACCTTTAGGTAGTGGAAGTGTTTAAATCTTCCCAAAAGTGCTTCTGCACGTTCTGCTAGCTGATTATGTCCCTGGGGCTAACTCTAAAGCTACAGTTCTCTGACTAGGAACAAAGATCCCAGTCCTGCATGCCACAGAGTAGAAAAGAAGACTATGTTATAAGAACTGACTTGAGGTGTGTCTGACGCTGGACAAAACATCACAGATAAGATTTTTTTTACCTCATCCATTCTCCTGCTTCCCATTTCACCTCCCAGAGACCATTACACCATCCTCTATCTGTTTGACTTGCAGCCTGCCTTTGCCAGGGTGATGCTGTAATGTGGGATGCCCTGGCTGCAACCCCACTTACTTTTACAGCAGTAAGAGCATCTCACACTTTCACATTGTCCATCACCTGCCATGGAGAATCTGATCTCCCCAACCATGCAACTGAAAATTCATTTGCAAGCTCTCTGAACTAAACCTATGAAGCTTTTGCTCAGCAAAATACCTTTTCCTAAACAAACGAACCAAAAAAGTAGTTTTTTTCCATTTAAAGATGTAGTATTTAAGATCTAGCTTCGAGAGCACCACAGACATCTGAATTGCTACGCTGCACAAGGGAGAGCAGAAAGACAACACAAGCAGATGAGGACAGGAACCCAAATCGACTATGAGACCCGCTGAACTCTAGGAAACAACCAGGTGAACTGAAGCATTTGAAGACTACTTCCATCTACAAGCTCCAAGCAGACTTCTTGGTTTTACTCAGTTATATTAACCACCACACATTTATCTATAAAGCGTTCTTCTTTATTTAAGTTAAACAATTTTTCAAGGATGGTTTCCATCTATAAAATGAACAAAGTACAAGCTCTGTACAGCAGACTTTTCAAACCAACTGAAAAAAACTGTTTCCAAACCATGTTTTGAAAATCTGCAAAACAAACAATATCACCATTCTTGCTCTGAAGACGGTAAGAAAAGTTCTCAGGAGACTCCATTGCAATTTGTTTCAAGGGCTCTTAATTTATCTTGCAAATGGGCGAATTTCTTCAACATTAAAAAACCCTAAAATCACAGTAAATTACTTTGGCACACTGTCATGTAAACATAACAAAAGGATATCACTTCTTGTCTGTTCTCTCAAAGAAAAGCAACATATAACTCCTATATTAAAACTCCTATGCACAGCATCCACGGGGAATTCATGAAAACATTCCTACTTTTTATGACAGCAGTTGACATTAAAGACTTGAGAGGTGGAATATGGATTTTTTTACTAGCAAGTCTGATTCAGAGATGAGAGGAAGGTCAATATTCAGAGTCGCTACTGCTGATTTCAGTTAGCACTACTCTTACTATGACCAACGTTGCAAATGAAAATACCTCCATGGTAGAAGGTAAGTGGCTGGGATTTTTTTCTTTTAAATTCTGTTTCTAAAAACCTTGAACAACTGACTTACTTCTCAGCCAATGTTCCAGAATTTTTCCCCAGAATATGAAGAAATCTACTATTATTTTTATGAATCACATTCAAGTTCTCAGCCAGGTTAAAACACTACAGATAGGGAGAGAGAGAGAGACTAAAAGTTGAAAGTGTTTATCCACTGCATGGCCTCTAAACCAGGCAAGTTTTTGGAAAAAGCATGTTGTGAAGAAGGAAAAAAGTATTAATTATTCATAAAAACAAGTCAGATGATGGATGGAAGAAACTGGATTTAATGCCTCCATCCAAAAGGTATGCAGGTATTTGCAAGTCATAACTTCAGACACAAAAGGTTTTTATGGGCACACTGACTGGCACAGTTACAGCCATTTTGCCCAGGAGAGTACAACCTCTACACCTAATGTATAGATGCAGCCAAAGGAAACAAAAAAAAATACTTTCAGGATCCAAGAAAGAGGGCAACTGCACCAGCATATTGCAGTATAGCAGATGTTTTTACATCGCCTTATCATCAACCCTTACATTTTCCCAAGATCCATCATCTTATAAAAACCACTTCCCAGCACTGCATGTCTGCATTTATTTTTGTCACTGTTGTTTCACTTACTAGTATTTATTTACCTTTCCTTTTCATTTGAAAAGCTAATTGAAGCATTTGCTTTTAATAAGAAAGAATATAGTCTATGCAAACTTAAGAAAGGACAGGTCAAAGTTGGGGTTAACTTTGACACTATTATTTTAATATAAAGATGACATCAGCCAGACCGAAGCTGCAAAATGCACAGGTTCTATGGTTAAGAACACATAGGATCTGCTGGTATCCAGGCTGATTCCCAGAGGCAAGCCTGAACCCATTCCAAAGCTCCATTTAAAGAAACAAAACTGAATAAATTCCCCAGTAATAAATCTACAAATTAAGCAAGTGCAATTCAGAGATATTACATAGCTGCTCATCCTTGCAAACTAAACATCAGCTTTTGTGCTGTTGACAGTGACGTTCCTATTCTATCTTATTTCTACAATTCAAAAGGGGAGTTTGAGACAAAGAATTTTTTTCTCACTAGGGCTCAGAATAAAATTGCGCTGAACCCATATGGCTGCATGGAAGACCTGCCTTGTTTATATAATTTCATAACAAAGGAAGAATTATTTTAAAGACAAAGTACTACAGAAATGATCAACACAAATATAGAGTACAAGTTTAACATTATCCAGAACACATGTAATGAGTTTCCAAGTTGGAATAAACAATCTGAGCAATCATCTGTGCAGATGCATTGGCTTATTCTGCTGTTTACTTTCTCCTCCTGAGTTTCATGATCTCCAGTGAGGGTGAAGTGTTAAGAAGTCGATCCAGTTTGCAAAGCAAAAGCATCCAGTGTTAGCACGGACATTGTACCCAGCAGCACAAAATCCGTACCTTCATAAAGTTTCATTCTCCTAGCATTCCAATCCAATTTTGGGTTATGCATATGTCAATCACTTAGTTGAAAATCATAGGATGATGAAAACAGATATAAAACATTGGGAGATGACAATATATATTTTATATATTTATATTTAGAGTCCATCATAGAAAAGTTCATACTCAAATTACCAAGTACACACAGGAGAAAAGAAACCTTTAAAATGACCCTTCTGTTTCTGGAAACAACAAACCATGACTTCTATGCAAATGGAGTTTTCAAATGACCTTCTCCTAGTAATTTTTCCCCACCCTCCCTCCCACACCCTGTTCCCCACAGGTGTTTCTTCAGATCCTTTTTTTATCATACATAAATTGTTCTTAGAGTTAGCTGCTGTGCAAGTACATAATGAAGACATAAAAGAACCGTTAAAGTCTTCACACCAATAAGGAATTGTGCTGCAGTCATGTTCAGCGACATCCTTGCAGTGCTCCAAGTCCCCTGGATCCCTGGTGTCTGCTTCAGCACTTTCCTACTTTCAGATAAAGGTGGAATACTGAGGTATATAAGTTCCGTGGAGAGTTTTAAGAAATACATCAGTAATTCAATCAAAACTTTGCCCAACGTCTATGAATCAAAACAGCATTTTGTTTGTAAGTCCTTCTACTGCTGCAGATTAAGCGTGAATTTCCACTGTTGTGACAAAGAAGGACTGCAGATCTCAACGGTGAGACCATCATTTTTGGCATTTCGGCTGTCTAGACAGAGGTTGCTGCCAACGTGCCTCAGTTTAGAATTGCTTTCAATTTGTTCCCATTTCTGGAAGAGAAAATACAGTTACTGAGTTGGAAAAGCAGTAAAAGGATGAATTCCACATCCTGTCCTTTGAAGTTTTAATAAGCTTCCCTGGCCTGTGCTTGGGAAAGCTGTGAAAACTGTAATAATAGTATGCAGTTTAGATGATCCTTGTATTAGAGCATATACGTTATGGCAAGCTTTGCCAAAGCAAGTGTTCATTCAGCTAACACACTGCAACAGATATAGAATATGCCAAATCATTTTCCTCTACAGTAGCTCTTCTCAAACATGCTGACACACCACATTACCTGGGTAAGCCTTCAGTCTAGTGAAAAAAATTTTAAAAAACCCCAGACAAGAACACAGAGAAGGAAAAAGCACAATCACTGAAGACAAGTTTACAGAAATCGGACACCTTTCAATTATACAGAAGACAGCCAGTCAAAGCTTCTGTGTGATCAGAAGCTTTTTGCCCGAGATGATGCCAAGGATAGGCTAAATCTCAAAAAAAAAAAAAAGAAAGAAAAAAGTAGGCTTGGTTGTATTTCTAATATTTTGTGCCCTTAAATCTTATCAAAGAAATCTTGCTTCCTTAGTTTCCTTTTCTGAACAGGGGAAAGAATATTCTTTTATCAAGGAATAGCATTTCAGAATGCTATTCTGCAAAATATATTCAGAATGCTTCAAAAACTGAGATACAGAAACAGTGAAGCTGGCAGACGATGAGAACTGATGACTTGGCAGAAAGCTGAATTGTTACATGACTAGATCAAAAAGGTGGTATGACTCTGCAAATGTGATTTTCCTCAGGCATGGGAAATACATGAAGTTACAGTGCTGCGTTAATAAAAATGAGCTAAAGGAGCCTAGTGCTGTCACAAACAGGTCACAGCTGGAAGGAAGAAAGAAAAGACAAGCAACGCTCTTTCGAGACACAGCCTCCAATCTTCAAACTTCACTGATAAGAATTCTCAAAAATACACTGTAGACTATTAATATATCCTATTTCAGAAAAGGGAGGCAGCAGTAAAGACTGTTACAAAACAGCACTGTTGGGTCAAACCTTTACATGAGGTCACTATTGGGATAAAAATCTCTATATTTTCATAAAGGATTGTCACGAGCTTATGTAAACAAAAACTGAGTACACAAGCTTGTTTCTGCTGCTCTGCCCAGATGTCACGCATCCTACCTTTACATGCAGAAACAACAGTGAGACAGAGTAGAGTCAAACAGATAAGATATGACTACCAGAGTATATTCTTGCATTCTCATCAGAACTGTTGCTTTCCCCACTGTTCCCAGAGTGCATTCGCAACATACTAACCTGTCTGCTGTCATTTTCCCTACAGCCCTGAAGTTTTATTAGTGAACCAGGTGCTCTGTCCACAACAGTAAGGCACAAATCCATGTGTTTCACCGACTTGTCCTTTGTTAAGGCCCATTCCTAGAAAAAAAGGAAAAAAGTGTACAAAATTGTGTATACTAACACATGCATAAAGTGCACATGCAACCTCTGTGTATGTAGCACAGGTTGAAATCCTGTAAATAGCTATGTATAAACATTAGAATGGTTCATTGCTTCCCACAATGCAAAAGAGGAAAGAACACCCTTTTCAAACACAGTAATTCTAACTGCTTCAGTTGTCTCCAAGCCTGCTCAGAACTGGGCTAGCTGTTTGCTCCCTCTGCTGGCTTTATACAGACACAGGTCCTCAGGTATAAAATATTTGTCCAGTTATAATTTTATGTATCTCCATATACATATCTCCATACACCTATGTGTGTGTATTGCAACCCTTATATCTTCTGTGTAGGAGCAAAATACAGATAATTGTATATATAAAACCCCTAAAAGCTTGGTCTGCCACCCTCTACACACACTAAACAGCATACAAGGTCTGACAAAAAAAAAAAAAATAAAAGAAGACAACCCTATAGTTCGGGAACCAAGAGTTGGATGGAAGAGAGAAATAGTTATAGAGCATGTTCTAGCCTGCCACAGTGAGACAAGGCTCAAATCAATCGCTCCATTCAGTACAAGTGGACACACGTTCAAATATAGACATTCTGTTACCCTCAGTCAGAAAACGTTGGTGCACAAGATTGAAGAGCACGCTGACATCAAGACAACACATCAGCCCACAACACTTTGTCTGAGAAGTAGTTTTTAACTAATAAGATCACTGTGCTTGAGAACCAGCCCTATTCACCACACCTGGCTCCCTCTTCCCAAAGATCAAGTCAATGCTCTAAGGAATCCATTTTGTTGTCAGTAGAAGATGTGAACGCAAAATTGATGAACATCCTCAACAGCCTTTCAGAAAGTATTTGTGCAATTACTCTGAAAATTGCTGGCACTGTATGCAGCTGTGTGTCAACACAGAAGGGAACTATTTTGAAGGTGATTGGAGCTCATTTTAATTTGTTAAATGAAAAGAACTGCAGGCACAGTCTCAGTTTTTCTGTCAGACTTCATATATGCCACAGTGAGGAAATGGTAATTGTTAGAGACCACCAGAGAGCAATACATAAGAGGGTCAAACTCAAGGGTAGAGGGAAAAATGTTACTTTCTATCCAAGGCATGAGATCTAACAGTTTCCTTTAAATGCACTTAAATAGAGAGCAAGGAAAAGCCTTCTTGCATGTATTGTTGCCCAGCTTGTTTGATATCAGCATCCTCCTATGCAGGGTCTGATGTTTAGACTCTCTCCTTGTCTTTCTCCCTGAAGTCTGGTCTCCAGCATTCCAATTGGTCTTCATTTGTCTAATTATCCTTTCAAGAAGGAAGCTGATCTATCAACTAAAGCCATGCTCATTATCCAAATCATGCTTGCCACTACTTATAATGGCACAATTAGCTATACTGAATCGTGTTTAGTTGCTGGAGAGCTTGTATGTCTAGGGTTTTGTATTATACAGGTCAAGTCTAGTTATTTTGCAAGCAGTGTTTCAGAAAGAAATTGAACAACTAAATCCATCTCTTAACTTCTGATACCCTAACTGAATTTTTTGCTTTCATGATCACTTTTAAACTCAGCAGACTCAACAGCAACTAAATTCCTTGGAGAACAGAGCCTCAAGAAACAATCAGAACCTCTAACACATGTGATTAGAAGTAATCACCACTGTATAGGTAGCAAGCCATTAGATAGGCACTATGTTATGCAACTACTAGAACAATAACTACTATGCAAAACAAAGCAAATGCAAGAGAACTTTGTGTATTTCTTTGTTTCCCAAACCCTTAAGCAGAAAACTTTTCCTTTTACACTTAATACATTGATCTCGGAGGACAGCAAAATTATTTGTATTCTCAGCTCTGTCCAATCCATCAGATGTTAATAAGAATCATCAATAGCCACTTCCAATAATGTAACGAATTAGTCAAGTTGTTTTCAGAGCTTATTAGGAATCACAAATGCCCCTGAAGCATACAGTTCCCTTGTAAGAATTGTACAGAATAGTGATGGCTGAAAATACTACCAAGGAAACAAGTAAAACTTGTGTCTTAGAACACTGCAGTCAGTGAAAGTTAGAGCCTTGAAAATATTGCTTTATACATCTTCAACCTTCCATTAAAGGGCTTGAGAAGACACAGGTACAACAGAGATCACACAAGGAATTAATGCAATTAAAAGTCAAAGGTACTGCTTCACAAAAGCTACAAACTCTGCTGCTGGAGATATCTACGTAACGGCCCTTCAGTGTACAAAACAGCATACAGATGTTTTCCTTCAGTGATCAGGACCTATGACTAGCTATAATGGAGATAACATTAAGGAAGTTCCACTACAGGAGAAGGGAAGAAAAATTGCAAGCAGTGTATATGCTCAGGGCACACACTAGAAACAGGATAGCTCTACGTAACAACTTCAAAATCAGGACCTGTGTCATAAATCAGAAATACAGTTAGCAGAACACCACTAACTTGAAACCTTCCCTTTGCACCTAAGTGCACTTAGCTTTACCTTTAGGTCCTTATCATAACCCTACATTTTTTTATATAATCAAACACACTACAATTTCTTTGGTCCTTCAGAGGTGCACATCGGCCTTTTTAATCACTGAATTCTACCAACCTGCTGGGGGGATGGGGCAGAAATCCCATTTTGAGTCAAACTTGACATTTTAAGTTGTGTTGAGTGTAAGCCACAGTACTCTCTTCAAACTACAAGAGAAGGTCTCCTATAATATCTGAGTATTCTTAATCCTAACTCTTCCTGAAATCCTCTTGATAAAAATAGGTGCAAACCACACAGTACAGGTTTAAAGACTCTGTTCCCTATCCTCTTCCCATGCTGTTCAATCCCTTCACTTTAGTGTGAACTCTGCTAGGACATAAAAACCTGGGTTTGGCCCATACTAACTCTTAATCTGTCTGAATGCCCTCTCACAGATAGCTGTTCAGTACAACTGTGTGTTGGTTTGGTCAAGGTCAGCTTCACAGAAGAAACTACACAGAAAAGAGGGTTAAACTCAGGGAAGGAGAGTTTGAAAGAGGAAGGTAAGTTTGTGCATCTATAGAGAATACACAACCAGAATCTTCCAGGTTTTCAGCACCAAGGCAATTCTGACACATCCACCCTTTCTCCTAAAAAAAATTGTGGTGTTTTGAAAAGTTAAGTGTACTTCCATAAAAGTAACAGAAAAACTCTCCCCAGATAGATTCTCTTTAATGACAGGGAAAAGAGGACTATCTAGGAAGTATAACGGCGATGCATTAAAATCATCATGATATATCATACAGGAAATAATTTCTTTATTTTAGGCTTTGTCTGATTTTAGGGTTTTCCCATTCTAATTTAAATCAGAGCAAAACTGATACATATTCAACAGAAGATTTGTAATTGGTCAGCCTTCTATTTTAACAGATACACTTGAACCTATTGATCTCACATCTGATATAGTCAATTCTGAAAAAAATTTAGTGACAAAGCAGCACACAAACCAGCATGTACACATATATTTTGTGAACAATAACTAAGTCATAACTGCATGAATTGATTCTTTGAAATAATTAATGCTCTCATTTACAGATTTGACACATTTGCAGTTAGTTTAAGAGCAGTAGTAGAAAGGTTTTGTTGAAAACTCCCTTTTCTGTGAGTGAATAGGATATAATATTTAAGCACCTATTTTCCAGAAGAGCAAAACAAGGATCTAGAACAGACGTTTTTTATACCTCACTTTTTTATACTTTTTATGCCATCAACTGGAAATGACTAGTAGACATAATGGTAAAGCATTATTCTACTTCGATAACCTTAGGCCAAATGTTTAACACAACTGAAATATTTTCTTAAGTCAAAATCCATCCCCCACCCCCCCCCCCAAAAAAAAAAATCAAACACACCAATGCACTGCATTGAAGAAGTTTTCTGCACAAGTATAAAATTCCTTGGAAGGAAGTTACTTCCCTCTAGCATAAAAGCAAATATTTAACAAAGGAAGGGTATAATCTGATGCACAGTGAACATCTGCATTCAGATTCCAACCCTGAAAATGCAAAATTATATTGAAGGAGAAGTTATTTAGCCAATCTGCTATAAATACGCAATCTGCCGATTTGGCTTCATCTTCCTATCACACTAGTACATAGTACCTGCTTCAGCTTCACTTTTTTTTGTTTATTTTAAAAATCAGACACTGTGGAAAAAAAAAATTAATGGCATACAGACCTGGTTTCCCCCGGCATTATGACATTCATAAACTCCAACAACACCATCTGCAAAATGGCCCAAAGTGTCAAGGCAATTGGAACCCTGCTGCAAAGCCCCAAAAGCTATATCTTGATGATCAGGTACCCTAAAATAAAACCAGAAATATCTGCTTAATTCAATTTCAGTTACTTTAGGTTGTGGGTTTTGTTCGTTTGTCTTAACTCCTTGTCTTTACTCAGGGTACTTTTAAGATGACAGGTTAAAGACGAGTGATGACTACTATCTGGAAATCTCAATCATCTGAAGACAGAAAGCAATTATCTCATCATGAACTCTTCAAATGTGTAAACTTGCAAGCTTAGGACAGAATACAAAAAGACTTGTACCAGAAAATGAGAACCAACTTACAAACTCAGCACAAAAAGGGAATTAAAGATGACTTTGCATCATAACTTAAGGTCACTAAAGCTTAACACTATCAGTTAAGGTCATCAAGCCTTCTTGTTTTTTTTTCAGTAAAGCTAACAGAAGTATGACATTCTACATTTTTCCCAGACTCTTTACTGCAATGTTAGAGAAGGGGTAAAGAATTACAAAAAAGAGAAAAAAAAAAAAAAAAAAAAAGAAAACCCTGCTTTGCTGATGTCTATCTAGAATCACAGAATGGTTTGAGTTAGAAGGGAAGAAAAAAGAGTCAGAATCATCAAGGTTGGAAAAGACATCTAAGATAAGTTGAACTGTCAGCCCACCACCACCATGCCTACTAAACCATGTCCTGAAGCTTCATATCTGCATGCTTTTTGAACACTTCCAGGGATGAAGACTACCACCTCCCTGGACAGTCTGTGCCAATGTAGTACTTACTACATTATTTATTTACTACTCCTGTAGTAAATACATTTTTCCTAATTTCCAATGTAAACCTCCTATGGTACAACTTAAGGACACTTCCTCTCATTCTATGGCTTATTACTTGAGAGAAGAGACCAACATTGAACTCATTACAACCTCTTTTCAGGCAGTTGATAAGGCCACCCCCCCTTCAGCCTCCTCCAGATTAAACAGCCCTAATTCCCTCAC
The DNA here is from genome assembly GCA_033558105.1 of Coccyzus lansbergi. Classification (NCBI taxonomy): domain Eukaryota; kingdom Metazoa; phylum Chordata; class Aves; order Cuculiformes; family Coccyzidae; genus Coccyzus; species Coccyzus lansbergi. The sequence continues at coordinate 2,612,159 of JAUMJK010000221.1, forward strand.
CCACTCCACATAAACCTTGTGATATAGATCCTTCACATTAGCTTCATTATTCACCTAGTTCTAACCACTCTGCCATGGGCAGGAACATCTTCCACTAGACTGGGTTGCTCAAAGACTCATCCAGCCTAGCCTTGGAGCATCCACAGCTTCTCTGGGTAATCTTTTCCAGTGCCACATCACACTCACAGTCTAGAATTTCTTCTTTATATCTAATCTAAATCTATCCTCTTTCAGTATGAAGGCTTTACCCCTTGTCCTATCACTACATGCCTTTGTAAAAAGTCCCTCTCCTCTTGTAGGCCTCGTTTAGGTACTGGAAAGCTGCTATAAGGTCTCTGCAGAGCCTTTTCTTCTCCAGGCTGAACAACCCCAACTCTCAGCCTGCACCCACTAGAGAAGCACTCCACCCCTCTGATTGTCTTTGTAGGCCTACTCTGGACTCCAACAAGTCCATGTCTTATGCTGGGGGCCCCAGAGCTGGATGCATTACTCTAGGTGGGGTCTCATGAGAGCAGACTAGAAGGGGAGAACCAACTTCCTTGGCCTGCTGGCCACACTTGTTTCGATGCAACCCAGGATATGCTGGCTTTCTGGGATGTAAGTGCACATAGCCAGTTCACAAGCTTCTTATCAACCAACACTCCCAAGTCCTCCTCCTCAGGGCTGCTCTCAATCTCCACCCAGCCTGTATCTGTGCTTGGGATTGCCCAGACCCAGGTGCTGGACCTTGCACTTGGCCTTGTTGAACTTCAAGAGTTTAGCACAGTTTAGCCTGTTGAGATGCCTCTGGATGGCATCTCTTTCCTCCAGCACATCAAAAGACACCACAGAGCGTGGTGTGATCATCAAAATTGCTGAAGGTGCCCTCAATCCCACTGTCCATGTCTCCAAAGATATTAAACAGTGTTGGTCCCAATACTGACCCCGGAGGAATGCCATTTGTCACTGGTCCCCACTCGGGCATCAAGCCATTGACTACAACTCTTTTTGTGCAACTATCCAGCCAATTCCTTATCTACCAAGTGGTTCACCTGTGAAATCCAAGTCTCTCCAATTTAGAAACAGGATGTCATAAAAGACAATGTCAAATGCTTTGCGCAAGACCAGATAGATGAAGTTTTCTAATGTTTGCATATAAAGTCGACTTACAGAGTATGGAAATACCCAAGCAAACCTATTCAACAAAAGTACAGTTGTAGGGTAGAGTCTATGAGTTCACGTTAAACAGTAAAACAAGGGAATATTATAGTTCCCTTTTAAAACTTCAGACTGTAATATGACTATAATAATTCAAACCAGCAGAATGAGCACGAGAGATGACACAGCTTAAGACAACATTAAACTTAAGCAATGCTTATGGTAGCACATTTTCCAGGAGAGCTTGCAAGACGTACTTTTTCCTGACAAATTAAACAGAAATAAATATCCTCTGACACTTTTAAGAGAAAATAAAGAATAACTTACTTCCTCAGGATCATTCTCATTTATGAGACTCTTTAGTGTGTGGTGTTGTATATGTTTTACCAGGGTTGTAATGGTTGGTGCTTTTGCATGCCAAGCCTATATGCCACTAGCAGTTACCTGACTCTAGTGACAAAGTGCCCCCAGGAAAAAACAAGTATTCATATAAGTCACACAGAGTATCTTACCATTACACTACCAGCATTAGGTTGACAGCAGATAAACTAGCTTACAGACTCGATCTGACAGACATTAATGGGTTATTAAGCAAAAACCTTTTTATCCTTTCAAAAAGTTTTTCTTCTTGAGGATTTTTCAGTAGTTGAGATGCATTTATGTTACAGAAACTGTTAGCAACATTACTGCTCATTCTCCTTTTCTCACTTCCTCCCAAAAATTAAGGCTCATCCAGTGACAGAGAACAAGAGACAAAAAGAGCATAAGACTCAGCTTCTTAGAGTCTTAGGCATCTACCCTTGTCTGTCAAATACTAAAGGCCCTCTTGTCTGCTGACTCCCATTGCTTGTACTCTACAGGGACTCAAGTCTCCTCACTCAACTAGGCATGTGCTTAGGAAAAGGCAAAACAGGATACAGAACAGTGAAGTTTTGAGCAAATGGCTTGTGTAGGAGACAAACTTCAGGGCCAGTTAAGTTAAATCCTGTGGACACTTCCCTACAACACCTGCTAGGGCAGCTGTAGTTGCAGTAAACAGAGAAGAAAAAGCAGTTTAACTAGGAAAAAAATGTCTCTTTAAGAAAAGCTCTAATAAAAACCAAAAGCAAATAAGCCTGCATGAGGCACTGCTTTCACAAATAAAATAATTATTCTTTTCATCCAAGGAAGGAGAAAGAGAAATTGATGGTTTATGGGGTGGGCAAGAAAGAAAACTCCATACCACCTCTGATTAAGCTAAAACTCACCGTAACTCAGGATAAACATTTTCAAGATACCACTTGAATGGTTTGCAGCTAAGTCTCTTTCTGAGTTCCATTCGGCTCTGAATACTAGAGAGGGGAAAAAAAAGGAGCAGTTTTCAAAGTCCAGTTGTTGTCTTCACACACATTAAGGAATACATAGAAAACAAGAACAGTATAATTCTAGAACTATATATATCTTAAGGAGATAACACATGAGAGTTAGCACTGCTTTCACTTCAGAAGGTGCTGTCTCATGAAGAATAAACTAATAGGGCAAAGAAGCCTTTGTGACTTACTTGCCATAAGGTACATTCCTGGCTGAAGGCACTGCTGCATAATAGAAGTTTTTATACTCATCCATCCAGACTTCTGCTGCCCTGCGTGTATTTCTAGAGACAATCATATAAAACACAGATTATATTTTCTGTAGCTGCAATTTATCCTCTAGCATGATTTTAATCCTTCCTAGTACTACATAGTCAGCTGCCTCAAGCCAAACATAAGATACTCTATTAAAAGATCCAAGCAACAGAAAACCATTAGAGAGTAACATAATTTAAATCAATGCATTTAGAACAAAATTTGTCTTTTCCCCACTAATCACTGCTTCAGCTTTTCACCCAGAATTTAATATACATCTTGGAGATAATTCTGCAAACTTCATGGAAGTTGTTAGAGGGTTGGTTGGTTGTGTTTTGTTTGTTTGTTTGTTTCTTCCTTTTCAGAAAAGTAACTTGACAAACTGTAACTGAAACAAATTCAGTGAGTGCTCACCTCAATAAGCTGGCTAATTGGAAACAGAAAAATCTCAACAACTGGCAATATTTAATGTCTTTTACCTTTCTGAAAACAGATATGCTAACATAGGCAACACATTTTTAGTCTTCATCCTATTCCTACCAGCAGAGCACTCTGTTCCAAAAAGACAAGACGTAATGACATTTAAGGCTATGAAACAAGCAAGTGTGCTGTAGCTGAGGTAATAGGGAAGAAACAGTAATTCGAAAATATTTTTAATACTTTAAAATGCAGGAGAGATTAATTACTGCAATAAATGTGAAAAAAGATAAAGCCAAATTCTTTACTTCTAACCAAACATCTCCAACTAAAAATCCTATATTTATGTACCTAGTGTCTTCAAATCTCCCTTTGGACTGCAACAGAGTAATGCCTTTTCCTATTCCCTGGCTTCCATGGAAAAACCATCTACTTCCATTGTCCATAATATTATGATTAGAAAATTAGGTTTTGTTTCACTTACAATTGTCATACTCTGAAGCTTATTTTATATTTGGCAGTAAATTAATCCAAAGCAACTTGAGCAAACTCTATCTGCCAATAAATTTCTTTAATATGGTTTTCCAATTCAAAAGACAAAAGATAGTCAGGATAAAGCAAGTTGTTCTTGCAGGTCACTGAGAAGGAAGGATGTGAGGAAGAAAAACTCTCAAGAAAGAATTCAATTTTTTAAATTTTTTTTTTTGTTTGAGGACTGATTTTTTTTTTCCTTGAAAAGATTCCTTTAAATTTTTTAAAAGCAAAATCACATTCAATCCAAATTAGAGAGCTATTTCAGTTCATCTCCACTTGCAGTCTCTCAGGTCTGTGTGAGTGTCAACCAACCACTCAGTGCCTACCCCTGTTGCTTGCTCAGCAATAAACTTGGCTGCCCACAGGCCAAACAGATCTTGGTGGCAGGAAAGGAACTATTCTGTTAGCCAGGATTTAATGACTCCAAAGGAATTTTCAAGGCCAGACTGCATGCCTACATCATACTTCCCCATAGTAAGGGTTGGGCAGTTTAGGCCTAGTGTGACAAATATGGAAATATAGGAGCTGCCTAAACTAATAAGATCATGAGTGTGGCAGAGTACTGAGGAACACTATGTAGGGTGCATGCAGTGCTTAATGCTGAGACAGTTAATGAAATCTAGCACTCTGCTATCAGAGCTTTGCACAGAGCAGACTGGGGTCTGCAGGGTTTACTGTCTTGTCTAAAGTAGTGCATTAAGGCAGTACATGCTGGTCTAGCAAATCCCGCCAGACACAAGCTGTACCTGGCCACACCATACAGCCAGGATGTGGTCTCCCTCCTCATGAAACAGGACTCCCAGTCTCTCATTCAGAATCACTAATTTGTTTTGGCTGCTGACTAGACTGATCAAAAACAATTTACCCAGAGCACTCCAGAACAAATTGCACACAGTCAAGGGACAGATGATCTTATAAGCTAATAAGTCCCGGCTGCAAGTCTAGCACAGGTTCCACACACCAAGTTTCTTGGTACCATGGTCCTACACATATCTGATAACAACTGTATTACATAAGTATTGCAGTACCTTAGGTTTCTTACTCTCTCCTTGTTAAAACTGATTTTAATACATTTGGTTACATTGGTTTGACACCTAAGAAATCTCACTGAGGAATAGACCTTCAAGTATATAGCAACTTGTCAATCCTTCATTTACGCGATATGCAACTTTTCTAGGTAAATTTTAAAAAAAATCTAATGAAACAACAATTTTAATGGTATTTCAGAAGTTGAGATAGCTGGACAGCTAAGGACACTGGTAATAAACCACCTGTAGAGAAAAGTGGATCTGGGACGGGATGAAAGTGCCCAAGACACTGGTTTGCAGGCTTCAGTTGCCACTATTCAGGTACACATGGGATCTCTCCCAAGGTTATTTTGAATAGAAATGACTGGAAAACAGTGCTATTTTAAAAAAAACAAACCAAAAACAACTATAACCATAATTGTCAGGTCACTTGAGTGATCAAATCGCCATGATTTGACTTCACAACAAATCCCAAAACCTTTATGAAAACAATCTTCAAATCCTGTTAACGTGAAGCATTTCTAATGTCTGCTGTATCCTTGCATGCATACAGCAACATGCTGCCCTTAATCTTCAGATAAGCTATGTTTAAATACCTATTTAAACCACAAGAAAAGCAGTATCTTGGTAAAGAGCTGCAGTGGGAAAACTGTATAATCTATTTATTTATTTTTGTTAACCATACACCTTATTATGACATTGTTATTTTAAAAGTTACAGTGAAACTAAACCACTTCCATCTTAAATCTACACAACACAGTTTAATTGGTAGATATTTCTATATTCCTGTTGCACTGGAAGAGATATGTGATAGATATGTAATAATACTGTAACAGATATGCAATAAATACTGGAATAGGGATGTGATGTATTGGGAGGATCTCTCATTGCTAGCTTTTCTTTCCCATAAATACTAGTATCAATTTTTCATGTTAGCATAAAATGCAGATCTCAAAGAATAGTGGACCATAAATAAAGTGTACTATAACTACTAGAAGAAGCAAGACAGTGACTTTATTTTAGCAGACTATTAAACTCATTAGAGTCATCTCAGTGGTATAACCAGTGTGAAGAAGAATTACACCCTAAAGAGGTCCCACATTTGTTTGAAATTAGATACATATGAACTGTCTGTGTTGCTTCATGTTAACCAGAGTTTGTGCTCCATATCCCTTGAGAATCAGACTTCTTCGGTCCTCTAAGCACCAAGTCCAATTCTCTAAACAAAAACCAACTGTGACTCTTCAGCTAAAACTGATATATCCTTGGACAAAACGTCTTCAAGTTTCATGCAATACCTTCACCCGTATTACTTAGAAAACACTGAGAACATGAATCAGAATTGCTGTTCTCATTCTATAGAGGAGAAACTGAGGATATAACTCATCACTTCAGTTACCATTGTATATTGTATCAACAGCAAAATTAACAGGCATTTTTAAACACAGCACAGGAAGGGCAAATATGATATAGAATGAAGTTGCCAACAGGCTGGCACAAATACCAGAATCAGTCTACATAATAATTTGCATATCACATACACTTATCACATATTGACAAAAAAGCAAAGTATATTCATAACTTAGTATATTCTGGCTCTTAGTGAATGATGAAACTATCCCTATAGAATGAAGATCAACAAGACAGTTCTGAAAATAAAGCCTTCTTTAAAACCAAACAAAGAAGTTCTTACCATTGACAGAATGCCAAGCTAAGCATTTTCCCAGATTCTCACAGGCTGTATACACTAAACGTTTCCCCTTTTCAACTCTCAGGTTCTTCTATCAATCTGTATAGTTGCCTTAAAATCATTAATTCCCTTTTAAATATTGTCTGTGCTAAATAATATTGCCAATATTTCTAGAGAACAGATGCTTAAAATGAAATTACTGCCACCTGCTGATCATGTGAAGAAATCCAAAACATTGCTATTTAGCTGAAGACTTAACAGTTACCTTGCAAACACTGTACCACTCCCACCGGGAAATGTGTAAGGATGCTGTTTGCGGAATACGTGACCCACTCTACTGCAAGGGATGATTTCTAGGCTCCCACCACACTGCCAAACTCTGAATGAGATCTCTGAAACAAAAATACGTATTAAAGACTAACACCACAAAGTAGTGTAATTTTGTAGCATACTACTTACAGAAAAGGTTTTTACTGATTATTGCCAAGAAGATCAATATTGGAGTTTTTTTAAAAATTATAGGACAAACAAAAGGTATATCTGAGCACTTATTAATTTCCAAACTCAGAACAAACAATCATACTAACCTGGAAGAAAAACTACTTGTCTACTCTTATCTGAGGTTACTAGCATTTTCCAAATTCATAAACCATCCTGCAATTCACCAGGGTAAGTTATGTCTAGATGTATTATTACCATGATTTAGATAAAGTGTATCTACCGTTGCTCGCCCTTTAACAAATAAATTAGTGAACTAGCTTACAATAATTTTTTAGCAAACGACAGAATAACACAGTAGATAAAATTAAGACATGACAAAACAATCAATAGATTTGAGCTACTAACTCATAACACATAACCAAACACTCCCAAACATTGAGTGTGGAGGGAGTTATATTGAGACAAATCTTGATTGGAAGACAGATTGAATAAAGATGCACATTCTGTAAACTGAATGTTATGATAGTACACTTTCAGGGCAATCCAGTGAGTTGAGCCAGCTAAAAAGGACAAAAAGGTCTAGAAACATTTCTGCACCTTTCTCAACTCACACTTCTGACAGCACAAGTCATATGGTGCTGCCAGAGAATTTTTTTCTCATTCATTCCACATAAGCACAGTAAGAAGTGTGCTTGCAGGAGCACTGTTTCTATTTTTGATTCCCCCTTTTAGTCCAGCTGCTGCTATTACTTACCAAGCGCTACTCTTACTTTTGAGCCTCTTGATAATCACTCATTATCTTTCCACAGATTACAACAAAACAATAAGCAGTTCTATTTTAAAATCAGTGTTTATCTTTTATGAGTTACACCAAGTGTGATTCCTTCCCTCAGAAGCCTTACTCAGGTATACACAAACTCAGTCACAGAAATAGCATTAGTTCAAAAATTAAATTAATTCCACCCCTCAACCTACAGGTTAGACAGTCTTCATGATGGTCTACCCAGATAAAAAGGAAAGAAAAAAAGAATCATAGAATAGTTAGGGCTGGAAGGGACCTTGAAGATCATCTAGTTCCAATGCCGCTGCCATGGGCAGGGACATCCCACTCGATCAGGTTACCCAAGGCCCCATCCAACCTGGCCTTGAACACCTCCAGGGATGGGACAGCCACAGCTTCCCTGGGCAACCTGTTCCAGTGTTTCACCACTCCCATGGTCTAAAGTCTAGTCTAAATATGCCCCTCTTCAGTTTACACCCGTTCCTCCTCATCCTATCACCACAATCCTTTGTGAATAGTCCCTCTCCAGCTTTCCTGTAGGCTCCTTTCAGGTACCAGAAGGTCGCTATAGCCTTAGTGACCAAATAACCAAGAGGTGCTGCAATTTGAGCTGTTGACAGAGCAAGTCAACAGTCTTTCTTCTGAATGGTCTTTGCTTTTACAAGGATCATTTCCTATTTATTTGATTTCAGTGATAAATTCTGTTGCATCGGGGCCAATTAAGCATATTCAGGAATCTTAGACAGTCAAAATAGTCCAATCTATAGACAGATCATCCTTCAAAAATATTCATTAATATTGCTTTAGACAGTAACTTACAGTCTTGATTTTCCAGTTCAACTAATAAGCTAAAGTAATTTTTAAAGTAAATGCACATTACATTCTCTCTGTACATTTTTCAGAGCACTTAGAGTCTAAGACCTCTAATTTTGAACTTATAATGAATCACAGTAAATAACTGTTCACTGGTTCTATTATACAGATTAGTAACAAATTGATATGTTTCTACCAGAATAAATTACACATGGAAGACTTCGCGCTTTCCCATATATAGCTCAAATTTTGTCCCATGCTGCTCAAATTGTGAAAGCAGCGTAATAGTCTTCTAGTACCACTTCAAAGCATTATTTATGCAGTTTTGGTAGAAAGTTCATACAGTCATTAGTCCAATGTGAGGGGATGTTGCACTCGGTAAGGACAGTCTAGTGAAAGAAGAGAGGGAGATAGAATCAAAGATAAAGGCTTTTGCATTAGGTAAGCAAGTGTTGCCTAAATGCTCAAAATCTAATGTTAAACTTAAGTGCTAGGTAATACCCAGCTCTAAAAAGAGATAAAGAGAGATTCTGGTTAAAAATAAAGGTCAATGCAGTATGCCTAAGGCTCAGCCTTTTTTCAATGATCAGTTTGAAGGTTTAATCCAAAAAAAAGTCACTGTCATCTATTGATTGTATGCAGGTATTGAAAAAGTAATTTTTTTTTTTTGTGGAAGAAGAAATGTTATTGCAATGATTTCAGTGGACAGACTTTCATTAAAAAGCCAAAACCAGCATGTCAAACATTCTTCAGTTGCCTGAGATTATGTTATACCTCTCAGTAACGGATTTGTTCTTTTTAATAAAGTGCATCATTGGTAGAGAAGACAAGGAATATCTTGCTTGCTCACTGATTTTAGCAAATGTATTAAGAAAAACCTAAGTATCTGAATTAGAGAAAACCTTCTAATGATCTATCCAATTCTCCAGTGTACTCCAATCCTATGTTTATCAAAAAGCATTGTGAAGATTCTGAGAATTAGAGTTTATGAATTCAAGACAAGACTTCAGTCTTGATCCACATTTTGGACAGCGAGCATGTGTTATCAGTCACATTTAGCAACAATTTGAAAATGCGTCATATCTTCATGGTGAGAGCAGTCTCTTGGCTGGTTTAGGCAAAATACTGCAGGCCCCTCTTGAAATTTGTAAAGTTGAGACTGTACTAACATGTGAACAAAATCCCATAACAGTGACACTGTACATGCTTGAAGGAAAAATGCTAAGCTTTATAAAGCATAAATATAATTTATAGAATTACTTCACAATTCCATCTACCAGGTTAGTTGCAGGCCACTGATACAGAGATATGCTTGAGAGTATAGAGGCTCGATGAGTATGCATATTGAATTTTAAACTCTACATAACAGATTCCTGGTATTTGATGTGTGTGCCAGTTAAATCATATGTCATGTGATTTTTGTCTTCAGCTAGTCTGGCAGCTATGAACAAATCATTAGCTGTCTGCTGTACTGACTGACTTTGCCTCTTTAGGGAACACAGAAACCCAAAGTCTTCATTTCCTCCCTCCCACATAGGAGCAGGGACAGAATGCAGTAGGAGCAATGTAAATGACTTTTTGCACATAAGTCTTCTCACTGAGTTAGGAGCTGTTGCTTGTGCCCTTTCCTGCTACCAAGGCCTCAATTATCAAAGCATAAAAGCAGATGCTAAGCTTTCAGAAAAAAACTGATAGCTCAAGTACATGCTTGAGCTAGTAAAAGATTTAAGGTCTCTAGTTAAAAAAGAAGTTTTCGGAGTGAATTGGTGTAGTAAGTTTATCTAGTGCCTTTCCAGGACATTTTAAAAATGAAAAAATACTATATTGATATTAATACAATTTATCCACAGACAAACAAAATGGTGATAGAACAAATACAAAAAGTAATTGCTCAAAATACAGAAGACATTTCTCCTGAGTATTGTATATGAAGGTTAGAAACTAGACTGTAAAGATGCCTCTTGAAGCCTTTACATCCTACAGAAGAGTTAAACATTTGCTTACCATTTCTCCACACTAGCGTGCTGCATTCAGTAGATATTTCCTTGTAGGCCAAGCATATGCTCAACGCATATGCACATTTCAGCAACTCAAAATACCTGCAGGTTTTTACAAGTTCAAAGTATTTTGGATACTCCTTAGAAAATCTGAGATGCATCTCTACCCTAAAAATCCAAATTAATGACAGACTAGAAGTCTAGAGAAGTTGCAGAGTTCTGCTCCTTCCAAATATTTTGTTTTAAAACAAGTATACTGGTCTTAATCGGAGAAAAGCTTCGTATGCTGCCATAACACAAGGGGCCCTAAAAACACTACTAAAGACAGATCTAACCACCAGGTCAAAGAATAAATGGCTAAAGGACAAGTTCTTTCAGCCCCTCCTCCCTCTTCCCTACATTCCATTCACTTGGACATCTGATAGTAAGGAGTTACATCAAAAATGCCTTCTCAACCGTAATTATCTCACAGGGCTAAAGTAGGAGTATAAATTTTTTTCACTAAGTTTAATAATACTGTACTGCCTGGCATCTAACGTTAAGAAATAGGTTATTTTTCAGTCAACTAAGTTTTAACTGATTTCTTAAGGTATATGTAAGAACATTAAACTCATGAACTCTTGTGTTCTGCTTTTCACAACCAAGTGTCAGCAACATTTTAAAACATGCCTTAAATTGCTAGCATTTAAACATTACTGTATTTTAATCAATAACTTCAGATGAGGATGTGACTTCCAAACAAGATAGGTGATTACCTTCAAAAATGCCATCTACATCCTGTATTTTTGAATTTTATCAGCCAACTTCTATTACAAAAAATAGTCATTGCTTTATGAAGAAATACTTTAATTCTCTCATATTTAGCATATAATTCCTACCTTGGTTTAATTCTTTCATTGAAATAAATCTTATGCATTTTGCCAATAATTCATGTGAAGTCTTAACTCTGGTTTTAACCCTCTTCGCACAAAATCAGGAAGACCACAACTCCAGAACAGTAAAGGTAATGATCTAACCCACTTTCTTTCAAGACTGATCCAAAGGTAAATAATATACATACCTAAGTTTTCTCCACCCCAAACATCCATCATCATGTCATACTTCCCCAGTTCTTCAAAATAGGACTTGTCCATCACGAATAATCCACCAGCTATCATGGGTGTCCTAAACAGACAAGAAAAATCAATTAAAATACTTAGCGCCTTGAATTTACAACCCAAAGTTAATACATCCTTGAACAAATCTGTAATGCTTTCAAATGCTACTATTTTTGCATCTATCATGTCAAATGTTGTCTACACACATTTCCATTGCATATATGGTGCTGCAAAAACGTTCTGATGCATGAGCCAAATGAAGATTTGGAAACTAAGTTCCTTACGTAAAGGGTGGAAATCTGCGCCAGCAATAAAACATTAAAACTAACACTGTATTTTTAGACTTCAAAACATATCAACTTTAAAAAAGTGACAGCTACTTTTTCTTAGGGGTAAATAATCAACTAGTGTGCTTTGAAGTATGTTTATAAATACAATTTGTTTCCAAGAGTCTCACAATGCTACATAAATATGAATGAAATTGCAACATTAATGAAAACTATAGTGAAGATCTCCTTTCAGACTTAGAGAAGATGATTTCTAACTTTGTTTAGCAGTAAACTACAACCTATTAGAGGAAGAAGTAGCAGTACAGACATACTTTATGGGAGCAACTGGATTTCCTTGCCGTGCTCTTCTTTGCTCTGGTGTCATATAATCCCACTTGAACACTAGGTTCCAATCAAAGCCTTCAAGAAGAGAATATCCAATTTGGATGTTGAAAAGACTGCATTCATCATGAGACTTGTAATAACATAATGTTGACTGAAAATACTGGGAACTGTAATTCATATTAAAAATTTAAACTTTTACAAATTTCTAGGTAGAAAACAAAGAAGGAAGAGTCCAAATAGAAGCTAAAGTTGAAAGGAAAATTAAAAAAAGGTAACATCAAATACAAAACAAGTTTGAAGAACAAGTAAGAAACCCAGTCAAGTGACAAAGCAAAAGCCTTATATATAAAACTAATGTCTCGTATCCTTAAATCAAGTAGAACATCATATGAAGATCTTCCAGCTGTTACAAATTCTCCCAGTAGTTTTAACTGTACAACTGCATTTCAACTCTTATCAAATGATCACATTTACGTTTATGTAGGCTTCATGCAGTACTCTTGGTACTCTTCTTTCAGAAGGAGCGTTCTCTCCATCATGAAGGTCACAACAGACTATGTAGCTCCAACGTATCTTATTAACATTCATTTAACTTCCTACTTTCCCATTCCATGCTTTTAAGCGCCTCATTTTTTAAACTCAAGCCAAGCACTAGAATACCAAAATGTTACTTCCCTTATGTACATATATGTGTGTGTGCGTGTGTGTGTGTGTGTGCACGCGCACTAACAGCAGAGAAGCACAAAGATCACTAGAATAAACAAGACCAATAGGCCTCCCTACAGCAGCTTTTCCTCTACAGTCACTTTCTACCTGACAACCCTTTGAACTACTTCCTTTAGGCAATGACACACTGCTGGTAAAAGACAGGTTTCCTATAGGAAACACTTCCAGAACAGTTTTTGATCTGAGTCACACGCATAAGTGTGAACATCTATTAAGAAACTACACAAGGTCCACAGCACTTTCCCAGTACACCTAGCAAACAGGTCTTACACAGACTGTCTACAGCCAAACACATTTAGATCCTATGAGGTCATGTAATGAATGATTTCCAGATTTCTGGTGAACAGATGTCAATAGTTTTCTTTCTCCAGCATAAAGACAAAGCAATCACTTTGTGGGGAAGTAGAGAAAAAGCTATGGTAAACAGATAACATTTACAGTCCTACAAATTGTCTCCATCTGCAAACATGCATAGTAATGACTGATGTGGAGAGTTGAAACTAAATGTTTTTCATTTTAACTCACACAATATTTATCACACACACACTACAGAAATTATTCTGAACAGTCTTTATAACAAGTATGCCAATTCTTTCTCTCCATATCTGAGTATTTCATGAAGTGCTGGTCTGTAAAAATAAAAGACTAACTACTCCAAAACTCCAGGCAGCAAAATGGTAAAACGGTTGTAATCAATAGTACTGCAAAGCCTCCAGCATGAAAAGTAAAATGAGCTCCAGTATTTCCATGCAGTTAAAAAGTTGCATTTTATCATACAAACCCAGTAAAACTACTTGCATCTGGGAGAATTTAAAAAAAACCCTACTGTTCTCAGGCACAAGTGGTAGAGATAGAGTTACACATACTCCAATGAACACAAGGGGTCTCTTTTGGAACACAGCACTCTGTCACAAACTCCAAACAAGTGTATAAATTGTCTGCCCATAAAAACTGGTTTTCTGTATCCATTTTCAGAGACTCTGGGGACAAATCTGCACTCAATGAGATAATATCAGTAACTCTATAAAAGGAGTATTTTTCAACACTAGTGCGTATCCAATATGAAATTCTATCCAGCGTAAACTGCATCTCAGGCATACTGTAAATTATTAGATCTCAGTTAACCACAGTTTATTCCAGGAATTAGAGTGCTTTTGCAAATCCCTCCTCAAAAAAAAAAGAAAGCAAACCACAACCAACATAAAAAAAGGGCATGGGTTTAGTATTGGGCAGACTTGGGAATCATTTCAAATCCTGTCCACTTTTAAAAGTTTTAGCCCTTGCTGGTTCGCTTGTCTTGGGTGATTAAGTCCTTTCAAAACAGACCAGGCACAAGTGCTGGCCCATCTGTCTCTCCATGCTTCAACCACACAGATACTGCTTCTAAAGTCGAAAGCATAGTTTGGTTTCCATGTTTAGACTTGGCCCCAGTCAAAGTGTCCTGTGATGCCAATGCTGTAGTGCCTCTAACATGGGAATCTGTCCTCTGGGAACTGAAAAAAAAAATGTTCATGTTTCAACAGATACCTAAACAGCTTGTTAAAAAAGTCGTCCTCTCACTCCTCAGTCCAGAAGAGTAGAGACTCCATACATTTTCTATTGTGTATTCTACTGTATGAGAAAATTAGCACTGAACAGAAAAAACCAAAATAAATTTGGGAAACATAGTTCCAAAGACGAAGCATGTGAAGTAGTAACAAGTGAAATGATCTCTCAATTTTCTCCCACTTCACTTGGGAATACTTAAAAACCACGAACACTGCAGGAACCAGTCAAAGGATTCAATGAAAGCATTCCTCCTCCTACTGCAGACAACAATAATGGCTATATAATGGTATAGAGATTTCCATACTCAAGGAATAATGAATAGATTGGGTAAAAGCCTTAAGGTTTTAATAAAGCTGGCACACAGATAAGAGCACAGAACTATACATTAGCATACTGTGAATATACACGCTGTAGGTGTTATTTTAGAATGTTAATTAAAAGGATATAGAACCTCTCACCTCCAGATCACTGACTGGAAATTGAAGCATATGTGACATTATGCAAATCTTGCTTTTATTTAATTTACTGGAACAACACTTGGTGGCCAGACAGAGACTAGTAACTGACAGAACAGGCTTTGAACAGTTTTTTCCTTCCTCACTCAAGAAAGCTCATTCAGAAATAGCTGAAACACTGTTGGAACAGCACTGCATAGCTTCTGTATCATGGCTCATCTTATATTGCTGTGCAGACAGCTTAGATTCCACAATTGTAGGAACAATTGTTCATTTGTTTTTTTTTTTTTAAAAGGAAGAGGGGCACAGAACAGCTATTTTAAATGCTAGATATTTGCTTACTGTGAAAATGAGGGGAGTAGCACTTAATTTAACAGAAAATTTCATAATGGTAAAGGTATAAACACTATAGATTTTCAAGGTCACATGTTACTCTCTTCACAGTTATAGATCATAGCTAACAAAAACATTTATTTTTTAAACATATTCCATTTCTTCTGTTTACTCAGAAGAGGTTGGTTTTTTTTTTTTTTTAAGCAAACCAGCATCTTGAAAAAAAAACCTCATAGGCACTGCACTGCTAATGGGCTTCTAAGCTAGAGAGCAATTAAAGCCTGTCTTATCTAAAAAGAGAATCGTAAGCTCTGGCCATAAGCTGCTTCTGACACATTTACATAATGCTACAAATGCTGGAGCAAGTACTGCACAGTGGTAAAAGGCACCATAAATTCATAAGAATTAGTTTACTAAAGATGAACTGTTTTAAAACTGAAGACAGTAAGTCAAATTAAAATCCAAGCATAGAAACAACTGACCTATAGAAATTAAACTAGATATACGAAAAGGAAGAACAGTACATTAGCTGCCCATTCCACAGCTGCAGTGATTATGAGCTTTGATCCTGATGCTTTTTTTTTTTTTTTTTTAATTTGTATTCCAGTACAGGTACATACCGCCTTTTAAATCAGCTGACGCCCCCACGTACTGGAAGTTGTCCATATTAATTACATCAATAATAGGAGACACAACTCTGGTCTTGTCCTAAAATAAATATTAGAAAGTAATATTGAAATAATGAAATCAATGTATAAAGATTCAGGCAGGATGCGATGTTGAACAGTTCAGCAGGATTTTATTAGCATGTCTTCCCCCTCCCTCCCCTTGCTTCAACTTATGGCTCAACAGCCAGTGCTGTGAATAGCATTGCTCAGCCCTGCTTCAGAAGACAGAAACCACACAATATGGCTGGGAGTCCTCTTTCTGTTCTAGGCTAATCATATTCAAGTAATCCCCCTCTTTTCTCTTGCTCTTGAAGAAGGAAGCAAACTTCTAGTTCTAAAGACAGCTGAACAAACAGCACTTCCATTCTTTCGTTTAAAATCAGCTCAAATAAAAGAAGCACCCAGGCGATTTGTATTTTCCACAGCAAATCTCTGGCCACACAGTGTACTACTAGTGTTATTATTTCAACTTTTAAGGAACACTTCAGTCTTTCTGCAATCAGAAATGTTAGTGCTAACCCATTTCAGACTAGAATAAGAATCACACTTCACCATCAGATACTTACACAGAAAAGACAACCTAAAATCTCCTCAAACTAATGAACACTATTAATCTCCAGCAGCCCAGATTCCAGTGGTATTCCTCTGTCCAACCATGGTCTCATTTATTACTCCAAGTCAATGTTAATTACTTAAGTTATTTTGACAAAAACATCAGCTAAAGAAAAAGAGCTCCACATGCATGATCCAGTAGGACCATAAGACACCTCTTAAAAAAAGAAAACTCATCTAATATTAGAAACGCAAGACTATAGTTAAGCCAGTTTGTCTGTCTGACTTATTGGACAGAAAAGAAAGGTTTAATTTACACACTGAAGCATATATTCTATGGTAGTTTGATAGAACATTTTGCATGAGTTCAAAGTAAAAAAGTTTGAGCTCCATAATTTAACACCATTCAAGGAGCACAGAAAACTTCAGAACAGTATCACTAAATCTGTGAATATAAAGAAATTGTTTTGTATACAGAGGAAATATTTTGGTAACTTTGTTATAAAGACACTGTTCTGAGGGTCAAAAACCCCCCCAAAACATATCAATGTAAAAATTTCCATTTTAAGAATGTCTCCAAAGAGCAATACATATATTCTAAACTGGATCAGTAACACACCCTCTTGCTAATCAGTATTAGGCAGAACAGATTGGAATCAAACTAATGTGAGAATAGCTTGATCTCATCACAAGACTTAAAAGCTACTCTTTTAGTCAAATGCTTTGCTTGGGCCAATAAGGTTGTTCAATTTATTGCATCTTAGCTATTTCAATCTGTGCTGATTTTAGTAATTCCTAATTACACAGTTGGAATTTAGTAGGCCATTCTGCCTTGGAGAGAAAAGTTCACGAACTTCTTTAATCAGCCAAAAGAGGAATCCAAGAGAATCCAACCTGAAGACCAAGTGAAAAGCTGACAACTCAATCCCATTTCTACATTCCTTTTAAGTATTACTGCAGTTGTACCACCTAAGCTAAATACCTGCTTTTATGAGGGACGAAATATAACATGTAATCAGGTCTGCTACTAAGTATTAACTAGCTTCATCTAAAGCAAACTAGAAATAGACAGAAGCCTAAACTGTCCTATTCTGGTATCAATCTCATCTTTAGCTCCCGCTCCTGTTAGCTGTAGCCCCAAATCTACATTTGTAATGGCAAGCAAACAGTTTTGCTAACAGTGTTGTGTTTGGGAGGCAACTATTATTTACTGCACCTTAACTGCAAAACACTGCTTGTGTGCCCTCCTATACCATTAAAGCATTTCAGGTGCACCCATGATCTTATCCTAGGCATTCTACATACAACAACAAAACTAAAAAACTCCTTTATGTAAAGATCGATGAGACAGAAGATATCCAGCCTATCCAGTTATTCACAACATACTCTATTTGCATGAAACAAACATGAAACCAACCTTCCTTTCCTTCTCCTTCTTTCCTTAGTTGAAACCAAGAAAGCTTTTACATTTACATCCATCTCTTAAAACCTTTCTTGACAGAAAACTGCATTTTCTAAAACGGTTCTACTCGGCATGTTTGAACCTGGTTGCAAAAGTTGCCCAAGGTATCAGGTGTCATATTAGGCACTGTTTCAGTTAGGCTTCAACTTATCTTCACTGTGCTGAGCAGCAGACTGTCTCTACACATTTGGGATTTCCTCAGGCTTTTACTGATGTTTTGATCAACATTAGTGTGAAACCACAACACTGTTTGCTACACCTAACATATTATTTATTATTTAAACAACTTAAAGTTGTTTCTCCAACAGACAAATACTTAGGTTAAGAGCATTCAGTTTGATGTACAGTCACCACTGTTGGCTTGGAAATATGCTGTTCCTTCCATGATTTGAAATTATAGATTTGCGCAGCAGCAAAGCAGACAATAGATTTGCACATTTTTAAGGTGATACTTTGCAGGCTATTATGAAATTGTTAATGCAGAGACTGCTAAAAACAGTAGTGGATCTACAAAGTATAGTTCATTCACTTAAAATACTGAAAAAGCAGCCGCTCCCTTTAAAATTATCCTAAAGCAATACACTTATTTATTGAAAGAGTTAAAGCAGAAATCTGACATGAATTTTAGAAACAAAAACACAAGCAACAAGTAAACTTTTTGTAATTTCCCATTTCATTCTGAGGAGTTGACAACAGAGCTCATAATGGAACATACAGTTTGAAAACAACATGCTTCTTGGTGAGGATAATGGAGAGAAGTAGCCTGCAAATACTGCAAGTCTCTAGCGCCTGAAATTTTGTGGCAGACTATTTCATTTTAATATTTCATAAGGAGGTTATGTATGCACTAGAGAGTGAGACTATTATACATTATTCTCATAAACTACCAGAAATTATCCTCAAGATTCTGCATACATTGTTTCTTCCCCCCACTAAAAATCTCAAGACACTTAAAAGATGAAATGTCATAACGCTCTTTGGAGAAAATAGAAATACTCTCCTTACAAAATTGTGCCAGTTAAAAGTCAATTCATTCAAGGTCACAAAATCAGAGACATGAAAAAAGGAATCCACATCTCATTTCTTAACCTTAGTTCTTCCTTCCTCTCAAGATTGTTGTTTAAAAATACCTTCCTAAAACTGACACAGAATTTACAGTTATGCTATGAAAACAAACTAGTTCAGTTCTGTGGAACAATCTTCCTATTTTCATTTTTCTCATATAACTGACAGGTTCTAAGAATAGAACATCAAAGTAATTAGAAACTGAAAACTGATAAAGCCAAGTTGACAAATGTTCACGAAATAGCTACTAGTTACCAGTGTTTTCAGGATTGTGTGTACATATTACTAGGTTGACATTTTTGGAGAACCAAAGGGTTAAACTCCACTTGGTAATCAGTTAATCTTCCCTAACCAATGCATGCACAAAAATTACTAGGAGGTATAAAAGGTAGCCTTAAGGAATCAGGCAGAAACCTATTCCCCAGAAGGGAGCAGAGGGGGAAAAGGTATACCAGCTCTGGGTTACACAAATATATATACGTTCTGAACTCTCAAATATTCACCTTGTAAGTACGTTGACTTTGCATTAAGCCTTTGTTCAAACTGCTGAAGAAAATTCCCTAGCAGTATCAGATCCCTCTAGGAATGCTAAGTAAGCACGGTCTGCAAACATATCCTAACCAAGAGAACATCTCAAAGAAGAAAACTGAGATGGATCATCCTTCAGTTGAAGAGAGGAGCACCCCAGGCATCAAGCTCACAACTCAAGCAAGGTCAAAGACAGAGCTTCCTAAAGTGGTTACAGCACGTGAGATACAGTATTGTACAACTGATTCAATTCAGGCTGTTTCTTAGAAACGACACATTTATATTGTAGCACACACAACTAATCTCCCCCAAATTTCAACAAAATTAAATGCCAAGTGGGCAATTCCAGAACAAAAGGAAACACACTTTTGAGAACATATAAAACAGTTGCAGCAGTGCATTAGAAAATACTGTATTGATGTATAGTAGCCCTAAGCTGAAAAATTTACTTTACTGGCCAGAGCAGAAAAGAGTTTATGTCTATTCAGATTCTTGTCCCTCAGACTATCAAGAAATGCTGCCAATTAACATCAAATAACATACCATCTGCACTGTGAGCAAAAATCAATCCACCTAAATTAAGAACTATCACATATTATACGTAAACACTTCCCATGCTTTAATTATTTGAACAAGCAGAAAGCTTAGAAGCTCATTCATCAAACTCCATACCTCTTGGCTTAGAATCTTCCCAGAACAAAGTAAATTGGAATTTCGCATCAATATTTTATTTAACGGTACATCTAGCTTTTAAGAGTGGAAAACTGTACTCATATAGTTGCAAACTATTCAATGGTACATGACTAGTGTGTATCACAGTGACAACTGTGAGGAGCAGTTTTTGAAGGGTCTAACAATTCACATGCTGCTAAAAAGTAGTTGTAGTACAAAGCAAAATAGACACTGGCTTCTCCCAAGAATACCACAGGTAATGCTGGATCTTCACAAAACTTTGAGCAGTTTAATAAGAGGTTTTACATTCTATTAAGATGAAAAGGTACCACTTCTTCATATTTCACATCAGTTTTAGAAAGAAAAATTAATATTCCTTGAGAAGTCATAGACAAGAAAAAGAATAAATGGCAAAATGCTTCTCTTCCTAAAAGCAAGGTTTTCTTGACCAAAACCACCATATCTTTTCCAACTTCTCTAACAGGCAAATGCTTGAACAGTTCCCACATCCTAGAATCCATTAGTCCTTTAACTGCAAGCATTCTCTGCCTCCTCTGTGATATTTTTATTTCCTTCAAGTTTATTTTCCTAGTTAATAATTATAGAAAATTTCCCCAGCCCTTCTGAGGTTCCAACACCACATAGGCACAAAACCAGAAGAAACCACTATATTACTCATGCTCAAGGGCTATGTAGGGTCTAAGTACTTTCACGGTGTTCAGGTTTGAGTTAATTTCTACTCCAAAATAGAACTTTTAACTGCTGGTATATCTTAAGCAAGTTACACTATTTCTGCAAACCACAAGGAAGAATCATAGAACCAAACAGAATAAAGAAAATCATTCAACAATTGATAACTTCCCCATCGGCATATGGAGTATATGGCCTTTACTTCCCTCTTCCCCCTCCTCCTTTTTTGTAGGGAGGAAATGCATAGGGAAGCGTCAGGAGAATAAGCAAAGGACTGGGCATTGACAAGACAGCGCATCTTAGCAAAACCATTTTGACTAAAAGCATTTTGAAAAAGAGGGAAAGGGGAGCAGAGTTTACCAGAAAGGGATTGTGATTAAGAAAGAACAAAAACCCTGCTGACTTGAGTGTTCCCCTGTGCTTTTTGAGATCACACTTGATTCACCTTCTACTTCAACTGAGGTCCTCCAGAGCAAGTTAACAAGTGTAACTTGAACCTAGAGAAAACAGTACACTTCTAATCTCAATCCTCTCAATTGCTTTTCCAGGTCACAAACTAAGCATAATTGTCACAGAAGCTGAGCTCTCACAGTCCCTGCTAATTTCCACAGGAATTTTGGTTTCAGAGCTCAGTCTTTCTCCTGTTGTCACACTGACTCTTACTGAGGCATAAATACCCAGGTAAACTGAATTACACTGAGATTATATTGGTTGAGTTGAGCTATACTGTACTGTAAGATTTTGAACACTTTCTGAGGAGATCCCTAACGAACCAAAGCAGCATATACTGGAATTGCCTGTAAAGATAAAATGTGAATATTATTATGTTCCTGTGTTCACAGATTAAATGAACAGAAAATGGGCTTTAAACACAAAATACTCCAACATCTCACTTTACAGAAGAGGCTTCCTTAGAAAAATGCATAAAATTAATTTAATATACACCAGATGGCTTTAAAATTTAAAAGCTACTTCAGGAAATTGCTTTAGAAGAACTCTCTACTAACCTCAGCTACTCTTTCCAAAAGTGGTTCCAGCCAGTGTTCATTGCATTCACAGTGACTATCCAGGAAGGTGAGTACTTTTGCTTGTGCTGCATCTGCCCCTCTGACACGGGAACGCATCAAGCCTGAGAAGTAAAGGTAAAACGCTTAAAGTACTGCAAAAAACAATCAACAGTAGTGAGAAACTATGCATTCCAATTAGTCATTAAATTGCTCTAACTCATACAAGGCAAAAACATGTTTCTTTATCAAAATGCAGATCCAGTTAACAAGTCAATGAAATGACTTCACAACGGAACAGCCTGCAAGCTTCCAATCTACTGCACTTCAGTCCACAGGTTTTAAAACTAAGCTACACTATTTCTGATTTCAGTAGAAGGAATTCAAGTATGTTTTCAAAAAAGTGATACAGAAGTACAGCCCTATCTGCATCACATTAAATGGTATTTATACTGATAACTTTACTCAAAAACGAAAAAAAAATTTGCTACTAAGTTCTATAGTAGAACTGAGGAAAAACATCACCATTCTTATCCTCCCCACCTTTTTGCTGTTCTCCTATCCCCGTTTTCACCACAGTCTGTCTATTCTTCTATCAGTTTCCTCCAGAATGAAACATCCTTTATTAGCTCATGTCTGAAAGCCTTCTCCCTACCCCTTTCAGCTGTCTTTTCCCTGTTCTTGTAGCTCTCTTGTTTCGTGGTTTGTTGAGGCTGTGTGTGATTTTTTTGGGGGGAGGGTTTTTGTTTTTGTGGTTTGTTTGTTTTTGTTTTTTTTTTTTTAAACCATGGGTGGTTTTGGGTTTCCCTCCCCCACCTCTTTAAATCTTATCCTGAAAAGATTTCTCTAGGAAGAAGCTTCTGGTAAAGTCAAAAGGTTCCCCTCTTCTCTACCCCTCAGTTACACAGATCTCCCTTCCTTCCTTCCTCCCTCCCTCCCTTCCCGTTTAATATTTGTTCATCAGATGACCTCACCATTCCTGGAAATCCTTTGCTGTATTTTGCATACATATCCCAGAACTTCCTACCATTTACTCCAATACCGAAAACAGAGAGCTTCCTCTTATTCCTTTGCCAGTTTCTTCCCCATTTCTACTACTATTTAAAATTCATGTATTTTATTGCCATTCAAGACCAAAGCCAAGTAATTACTTGTTTAGTCCTATTTCTTTCTACATTGTTTTCTACCAAGTATTTTCTGATTTTGTTCCACGTGCTCTCCCTCTCCCCAACCCCTGCAACTGAAAAGCTGTAAAAGTAAAGCCCATTAATTTCCATTCCCTTTACAAAACCTGCAAAATATGATTCTGCCAAACAGAATACAAGACACTTAAGAGGAAAAGCTTGTTTGGTGTGTCCAACATGCAGCAATAAACAATCTCATTAAGCTCCCTGTACTATCTCTCAAAACAAATGTGAGAGCTTCACTGTTTCACTTTCTGTACCTTATCTGTTGCGCATTGGCAGCTAACTATACCTTACTATTTTTATACTATCTCACCAATTCCAACCTTTGAGGCTGCTCTGTTCAGTTTTTAAACATCAAACTACTTCTCAAGCACTCTCTTTACTTTATTTCTGTAATTCTTTCCCTCCAGAGCTTACTATTTCTAGCTTACATTCTTACAGAACCTACTGTTCTGCTCTACTTCCATGCAAAACATACAAGAGTGTTTCTAATTCCTTTCCCCCACCCCAAACTCTAAGGTGAACACTTGGACCGCTGAATTTTCTGCAATCACATTCATTCTTAAAACAAAATATTGAGAAAGTTCCCCTAAACACTGATTCACAGATTACCATGCCCTCCCAAACAAATCTGTTCCCATAACAAACTGTAGTCCTACAGATGAGACCAAAAGCCGCTATCACATATTTCTGAAAGCAAGACACCAATGTCATCCCTTCCACAGACACCATCTATTTTAATTTTTATTCTAAAACACCATTTTCCTCTGTTGTTCATACTAATGTGTTACTCACTAATTTTGATTCGCTTAAAATTTCATTTGTACATGTCCAAAATATCAGTACTGGCCTATACTTGAAAATGAAAAGCAAAGTGAGTATCAAACTCAAAATGAGCCAGCAATCAAATGAAATCTCAAAATATTTTAATTTTAAAAATTATCACTTGGCTGCACATATGCAAGCCTAGGCAAAACTTTATAAACTTTACAGCAGATCCCACAAGTAGTAATTTAATCCTAATTTCACAAAAATACCAATGCAGCACTGTGCCTTCAGTCTGCAAACAGTTGGGGTTTTATGACATAGTAAAAGATTTGTCAAATCATATTTCATTTTCAGATATACTAATGTATATTTTAAGTATGAACAAAAACTCAGTTCATCTGCTCATGCAGTACAAAGTTAATATTTATGATTACTGAAAAATAAAACTCAAAAAGGTATTACTTAGTTCTACTTTTCATTAATATTATTTCATCTTTAAGTGCTCTGCTGACTACAGGAATGTTATCAACTTATTTAATGGAACCCTGCAACTATAGGAAATTATGGAGGCCTGCTTACATAACAAGCCTTTGTTTACAAGGATATCGCAAACAAAATATTTAAACACTAGGAGCCCATCAGTTTGCCACAGCTAATTATGGGACAAAACAGGTTTTGTGCATGCAATTTCCAGATTCGATGATCTAATGATTCTAGTTGCTTCCCAGTCCAGGATGGTAACCTGCTAACTCAGTCAGCTATTTTGAGGTACTGAGGTGCATGGTTTAGAGACTGGTGGGAATGGTTGGACTTGATGATCCGGTGGGTCTCTTCCAACCCGGGGATTCTATGATCCTATGATTTCAACCATCGATTCTCAGTTATTATTTCAAACAGCTGTAGTATAACAGTTGCCTGTGTCTAACACTTTAAGCTCCACATCCAAGAAGCAGCTGACTGAAGGGTTCAGTGACATGAGACCATAATTTACAAAGCAATGAAAAAAAAAAAATTCAAAAATGTCAGACAACTTTGTTACAGAGCACACTGTCTTCAGCAGATTAGGCATACATGGTCCCAGCCCTCCTGGCTGCTCAAACCCTCTTAAGTCTGCCAAACAAACCGCTACAAACTACTTGCCAGGCTGTCCCAACCAAATCCATAAAAATGGTCTCTAGTAAGGGAACCAGCAAAAAGAGAGGGTTATTTTTAAGACAGATCATTTCAAACATTCATACAGTTTACAGTGACATCTTACGTACAATGGGAACAGTTCAACTGAGGATTCAATACATTAAAGTAAATGAGAGACTGAGGGCAAAAGGCAATTTGTACAGTTGGTGAAGGCCAGCGAACAGTGAACTACACACACAGCAATGTGGAATTAATCAGAATTGCTGTTTCTACTTGCACTAAGGTTTTTATTCCTTCCATTCTGCTTTTATTCCTTCCATTGGTAAGTTAATTTACAAAGTAAAAATCCCCCCTCCAATACAGAATATATAGCAGAATGATCTTTTAAAAGACTTGATTATCAAATAAGGCAGCATGGTGGAATTCATACCTTTCTGGTCCCCTTCCCCCCACCCCCAGTAGGTTAAGCCTACCTTCTCGGCGATCATTTCGAAGAACTCGCACTTTTTCAATTTTTCCCAAGAGAGCACCATCCTCAGCTTTAAAAAAAAAAATTTCATAATTAAAGAAGAAAAATCAAATTATGAGAACCAGTTTGATATCCAACACTATGCCATAAGAAAGGCTGTCTTCAGAGGAAAATAAAAGCTTTGTAGTGGAAAATGATCGTGGTTATAGTTAACTATAAAGACATATGCTTAAAAAAATTCCTTATTCAACCAGGAAGAAATGAAAGTTAGCAGGCTAAGACATTACTACCCTCACTATGTTATGTCAAGCACATTTAATTTTACAGTCTTGAAATATTTTTATTTAATTATACTCTCTTTGCTTACTTTAGACAGTTTCTACATTGCATAATAAAAAAGTAGGATTAAATAAACCATTTTCTATGTATATAATCAAGTTCACTTTTTAACCAACACTAAGGCTTACATCTACCTTAAAATAGCTATAAAGCAACAACAGTAATGTAGACATCAATTTCCTTTAAGAAATATTGCTCAGAGGTCGATTTCAATTTTTCAGGTTTGTATTGTGATACCCCAGTACTTATAAAACGCTGACATATTTTAGATTCTGTAATTTTTTTTCCAAAAGGTTCAAAAAGACCAGCATTTATTTAAAGCAGTGCTACAAAAATATTTGGTGCAAACATCACTGGTTTTATTTTTACATCAGGTAATTTACTATGTAAGGGTTGTTTTCAATTATACACTCCACTCCTTCAGCTAGCAAGAAGTAATAAAATATACCTGAAGTATTTATCACAACTCCTCACACTTCCACAATAACAGGTAGGTAAGAATTAAAAACTGGTTTTGGATCAATCTCTGCAAACTCATTCAAGTGACCTATTTTTAACGAAGTCACCTGCTGGCATCTACAGCAAAATCTCATCAAAATAAACAAAACAAAAGTTAAGACTCTGTAAAAGTACTCACGATCATTACTGTAGTCATCCACCAGTATGATTTCCTTAATAAGATGTGATGGGCTTTTTTTAAGGACACTGAAATAGACAAAAAGTATTCAATACTAAGTTGTCTTAATTTTTCTTAATAATATCATAAAAGCAATTATTCTGTTAACACACAGTAGGATATTGCCAATGATTCCACCTTCAACAGCTATTGGGTTATTCTTGCTGAAAGAATTATCAAAGAGAGGCAGATGTAGAATCGTTACCCTTAAAATTTGAGCCTCCAGAAATGAGTGGATTAGACAACTTGTAACATGAAAGTCTTCCAAATAGCTTTATGTCAAAAATTCCCCAAGAAGCCATTTCCCCAAGTTTCCCTTGAAACTAGTTATACAGCCAACCTCCAAACATCATCCAGCAATCAGTTCCACGCTTTAATGCATGTGAACGGTTTTGTTTGTTTAATGCCACTATTTTAGAATGTAAGAACTTGAGCCTTAATTCCATTGAAGCCTCTATTTTCCCTCTGCAAATAGTTCAGAAAAGCATAATGGATTGTTATTTCCCTTCCTTATCAGAAGGTATTCTCTGACAGAAATAAATAGCCTTTGGGGAGGAGGGGTGTGTAATCTTAGGCATACCTGACAACAGTTCGAAGCAAGGCAGATCTTGCTTCATTATGAAAGGTGATCACCACACTAGTGGCTGGCAAATCTATTCGCCATTGCTTGCGTTGACACCTGAAAGACAAAACACCCTGTCATTTACAAATAACATTTACATCCTAGGTTTAGCAAACTGCCTTCATCAGGAAGCCGTTACAAATTAAACATGTGTACACGCTACATGTACACAGAAAGAATGAAGTATGGTTTTTTGCAGGTGAGATTTCTCCTTTTCTGCCACTTTTGGTAGTTGCCTTAGTACACAACAGCATAAAAAGTCTGCGTCAGATACAGGCAGGTTCAGAAAAGTCACCAGATTATAATCACTGCAGTGCATCACACAATTGCATATGAAACCAGAGCACTTTCTTTACATGAAAGTCATTCAATATATCTAAAGCATATTTTCAGTGAAAATGCACAGGTTCACTGTCTACCATATGTCTAAAAAAAGACACTACTCTCATTGTATTAGAAACTCACAGTACCAGAAGACGCTGTATATCGAGCTTATGCTGAAAGCATTAACAGTCTGACAGGTCACAATACCAATCGCCATTCAAGCAGTAAAACACAAGCGATTATTTCTTCACAGATCCTTTGCTTAAGGCTTTTAACAGGCCTAGTTGTCTTCAGAGGGGCTAAACTCACCCAGCACACAACTGTAGCAAATTCAGCAAGTAATTATGTACTCTGTGCAGTATTAAACTAGCTTACCAGGGAAGAGAGGTTAAGCTACACTGCTACCTAAACTTCTAAAACTAGGCCTCTAACCATATAGAAGGCCTCTCCACCCACAATTAAACATCTGTGACATGCATCATAAGACAAACAACCTACAATGCACTTCTTGCCCTTGTCCACCATACAAAATTCAAAGGGCCTGCAGTGTCTTTGATACAACACATCCACAATTTCACACATATTAGTGCTTGCCATGAAAGAAAACACTGTTGTGCCATGCTGATCTCGATCACTCTGGGAAAAAAGCCCAAAGCTCATGCAACAACCTTACAGCTGCTGTATTAGATTAGCAAAGATTCCTGTCTTTGTTTCTCAAATGGTGAGCTTACGACGTGGTTTCATTACTAGTGACCAGCGTTGAAGCTATAAAGCACAAACCTATACATACTCCTGGAAAGTAAAGAATTAAGATCTTCTCCATTGTGAACTTCTGGCAATTCATCTAGACAACTAGAAGACATTCAGCTATTATACAACCGAAGTTTATAGTGCCAAAAAGACATTCTTTTTTTCTGCTAACTTTCAAATTGCCCACAGAGGACAAACCTACTGTGCATGCAATTATCACATGAGGAACTTTTAAAATTATTCTAATGGAAGTCACATTAAACTTACATTGATATCTTTGCAGAAGAGAGCACTTAAGCTGAAGCACATCTCAGGGTGGAATTATTCAAGGCAACGAAGCCTCTCAATTTTAAGAAAATGCAACAGAAGAGCACTACTGCCTATTTCTGAGGGAGAAATAAAGATTTGACTTTCAAATAAAACTGGAAGAGCGTTTCACTGAGTATTTCTGTTCTCAGCTTTACAAAAATAGCAGTTTTAACTGACTCAGTAGCAGTTCTCCTACCATTTCGCTGTGTCAACAGTGCCATAGTTAAAAATCAAACCAAAGAAACCTCACCACTTTTGGCACTGGACTTTGTTTCCTCAAGTTATAGCACTTAATACTGCATGCAGAATGGAAAAAACACATTTGAATAAAATAGAACTAGAACTGAAAACCTCAATCTTGACCTTCAATGCTTAGCCTAGGTCATTAAAATCAGATGAAATATCAAAAGTACATTCTTTCCCCCCCAAAATATAAGTCACTGGACTAGTTCATATCATTACCCGAAACCTCCATGGTTTATTAAAAACATCTTATGACAGAAATATCCACTTTACTCAGTGTACGGAGAACAATGACTCAACAAATATATGACTGCTAAGGAATGTTTATTTCTTCTGTCCTTAGGAATAAGACTCGAGTACAAGGTCAGAAGCTTCTAATAGTTGCCAAATGAGAAAGAAAACACAGTCTAGTCCAGCTAAAGAACTTAGCTGACAATTCTGAATAATCATGCTAAAACATCAGTTAAGAGACATGATTGGAAACCACTAGTCCAAACTAAGCATGGTTGACATCAGTCCACAAAAACTATGGAGTAGCTAACCCTTCATCACGCTTGTAAGACTATTTCACGCTGACAGAAGGACAGCTTCGGAAGTTTCCTAGTAGGACTGTGACACTTGCTGGATTTCCAGAATCTGCTATGACAGGGATAGTTCTCAGTTGTATGTTGTAAACAGACTGCAACAGAAGGAAACCCAGAGATTTCTCATAGCTGTTAGAAGTGGCAGTTGTGAACATCAGCTGCAGTGAGAATCTGCATTCCTACTCTGGCTTCCTCCCTCTGCTTCCTTTCTTACATTACATCTGCCAGTTTCTCACTTCTCCATTTTGCTTAAAATAAAGGCAAACAGCTTAAACAAGCCAACCAAAGTATTTTCTAGTATTGCTGGTAGGCTTTCACAAAAAGCAAATGGAAAACTTCGACCTTAACCTGATGCTAGTAAAAGTTTGTCCAACTCAGACAACTAAACAACGTAGTATAAAGAGGGATGCATAATTACACACATTTACATACCTAATGTAGAATCCCAACAAACTACATCTAAACAGCCTAAATAATTTCTGCAATTAGTATTATTATGTAGTTATTTTAAAGTCAAACCACCTCTCAGACACTTCAATACAAACAATACAAACTTGCTTGAGCAGAAACAAGTATTTTCTTACCCGGGTTTCTTTCAAATAATAAAAAAAATTGTAGCAGCTTCGTAAGATGTTATTCTTAACCCAGCTGCCTCCAATTTTAATTGAAAATAACATGCTTAAGTGTCACATGCTCAGATCTGTAACATTCTTCGTCCTATAGCTATTGCTCTTCCTCCTTCCACTAGACAGTTCCCAAACAAATATTTCACGTGACACTTTCAGTTTCTGAAGTAAATGTCCTTGCCAAAGTAGAAGGAAAATTAATTGCAATGTGGCAGGAAAAGCATCATGGACACTGAAGGAATGACCGCTACAGTCTGAAGTTGGGTTTTTTTGGTTGGGTGGTCAGTATTTCTTAAAAACACGAACATTTACAGACTGATGGGCACTTAGGTCTGCTCCACAGCAAAGTCATAACCACAGCACAGATATAGCCTTTCCCCAGACACATCATCTTCCTTTCACTGCACGCTTCCAGCTCCATTTAGTGGAAAAAACTAAGGCCTATCAACATTTAATCACAACACTGACAGTCAAACTAAACAGTCACTGCAATATAATTTGTCTCCTGTCATCCCTCTTATTTCAGTTCTCCTAAAAGGGAAGCATTTGTCTGTTAGATCCCCCTCAGAGGTTACTAAATATCTAGAAAAATTCCTAATTCAGCATATCTGAATTTTCCAGAAATTGGTAGCTGAGCTTTGCTCTTGAAGGAAAAAAAATGCACAGTCTAAAAAATTAAAATATGGTTTTTGTGGAGAAAAAGTATGTGATGAAGAAAATTCAAAAGCCTTTTTCAATTCCTCAGTATACAATGGGCATCATGCTTTTCCCTGCTTTTATGACAACACATGAAACACGAGATTCTTCCTACTTTGCTGTTCAATTAATAGCAACTTACAGATGACTTGCTTTAGTCCGTGTACAAATCAGCTGTTTAAGAGAAACTAAAATTTGTGCTGGGGATTTAAAAATGACACAGTAAGAGTCTGAGTTTTTATACAAATCTCCTTTGGTAATCCAAAAAGTTTCAGGGAGAAAAACAACCACCTTCCTTTTCTCTCTTTGGTGTCTCCTCCACCTTCTTCTACCTACAAAGCTGTAAATGTACTTTCATACAAAGTACAGAACTAGTTAGGCACAGCTGGCTAAATTTACGCATTGAGAGTATGCTTGCCTAGTTTTTAAAACAAAGTTCAACATGGTTCTGTTATATTCCCTTAAGTTATTTAAGTCCTAATGAGAAACTATTGTCTTAATCAATTCTGCTAAACGAGACTAGTGCAAGGCACTCAAACTCTATTTCAAATCAAAGCCTTCTCTACCACAAGAAAATAATACTTTTCCTTACTCTGTAGTGTACTATTCCTATACAAGCAACCTGGCGTAGCAAAAGTTTTTAAGCATCTGAATCGGAATTCTGTCATATGTTCACTAGGGTGTGCATAAATGGATTCCTTTAGGTCTGGAGTTGGCCACTATCACACTCCTGGGGACAAAATCGGGGTGACTGAGATCAAAATTGGGCCCCTGGAGACCTGTTACTCCAAACTCCATGCATAAAATAGGGACAGCTAGAACAGGCCGTGCATCAGCCTTTGGGTATCCTTAAACCTGGGGACTTCACACCCTCTCTATGCTACTTGCTCCACTGTTTAATCATCCTCACAGTCAAAGAGTCTTATGAATGCAGAAACCAAGAAAAGCCATTAGATAAAGACTGAAATGTAGCACCAGTTTCAATTTAGAATAAACACTGATGGAAGTCGTGGAAACAGAAAAAGCGGAATAAGATTTATTGTTCTTTAACCCATTGTTTAAGGACCATGCCACAGTGCACTGATCCTGTTATTTTGAAAGCTGGTGAGCTCCTGCATTAGAAAAACCACCTGCTGCTCAAAAGCCATAAATACAAAAAGAGTTAAGTCAAATATGGTTCAGTTTGCACTTACTGATCATGCCTAGTGTCAGGAATGCTTCGGTCCATTCGCAGTTTGTCACTTTCTACCTGATTAAACTTATTGCGGGCATAAGGATCCTGACCAGATCGCACCACAGTAGCGCCAACATAAGCGTCTTGATCAAAGTCTTGCCACCGAACTTTTCCTACAATGGAAGGACAGGACAATACCCAATTTATCCTCTGTAATTTAAAGAAAAGCATTCAGTAAACCAAACATAACTGATTAAACGGCTTGGATTTTAATTACTGCGTTGCAAAATTTAAACTTCAACAGCTCCATTACCAGTGTAAAAATCAACATGTCTTTGTGCATATTAAATTGTCCTATAACATCCTGTGAATTAATACAAAATTGAACAATTTTCAGATCTCAATTTACAAAAGACATCACCAGACCATGTTTCACCTTAACAGTTTTGTTTGAACCCCAACTACCACTACTTCCATCTAAAAGAAAACCCTCCACATATCAACAGGCATTAATAGGGCTGATGATCTGGCTAAAAAATTATCCAAGTAGCTTTTATTTTTTAAGATCCAGTCCAGACTTCAAAGATACAATTTAATTTATTGTCTCACTACCCAAGTAAAAACAACAGTCAGTTACAATCAAGCCACTTAAGGAGCAAGCCTTCCAGAAGTATGAGGTAACATTATTCTCAAAAATCAGCAGAAGACTCGATTGCTCTCCAATACCATATAACTGCAACATCCTTTACAATCAGAACTGATTCACATATTAACCCCTCTTCAACAAGCACTGTGTTACTACATGACTTGTGGCAAAAACATGGAAAGGCAGATTAGCAATCAGCCTCCAGGAATTCAATACTTTCACCATCTTCAGATAAAAAACAATTGTATGATGATATTTACCAAGTGAATTAAAACTATCAATTCTTACCTCAGGTTGAATGTTTACTTTTCTTGTCTATTGACAGCCAAACCTAAGCTACGCATAGCAAATTTATACCACCTTTAACTCAAAATCAGGACTCAAGTTCTAATACAATACAGACATTCTTACTTTAACACAGAACTGTAAGAGAATCTCCTGCAACCATGTTGTGCCAAACACAGCATGACGTTGGTGTTAAAATTAAAAAAAAACAAAAACAAAGCAAAAGCTGTCTTTTGGGGTTGCTGTTTATTACAGATAAGAGGAATTAATATTCACTGCTTTCAAGTTAAGAAGTTTTAGTGGTACTGTAATTAAGTTCAATAAGTAGCACGTTGCAGAGGTGTCACTTCATTCAAGCTCAGCTTTTAGACAAATAACATAGCTCAGACATATGTTAATCTAAGGCATATGCTAATCTACATAGGGGGAATAGAACTCTAACAGTTATTAACAAGAGTCAGGTTGT
Source organism: Coccyzus lansbergi (assembly GCA_033558105.1). NCBI lineage: Eukaryota > Metazoa > Chordata > Aves > Cuculiformes > Coccyzidae > Coccyzus > Coccyzus lansbergi. The sequence continues at coordinate 2,645,313 of JAUMJK010000221.1, forward strand.
TCAGCTGTTTCAAGGTTTGCCTTTGCTCCATCTCTCAACCTGCACGGCATGGAAACTAAGGTAGGCCTCATTTGCAGCTTTCTATCCATAAGCCCTGTCCCAACTATGGTTGTCTTCTGCTAGAAGACTGATATTGAAAGAGCACTTTCCATCATTAAACAGAATAATTGTTGTTTAACCAGACAAATACCACCAATTTGATTAAAAATTCTCTATAATCTCAGGATCGTCTGAGGAGCTCATCTATGAAAACATGACTCAAGGTTCAATCTGTTTATCAGACAGTAGCAGAAGTTGTAAGGTAAAATTATCAAAACTGGCAGGAAGGTGGTCTTGTTTTTATGAAACTTCCTACATCAAAGTCAAGTCAAAGTAAGAGAAAAGCACCCATACTCCCATACTTTCACATTACTGGTTTAATAAATACCCAGTTGATACTAAGCACCTATTTTTACATCTGAATTGCCATCCTAAAGAAGCTAAAACATGCATATAGAAGCTAGAACTAGAGAGTTAAACTAAAACAGACTGCAGAACATTTAATAGACGCTTGGTGAAGCAGCCCTGAAGGGAAGCTATAAGAAAATAATTGGAAGGAGAAATACGGTCCAATTCCAGTTCCTGAAAGAACTGTATAAATGAAACTTTCCAGCTGTTGCTAGTAACCCACGGAGTCCCCAGAGTTGTTCTTCACCTTTCAGGTTCTTTCTTCGAAATATTTCCAGGAACTTACGTTGAAAACAATTTTACACCTCAGCCAGCTACCACACTACAAATAACCCTACATGGTTGTTCACGGGAATTACACTGAACCTCACTAGCAACAAAAACTATACAAAATGCAGAACAGCTTGATTCAGTAAATCTTTAGATACAGCAGATATCGAAGTCATCTCTCCATATAACTATCCAGCTAAGCGTCTCCCAAAGTTTTTGCAACCTCCTTGGTAACTAACTTTTATTCTCACCCTTGCTTCTAATTTATAATATAGCTTCCATCTGGAACATATGTTGAATATTTTCTGAAATACAGGACATGTCATGTGATTTCTTCTCCAGTCTAAAAATAAAGATTTTAGTGCATTCTACAAAATATAATCTATGCTTAAAAAGCATTTGTATAGACTTTCAACTTTCAAACATTCCAACTCCCAATGGATTTTAATGCTATGTCTGCTTTAGGACTGTCACCTCCATCTACTCCTCTAACTGCCTTTCATCCAGTGCAAAGAGTAGCTAAAACGTGAGGTCATGAGGGCATCAGTGGCACAGGTGATGCCATCGCAAGCATTCTTCTCAGACACAGTGTGTTCTTTATGAACTACAATAGGCAATGTGCGTTGCCCACAAGGTTACAGATGATAACGGCTCAGGTTAAACTGCTGGAAAATGAAAGGTTGATCCAAAGCTAAATACACTGTCCAGCCTTACCTTTGCTAAAAAGCTTGCCTTTCTGACAGTTTAGCAACTGAATTTTTAAGTTAGAAGTGGTTTAACAAACCTTTTCCAATAATACGTACTGTTTCTGATGTATGCTTCCCTGGGGTACACAAATAGGAGCAGGCTTGATTTAATTTCTACTGGGGAGTCCACTGGCTCTTCAGCTTCCTGAGTTTCAATGACTTTACCGGGTGGAAGGAGTGTCAGAAAACACAGCTACATTATTTCAAACTTAAATTAAGCAAGTTTTTAACTCTGAATTCAAGCATATATGTGTTTAACTGCAGAGTTTACTACCAAAGTCAGGTAGAGCCCAACTTAATGAGCTAAGAACCTGGAACCAGGGTGTACTGCAGGTCTAAAGCTGGTTTTGACAAGAAGTGCTTATTTTAAAGACTCTTTAGAGCCTGAGAAGGTGAAGAAGTAAAAGGTGAAATCCAGTGAAGCTGATTCTTTTGGTTCCAGGTATTTCCTAACTGTAGTCTTGGAGAGCTGATGGATTTTAAATAGGAAGCACATTTTGCTTTTTTTGCCATGTAATAAGTAGCTGTATTTAAAAAATAGTGCTAGTTTGGAACATTTTCTTCCATTCTAGTTTCCATCCATGTAGAGCTTGATATAAATCTTTTAAAATGTATTATCATTTACCATTTCCCAAGCCTTTAAAACCAGCAAATGCAACACTAGCCCTGAAAGCATAGAGTAAATTTGAAAAGCAAGAAAGGAGAAGACTTCATAGGGCTAAATTTACTGAAAAGCACTGACAGCCCACAGAATACAAAAACAAGTGAATTTGGCTCTAGGAGCCAAGAAACAGACAAAGTCTGGCTCTGGCTCCAGCAGAAGGCTCTGTCAACTGCGTGCAATTTGAACCAGATCTACCGGCAACAAGTCAGTTAAGACTTGTAAAAGCAGCTTGAAGTGAGAGAGATAAGAAGAAAAAATAGTAGATAAATATACATGCAACCAAGCAGCAGGCAGAGAGTAGGAATAGAAGGACACAAAATGCCCTGAATAGTTTGCACTACTTCTCATTGACTCAAGGTAGCTTAAAAAGAAGTTGAATGCTTGATATAAATGATTATTTTTACTTACAAGCATTAAGAGATTCCAGATCTGCATAACTAAGTAAAAATCACTGAAACTCCTATCATTACACAAACCAGGTTATATAGTTATGTTTTAATTACCCATGCAGATAAGTCAGAGTCTGTCTTTCTATCTACAAGAGCTAACATAACTATTATCACAAAACAAGAAATAAGACTTTTTCAGCATTAAAAAAGTCACCAAATGACAAAGGATAGGTACATTGATATACAGAAGGTAAAACCCTCAACTTTTTTATCTTTAAATAAAGTTATCTTATAGATAAAGATGATAAACAATTCCTTAATTCCAAGAAGTTCTGAAAGCTACTACACTGCTTAATCTTGAAACAAACTACAGGTGGAAAAACAAGAAAGTTTTGAACCAAAGCCCTGCAAAGAATCTGCAGGAATATGAATTCCAAGCTTCATTGACATAAAGATTCAAAAGATTGCCTACACAAATTGAAAATAATCAAAATAGCGATTCAAGAGTGCCTGCATAGCCTTTGATGTTTGATTTGTGACCCTCATTCTACTTTGCAGTAATGATCCTCCTCCTTGTTAATTCAAGCCATAAGAGATTACTAATAAACAGACGAAATGAAAAAAGCCCTGACCTGCTCTACTTTACACATAATTTTACTTCTAGCTTCAACCCTCTAGCTTCTGATCTCTCCCTTTCAAACCTGTAACACCTCCTCCCATTTCTTTTAATACTCATATAGCTACTTAGGGCTACTGGGGAAGGAAGGTCTTAGAGAAAATGTACAGGGTTTGGCCCAGAATGTACAGGGTTTGGCCCAGAATGTACAGGGTTTGGCCCTCTAAGAATAGGGTTGGAAGGTGCAAAATCCCACTCTAATCCCACTAACAATATTTGCATGGAGTTCTGTTAAGGAAAAAGAATATTTGAACAGACCTGCCAGATATCTAGTTAAATAAGCCAGGCTCTTTGATTTTTTAGGATTTACTTCCCAATTTGTGCACAAAGTAAACTTTTGGTCAAAATAAGGATTCATACATAGAGTCTTGTTTCCCCTCAGAAAGCAGCTCAGTCAAGGTAGGCTAACGGCTACAGAAAAAAAGCCTTGAGTTTCAAACAGCTTATACTGTACCAGGAATCTAAGGTTGTAAAACAAATATCCCACCTCATACACTATTAAGGCATGGAAGTTTCCAGCTGCTTAAGGGAATGTTTATTTTGGTTAGTTCAGTCTTCAAGACTTCATAGTATTTCAAATGGCTAAGACAAATTTGTATGCCAAACACTAGGCTTAATAGAAGAGTAAAATGTGTTGTGAAGTTATCTGATCAGGAGTTGTTCCCCTTCTATGGTAAATTTTTTCAATACAGTGTTAAATACTCAAATTTGTTTTATTCTTTTTGTATTCCTTAGTATGTAAATTCTTGCTATATATTAAATCTCACTGATGATGAAGAGTTAAGCAGCAAAATCAGTTTATGGAAGCAGTCACGTAAGATGAAAATCCCTTAGCATTTAATTTTCCTAGCTCATCCTCAAAATATAGGACTATTTCACTGAAATAAAACAAAAAATCATATTGTTCTGTTATCTGCAAGCATGTGACAAACACTGAGTAAGTATAAGAAAAATAAAAGTACACCATCGGCAGACTCAGGAAAATCTGCCACATCAAGAGCTAGACATACTAAAATAAATGTATGAACCTTGGCTGAATCTTCAGTGGGAAGCAGAGTCCCAAGGTGACTTGTCTGAGCCTGCCAACATTATCCATCTGGAGAAATTGACTACTTTTGTACAGGAGTCTTTTACAGCATGTTAAACCTATCACAGCACAATATAAACATACTAGCAAAGAGTCACATTCTCTGTTTTTAAACCCAAAGGAGCAGTGAAACAGATAAGATTTAAAGAAGATGAAGCTTTAAGAATTGAGAAGTGCATACTGCTAAAATAATGCTACCACTTGCAATCTACAAAGAACTATTACAATCAGAACAACTGCTGTGTTATATGATTTTCATGGATAAATGTTTTATGGCTATAGATCTTTCATAAGAAATGTTACTGCAATACCTGGAGGTAGTGTTTCCACACTTTGTGCTTTGTCCTCCCCATCACTGCCACGCACGTCTTTCCTTTTGGAGTCGATATCATTTGGGTCCTCCTGAAAAAAGTATATAAGCTTTAAAATAATCTCCTTAATTGACTAAATACTTAATTGACTTGAAAAATATTACAATAAAAATTTAAGACAATTTATGCAACAATTCTTATTTGGAAAAATAGAGGAAAAGTTTAAGAAGGAAATGTATCGCGAAACATGGATTTTCCGTAATTCTTAATACTCAAAATGAGCAACACAGGCAAAAAGATTCAACAAAACCTGAGGAAAGCCTTACTCTAGCAAAGAGCAGCCTAACTAGGAAAGTTATCTGAAGAAGAGAAGACTGGTTATCTTGCTGTTATATCTGAAGTGGTAGCCTTTCTACTGGGGGAAAAAAGCTTCCAAGCTATCTTCAAGTTGCTATTTTCATGTGTTCATCTCAGTGGAGCTTATTCTGGGCTTCAGAGACAACTCTCCTGGATTTAATATTCCAGTAATATTCATAATACTCATTTAGAGAGGAGGGGGGAAAGGTTTCACCCCCTGCTCCTCCCGTTTCCAACATTTATTCTGAATTTGTACATCTCAATTTCTTTTCAAAAGAAAAAACCCTCCACACTCTTGTAGGGTCATCGGCACAAAAATAAAGATGTCAATCTGGAATTATCCCATTATATAAGAAACAGAGAAGAAAGTAATTTTTCTTTTAAAAAAAGATAACTAGTAACTATATGTTGATTTACACACTGCATTTAACTAGCTAATTCAAGTGTTATCAGCTTCTGTTGTTCTTGCACACTTGTCAAAGGAAAATCTGTTTCCTTTTCTACACTTGCACTGAAGAAGTCTCAATTATAATACCAGTTCTATTTGCACAACACTGCTAAAGACAACAGCTTTACTACATCATGTAAGAAGATATATGTCTATACCAATCAGTAAGTGCACCTAAAAACAGTACCAGGCACTGAAGTCCAGCTGTGCAGAACAGTTCCCATTTCTTCTAGGAATCCAGAGTCTCCAGAACAGGTGATGGCATACAAACTGCACACTGTAAACTGCCCCTGCCATCCCAGCTCCTAAGCCACTTCAGGAATTCTTTCGGTAGAATAGTAAGTAGTTGAAACGTGCCAAACTTATGTTGGGGAGTACTCAGCCATAAAAGATACCATTTCAGCATGCCTCCAGGCATGTCTGAATTTTGCAGTGTAAATCCAGCTTAAGTAGGTACATTAAGGAGGAATTATATTTGGAATTATGCTGGAAAAAGGCACCCGATTTCTAAATACTGAAATGCAAATCTGAACACTGATACTTTTTTGTTATTTTTAATAATTTGCAGAGAAAAACAGCTATATAAACCCTAAATCAGTTTAAAATAACATGCTTCAAATGCATGTTTTTCACAGCACCATGCATTGAGGATACCAGAAAGAAGGAATTTGAACAAGTTCTTATACTGCATGTTACTAACTTGGTTTGTGCTTTGCACCATTGAAAGGTCAATAACTTTACTTACTGAAAGTTCTAAGACAACCCTCACCAACCAATTCCCTGAAAAAACAAAACCCAAACCCACCACACCCCCAAAACCACACAACACATCAAGAAAACCATCATTGCTCAAGCTGGTATGGGAAATTATCTGTCACTGGGTGCCGAGTCCCACCAAGTCCCATTGAAACAGAAGCTTTCTGTGGTCCTAAGAAGCTGTATTTCAATAGTTAGTTGACTTTGTACACAATTTTTAAGATAGCAGCACTATGGAAACCCTTAAGTGCAAACTGGAAGAAAAAAATCTTCCCAATTAGAATGTAAAGGCTTGCAAAATTCCATGAAGCTCTTAACTGTTCCTAATTACTGTAATGAATCAAAGAAATACCTACATAACTTGAAAAACATGTATTAGGCAATAGTAAAAAAAAATGAAGCTATTTCTCCTGTAATTAAACAAAAACTACTGAGTGCTTCCTCATTCTCTCCCTCCCTTCCCCTTTAAGTTTTCAGGAGAAACTCTGCCTTCCCATTAATCCCTCTAACTGAGAAGCACCAACCATTAAGCCTAATTATTTATAAAGTTCTTTCACTTCAGGGTTTTTGTTGTCATGTTTGTGGTTTGGGTTTTTCAATAAACAAGCTAAATCTAACATTGTCTTTGGTAGAGATCTAATAACTAAATGCCATTTTGAATTCTTGTAAATTTAAAGCTTCTAGGAAAGTACCTGGGTACAGCCTTCAGACACTGAGGTGAGCCAAGCTGCCACGATGAGTTTTGCCTTCAGACTGCTGAATGTTCAGCTGGCCTCCTAGGACTCCCTATAAATTAGCACAGGGACGGGAGGGTATGGAATATTCATCTCAAAACTTTACAGTCTAGATTAGGACTTCGTGGTATCTTTCTTTTTTTCCAAAACAAGTCTATTTTCATTGTTTTTAAAACAGTCTACTCAGCCAAAACTGATGTTCTGTTGTAAGCACTGTCACCCAATAAAGCATCTGGAAAGCCCATGTGGGAAACCCATGCCTTTTAGGTGCAAACAGCAAGTTATTTCCTTTGGAGAGAACTTGAGCATATGAAAGGAGAAGAAAGCAGACGTTAAAAGTCATATGCATAAGTAAAACCAGTTTCTTTACATCCCTGCCTGTAAACTGCTCCAGAATGTTAGTTTGGTGCAATACATGAATGAATCATATGGTCAAATGACATTCCTATATTGTCATCCTAACATTAGAGTTGCTTTTTCAGCTTACTTGGAGTGAAAAAATCCTAGCTTCTAATGTGATCTTAAAAAGCCACTCACATTTCATGAGTAATCTCCTTGGTAGAAGATAACAATGCCTGCACCAACTAAAGTAAATCAAACAAAAAGCTAAGCTTAAGGCAAGATTGAAAATAATTGAAATCATTTAAGAAGAGACAGCTCTTTAATAATGAGAGCACAAGAGGGAAATTTAATGAATAAAAACTGAAGAGGTTAACGCCCTTTTCTGTATTAAAATACTATTAAAACTATTAGTACTTAAAGCTACTATTTTGCTGATATACTGTAGAGGTTACAATATAATGTTATAACATAAATATGTAAATGCGGTAAGTAGAGCCGGACAAGTATTTTAAGCTTATTAAATAAAAAGGCATCTGCCCAACTAGTGGAGACATAAGCCAAACATGAGATGCATGTGGAGCCACACTAGAATAATACATTTACAGTCATTACTTACACAGTTATTTTCTCAGGTCAGGACACATAGAGCAACATCAAAAATAAGTACAGATCAGCCACAATGCCTGTGTTGCAGGGATTTTGCATACGTTAATTTTTCACATCACGTCACTGCTTCCCATTAATTCCTGATTCAGTACTAGATGACAGACTAAGAAACAAAGCTGCAATCTTTCAACACCATTCAGTGGGAAATCCAACAATAGTATCGTAGTAACATTTTAGATATATTGAACAAATATAAATTAAATGTGATTTTAAGATTCAATTATCCAAATACCTTTGCTACTCCAAAAGCTCAGAAGTTAAGGTGATACACATTTACTTAATTTATTAAAGCATTCCTTAAAAACCATAACTACAATTCATTATGGTTAAACTGAATAAATATGGGGGGTAGGGTTATTTTTTTTTTTAGGCTGATTAATCACAGACATGCAGAAACTTTTTCTTTCAGGATACAGTAAACCCTATGCCTCAGAAACCCTACATCAGTTTACAAACCTCACTATCACCATTCCTCTTTACCTCCTCAATTCACCCACTCCATTAAGACCATCCTGTAAGGTTGAATTCAAGAAGTGATGAAGATGCAATATGAAACCTCCAGTTTCAAGAACAAGACTTGAAAAAATTGTTCTGTGAAATGATTAGTTACGCATTTGCAGCTGCTGACTGCTGTGGGGAAAGAAAGGAAGAAGTAGTACAAATGCAAAGCAAGATTTAAACACATTTTTACAGCATTTTTACACATCTGCAACAAGACACAATCATATTCAGTAAGAAATTTAAGACTAGTTCCATTTTTGTTTATAAAGTTGTAATTATACACAGACCTACACTAGTGACCACTTAGACATCTGGTTTTGGTATATTTGTATTGAATACTATATTCCTACAAGCATCACAGAATAATTAGCATTTTGTCAATCATTATTTCACTTAGCACAAAAATTAAAGACATTAAACTGATCCATGTCCCTAGGTATTGTACCTATGTTAAAAAAAACAACCCTAAAATCACTACTGCTTTTCCTATTTCTGCCTTCCAATACTTTTTTCCAATTAACATTTTAAGTATCACAGATTTGACATTTAACTGCTACATTTTAGATCTCATTCTAGTAGAGATCTCTATCCTACAGCAGCTTCCAATTGACAAGAGAACAACTTACCAATATGGAAATTCACTACAAATATTAAGATACCACATGCCTTACAAGTGGCAAGTCAACACAGACTTCAGTAAAGCTCTTGTGGCTGAAAATATCAAATGTGGAAGCTGACTGTGCCTCCAATATCAGCCATTCCTCTCAGACCATTTAAATTCTAAACATTGGGTGACCAGAGATGATTGGAAGCTAAGACTACACTGTGTGCTACCTGGACAACTGTTCATCACCTCTTCATCTAGGTTGCTGCAACTTCCATGGAAAACATCTGACAGCATTACCCAAGGGCTAAACCCATCCAGCTATCCTAGACATATGTCAAAGTAAATGCTTTGCTCACCTCCACATACCAGCACAACTTTTCAAAGTTCATACAATACAAAGCTGGGAATTATACAGGATAAGAAAAAAAAAAGTTCTACTTGCCTCAGTAGCATGGACTCAAAGAATAATTGAGAAATGTGGCTTCAGGGGACAAGATACATGCTAAGGCTTAATATCTGTTTTGGTATTTGCTTTCAAGATGTTGGCCAAGGGCCAACTCCAGGCAGATTTTCTTCTGCTGATGATTTTCTAAGAGGAAACCGAATACTGGCAACATCTTCAAAGAGCATCATTTGATCCAGCTGGCCTAATACACGGCTTCGCTGTATCATGCAGTACAGATCACTCAAATCAGTTGATGATTTTGGAAGAGGTGCTCTTGCTGCAAACAACTCTTCTCTCAGCACTTCATATACTGCTGTTCTGATCATGTACTTGGGGCCAGATACACACAAGCACTTTGATGTTATGTAGAACAGCACTTGGCATTGCAACAATTTAATGCCTGCCACAATTCAGATCCCTAAACTGAGCATGAAGACTCCTCATAGAGCTTATTTACCTAAGAAAAGGACTCAAAACTGACCAGACAGCCATATAGCCACAAAGCCCAGTGATCTTTGCTACTGCTAGCACTTACTGTCTGCCTCTTCTCCCCTGCCCCAGCAATTCAGTTTACAATCTTTTTATTAGACATCGTGTGAGATGCTTACTGAATAACTAAGCAGGCTCAAAAGTGCCGTTTCCTCCTAGCCTAGGAAAGCCTTGGGCAGAGGATAGAGTCCAGCATGTTGGCTTGCTTTCTGATTCAGTGCTCACTTGCTTCCTTCCAAGAGGTCTTCCATAACATGACTCCCAAGTTTTCCTTACTGTAGGAAATGAATCCAGCTTTCCTACATGCCAGGCAAGCACTCTAGCAATTTAATGTAATTCTGTTATGGAGCACCCATATCTCCCCTTGTCAGCAAAAATGCTTTGTATGAATCAGATAAAAGCACAGTCTGAAAATGCCTGGAATGCTGCTTCTTACAGACAAGCAGGAAATATCCCATAAACACATGCTGATTGACGTCTGATTGCCAACTTGCTTAGCATTAGTAAAACAGTCATTTCCAGGTACACCAAGATGCAACACATAAACAAAAGAGGAAAAAAACACTGAAAAAAATTATATATATTTGTGATATATGGCTACCACTGTTAGATGTAATGTCTGAGATTACTACAGCAAAGAAGATTTAATTTTTCTTTACTTAGTTAAAGTAAAATACTGCCAAAGGTATGCTCCTTTAAAATACTTCAATAATCAAAACAAAACCAGAAGCTTCCAGCAGGGGGAACAAACACACACACCCCCACCTCATGCATACAAGAAGGCAATTTTAAATTCTCAAAAAACAAGGAGGAAAAAGTAATCAAGATTATACTTGCATGGCTCCATACACAGGAAATATGTCTAGCTATGCTCTCAGTGAGTACACTCAAGACATTCTGCTAATGCTGTAGTCCCCAGACAAAATTAAATGCCGTGCCATCCTACCTTATCTGTAAATTTTAGATTTTAGCTTGGGGAAAAATACACATTTTGGAGCTTTACCAGCACTATCTGAAGTGCCAAAACAGCTATAAAACATGACATTTTATAAACCCAGAACGGATTAGACAAAAATGTTTTACCTGAAGTTTCTGGTATACATGCATAAATATTCTCTGAGGCAGGTCCAATCCAGCTTTGCAGCAGAAGGCTTATTTGTACTGCAAAGTGGATCAATTGGAAGTTCTCATTCAACTTCATTTAAGATTTCTGGGCACAATAAACTCAACTGACAAGTGTTAATGTGCAGGAGACACCCCCAGGTAGGGCCCATACAGCTATTTGGCTGTAAGCTTTTAAGTATAAGTAAGCTGTTAAATACAAAGACTTAATGACTTGCATTTCAGGATACGTTAGGGAACTGATTAAAATTTGAAGATAACGTAAAAGTAACAGCAGGACTTATCCCCCAGATCTCCACATTCATTTAATATACACTGGGCTAACTGATTAACCAGCAAATACTATGCAGCTTTAGACTGTTTCAGTATTTTAAAACAAATGATAAATTCTTCTTTAAGCATCTAACATCATATAACAACCTAAAGGTATATAAAAAAAAATCTGCAACACTCACAGCTCTGTGAGATTTCAGGTACCCAGCTCCAGGTAACCTCTAATAAATCACATTCCCTTTCCCTAGAGATTTCATCTACTCTAAGACTGAATACCTTAACTAAGTGGACAATCTTATTACCTACTAAGAATGCAGGAAAATAAATGTTAACTTGCTTTACAAAATTGGCACACTACTATACCACTAGAAAAAGGGAAAAAACCCTGCAAAATCCACAAGCCCAAAAAACCTGCAACATATCCTTCATTTCCTTCAGCTGTATAGTGAAAAAAAAGCTGCTGGAGCTGAAGTGGTAGTCAGACTGAGAGCGAGAGGACAGTCAAGGCAGTGTACTAACACACTCCAACTCAGATGAAGCGTGGGCAGGTAGGAATACATCATCTTGCCAGAGGCTACTTCCAACGTCACCGGCTAACCCAAGTCTACTATGCCTAAAGAACCCGTACCTACCAACCAAAAATCTTCAGAGGTTACTACAGACAGGCAGAATGGCACCTCCTGTGAAGTGCCCAAGGACCAGAAACCAAACCAAAAATCCCGCTCTGACACCTTGGACAGACTGTCATTTCTCCACAAAAATAATAGAATGGAGGGGAAATTCTCATACACCAGTAAGACCATGAATGAAACGTAAACACTGCAGAGGAGCCATTAACAGGCTTCACTGTTCTTTTTTCTAAGACTACTCAATTCTCATGATTCAGGAGGTTGCATAAATGAATATGGGCGGATGGGTTTAGGGGAATGGATAGGGTAACAGACTGACAGGTGGAAAGAACAAGAAACATCTCACTTGTCTGCACTACCTACCACAAGCTACAGAAATACGTAACCATTGCAAATGTTTTGTGATGCTTTAAATGTAACATAACATCTAAGACTAATATCACTCAATTTTAGCTTCCAAAAGGAAAGATTGATGGAGATAAAATAAGACATTTATTTCAATAGTTAATCCAAGAGAGGTGTTAAATAATGCTTGAAACAGCTTTCTATTCCAAATTAGTCAGTGTAGACCCAGTTATGCAATTTACACAGTTAAGTGCACATTCAGCAGGAATAGTTGTTTACATTGCTTTTTAGTTGTGTTAGATTGGGAAAAAAATCCAGGATTAATTGTAAATCTTCATCAGTCACAAGGAACGGAGTGATCTGATCTGTTATACATATGCCAAGGTGAAAAAACCAAAAAAACAAAAGAAAAAACCTCATCTGCAAAAAAGAAGAGTCAGGAAGATGCCACAAAACTTTACCATTTGCAACTTGTTAAAAACATCTCATTGGTATGTCCATGTCCGAGGAGCATTCTGTCATCATGGCTCATACGGGATAAAAAGTGGGTTGATGTACATACTCAACAGCAGCATTAATTTTAGCATGCCTATCTCATACCTACCGCTAGTCCCAAACTTTATAACACTTGCAAATAACATTTGAGATTTTTTTTTTGGTTGGTTGTTTTAATTGATCAGTTTCTGGAATGGGACACAGTAGAAAAAGTGGCAACAGGTCTCCAAAACACAGGGCATGGCTTGATGCACAAATAGTATCTACACACTGCACTCCTTTCAAAGTCCACAGCTCTTGTTTGACAATTACTGTGTGCATTCACTTTCTCGCCTGAGCACTTTCCAAGATGTGAAATCTGAATATTCAAGTAGCTTAATACAAGTACACTGACTCCAATTCAGATCCAAAAGATACAATGGTCACATTAGTGATTAAAAAAATTACCAAGATTAGACTAAACCCCTGTTTAACAATCCCAGTTTCTTGTACTTACAGTAGATGAAAGATCCCATGGAATAACTCGTCCAGCAAATGGAAGAAACAAGAAGGGCGATGTAATCTTAGCAAAGGAGCATGTAGCTGGTGCTGCTTATTCTCACAAGCCAGCGACTTTAAAGGCCAGCTGCTGCTGAAAGGGGTTGTTCACACTTTACTAGATCTCCATTCTGAGTTGCTGGACTGCCCCTACTTCTTCCCTTAAAGACACTGGTATGGCAGATCAGGCGATCAGATTCATTCAACTGACTTGACAGTGAGCTTTGGGGTTGGTGTAGGGAAGTATGGATGTATTTTTTCACTGGTTGGGGTTTTTTTTTAAACCACAAGATTAACCACTAACCTATTATCTAATTTATTTCATGCAAGGAAAGCAGCACCCATGGTAGCAGGGGAAAAAAAAAAGCACTGAAAAGGGTGTTCCCTATAAGTAAAGGATTACAAGTTTAGTTACATTAAACCACCCATCATTCAAAAACACTACATATTTTTCTGCTTGAAAGAAGGCAATTACTCCAACAAGAGTTCAGGCATGATTTAATGTCATCTCTTGTTAATTCTACAATACCAGAAGAGTCTGATGAGCTAGCCTGCACTTCAAAGTCCTGCCCCTAATCTTATTTGAATTCATCCCATCACTACTTACTCTTAGCTCCAAGACTGACTTTAAAAAAAAAAAAAAAAAAGCAGATTTTCCACAGAAGAGAAAAAGAAAGGGCACAGAAGGCAAAAGGCATGGCACATTGTTTTAGTATTTATACACATGATAAAGTCTTATGTTTTCTGGAAGTCCAGATGGCTGGAGTTAAATAACTGAATGAAAAGCAAAGGATTGAATAGATAAACAGGACTCAACTTAAAAATCTATGTATCCAATAACTTAACTATACAGAAGTATTTCAATAACAAAGGTATTTCCAGTTCTCCAGTTCTATACTTCTGAAAGAAGCAGTATGCTTCATGTACTGCTACCCACAGTTACAATAAAAAAAAACAGCTGGGGCAGAAGGGAAGAATGGAAGAAAACATCTCCCATGCCTTTACATACATATTAAAGTATAAAGAGTAGAAAGGGAAAGCAATTACAACTATCCCCCTTTTCAGTTTAATTTTGTTTTATAAATACTTAAAGTTCAAACGATAACTAGGATGAAAGAAGGTACATTTATCCGAAATCTCAGTATATGTAAAGGAAAAATTGTAAGTCACACCTGCAGTTTGTTAGTAAAGGGAACAAGGTGGTTATTACAACACACAACACAGAAACAGGATACAAGAGTTGTCTTGCACGAGAAAAACAAATAGCTAACTGTAGCTAACAGGTTGAGAATTTTACTGGATCAGATCTGCAAGGTTACGATGCAATGAAGCAACACATTACATTTACTCATGAAGGTTATTCGCAGGCATGTAAGGGAACTGAAGATATGTTGAGACAAGGGAATTAAAGTTCCCTTGTCTTAGATCTGTCTGCAGCATGCAAAAGCATTGCTTTGTTCTCCAAGAAAACAATAGGAAAGCAAAAAGCAAGACTGACTTAAAATCTTAAACTGTTTAAGAAGGGAATAAGGTTAAGATTCAGATACTAAGCCACTGAAAAAACCAAAGGAACTATTTCATTCCACCTTTCAAGGAGGCCACCTTTGAATACAAACAGATGTAATAATACCCATAAATCTGAAAAACTACTAAGTAACTCCTCTAATTAAATAACCTTATGACAAATTTGCATTTGACAGATGACTTCTACTTTCAATAACTCTCTGCCTATTTTCTCTTCCATCCCAATATTAGGATTTATGGACAAGTTTCTGCAGCTCTGGACACATGGCACAGTACAATAGTATTACTATTTAGCACTAATTAACTGTAGATTCTTATTCAAAAAAGAAATCAAAATTATTGTCCTGATCAACTGTAAGGTTTTAGTACAGTCCAAATATTCTAAGAGTAAATTTTATCTACTAATACATTTAAACATTAAAGGTTCCATATTACAAAATTAACACATATAATTGCCAATAGCACCTTTTAGTTTTTCCAGACCTGAACATCATGATTTATATGAAATACACTGGATTACTAATTCAAAGCTCAATCCCATAATGACACAAATGCCTATCACAAACCAGACAAGAAGTGTGAAAGTGAGACTCCTGCAGCAGGGGGAAGAAATACGGAGATAAGGGACCACTATACTTCCTGCAAATTCTTTCTGCCAAATTATAGTACGAAGATTTGTATCTGAAGTGAGCAATATAGATCTTTTTATCTCTGCTCAACAAAGGTATAAAGTTGTACAGTTTCCTGTGAAGGACATCATTCTGCAATAAGGAATCGACTGGGGAAAAAAGCTTGCGTTTTTTTGTCTATGAAGGTTAACACCCAAACTGATGCTATTTCAGGAAACCAATGTAAGAGTGCTACTAGTAAAATTTTTACCACACACACAGCTTCAAAGCAGGAAATCAGATATTTCACCTTGCAGCTGTAACTGCCTCTAGCACACAGTGCTGCTTTTCCTTCAAGATACACTTCATTAGTTCAGTTGTACTTCCCGAGAAGCTACGGTCCTTCAAGTTGGGATTCCATTTGTTCAGTCCTGAGCAAAGGCAGATAGCAAAGTGAGGAGGGGAGCAGCAGCTTTATGCAGGTAAATTTCACACCAAGTGTTTAAATTAAGCCCTTTAGATACATTGAGGTCCTGCATGCAAACTTTTCAAGACTTCCACAGTGTATCAAATGTCATTGGGACCTGGAGAACTTAACCTTCAGTTGTGAGACAAAACCAACAATACACAAGCCTGCCCATTAAAAACAAGTTCCTCAGGACTGAGGGGAAAAATGTTTAGAAACAACTGAACAACTTACTAAAGCATCTCAGGAATTCCGCACACTCACAAGCACCAAGCTGAAAGGCAATTTCACACTATACAGGCACACAGGAGTTAATTTCATTCGAAAAGAGTGGGAAACCTCCTGGATATCGAGGCCCAGCAAAGAGAATAGTCTAAAGTCTCCTCAAGTTATAGCCCATTCATCTGCAGTCCCTCAGAGGAGAGGTCACCAAATGTGCACCCTTCACAAAGATCTCTAACAACTCCACAAAGAGCCCTTATCACAGAAACTGACCTAAAAAGGGCAAAAAGCAGAACTAAAGGCTTGTCCAAGCATGACAGCTAAACTAGGTGCAGTGCAGAAAGCTTTTAAGCTGCTCTCAAACCTACCAATAAGGAAAAAAGTATTGGAATTTAACAACTCAGAAGCCTCAACAGGAAAGATTACTCCAACTCAGATTCCTCTTTAAGGCTATCCAGGTGATAAAGTAGAAACATCTCCAAACTGAAATTTCAAACTTTCTGCAGGATTTTATGAACTACCATTTCCTAGAATTCATTAGCTCAAACAAGGCTTTTTCACTACCAATTTGGAAATGCAATGTTAGCTTTAGCACTGAAAAATGCCAAAAGAGAAGGTAAAAGACATCATCTGTTTTGGAAGTCATGAGTGGTATTGAAAAGGTAAGAGTAAAATGTCAGTTCTATCCTCTACTGTTTCCACAACACATATTGCCTCACTATTTTTAACAGTGAGCATGGCCTCCTCTCACTGGATATGCTCATATACCGACATTTAAGTCAGAAGGTTAGTGGGAAAAAATGAAGGACTTGAGGAGAAAGACTCCTTAAATTCATAGATGTGCTCAATTCATAGGAAGGGTTCAAGGCCAGGCTGGATGGAGCCTTGAGCAGCCTGATCTAGTGGGAGGTGTCCCAGCCCATGGCAGGGTAGTTGGAACTAGACAATCTTCAAGGTCCCTTCCAACCCAAAACATTCTGATTCTAAATTCATGTGCGTGCATACATGTTTAAATAATACCTGTGTGTGTGTATACATATACTTGTGTATACAAAAATATATACATACATGGACACACACACAGAGAAGTACCCATTCTGATTAGCAGATAGAAGTGAACTTATATCACAGACTTAATTTGTGGTCGAAAGACAGAAGTATGTAACAAGGTGGGACTAAGTGCACTTTCAATAGCTCAAGAGAAATCCTAGTAAGTAATCTGAGCTACTATTAGAAGACAGGAAAAAAAGTTTCTTTGCTCTCTGGTAAGCGAGAGAAGAGTTGACATGCTGATCACAGCAGCACTGCAAGTAACAAAATCGAGAGATAAATTACTCCAAAGGAAAAAAAAAAACTAAACAGAATCAACAAGATTTCACAAAGACTAAGGAAAAACAGTAATTAATATCAACTGTCTTGAATCCAAGCCACAAGAGAGTGTCTGGCTTCCCAAAAAACACAGTTACATGGATCAGAAAAGTCCTTAAAGATGAGAGAGTATGAATGATATCCAGGAAAGAGAATGTATGTTTATACAATAGAAGGTATCTCCAAATCACAAATTAGGTCCCATAAGAATATAGTTATCAGTGTGACGCTTGTACTGACCAGCAGGATTCATATTGAGAAAGATGACTGTACTGCTGTGAATATTTTAAGTACTCTATATGAACATACTACCTCATTCACATGTTGGTGGTCAATCAAGCAAGACACAGTCAGATAATGCAGTAAGTATCTAAAACAACAAATCATTTGAATAAAATAGTACAACTTCCATGACCATAAAGAATTTGTTTCATTAACCAGATATTAACACTTATTTCTCTTAATTTTTCATTTTCTGTAACAGTCAAAACAGTAGCAGAACTAACAGAATAATTTAGATTATGTGGTGGGAGGGAGGATTATTTTAGTATTGGTTATCCCATAAAACATGATTTGAAATAGCAACATGTTCTTTCCTTGCATCCATCTGAAAAACATGGGGTATATTTATGCCTTTCTATACACTGCAGATGTGATCCTCAGTTTTGCACAGCAGTAACACCACTTCACACCTGAAATCTCACTCATGTACTCTTTTCCAATTGTTATCTGACTAGAATATCATCTCCACAGGATAGCAACCTTCTTTCTGTCTAAAGAGACGATCACTATCTTTAAATCGATCTCACACTCCAATTTGAAGTGCTACTGAGTTGACTGAATTTATCAGAGACATCTCATCACACACAAAAAATAATTTTCAACAGTGAACTGTGCAATCAAATTGCTATGGCTGTATTTTCCACTTTTATCAACTGTGGAGATTGTTTATGCTCTCTCATACAGAATCTCATTTTACACAGAACTTTAAGCAGGCTCATTTGTTACAAAGATATAAAACACCTGTCCAGCCCCAAGAGTTCAGAACCCAGGAACAAGTAGTAATGTCGGATACTACATATAGATAAAGACAGTTGCATCATTAGCTTTTTAAACTATTTGCTTAGTTGATGTGCCTTCAAATTAGCTGTAATTCCTCATCACAATGAGGTATTAGAAGTGTAAAGTTTCATCAGCCAGTCTTTTCCCTTCAAGGCTGAATAAATATTTGAGAGAAACAGGTTATAGCTATAGACATCCAGTATCTCAAGCCTGAAAGCTAGACCTCTAGAGCAAAACAAAAAACCCACATCCAAGACCAAAGGAACTTTTCTGAGTATTTATATCTTAGAACAGTTTGTTTCACCTAAAAGATCTAGAGCAGAGAACATGAAACAAGTAGTTCAAAAATAAAGGATTCAAACTACAGAAGTCATAAGTTCAGATGCTGTCTTAATGAATTGTTTTGTGCAGCATGGATAAATAAACCTGGTACAGTCAACTGGCTCCAATATTTAGACCCATCCTGCTGTTCAAAGATTAGTCACCAGGTTTAACAAACTCATACATTATTCTTAATTTCTTCCCTTATTTTGTTTGCATTCTGGAACACAAATACTGAGCCACACCATACAAGTGTAACGGAGCTTCTGAGAGGTAGTAGTTAGCAGAGCCATACTTTTCACTTACAGGGACTAATAATTCAAAAGCTATTTCTAGACCAATGAGTAAATATGATCTGTCAAAATTCCTTAAATTCTGTCTCACTTAGCTAGATTAACAGTTGAGTTGCAGCTCAAATGCAGCTTTACCATCATTTTCAGTAACACTAGAAACACAAGCAACAGCATTTATAAACTAAGGCCATGAGAAATTAAGCTTTGTCATTTTAACCCACCAGGAGTTACAAATATTTCAATTCACAATGTAGTTGTTCCTACAGGGAAGTGAATCTAATCTGCCCTTATCTACTACACTGGCTCATTTCAAAGAATTTGACAAAGATGAAAGACTGGAATTTATTTTCAACTGAGTAACAGATTCAAAGACTGGAGGAAGAGGAAGAACAAGGAAGGGCAGAATGGGGCAGTCCATCAGAGTCTTCTGGGTCAGGAGTGCACTCTCAGTCACTTTGCAAACGACACTAAGCCAAATGGTGCAGTTGTCACAGCAGAAGAACAGGATGTCATCCAGAGGGACCTAGACAGAATGGAGAAGTGGGTCTGTGTGAACCTCTTGAGGTTCACAAAGCCAGTTGCAAGATCCTCCACCTGGATCAGGGCAATCCACAGTTTCAATACAAGATGGAGGAGAATATGATAAAGAGTAGCCCTCAGGTGAAGAATTTGGGGGTGCTAGCTGATGAGAAGCTCAACATGAGCCAGCAATGTAGGCTCACAGCCCAGAAGGCCAACTGTACTCTGGGCAGCATCAAAAGGAATGTGTCCAGCAGGTCCAGGGAGGTGATTCTATCCCTCTGCTTTGCTCTCACGAGACCCCACTTGGAGCACTGTGTCCAGTTCTGGAATCCTCAGCATAAGAGGGAAATGAACTACTGGAACAGGTCCAAAAGAGGGCCACAAAGATGATCAAAGGGCTGAAGCACCTCCGCTGTGAGAAGAAGCTGAGAGAGTTGGGCTTGTTCAACTTGAAGAGGGCAAGGGTCCAGAAAAAATTTACAGAGGCCTTCCAGTACTTGAAGCGAGCATGAAAGAAATGTGGGGAGGGAGTTTTCACAAGAGCATGTACTGATAGGACGAGGTGGAATAGCTTTAAGCTGGAATGGAGGAAGATTTAGATTAGTCATTAGGAAGAAATTCTTCACAGCAAGAGTGGTGAGGCTCTGGTGGCACAGGTTGCCAAGGAAGTTGTGGATGCCCCATCCCTGAAGGTGTCCAAGGCCAAGTTGAGCAGCCTGACCTAGAGAGAAGTGGCCATGCCCATGGCAGGGGGATTGAAACTGGATGATCTTTATTGTCCCTTCCAACCCATTCTGTAAAGAAAAAACCAAACAAATCACTACCAGCCCACTGATGCACAGAGGCACCAAAAACACCTCTACAGAAAATTTTAAGACAGTTCAGAAATATCAAGCAACAATTCAAAGTACTTCTTTGACATTTAACTCTCACAGAGGGATACATTTCAGATAACAGCAACTTTAAAAGGTTTATTATAAAGAACAGACCACTTGAAAACTCATTTATTTTGCTCTTGAAGGAAAACACAAAGACAGGCACAGATTAGGTTACATGCTGTAAATTACATTGATGGATATTATTCACATGTAGAGACTAGAGCTGAAAATACAAATGTTAAAGAAAAATCTGAAAAATAAAACCCTCTAAATTTACATACTTACAAATTATTTAAAAGGGGAAAGAATAGAGAGACATATTAACTTCTGCAGCTACTGAGCTAATGAAAGGTGATTTCCAAAAGCCAAAATTCTGGTATGTTTTGTCAGCCCCAAGCAATACTCATTGTTGACTCCAATCTTTTTCCCCTTTTTCCTTTTCACACATGGACTTGCACTTATTTCCTCTAAGAGCATGAATCAGTCCATAAAACCAGACTTGAATTCTTTGATGCTCAAATTGAGCAGCTGCCACTGAATCAAGCTGCAACAAAAACAGGAGCAAGTTATAGCCAGTGGTTTCTCATATAGCTTTTGAAAGCCACCATCTCTACTTCCCCAGTATAACATCAAAACCTGTTCTGATCCTGCACTTCAAAATGCTCTTCTTTCTCCAAAGGTTTTTGACTGCTAGCACTATAAAAAGGAGATGCTTACTGTCAGCATGAGCTGCACCTGAAAAAAACTTTTCTTCTACTGCTTCAAAGCCACTACCACTAATTTTACAATTTCTCCTGTTGGTGAATTCTCCACCATCAAAACTTAAGGCAAAACACTCAAAAACCCATTATCAGTTACCCATCCAATGCCAACCACTTGTTGCAATGGTGTATATTTATAATTAATGTTGAGATTATGTAAACCTAGACTCTAAACATTTATACAGGGAGAAATGTCACTAATTAAAGCAACTAAGCAAGAGCTTCCCTTCATAAGCACAAGACTAAAGTAAGCTGGTCTTGAATACTACTTGCACAAAATCATCATTGCATTTATTTCTATATCAGTGCTTTCATTAGTACCAAAGGGAAGTTGGAGTCACTGAAAACAACTTGCCTATTGCTAAAGATGAGAGAGGAAAATTGCCAGGCATAAGCAGGACTTTAGAATTAGAATTTTAAAATTGTGTTTAAGTAGGTGAAAACCAATAGAATATTGAATATCTGTTAAAACTCATGACCTAAAATGGGAGCAATATCTTTTCCGTTAAGGAACAGCTTTAAGTAAATTGGGTTTTTTAATCAGGCTATTAGTTTAAATGCTTTTCAGATACAATAATAAGAACATCTTATTAAACACATGAGTACAAGCAACAGTTTTGAGTATCATCTTGGTACACTGCACTCATAAACCTGAAGCAGTGCATACAGACAGGTTTATCGATTAGTTTTGGACATAGAAAGATCTTCAATTTGTGATATCAACATACTTGAGGCAAAGATAAACTTACACAAAAACTACTACACTTCAGTTTACACTTAACTTTAACACAAGGTATTGATTTTGTCTTAAGCATCAGTTTATTCCACTGAGTACAAACCACTGCTGCCAGCATCGCTCTAGGGAAGGCATTTCAATTTTTAGATTTTAAAATATCATTTTGTGCTGTTTTTAAGAAATGTTTTAATTAATGGTTAAGTTGTATTAGTGGAATAATGATATACTCTTTACACCACTGCAAGTAGACAGTAGAGTAGAATTTAAGCCTAGGATACAAACTCTTAAAACAATTATTCAAGATCGGTCCACTGAATTTAGCATTCCGAAGCAGTTTGCTGCCAGCCACAATTTAAGCCTCATAAATAGCAAGTTGCACCTTGTATTTCTTTGTGTCCTAAAAAACAATGAACCTATGCCTATTTTATTCTTCCATTAAACACTTTGAAGTTCAAGTAGTACATTTTACCTCTCTTGTTTAATTTACATTTCTTCACCCAGTTTTCCCATCTTGCACTCTGCTATGTTTCTGTTGTGGTTTGGGATGGGTGGGTGGTGGTTTTCTTTCATTTTTTAATCCACATTTCTATATGGAATGGTTTCAAATTAAAGGGAAAGATTGTCCCCATAACAGTTTTTATTTCATATGCTTATTTTTCCTTCCTTTCGTCCCCAAAGAAAAATACACATTACCACTCAAAACAGCTTACAAATCAAATGGATAATTCTGGGGAACACCTACCACTACAACCATGCACCTCATATTGAAGATCTCAACCATATCAAGGAGGATAAGCATATGGAGCAGGGGAATCTATTCAAAAGATGATCTATAGAACATAACTTATCGGCCCTCAGGTGTGATATTAGGAGGGCTTTCTTTCGAACAAAAGGTAACGCTCCTCAGTTTTTAACCAGGTTAGTCCTTAGAGGTTATATTCCAGGCAACTTTGTAGCAAGATCCAAGACGAAGGAAAAATGCAGAACCAGCAGAACTAACAGAAGCAAAGCCACAAGATTTTTCAGAAGAAAGGGGCTCATCTGGAACTCTAGAGAAGGGGAAAAGGAGGGGTGGGGGAGAATATACTGTTAACTCATAAAACCCAAACATACATTTTTTTTAAAAAAAATTAAAAAAAAGAAGCTGTGTACTCAGGTTTAATTAGTATCAGCATCTTCAGATTATTTCTACTATAAACTCTTGAAAGGCAGCAGAGATCATAAGGAATGGTTCTCCAAATGAAAAGAAATCTAGAGCTCTGCACGAGCAGGACCAAGAAAAACAAACCTGCTCTGAAGTCCAAAATGAATCTTAATCATGGATATCTACAAACTATATAAGAGTTTGAATAATACATTTCCAGATGAGAGAAGTAAATATTTGTTCTCTTTATGAAATCATTCCTTTGTATATTAAATCAAACATTAGTTATTTTTACTTAAATTTGAGTTCTTACAATTTCATCTCCCTTAAAAGAACCTCATTCCTGATGACATCAGATTTTCTTTTCTTGGAGAAGATCAATGAGCTACAGGGCTCTAAACTTTCTAGAAAGTGTACTGAAATCTTGTAAATTTTGAAGAAAATCATGTCTGTGTTGCCAGTCAAATACTAAAAGCATGACTTTCTGTAGCTAGGGTAAAAAAAAAGAAATATTGGTGTAGGAAGCAGGAAATAAACCAAGTGTCAGGAAACCCAAATGAGAGCGCTACTCGAAAAATGATACCATCTTCCTCCTCCACACTACTGATTGGATATGTCTGGCTTTCAATGAAGGACTAGATTAAAATTAGTTTTCCCCTGTTCCTGCAAGTAGACATTTTGCAGTTTGCATTCTTAATCTGCTTTCTACATTGGATCAGCACACAGAAGGATGACTTACACTTACACGTTGGCAATATGTTTAACTGCAGTTAAAACAGGTTCAGAAAGCCTGGATATCTAGTTCTGAAAACATAAAAAGGAAACCTGGTTTTATTATATGCACAATGCCACCAAAAGATTAGCCATTTAAATAGTGATTGACTAGCAGGAACTAAGGACATATGTGAGATAAAGGCAAAGGAGCAGAGCTGGCAGACACAGAAGAGCATGTCGTCAGGGTTATGCAGAACAGAGAATGAAGGAGAATTCTCCTTTGATGAATAGAGGTCTTTTAGCACTGATTCAAACTTACTGGAGGATACTTTCAAGCAGGGCCTTTTCTAGGGCCTTCCATCTAGATACCTATTTATCTCTTATCAAGTGCCAACAGAGCTCCACTTTCCAGTTTTCAGTTTTATTCTTCTCTAAAGCCAGGCTCAGGCACCTCCAAGCAACCATTACAGTTAAACTTTGGAGTCCAAGCTGTACAGTTGTGTTAGCTATGACACAGATAAAAGTAGTAAAGCTTGCAAGTACTGACGTAAGAACCCAGACGCTCAGCAGAAGTCTGTTCTGCTAGACCAATTACACCAGCCCTCTTCAAACAGCAGAGCTAGAACACTGAAGCACGTACCACAGTAAAAGTGTTCCAGTATATATGGATAGCATATCGGGAGGACATGGTTCAGCCAAGCCAGCAGGCCTGAACCATCAAAAGGAGAGTTTGGTGTTGGTGACAGTCCTCTTTACTTCAAAGCTCTCTGAGCAGTCAAGGAGTTTGCATCCTCTGAAGTTTTGTTGTCTTTCTCTCCAGCCACTGGAAGAGCTACTTAATCTCATCTATTAGGCTGACCCAGAAGATGGATGGGCAAGACATTTTAAAAGTATCTAAGCAAATTCAGTTTTCTGATAGTAAATTCACTTGCATTTTACTGATCTCTACTGAACCTAAAGAGATGTTTTGTCTCAATAAAATGTTACTTCTACACAAAAGTTACCCTGAATTTGATTTAAAATAAAAAAAAAAAAAGACTTCATCACACAAGAACAATGGGAATTGTTGAAGGGGGAAATACCAGTACATATTCAACACTAATAAAAGGTACAAAACTTCAAAATGCGTCCTTTGCCCTATTCATTTTCTAGATGCAGGTAAAGTTGCAAACAGGTCTTCCTTGTAAAAGTAATAAGTACTGAACTTTTCAAACAAAACAAGAATCTGTTGGTAACAAACTAGATTTCCATCACAAGATTTCTGCAAGTTTCCATCTCAGAAGGCTACCTTTCCAAAAGCTAACATAGCCTATGAGAAATCATTCTTAGTTGTTCCACAGCACCTTATACAGCAAAACTGACTAATATGACAAAAAAAAGATATTTCTCCTTTTCCACTGGTCCCTCATGGTACATTTATAAAGCCAGATACCACAGCACATGAATAAAAAGGCCCTGAAAAAAAATTATTAGACGACCAGCTAATTTGCTGCACAACTAGCAAACTGCATGGAAACATTCTTTTCACGGGGAAGAAAAGCTACAAGGGAGAAAACAGAAAATTAAATAGTTGTTCTGGCAGTCAGTACTTCTCTTATCCTGGAAAGACATACCACATGTCATCCCTCGTGAGAAATGCATTCATAAAGAAGTGAAAAGTCTAGAGTCCTCAGGCTGCCAAGTTTCACTGCAGCACAAGAAAACCAAGTTTGGTTTCCTCTTAACTCCTACTCATGATCTTATCAAATTCTGTATTAGTCTTCTAGTGACTCACATCCAAACAAACAAATCTTCATCTTTTAAATTATTTTAATTAAGTTACAACTGATAAGATTTCTATAGGTATAAACAAGAATGAAGTGCTTTATCAAAATAACACAGGGAAAATACAAGAAATGTGTGAATGCTTATCTAGGAGTTCACAACATTCCTGTTCCAAATAATACTGTTTAAATTAAGATTTACTAGAAGTACACTAGATATACTTCTTAATCTAAGGCATTGCTTGGGAAGATAATTGTGTTTTACGGATGATTGAAGAATAACTTGGCAAAACTGTCAGAGTTGTCTAATTTACCACACAAAAATCTTACCTAGTAACATTCCTTTCCATCTTGAGAAGGTGACTGCAAAAAAAAGGACTTTCAACTTTTGACTGAAAGTCAACCCTTGGAGGAATACATGCTCCACGTTCCTCCAACTATCTAAAAGATAAAGCTAATAGACAATTACATAACTGTCAAATGTAGAGCAACAGCTAGCTTTTCCGTGACATTAATGCATTCTAGCCCATCCACTTTCTCAGCAGTGTCAAGTATTTAAGCATTTCCTTTATAAATGTTCCCAATATTGAAGTGTCTACACGTACTTCAGGGAAATCGTTAAACATAATACTAATTCTTTAAAACAATGAACAGATACTCCTGACATTAGAATCCTCTTGCAAAAACATAAGACTTCATAATGAAGGCACGACAGTCATGTACTGCAAAGTGATTCATATCTTTTCTAGGGATTAACTGAAGAGTAAGAACCGAATTAAATTTAGGCCAATCTGCCAGAACAAACAAGAACTTGAGCAAATGGTAGCTTTCCTCTTAATTCAAAAGGCAGTTGTTTGGGCAGAATTCATTTCAGTGCCTCCAGTGACCTGCAGAAGAACTATCCTCAGAGTTCAGAGCCCGCTGCTTGGCTACAGGCCACCCCCTGCACCATGCAGAAGTTGGCAATACACGCCGGCTCAGAGCTGCCAGCTCAATAGCACATTCTGCCAAGAAGCCTTTACTCTGTGGATTGATACAAGCCTATGGGAGAGAGCAACTGATAATCAATTATTCCTTAAAAATATATTTAAATGGCAACAAGCACTGTGGACTACTCTGCTCTTCTCCAGCCTTTTCTACCAATAATTTACTGCAGTCAAGGAGGAGCATCAGCTTTTGCTCCACTGCTACTCTTAGCCAGCTCAAATCAGTTATATGCAGTTTTGATGACATTTAGTTATTTCAACATAGAAATGTGTGGATATATCTGCCCCCATTTACATTTGCTGTGCACCTAGTCCTCCTCTTACAAGGCTACTCATGACTAATATAACTTTAACTCAATCTCTCAGCAGCTCATCAGCCACATCAGCAATAAATCACAGGGAAATGATTTGTTAGAAAATACACTCCTTAACTGCAATCAACACATCTGAATAAACATGCCTCAAAACCAGGCAACCCTTCACTTCCCCAGTGTTGGCCAGTGTTGCATGGCATACTGTTGACATACTGAAGTTTAAAATATCTAACTAAATACCATAAAAAGCAAAAGAAACAGCCAGTTTTGTGATCCATTTTGCACAGTACTGTGCACATTCTTGCTCAGGGCTATGGTCTAACCTCAAATAACCGGTGAAGTATCACATCAAAAGATAAAATATTAGATTTTTCTCACTTTGTGTTGCTATTGAGTCTAAATGACAACTAAGGACTAACTGGGCTCTAAGCTCTACTGAATACTTCATCTACAAAGCTACTCTGCTGGTTTTCCAGTTAGATTCACATGCAGCCTTATTCTCATTTTTACTGCGAAAATTATCCCAGGATGAGTGTGTGATAACAAAGGCAGGCCCATGCGTCAAACATGCAAAATGATTATTTTGGAATCAAATATACTAAGTGAAATCAAATTAAATTTGACATGTAAATGCTAAAAGTCAAACAATGTCACACCAATTAATTAATGTTGACAACAAAAGGAAATTCCCAGTTACTCTATGGATTACTTTTTTGAAGCCAACTTTTCCTAATAAAGGGAAAACCTCCATGCTTACACATAAATAAAACTCTGCAGAACTAAGTTTCTACAAAGACAAACTTTGGATTACAGTTACTTCATTTATGACTTAAGTAGCTATATTGACTTTTTTTCTTCTGGAAGTGCTCCGTTTCACGTGACTATTAGTTCCCTGCAATAATTAATACTTGTAGAAGTGGTGCAGGTTAGCCTCATTTTCAAGTATCTTGTTGACAAGAAACGCTGTAGCATTAAAGGGCAGAGTGCTAGTCTATAAATACATATGCAATACATTCAAGAAAAGGAAAAATCCAAATAACATTGAAGATAGCAGGCAGATCCTCAGATAAAGGAAAGACAAAATTTAAAAGTCAGAAAAGAACCTCTTCAACATTACACAGATGAAGATAAAAAAATAAGAGTTAAGGCACCTTCTAGTCTTAAACAAGCAATTATCCTTAGATCCTGCCCTTCCTTCCTTCCCTTCCACCAACACACTATGTGTGCCTTCAGAGTACTTCAAAATCACCATGACTAAGAGGAACAGAAGAAAGTCAGACACCGTGGATTCTTAGAAGGCCTGGCCTCAGTATAAACACTTTTCAGTTAACCATGGACGTTTATAAGCATGCATCTAAAGTCAGAAGTAGGTTTCCAGTCTAGAAACACAGCATTTTCACAAACTGTTTTAATTTCAGGAAGACGTTTAAAGCATCCAGCACCTACAAGGTACAAAATACCTTGAATTACTTGAAAGCCACTGCAGTATTACAATTGTCATAGGTTTCAGTACAGGTCAAAAATAACCCTCAGTGTACAATTTCTTTTCTGATGCAAGCACAAAGTGAAGAAACTTGCAAGTGAAAAGATATTTCCTTCTCTACATGCATTTCAAGAAACAATTTCAAGCAGCTAACTAGAAATCCTAGGAGATGTTTTATAGCAGCTAACCTAGGCCCACTATGTCTTCAAAAGTAACCACACTCCTTTCCTGTTTAAGCTAAGGACTGAAGCTTTATCTTATCAGTCATGCTGTGAACAAATGCTTTCATAACAAGGAATCCAAAACACTGCAGATTTCACAGCTTAACAAGAAGACAAACTTGAACAGTATTCCCAACAACTCTCAACAGAAGAACAGCAAGAACAACAACTGCCTCAAAACTTTTCCTTAAGTTTTTAAAATGAAGGGTAAAACATCAAGTTCTGGTGGTCTCAATTTTGTCAAAGCACAGACTAAAAACTGCCACACCTCTGAAGGCACAGCTGAAGTGAAGAAAAATCTCTTACAAATACTGCACCTTCACATTAAAAAACGGAGAATTCTTCACTGAACTCTAAAGAAGAAGTCATTCCTCCCCACACTGAGCTGATAAGACTGTATTCATGTTTTCTCCTAGTTATCTGATAATCTGAACTGTCAAACTTGTGTTAAACAGGTCTACTTCGCCTGTAACACTGTTTTACACAGACACATTAGGAATATGATCATGTTTCTCATTTAATTTATTCCTTTCCATCCAAAATATCTGACAAACATTCCAAGTCACATCTTTCATTACTCAGCTCACCTAATCCAATTTAAAAAACATCATTTTAGAGCTGACAGGATTAAAAAAACATAACTTCCTTAAAGCATCATGGAAATAGCATCCACATTCATTCAAAACCAAGTATATTCACACAAAGTTGTGATCAGGAGGACCTGCGTATAATTTCTAGGAAATAAATCATGAAAGAGTAACAACACAACTAACTAACAAAAGGACTATTAAACATTACAGGCATTTAAATTTTGACATTTAATCATCTTCAGCAGGTATATTAAGGCTATTGTCTAGATCATACAGTATTTCCTCTAAACTTCTTTCTAAAATAGTATCAGACCACTAGGAAAAGTATTATCACCTCAAATGAAGACAAAGAATCTCAAGACATCTCTCAACTTCCTTGATGGGTATAAGACATTAGGTTAGTCCTTTCCTAAAGACACTCTCTTAGGATTAAAGAGAAAGCAAGTTTACAGTGAAGCTTCCCTGCTCAAATCCTAACATTGTTGCTCGAAACTCTCCCAAACCACTAAAGAAATATGAACTTAACTTATTCAACATGTGTTACTAGTCATTTAGGAAATTATGGAACCCACAAAAATCTGTAATAAAAGAAGTGACAGACTTTTAGATTAGAGACCTTCTCTTCCATTACCTTTGAAAGAAACAAACACTCCTACTGTTCAGAGTATCAGATCGGATGGATGCTACACCTGCTACGAGAATCTAGAGAAAGAAGGGAGGTGTCAGGCAGCCTCTGGAGTCCCATCAGGCAGGAGTTGACAGTAAAACTTTCTTCCCAAAATGACAGTGCAGGATCAGAACCACTACACCTTCATTAAATGCTCTAATTACTAACAGAAACATTAAGGTCTGTAAAAGACTCATTTGGGTTGGTGGGTGCAGTATCAGGAAGCTGATTGAACACATACGCTTTTACAGTCAATATGCTAAGCAATGACATAACCTGCCAAAGCAAGAGCTGACTATATGTATCTACTCATCTTCTTTCCTGCAGTAAAAGGACAGAGAAAAGTATGAAGTGACTAAAGAGGTACAATACCATGAAAGACAAAAAGGTAGAACAGAAGTGGCTGGAATATTAATGTAAAGACAAAATGGAGTACCCTGCACCAAGTGTAACCTTCCAGTTATAAAATAAACAAATAAAAATAAAAATCACTAAGTTCAGAGGTCCCAACAAAAAAAATGCTTGGCTGCATTTCCAGTCAAGTTTGTTTTAAGTGACAATCAAGTTTTCCCAAGTTCATCGCTCATGAGGGACTAGTGCAGAGAGGAAAACACGGCATCTGACTTGAGCAACAGAAATCAAATATTAATTGCCAAAACCATTTGAGAAAATGTCAGATCCGTGTGTGACTGGCTCTACTGTTTGTTAGCTGAAGACAAAAGTGCAGTTCTGAAACTGCACAAACAACATACAACTCATGCGAAACTAATCTGCCTGGTACAACATTAAAGAAAATGTTATTGATGCAGTTTTACAAACAAGCCATAGAAGTGTTCATATGCAGAACAAGATGTTTTCTGTGCTTAGTACAGGGTTATTGAATGTTGCTCTGAAAATCGCTACTCATAAGGTGCAGGGAGTAAGGGGTTCAAAGCTTCAGAGGGCACAGTAGCACTGCCCATTTCCTGGGCAACACACCCAGCAATGCCCATGACACAGTCAGGAGGTTGCAGGAGGTTGTTTACAACACAAAGACTAAAAAAAACCCAAACAAACAAACACCAACAAACATTTAGAACAGACTTGCATATTTCACACAGTCACCACAGAGGCCTGCAGAAAGCTGCATCTCTAAATCAATTTCAAGAATAATCAATACTCCTCTAGCACATCAGATGGGCCAGATAAGTAAAGTTTTATTTTCACAATTACTTGTGAGCATGCCTTGCAGCGAAAGAACAAAAAGCCAAAACAACGATCTGCCTCACTATTAAGAATATGTTTTCTGTGGTCACTCTGCCATGAAATCACTGCAATCTCTGTTTTCCGAGTCAGCTAAGGAAGAATTATCACAAGAAGTGCCAAGGATATTTTGCCTTATCTGAAGTTATAACCCTATATAGTCACCATATTTGAAGAAGTGTTTTAAATCTGTAATACTGTGTGATTCTCTTTCAGAAACTTTTTCAGAAATTCAATGGGATACTGGGTTTGTATTTCTTAAAAAAGACATTCTAGTACAGTAACTCACCATAATGCACAAGGTACCAATGAATGAATTTCCATAAAAATTTCTTTTACTTTCAGAGAAATAAAGGTGCATCTAAAGCAGTTTATATGTTAACCCTTGAAAACATGGGCCAGGTTAACAAATGGAATATCACAGAAGGGTATTGACAGAAGCAGTATCAACTTTATCCCTTAATCCTCTAGAGACTCACTTCAGGTATACAAGTTTGTTGGTTTTTGGTATGGTAGTTGGAATAAGTCTTGCTCTCTAAAATACTGAAGAGCATCACCATAACTTCACCCTCTTGTGGTTTTCTGAAAGATATATTCAAACACTAACCAGTTTCCTGCAGTTTCCATAAGTAGCTACTTTCCATAATGAAGTACAAGGCAACCTTTCTAACTCACAACTATAGGCCTCATTTATGGCTGCTCCATATTTCTGCTCACATGCTACTTCGTCAAACCTAAGTGAACTTGCAATCACTTCAATTTAGTTAGTCAGCAAGCACCCTACTGAAAATACTGATCTGCAGCAGAAAAAAAAGGTACATCTGTAATTGTAAGAGTGGTGGTTCAAAAAGTAAAAAAGGTTTGGCCAGTATTTTGGGATGGCAGAAGACAGAAAATAACATTGTTGAACTTCTTGAGAGAAACACTGTTATGTACCTATCCAGTTCTCAACCGAGACTGCTCTCAATCCCACTAATGGAAATTAAAATCGACTTGCTCTGGCTCAACCTTTTGGCTACTCTAGACTTCAGCAAAAAAAGTGTAGAATTTACTGGCAGGTATAAAAAGAACCACTTAACAGAAAGATGTGCCACCATTTCAAGGCAGCTAATTCTACAGCTTACTGTAGTTTAGGGCAGTCAATTACTCTGCAATTCAGATTGCTTTCATTTTTGCTTAGACAGTCTCCAAGAGGTATTTTTATGTGTTAAAATATAGTCTGGAAAGAAGATAGTTATGACTATAACACGAATTTGCACTTCCTAAAGCAGGTTTTTGTCAGCAAAAATCTAAAGCACTATAATTAGACAACATTCAATTACCCCTGACATGCAAGAAGCAGAGATGTAATCAAGAATGATAAGAAAAACTGCAACTTCAAGTTGTATAGCTTAATGCTAGCCGTAGCTTATAGAAATAGAGTTCTGATTTCATAGAAATTAGTAGCACAATTAGTGCTAAGAGTTTCTTAAGAACCAAACAAGCATCAAATAAAAAAGCATTACTTGTTCCTTCATGCAAATTTGTAATATATACTTACATATATTCCAATAGCTGATGAAACAACATACACTTGCAAAAAACACAGGACCAACTGCATGCAAGACCTATATTTAGGATATTTGTTAGTCAAGGTCTGTGTTTTAATTTCTTTCCAGTTTATTCCAGAAGTGTTTTTTGTTTCAATAAACAGAGCAGTTGAGTTTCTGAATATACATCAGTTCAGACTAGACACATTTTTAGCTATGCCCTTTAATCCTGGTCAGGAACCAAATAAAACATTTGCTCTGACTTAAATTTATGTCATGCCATTTCCTTTTCAGGACAATCCCAAGTAACATGGGTTGGGGAGATGCAACAACACAATAAAAGCAGACAGATCTCCAGCATGATCAATATTAAGCAGTGGACTTGAATGCCTATGTTGTCATAGCAGTGAACTGACTATTAAGCCTAACTGGGAACACCATTGTGGTGTAAACTTTTTTTCTGACAAAGAACTGTGGTAGATACCCACTACATGGATCCCACTGAAGCATCAAAAGAGACATGCCACATCCAACCCTGTCAAGTATCAAATAACAACACAACAGTTTCTAAACTTCTGAAGTGCTCCCTGTCCTTCTGCTTTATGTATCTGTGACAAATTAAGCATTCAGTAAGCAGATTACAGCTGGCTGAAAACATTAATAGTGAAGTAATAAATGAGGTTCACACCAGCTGCATCTACAATACTGATTAGCACGCAAAGTGGGTAGTCCTTGGTGCAAGTTTGCATCGTGTCTATATCTGGAGTTTTACAATATTTAAAGCACAGCCAAAGCGTGCTCAAAGCATCCCTCCTGCTGAAAACAAAGCTGAGGTCCTACCCAAAGACTCTATCTGTAATTCCCTACTTTTAACAAAGATGGAAGATCCTCCAGTTTATTCTCTACACAAGTACAGAGCCTTCCAAGGACTGAGAGCTAATGGAAACTTTCCCTATACAAGAAATGCAAAGTGCATAGGAAATCTTAAAACCATAATTGAACATACCAATTATCTTCTCTCCACTATAAATACATGCACCCAATCAACTTCTTGTTAGTACTACATACAAGCCAATAACAACAGCAGTTAATTGTTTCCTAAGTTTACTAACTCCTAAACTTGTTCTAGATTGTAGTAGGTTCTCAGGGTTGGGGGGGCTTTTTTCTCAAAAACATATTTTTTCCTCAAAATACTCCATCTGTCTACATAGCAAACAGACAAGCAAATATTTTAAAAGTAAGCCAAAGTGAAGTCTTAAACATGAATTAACATTTAGGTTTATTTACATTTCCTAAAAAGTGATTATAAAACCCAAGTGTTTAGTCTACCTGCTGTCACTTTAGAGGCAAAAGAACAAAAATGACATTCTACAGTCTAGTCTCTTTTCACTAAGACCCATCTGCTCCATTACCTCTACAGTGCCCACTCCCCATCCTCTGCCAACTCTCTTCCCCTACAACAGAGCAACTACTCCTACTACGCTGGGTTGATGATATCCCTTTGGTATATGCCCTTTCATGTTTCTTTTTCTGCCCTACTTCAACGCTAACTTGGGTTTCTTGAGCTTTTTTCCTGCTCCCTTCACCAACTCTGCTTTCCACCCTCTGAGCTTTGTGGGTTGCAGAACAGCTGAGTCTAGCAGTGTCTTTTATTAGACTAGCAATACTGCCCACTAGATTAGCTGTTCTTGCTTAGTATGTATTGATATGCCATAAACAAGATCATATATTTTTATTAATGTTAATAAGATGATTAAGAGAGGGTCCCAGAGCAGTCAGTTCACCCCTGAGCTAGACTACTTTTAGTTAGACTGACAGTTCCAACATAAGCAGAAAACTGTTTCTGCATCACTGTTGCTTTGCTTTCAAGTTCCCTTGCAGTTGTTTTAACAATCTAGTAGTTACACAATGCGCC
The DNA here is from genome assembly GCA_033558105.1 of Coccyzus lansbergi. Taxonomy (NCBI): domain Eukaryota; kingdom Metazoa; phylum Chordata; class Aves; order Cuculiformes; family Coccyzidae; genus Coccyzus; species Coccyzus lansbergi. The sequence goes on from JAUMJK010000221.1 coordinate 2,679,978, forward strand.
TCGCACACAAACTTTCTGGACTTCTAGTAAGACAATTTTATATCACTGGTGCCATCCTGTGCACTTTTATTTCCTCAAACTGTAAGAATGTATCTATTTTGATTTCTCCATGCACTGTTTTTTCTACTCTCATGGCTCTGATTACCACTGCTGTTTCCTTCAGTAATCTACGTGTTTTAAACACATGTGCTGACGCCATCTGCAGTAAAAATTTACAAGGTTGTCAGCGATCTGTTGTTATGCCATTAACAATACAGAAATCTCTTATCCATAGTCATAGTTCCTGTGTCCAAGGCAAGCTTGTATATTTTACTGCACTATATATGTGCATATGAACTACATATTGTAATTGTTGACTACTCTTTTGCCTTACGACCTTTCCACACTTAAGTCATGTCATGAGTTTCTACTTACTTAAGAGTTAGATGAGCAGAAAGTTAAAAACAACTGAATTTTACAGAACTCTCATATGACAAATGGAAGGGAGGAGGTAGAAGAGTCAAGTGTGAAGCTGAGCCTCAGAAAAAGGGAGGGGTGGGGAAAAGCATTTTTAGGTTTTGTTCCAATTTCTCGCTATCCTACATTATTAACTAGCACTATATTGTTTTCTCCTAGGTTGAGAATGTTTTGCTGATGACAGTAATTGTTGAGTGATCTCTCTGTCCTTATCTCAAACCACGAGTTTTTCCATCATCTTTTCTCCCCCTACCCTGTTGAGGAGGTGGAAGGATACAGCAGCTTGGTAGGCACTATGTGGCCAGCCAAGGTTAACCTACCATGCTAAGTAAAGCCAAATGAAGAGCTATATTCACTTGCTTGATTTGAGACTTAATAGCCCCCAAATATCTTCCTTGCTTCCAATGTCTCCCTTTTACTCTATTTTTTTTCTACAATACTCTTATGCAAATGCAGCCTTTTATCAGGGACAGACAAGTCTTCCTCATATTCTAAGCCACATGCAAAAAAACCTTATTGTAATCCATCCTGACATAGTGGAGAACAACAAAACATCTCTCACTCACCTTAGAGAGCCAAGGCTGACAGTATTCAGTCATTTATAAGCAGGACAAGGTCTAATCTCCATTGCAATACAAACACTGTTGTGTTTCCAAGGTCCCATGCCTGCTGCAGCAGTCCTGTGGGCTCGTACTCTACTGCAGTCATGGATTCATCCCACAGTCCTCCTGACAACAAAAATCTCACAGAAACCACAGCCAAACTTGTAAGCAATAGCAATGATTTTGATTTATTTTCATCTGCAACAGCCTTTCTCAATAGCAGTCACTAGGATTTTTGCAGCTATGAGGAAAAGAGCTGACAGTCTATCCATATACCAACATAGCTACTAGAATGGAAAATTGTCACATTACTAGAAAAAGGAGGATCTTCGCAGCCAGAAAGAAGCTGAGAAAATAACAGAATACTTGTTATAGGCTATGCTTGTTACTCTACAATACAGCAAAACCAAAGAAGAAAGAGTACTTACATGCTTGGCTGTGAGGCTTTCACTACTTGGCTTTTTAGATTCAAAGCAAAAGAGCTTCCAACATAACACAAAAATCACAGAGTTTGAGAAGTTGGTCGTAGACTTGCTCTCTGGAGTCTAACTAGATAGACTAAAACATGAGGTACAGGATGCTACTGATCACACTATATATCCCCAAAACAGAGAGGAAAGAAATCTAGATTTCCCAGGTGGAATGTCGTCGTAATTTACAGGTATAGAAATACCTTCAGTATTAGCTGAAAGATTCAGCCCCTGATTTTTCAAATTCACTACTTGGATTTGACATCATCGACAACATCATTGACGACATCATCGACTTGCTAGTACGTGCAGTCTCTCCCACTCTACCAAAAGAAAAGAATTTCATAGAATAGTTTGGGTTGGAAGGGACCTTAAAGATCATCCAGTTCAAATCCCCCTGCCTTGGGCAGAGACATCCCACTTGATCAGGCTACCCAAGGCCCCAACCAGCCTGGTCTTGAACACCTCCAGGGATGGAGTAGCCACAGCTTCCCTGGGCAACCTGTGCCAGTGCCTCACCACTCTCTCTTCCTTATGTCTAGCCTAAACCTGCCCCTCAATTTCATAGCAGCTTATAAAAACATACTCTGTCACACACAGCAAGACACACTCGGAAAATACAGCCCAACACCAGACTTCCCTTTGATTTCAATAACATCCGTATGCAGACTCTTTTCTCCTTATGTTCTACCTCCTCCACAGGAAAAGTCACAGAGATTTCAAATAGTTAAAAGTCTTTAAAATTTCTTTAAAAAAATCAATTCAATCTACCAAAAATAAGAAGAGAAGGAGGAGTGGGGGAATAACAATATTGTGGGCTAGACATAGGCACTCAAAAGAAGCTTAATTCAGACATATGCTACACTGACAAACAGCTGTTCTTACCCTCTTAAAGGCCAATAAGGAGTAAAGAAATTTAAATATAGTGAAAATTCTCAGTCTAATAACAGTTGTGAATGATTAATCATCTCTACCAAGGACATTCTTCAAGCACATAACAGTTAAAACTATGAAAAAACATAAGTTTATTAAACGCAGAAGTAGCTACACTGAGTTCAATATAATACGGCAAGGGAAAGATTGCTTGAAAAATCTGACCTTTCCACTGGAAAACCACACCAAACTGACAAAAGCCCTTAAGAGCAGTCACATGGATAGAGGGAGCAATCATAGGAAAGAATTCCTAGATACTAATGTTAAAAAAAAAAAAAAGCCACCAAAGCTTGCTTTTCCTTACATCAGACAAATGCTTATGCTGGCTTCACTGACCAGACGTACAAAAGTATAAGTTCAAGTCAAAGATATTAAAACAGAATTTTAAAATTCAGAAGCTGGTTTCAACTACTTACAGTAACGAACTAACATTTCAGCTTCTGAATTTAGCTGTCAACATATAGCTTCAGCATTAGAGACTAAATTTGAGGGTGTTTCTGCATTGTGGTAATTCCTACCCATACATGTGCGTTGCTAATCTGCACCAGAGTACATTTCTATGTAGTTCACATACTGCACTCTTGTCATCAGTACCTGTTATGGACAAATCTCACACCTGAGAAGAAGAAATGTTAAGTTTCACATCCTTCTCAGTAAATACAAACTCCTGGATTTGCAAAACAATTCAAGTCAAGCAACTGAAAATGTCACAAAGGCAAGGGAAGTATCAAGGAAAAACACTGAGGGTTATATCTGTTTTACCACACAAATATACCAGAACAAACAGAACAAAAATGGTTGGTTTTGTATACAACTAGAATAAAGATATAGCTACATCTCCACTCTTCAAAAACAAATTCCCAGGCCTTTGGAGATATGCGATGCCACACAACACAGACTCCAAGACTGCTACTGGAGCAGATTTCTTTGGAAAAAGAAAACCCACAACAAGAACAAATTCATATCTGGCAGAAACTGCTTTTCTAAATGCCCTTGTGAAGCCATCTTTAAATTAACCTTCATTCAAAATCTTCCACATAAATTCATATTTAAGTTCAGTTTGAAACATCAGATTGCCTAATGTAGTAAACCAAAGATTTGCCACCCACCCTCCCACCACCCGCGCTCTCACTCTGTAGAACACTTTTTTATTTTTTGCAAGGCCATTGTATTCTTCAGGCTCTGGTTACTATCAACACAGCACTGTGTAATGCTTTCCCTCCAGCAGGGAAATAGCCATGTTATTTTTATTTGCTTCTGAACTTCTCCATTTCATGCTAATTTGAGGATTCTTTAAGCAAGAGGGAGGAAAATTATTAGACAATGTTTTACATAATTTCCTCCCCACAGAGTACTGGCATGCACTGGCAGCCAAAGAAACTCAATGGGCAAGAACTCTATTTTCTTTTATGTCAGCACCTACATGCATGGCTTGCAACAGAAAAAGCATTACAGTAAAAGACATAACCTAGCATAAGTCTATTGACAGTCAAATTCTTTAAAAGCTGGAACAACAAAAAGTGTAACTTGTATGAAGACAATAAAAAAAATAAAGTGAGGGCAGGAACTATATGACTAGTTATTGTATATGGTAGCCAAATATAAGCTAAAAGGCAGAAAATGAAATAAAATCAGAGGGACAACAACAGTTGCCAGATGCAAGGAAAGCCAGTCAGCACAGAAGGAGAACCTACTGTGAGATCTTTATAAACCAAACGCAAGATCCCTTCCTGGGGCAGAACCAAGCATGTTCCTCAGTAAAGCAGTGGACTAACTCTCTGAACATCAAACTGATTTTTTTTAAGTATCCTTTTGAAAATGAACATTAATTTTAACTTGTACATTTAGTAGCTTCTGCACTGCTTCTATAATGATTCAAAGAAAGCCTACTAAATGTTACTTGAATTTCAAGCATTGGCTGTGCACCAAGATTCTTTTTCCTATGGTGATTGTGTGCATAAGATGCTGTTCAGACTCTGCAGAAAAAAAATCTTTGTTATAAACAATCAAGAATAACATGCTTCTTCAAGGACTCAGAGGAACCACTTCTTGTCCCAACAGCTACCACTTTCTCTAACTCTCAAGGAGGAAAATAATTGCGTACACTAAGATTTCATTCCTATTAGTTAACTCTACACAATGAGGACAGCAAGAGAGGTGGGGGAAAAAAAGGACTGTCAAATTTTAATTAGGCATACTTATGAATTAATCATGACCATATGGTCATAGTGTCATGCCATGAGATACAGTTCAGTAACAATGCATTTCCTGCTATAGACAAAAATAAAGTACAAATAACCTGTCCAAATGGATTTTACTCGGTTTTATCAGTCCTTTATAGATGGAATTATTACAAAAGCCTGGGACATTTCAGGTCAACATATCTCTGGTATGGAAAACATTCAACTGCAATGGTCTAGTAACTTCAGATCCAGAAAATACGGTGTTGGTCTGCAGCCTTATGTAGAAAACTGAAGGCTCTGATACCCCTGTTGCCTTAAACTGTAATGCAGTAAACAGTGATGTAAAAGAAGAAATTGGATTCATTTTGCCACCCTTGAAAAGAAACAAACTCCAACAGGTTTAAGAAGTCTTAAAGATTGTAAACAGTACAACAGTAAAATATCACAAGCAGATTAAATTAGCTTTTATTTATAAGACATAATACTTTCCATTTGCACTCAGTGCAGACAGTTTATAAAGTAAAAAAGCGTGCTTACATCAAATGGTAAAAATAGTTTGGAAAAACAGGCTGGTTGTTTCTTCTTAAGTTCTTCACACAGAGCGTCATTGGGCATTGGAATAGGCTGCCCAGGATGGTGGTTGATTCACCTTGCCTGGAGGTGTTTAAGGCACGAGTGGATGAGGTCCTGAGGGACTTGGTTTAGTGTTTGATAGGAGTGGTTGGACTAGAAGATCCGATGGGTCCCTTTCAACCTGGTTGTTCTATGATTCTATGATTCTTGCAGTAGTAGGAATCTCCATTGCAATTTCCTTCACAGCAACATGACAAGACGGTTTTTGTTTTAAGTAACAAAGGTGGATGAAGATAGATGCTGAATGTGCCACACGTTCATAATTACTGCCTCTTTAGGAAGGCAGTTGCAAAACAGAGCCTTGGCAAATGAACATCATGAAATATACAGCTTCTCTCAGTGAACAACCCAAGCCTACCATTTAACTAGAGTTTGAAAACCACATTGTAAAATAATAAACAAGTTGAAAGATGCAGATATCCAATCACAGGAATACAATAAGTCAGCAATTTCATCTCTCTTTTGTAATTGTAGATCTCCTCTCAAAAGAGCACGTGATCAATTTATAAATAAGCTGAAGCCATGCAACGTTAAGATTGGCACTGATGTTTCTAGTATCAGTGCTACTTAGCAGAAGTAATGACCCCAGAAGAAAGGTAGACTGAAAAACAAGTTCAGTAGAAAAAAAAAAAAGAAAAATTATCTCCATTTTAGCTTTCAGACACATATTCTATCTTTAAAAGAAAGTCTAAATCCAGTATTTCAATAGTTGGAGCCACAGGGATGACTACAGAGCAGACTGACCCTTCTCTCAGAAGATTCTCATTATGTTAATTTTGCCACAACTCAAGTTGTAACTTGGCTTGAAGGCTCTCCCATCCCACTGAATCATTCTAGTGATTCTTGAGGCATGGTTTGTGGCTACACAAAACTCATTTTTATAGATTATTGTGAATACAAAGGTTTCTTAAAAAAAAGTACCCATCAAAAGTGGGTACAAAACAAATTACCTGGCATTTGAGGATGAATCAACATGACTGTGTTGTATGTTTTTCTCTTAGTTTTGTACATCCCTATAACACATACTCAATTTTATATATTTACACACACAAAAATTTATAGCTGCCAAAAAAGACACTGTAGTACCACAATGGATGTGGTTTCTGTTTCTAGAAACCACCCTCTCTGCTAATGCAAAAGCACTGAAAGGTGCTGACAAAATTCAAAAACAAAAAAAAAATTTAAAAAACACCAAAAGAAAGAAACAAGTTGTCATCATCAAAATCCACACAAGACTGAAAAACAGGTAAATCAGTGAAGCTGTCCAGAAACAACTGAATGGTCACAGAGGAATGCAACAGCCCAAAGAGTAAAATATAAACATGAAAAGAATAGCTTTCCACTCATATTGGCTCTTAATGGGAAACAGTTGAGTTTGTCTGCAAGTAAACTTAGCAAACTGGTATACAGCTCAGTCTAAAACTGCATTTTAGTCTTAGCACAGAGACTATTACTTCGTAAACCTGAAAGATAAGTGAATTTACTGGGATAACTGAAATTATACATTGTTGCCGCTATTACAAATTTAAATGACAAAAAAAGTCTGCATCATAGTTTTCTTCCCAGATTTATTTCAGTTCAACTAGGTTTTACTTTTACACAGACACCAGGTAATATATGCAGTGTTTTAAACAAATGGCAAGATTAGTATAAAACATTAGTTCTCTATGGGCTTGTGATAATTTTGAGAGAGAGAAAAGGGAAATAAAAGGCAATGTGTTTTAAGCACACCTTTCTTCGCTTTTTGATCCAGAGCTTTATCTTCTGCCTGTTTCATCCTTTTCTTTCACAAGATGCTTCATTGGTGACTGATGAAAAATATGTACAATATATACTATACATTTTAAAACAAAGTAGCAGCCTATTATCATTATCCTTTCCTTTTCTGTTGCATAACAGAAGTAAAACATATGCATGCCATATATTATTAAAATTATTAGATTACTGCAGTTTTTTCTTCTCCACAGTAACTCAGGGTTTGGGCATCAGAAATGAAAGTAAGCAGTTCCTCATTTAAGTTAGTGGAACAGAAACACTGAACGCCTTTTTTTTTAATTCTATCTGTATGCAGTTATTTAATACTCAAATCTAGAATCATAAAAGTTCTAGTTAGTGGAAAATAATCAAGTAACCATCTAAGTTTGTCTTTATCTGTGTCCTTATTTCATAGCAGGAATACTGATGTGTCAATATCACTAGCTTTTCATACTTGCAGGGAAAAGAGAACATGATTTATTTGCACAGTATTTTTTTCAGCTTCAACAAAGAGTACAGCTGCTAGAGATTTGAATACAAGCCCAAGAGCACAGCACAGAAACTGGGCAAGCAAAGCTAATACAAGATCTTCTATGCATCTTCAGTCCTCAAAGGAGTAAGAGGGCAGTGTATGTTACAAGTCACCTCTACTATCTGAGGAGACGTGAGATCTAGAAATACACTTCCAGAAAAACAAGCAGAAAGAAGTTAACAGTCAAAAAACTACATGGTGTTACACGTGAGATAGACTATACTAGAGTAAGTAAACAAAAACTGTGATTACTAATATCATGGCAGGGACTAATTACTCCCACTATAAAATTTTATAAAGGCATCTGCATTTGTACAAGACATGCGCCAGTAACTAGCATTTTCTTCAACAGCAAAGAATACTGTTCTTGGCTAAAGTATTTAAGGGGTTTATCTTAAAAGTTAACATAGATAAATTAAGACCAAATACTTAGGCATGCTAACACTCAAAAGGAACAGTAGAAATACAAACCATGGCGTTATCCACCTATTCGAGCAGTACAACTGCAACACTTCCCACTCCCACAGTAATTCTATTCGTGCTAACACTGTTGCATAAACTGGTAAGCACTGCTTTTTACTGGCGCAGCTGGGAAATGCTTTGTTTCCCTGGCAAAATCCATACTTTATGACGAGGGAAGAAGAGAATTAATTGTTTAATCATTTAACTAAGGGCAAAAACTAACATTCAGGCACACATTAACTACTAACTTTCAAAATCAGAAAGGAAGACAGTACTAGCAGTTCCTGTAACTTCATTGCCATTTTCTTCCCTGTTTGTACAACAGCAAAAGGCCATTCAAATACAGGGAAAAATATGAGTGCAAAATTATTATCTTAAACTTATAAGCCTGAAAAAGAAGACTAAACCACGTCACAAGAAAGCAAACATACTGATTATCCCAGCTGCTACAGCCTACTGCCAGTAAGAGCATGAGAAGTCTAAATGAAAACATCAGATAGTTGCCAGAAGAACAGTTATAATGACATGCTTCAAACAAACCTCTCCCACTGGAGACTCTTCTTCCTTCAGCTGACAGAATAGCCAGCTAAATAAATTCAGAGCTAAAAAACTGATATCTGCAAGCATTAGCTGATCAGACAAAGCTAGAAAAAAATTAATTATTCTATTAAGATGCTTGTGTAAAAGTATGTTTTCTGGACGTTATTTAATGCTCCCTCTCTACCACCTTCCTCTTGGAAAAGGAGCACATTACTTTAACCTACAAAAGATGAAAGCAGAAAACTGTCTTTGACTCAATTAAAACTGCAGATAGCGACCTGTGTCACTACAAAGTTCATACTTCTAGGCAAAAAGAAGAAAGTCAGACCTGTTCAAACACTGTATAAGAAACAGCAGCAAACAAAGTATCAGTATTTACATAAAGGTCTTTAGTTAAAAAAAAAAAAAAAATCACACACTTTGCCAAAAAGTTTTATATGTATCCTCACTTCTATAATAAAACAGAAATTCCACCACAAAAACCTGCTACCGAAGAAATTTTTTTTTTTTTTTTTTTTTCAAAAAAACAACCCCATAATGTGCAATGATGTTCTGACAAAGTACAGTACAAGAGGAAAATAACACAGTTGTATAGCTAATGGAAATCAGGGATAAACTCAAAATAAGATGGCATATAACACTCAAGCAGAAGAGTATTAATAATTGAAGCAAACTGCAGACACCTACTAGTTGTTTTGCGTGCATAAATGAGTACTTAGAGTCTTGAATAACTGCCATAATTTCAGTGCTTCTATGGATTACTTTAACAGAAATTGCCATGTTAAGTACAGGTTTTCTTCTTAAGTCTTACTAGTCAGGTCTTCTTAAAGAGAACGTCTTGGAATCCAATCAAATACATGTACCCATTAACATCCAACACCTTGTTTATTCATCATTATGAACTGGCTTTCATCACAAACTGCATGCACTAAAACCAATGTTTCTCAACATAATTTCATGAGAATTCACAAGACTTCAAATGACTAGCACAGCAGTTCCCTTAAAAAAAAAATCTTCACAGCAATTTACAACTGAAAAGCAATCAGTTCAGGCATTGTAAAGCATTCAAAGGAAGCCACATCCAAAGTACTCCTATACCCCAAGACTCAAAGAACATCCCTAAACTGCATTTTTTGTTTTTTTAAAAAACACAGAAATGTTCTTGATATTCCAAAATTTCTATGTTTAAAAATAAAAATCATTACAGGACACAACATTCAGCAAGTAGAAGAAAGGTTTTACATCTATTTTTTTGGTTTTGCATAATTCCCCAGATCTGTTACCGGAAACCTTTACTGGTAATCGGGATAACAACATCATGAGATGACAGCCAGAGTCACGGTTAAATTACACAAATGCCATGATATTTCCAAACTGTTCTCTGCAACTGAGTTGTAGCTGCTCTTAGAAATAAAACATTGGAATATCACAATTCTAAACAAAACTGAACAAAACTGGAGGTTTCAGAAGTGGTCAATGTCAACCAGACAAAAACTAGACACTAGATGTGGTTCACTGCATAGCTCAACTATCATATCAAGTCCAGTTCTGCATCCAAGTAGGTTTAGCAATCTGAGATCCTGTCACACTTGAATGCTGAAGACTGAAAACCTTGACCCATCTTTCCCATATGATGTATAACTTGGGACGTGATCATTTCTTAAAGTCTATTCAATTACTGAATTTTTACTATTTTTTTTTACTGAATTATCTAATACAGCTTGTTGAGCCCCAGTTAAACAAAATGGTTCAGTAGTGAGTGAAAGGCCATGCCAAGAGATGACCACATGAGGATTTCTATAGTAAGATCACACCTGACATTCAAACAGATTTCTAAATTCTACTAGGAAGAAATCCTTTTCTCAATTCATGGTGTAGAAGACCATTCAACCCACGGGACAATAGACCTGGGACTCTAGACAGCGCTATAATACAAACAACAGTTACACATCTGCTGAACAAAGTGGTGGCATATTTTCACCACTTTCCAATACTGTTGGATAGTGTTTACAATAGCCAAGTTGGTCAAGAAAAGGACTACTTATACACAGACAACCTACCAACTGTACCATTCAACATCTTCAAAAATACTGTCTATATGCATAACTTAAAAAAAAAATTTAAAAAACAAAATTGAAAGAAAATACATCATTACTCTGGCATATCACTAAGTAAAGATACAATCATGGTCAAATTTGAAACATTTGTAACCATTCAGGAATAATAACGACAAATTAAAAAAAAAATAAAGACCCTCACACTCCATTATAATCCATGTCTCTAAAACCAATCTTTGCCTAAGTTTCTGGCTCTTGGGATTGCAAGCACAAAAGAGAGTATTAAATGATTGCAGACTGATTTTATCATCTTGATTTTCAAGCTGTTATTCCCAAGATACAAAAAGTATTTTTCCTAGAATACTACTATGATTCACATTAGTTATCTCAGCAGGTGACCTAAATGGATTTTAGCCAAATAACTTTTGCTGCATATAAAACCACGCACTTTAGCAAAAACAAGCTAGAGCTGGGACCTAAAGAGTATTCATAAAGTATTTGGAATAACAGAACCTCAACAAGGCATACTGCATCCTTACCAAGTCTCTCAAGCCTGACAGTCTTTCAAAAATTTATCCTCTGATTAGCGTAAGCTTTGTCTTAACATATTTCTAACTCTTGTGATACCTCAGTGGTGGCATCAACAACCTTCCCTTCAGTTCAATATTCCCACTCAGAATCTACCAGGCTAAATAACACTCAAGTTTCCATTAAAAAAAAATAAAGGAAAGATTCCTAGAAGAATGTTCAAGTACACTTTTTACCACACAAAGAAATCAAGTCTCGTCCCTCTTCACTTTTTGCACATTAAGTATAAAACCTAAGGATACAAACAAGTGCTGCCCTTAGACCACTGCTCACTACTTTTAGTTAAAAGCCTTCTTTCAAACTCTAAACATCTTTTTATTTAACTCTCAAGACCTGTATGTTCTTAAGATGTGCTTATTTATAGAAAGAACTCAGCTTGGCAAATGAGGTGGAGGCACTATCTTTGATTGACATCTATGAGCTTAAGAGCTATTAAGAACTGTTCTTAAAAGTGCACCAAGTAAGAGAGTCAAGCTCCAGCTCTCAAAGAGTCTTGCTACAATTACTGTTCACAATCAGCACCTACACTGAACATTGAAAGAAAGCTAGATTCCATGTCAGTGGAATGAAAAGGAATGTTTCTTTAAAACTGTAAAAGGCATCCACTAACATAACATCTACAGGTAGTAACTGTTCCATGTAGAACAGTCGCTCCACCATTTGTTGGGGCTAAGTGACACAGCACACCTTCACATCCACTGCTGCTGGCAAAGCAGCACAATGCGTTGTGAAAGCACAACTCAGAAGAATGAAATACACTCCATTTGCTCCAAGAAAACACAGGAGAAAATTAGCAAGATTGCTATTGATGGATGGCCTGCTATGGTAATTGGTGCATTCCAATGCAGGAGACATGCCACCATCCATCACAAGAGCTTATTACATTGTACAGACATATACGCAAGCCTAATTTTGCAAAACTCTAACAGATACGTACTATGAATCAATTGTCCCCACATCTTTGATAGATCTGCCTACCACAGTAGTGGGTTTGTGATGGGGACATCTCCAAAGGTTGAACCATGACTTGTAAGTATATAGGCTGGTCCACCACTAGTTAGTAGCAGTTTGCTACCATATAATGTGATTAATTAGAAGAAAATATTCTTTTTTCCTTACACCAAGGTGTTAAGAGAACACCCAAGTGAACTTGAGCAAACAGACTTTCCCATTTCACCTAAGACATACAAGAAAAAGAAGCTATCTAAAAACTTTAACATTTCACCTCATTAAAGAACATATCCATATATACACTCATATTTATTGACCATGCTTAAACCAATAAGCCAGCTAGAGCAAATCTATTTTAATAACCAAAATTAATTTCAGCTGTGCTGATTATTTCCAGGGTGGCTAAATATTTGGAACTACTGACAAAGAGAAAACATTTTCTCCTCATCAGGTTATAGCTCTTTGAGAATTTGTACACAATAACATTAGCTCTATGCCAATTCTTTGTATAATCTTTACTTGGATGAAGTCTTGTTTCAAGCAGATCTGTCACTCAGTATGAACTGCCTATTGCATGGCCTGAACTCAGCAAAAATTATTCTTTGCCTTCCTTAAAGCAACACACAGGTTTTATGCCAATTTTACAACTTCAGAAAATTTATTTTACAACTGAACCTGCAATCTTTTCAACAGGCTCCTTTTCCCTCTTAAGATACTGCAGTCATGAAGAAGACAAATCCAAATTGCTTTTGATGTGCTGTACAACAGTTTGGGGGGAATCTATGAAATGCTCTGAAATTCAGTGTCTATTCTTTTACCATCTCATTCCTTTCCCATTTGAATTTCATAAGCAGTGCTCAAAACTAACATCTGCCTGGATAGTCCCTTTACACAGATGTGCTCTGTCAGGCGGTGGAGTTATTTGAACTAGCATATTTTAACATGTTTAAATGACAATAAAGGTACCCTGGGTAATTAACAAAACCAGTTTATAAAAAAGGGATAATATAAAAAAGAGATAGTGTGGAAAATAAACAGTTTAGACACATGAGAAGGCAACTTGGGAAATAAAAGCGTTGATAGTCATTTGCACAGGCTACAGTGGAAGGCTATCAAACTAACAAGTAAGTGTTTTCTCAGAAGAAAAACAACTTAAATGTGCAAGTTGATACACATCAAGAAAAATCCAACAAATACCTATCTTAAAGCCACAATGGAAGATTAAAATATGCTCTATTCCTATAGGGGACGTATCAGTCACAGTTTATACAAGGAAACCAGAAGCTGATTTTTTCCACTTCCTTGATTACTAACGACTGCCACAGGACACAATACACAAGCCACAGGACACAAGCCCAGGACTGCTTCATTCATGGTAAGATTATTTGACAAACAAATACTTTGAGAATGACAGGTAAGTACTTCATATGCATCAATAAAAGATAAGTTATGTAAAATAATTAGCAAAATAACAAGGGTGGGTAAAGAACACGGACATGACCTAACACATTTAAATATCTTCATTTCCACTTAGTGACACAGGTCTACCACATGAAGCTTTCTGTGAGCACACCTTACAGACCCAGACAAAACATGAAGTGGTTCTATTTCTACTGTTATCTAGACTATTTCATGCTATGCCTTTAAATTCCCAGACGTATAAAATTAACACTTTTATGTGGACATTTAATGATTTTTTTCCTTTTCAATCTTCCCCCCTCAATCAGTCCCTTATTTCTTTAAGGGTTTGCACATGAAAGAAAACTAGAAGAGAAAATGAGCACCTCCAAATTTCAAAACAAGTATGAAAGAACGTACCCAGGTTTTAAAATTTACATAGCTTAAGATACCATCACTTTGCACTGCATTATGGCAATAGAACAATCTCCTTAGTGTTTCTTTCTGTAACACCCACAGTGATATTCTGTTTCCACACTATCCCAATATATTCTGGCAATGACATTCAGCCCCATATTCCTGCAGAAAAAAAAAAAAAAAAAAAAGCAAATGTCTCACTGCTTCCTGCAGATTTGTTATTAGAATTCAAACATATTGCCAACATATTAGCAATACATGGCTTCTCCACTAAGTGCTAATAAAAATCACATGTAGTAACAAGTTATTGACGGCCTGCAATTTAAAAAACTGTTTGTACAACAGTTGACTATACATTGATTTGTACCCCTATAGCTAAAATGCTATCAAGGGTGGGTTATTTAAGAAAAATTTTAAATGGACCAAATAAAAATACAAGTACATATTTAGCATCAGAATTAACTTCATTTGAACAGCTTACATTCATCACCTGAGTTTCACACATCCTAATATTTTCCTTTCAAACAGATTTAACTTAATCTGAAGTACTGTATATTAAATTATTTATAAATTATACATAGCTACAAAAAAGCCAAAAGACATTTTCTAGGCTGACTGCTGGAATTACTACTTTTAAATAGCTTCTAGGCACACCAACAAGGGTTACTCTCTTGTGACACCCAGTACCAATATAAAGGTCTCTCTTTTATTCTGTACCGGATTATCATTGCAGGCAGCTTTCTAGCAAGCAATACCACATGTCTCATATGACCTTGAATCATTTTAACAAATCAGTTCTACAGAAGCACTTGGCTACGATATAATAAGAATTGTGGCATTATCATGTAATTTTGAAGACCAAGACTGAAGTTCTCTAACATATGTTTAAATGGTTTACATTTGTTTTTTCTAAGTTGGTCTAGAAACTAATTCATTTTGGTAATCACCACTGAGGTGGATCTTTAATATTCTTTTACTTCATATGAAGTAATATTATGCCTTTCCTAGATTATAAAAAAAAAAAAGGTGCTATTACTATATCACTTTTCACATTGTATTTTTGGAAGGATCTAGAACACATGGAAAGAATGGCAAGAATTTATTTGCAAAACATCTCAAAACACAAGACCAACAAGACAGGACAGGTAAGGTACCTAGCACACTTCATAAGTGTATACTTCATTTTTAAACTATATCTGTCAAAGAAGATCACTGCAACTTATAAATTTTGTACGTGGAGATCACAGTAAGCAGCAAACCATAGCAGCAATGGAATAACACAAAGAATCACAGCAAACTACAATATCCACATGAAAGGGAAAAACTAGGGGAAAAGGTGGTTAATTACCTTGTTTCATATGAAACTACTTAAGAAGCCGTTCCTGCTTCCCCAGCCCCTTCTGCCATTACTACAGCCCTGCTCTACTTTCCCATTTATGAAAGAAAAAAGCTATTGGCAATCCAAAAGCAACAGCAACTGTACCAAAGCCAGATTCATCAGTGTCTAATCCAACAGGCTGCAGGGGCCAACATAACAGTCTTCTCACTAAGAATTATATCCTCGCTACCCCTCTATACAAACAGGAAAAAGCCTCACTGAAGCATTTCAAGTAGCAGGAGAGAAAGAGAAAAGAGCCCAACATGACCACAGAGCTAAACAGTAAAACACTGGCATTTGACTGTCGTTTCATAACATTCCAAGTTAAATTCTATGAAGTAATCCACAAAAAATAAGTGACTGAATTGCCAAGGCAGTCATTTTGCCAAGTAACATGTTAGATTAAGAAAATATACATGTATAACAGTCAAAATAAGTTACACACTAAGGGTTCATCCTCTGACAAAAGCAGGTTAATGCACCTAAAGTTAAATACATCTTTCCTTTTTCCTCCCACTTAAACCTTCAAAATGAAACTTAAGCGCACTAAATCTGTGGTAGATGTAGAGCTCTTGCTCTCCTTCTACGTACGTCATTATGTATGACAGCAAGAGCCCCATTTAACAAAAGCTGAAATAATTCAGGGGTTCCAAAAAGAAGAGAAAGAGGAAATGGAAGATTTTCTAAGATGTTATCCTTGTAGAACAAGACCTTATAAAGTTTGCTTCTTTTACCTCTACTTTCCTCAAAGTGGCCAACTTCCTTTTACTGAGTCGTGTACTTGAAACAAAGCATCACCTTTTACCTTTGGACTTACGTCCTCTCAGCTGGCTCCATGGCACAACCACTTATCAAAAGTCTACATCAAAATAAAACAAAACAAAAAAATGGAAAGGAAAAATAGCACTATATACAGAGCAATAACCAGTTGCACAGGAGAAGCCTGCCTCCTTGTGGCTGAACTAACCATAAACTAACTTTTTCCAATTCTTACCATTACAACCAGTAAATGTGATGAACTAGAAGACTTGGCTCAAAGTGGTTTGGGGATTTGGTTTTGGGGTTTTTTTGGGGGGAGGGGAGAGTGATGAAAGAGATATTTCTAACTTTAAGAAGCAGCTTAACCTAACAGGCCTCTCTTGATGCCTTATCTTCCAATAGTAAATCCCCTTTCTGCCTACAAGTCTCCTTCAGGGTACACCTAGGAGAATTTCACTCTTGGCAGTGGTGAAGCCTTTGGTGTTTTCAACAAGCTGCAGATATTCCTCTGTCCTTCTTGAAGGGCTACATTACGTGGGTCTACTTACTTAAGGCCTAGAAGTGTCAAGTTCTTTTGAAAACAGTTGGGAGTTTTGAGTGGTTTAGGTTTGGTTTCTTTGGGGGGGTTGGGTTTTGATATTGTTTTTTGGCTTTCTTTTTTTTCAAATCCAGTCACTCCATTGTGCAAGAGCTTAGTGATTAAAGTACTCTAAACTTTTGTCAAATGCACAAAATTCAAATTCACACCAGTCTTAAGATGGGATCACATCATCAAGATAACTTTGGTTTGGGAGGGTATGAGTAGCTTTATAATGGTCTCACAGAAGCCACTCCATTTTGTGCAATTTTGACAGACAGAGCATGAACTGCTTTTGATACACATTAGGAAATTCATCCATGAAAAGGAGGGAAGTTCCAGTCTCAGTTCCCAAGGTTTTTGTATATTAAACACTAAGTGAACCAAAAGTAGCCCACATTTTTCTCAGCCTCGCAACTGATGGGCTTGTAACTTACTTTTCTCCTGTGTCACAGACTCTGTTTTGGAAACTCTTTCTCTAACCTTTCAAACAAATGAATCAGACTCATTCTTAACTACCTACAACTCTGTAATCTGGATGGAAAAGGACTGAACTGAATCCACGGCACTCTCATGCTTACAATCATTTTAATTATAGATTCACTGGGAGGAAGAAAAAGAGGAAAAAAAATATTTCTGCCCCATTCAAGCACAATTTGAATGCAATGCTTTGACTAATCTTTTCAAGAAAAAAAAGGTTGTCACAACCTAAATTCCAGATGTGGAAGATGTAATTTCTTTCTACTATGATTTTTATGCTGAGGTCCAGAATGACAAGCACTGCACCTTCCTTTTTTTTGTTGTTATTTACACATTTACCAGTGAAGCAGCTTCTACTTAGTGTGCCTTAGCCTGCCCATTCATGCCTGCTCAGCCCCTACTGGGCCAGAGCACTGAACACAGGGCTGTGGATTCCATCACTATTGTTGACAGGGGCCAAAAACTTAGACAAGGTTGTACCACATGCTGCAACATCCAAATAGCTTCATGGATCTCATCAGAAAGATTGTAAATGGAAAACCAAAATATAGATCCTTACGTTAACTGTGACACTACTCTAATAAGAAAAGGAGAGAAGGGAAAGGAAAGAAGAGAAGAAAAAAAAAAGTCACTCTGCTCTTACTCAGGTGCAATTCTGGCAAAGAGCAAACACCTTCAACTCTGCTGAAGAGACAGATAACTTGTGGTGTTCCTCACATTACCACGCTGGCTACTATAGCAAACAAGTCCACTATGACTGGATAACACACTAGGTCTGTCTACTGAAAAAACATTTCATTTTAATAACTAGATCCATAATTAACATGCAAATTACTTACTCATACAAATGAGAAACCATCCACTCTCAGCTTTTATAATTTTATAGACTGAACATGGCAGAGACTTCCATTTATTAAAAGTTATGTTCTTCTCTAAGCAACTCTTGTTTCCATTACACTGAAATAGCAGGCAAGTAATGAGGACTACTTGAAGTCATACACACCAAGAAATTTACTACAGCAGGGTTTCTGTTCATAAGTTTAAGACTGTGGTTTTGCTTTACACCAAGGCCTGACACTAAGTTAACAAGCCTTTTATAGAGATTCAAAAGCTATTACACTACACACATCTTCCTCTACTTACACTTGCATAACCTACATTGAGGTCCAGGATTAAATTTTATGCTTCACTGACAGAAAACAGAATCCTAAATCACCAATCCACACATAATTGCTAGTTTCCCCACTTGTTTCTTGTGGTCACAGTACCTACTTTCTTCATTACCATGGCCTTACTTTAAGGGTTCACATTTTTAAACCCAGCACTGAGCTTCAGCCCAGGCCTGAGAAACGCCTTTTAGCTATCTTTAGTAAACTCTCCCAATTAACTTGACAATTGAGATTTACAAAATTTTGCACCGAATGACAACAAATTATAGTACCAAAGAAAGTATCAGGATCATAGATCTCTTAAAACCATAAGAAAAACTCAAACTAATAGCGGTAATGAATAGCAGAAGGTGCCAGCAGATCAAGTGCCAGACTCGTAATCAGAAAAACTGGTTTATTTTCTATTTTATTCTCACCTAATCTTCTAGGTGACCTTGGGCAAATCACTATCCCCACACTGCAGTTTCCCCAGCAGTAAAAATGAATCAGAGTTGCAAATCTGTCTGGAAACTCCAGGTAAAACACATAGCAAGAGTTAAAAAAGTATTTCCCTATCTGCAGATATATTTGCCTTAGATAGCTTTTCTTTATCACATTGTACATCAGCAGCAGCATAAGACTGGTTTTACTTTCTAAATACACTCTGGTGGTTCTTCAAGAAAGGCTTTAGGCTACTTCCTTGCTTGTTATCACATGCTTGATCTATTTCTGCTAGTGCGTCTATACTCTGAAGGACCAAGAGCTTGTATTTAGCAACACACACTAACACTTTAAAATATTACGTCAAAAGTCGCTGGTGAACACATTCCTAAGCCACAGAGAGAAAATAAAACAGGACCCATCAGAACAGAGAGCCAATCATCAATGAGCAGAGACTCTAGACCCTTGTTCACATGAGTAATCTTGTAAGTAATCATGCAAGCATTTGCTTCCACAGGAACCAGTCATCAGCAGGTTTTTACCAGGAATACATGCACTGATGAACTGAAAGGCATCAAAGTAATACAGAAACAGTTCCCTTCTTATACACTTCTGGACTTGAGAAACACTACTTTCCATTTAACAGGAAGCTGCAATTTATTAGCAAATAACACCCATTAACTGTGGCTCACTTGCTCTCTTCCCCGTTTCTGGGTTTGTCTGAGTATTTTTTAATAATGTTGCAATTATAAGGTGCTTCGTCACCTTTGCTATTCTAAAGCACGAGGCTTAAATAACAGTTCCTAAAAGCTAGTCTTTTTTTTGGGGGGGGGAAGGGGTAAATAACAATTAAAAAGGATGATTCACTACTGTTTTTTTCCTAAACAGAGTTAGTAGCCGAATTGCCACTACCCTCAATATGCCACGAAAACCTCTTTTGATCGACACCAACTCAAACTAAGAAGTCTTTAAGTTCCAGCTGTTTTCCTGGCCAGCGAAACGACTACAACACATCGAAAAACGTATTTGAAGAAGCTGACGGACAGAATAAAGCAGAATTACTCCTCCTGCACGGTCAACAGATAACTTCTTGAACATTACTAAGAGAGGAAAAGAAAAAAAGAGAAAAAAAAAGGAAGAGAGAGCCCTCCTTCCCACCCCACAGCCCCGAAACGTGACAAGTCCGGCTAGTTCCTGACTCGCCACCAAACCGACCCGAAAGCCGCATCTTTGGGGCGCAGCGCTAAGGAGAAAGGAAACCGCCGTGATCCCAAGAGGGATTTGGAAAGAAAGGGGAGAAACGCCGTCTCAGCTCGGATCCTCGCGTATTCCCGAGGTGGGAACGCCAGCCCGAGCGCCGCCGGTGCGGGCAGGGGAGGGAGGAAGGGGGGTAATAGGAAAGGAGAAGACGTTATCAGCCGGGAAATGAATGGAGCGGGGACGGGACGGGGCTCTCCCCTCCCACGCTCGCTTCCCGCGGGCCGGGACGTGGCCGGCAGCAGTTGGACGGGGAGGGACGTGACGAGGCTGCAGCCGGTCTGAAGTCCACAAAGAAGCCTCGGGGAGGAGGGGGGGAGGAGGAGCGGAGCCGCGGGGCGGCTCCACGCCGCGGGGATCTCCCCCGGCACGGGGCTTCTCACCTTCCTGCCGCCGCCGCCACCGCCGGCCAGCGCGGCGCTGCCTCCCGAGTACACGTAGTAGGCGATGCCCAACACCCAGAGGAAGGCGAAGCACAGCAGCAGACGAGACCTGCGCCGCATCCTCTCCTTCCTTCCCTGCCGGGCCGCCAGGAAACGGCGAGGAGGAGCAGCCGCCGCCGCCTCCACTCCCGCCGCCGCCGCCGCCGCGCAGGGTCAGGGGGCAGAGGGCGAGCGCCCCCCCTCCCGCGCTCCTCCCCGGCCAATCGCGCGCCGCCCGGCCCCGCGCGGGGCGGGAAGGGGCGGGGCCGCCCGCGTCGCCATGGTTGCAGCACGCCGCGCCGCGCCCCCGCCGCGGGCACGCGCCCCCGGGGCCGCGGGAGGGGAGGGGAGGGGCGGGGGGGAACAGGGACGGGGAGGGCGTTGCGGGGCTCTCCCTCGCTGCTCGGCGGCAACGGCGAGGAAGGGAGAGTCATAGAATCGTGGAATCTCAAGCAAATGTGGAATCATGGAATCACAGATTCATAGGAGGAAAGGGACCTGGGGGTGTTGGTCGACAGCCGACTGAACATGAGCCAGCAGTGTGCCCAGGTGGCCAAGAAGGCCAATGGCATCCTGGCTTGTATCAGAAATGGTGTGACCAGCAGGTCCAGGGAGGTGATTCTCCCTCTGTACTCAGCACTGGTGAGGCCGCTCCTTGAATCCTGTGTTCAGTTCTGGGCCCCTCACCACAAGAAGGATGTTGAGGCTCTGGAATGAGTCCAGAGAAGAGCAACAAAGCTGGTGAAGGAGCTGGAGAACAGGCCCTATGAGGAGTGCCTGAGAGAGCTGGGGTTGTTTAGCCTGGAGAAGGGGAGGCTGAGAGGAGACCTCATTACTCTCTACAAGTACCTGAAAGGAGGTTGTAGAGAGGAGGGAGCTGGCCTCTTCTCCCAAGTGACAGGGGACAGGACAAGAGGGAATGGCCTCAAGCTCCACCAGGGGAGATTTAGGCTGGAAATCAGGAGGAAGTTTTTCACACAGAGGATCATTGGAATAGTCTGCCCAGGGAGGTGGTTGATTCACCTTCCCTGGAAGTGTTTAAGGCACGGGTGGATGAGGTCTTGAGGGACTTGGTTTAGTGTTTGATAGGAATGGTTGGACTTGATGATCCGGTGGGTCCCTTCCAACCTGGTTGTTCTATGATTCTATGATTCTGTGATAGAATGGTTTGGGTTGGAAGGGACGTTAAAGCCCATCCAGTTCTAACTCCCCTGCCATGGGCAGGGACACCTCCCACCAGCCCAGGCTGCCCAGGGCCCCATCCAACTTGGCCTTGAACACCTCCAGGGGTGGGGCAGCCACAGCTTCCCTGGGCAACCTGTGCCAGTGCCTCACCACCCTCATAGTGAAAAAATTCCTCCTTACGTCTAGTCTAAATCTGCCCCTCTCCAAAGCCATTCCCCCTCATCCTATCACTACCGGCTCTTGTAATGTGCTTTGTGAATGTGCTTTATGAAGGTGTTGTCCTTGAAGTCACTTGGGGCAGGTAGTGCACCTGATCTTCATAAAACTTCAAAGGTGAGAAAGCAAAGTCATGGTGAATGACACCAGATGTCCTCTGGGTGACAACTATCTGTATCTCATTTGATGAGTCTCCACATTTCTCATGCTGAAGAGGTCCTTCCATGGCCTAATGGGAGAACTCAAGGTTCTGACAACCATGCACTGGCTCCCCTGACATTTCTGGGCTCACCGCACCGTTCAGACCGTGGTGCCCTGTCTGGAAAGCATGGTCACCCCTACGTAGGTATAAAGGATCTCTGGTCTCCAGGACTCTGCTTGGATCTTCCCAGAAGGCTGACCTAAATGGGGCTCCACTCTTGGAGTCTGGTCTGTTGACATACCGTCATTGCCTGGTAAAATTATTTTTCTTTCTGCTTGCCCAGTTCCAGCCTTAAACACCTCAGGACAAATGCTACACTGCTGCTGACTCTCACTGTGCTTCACTGATTTACGTGTGCACAGCTCACGTTGCTCTTTTTCCATGCCACTGAGTAGTTTCCTGTTGTTTGGCATTTGCTGTTATCCCACTGTGGACATCAAGAAATGAGGAGGCAAAACTAAAATGTAGAGACACGTTCCCTAACTATTGAAAAGCACCTCTAATTCAGAGCTATGATATCCACTCAAGGCAGAGCATTCCTGAGTTTTAAGTGTTTTCTCTGTCATCTGACTATGTGTTATCAATAGGCTGTTTTACTACCACCTATTCTGACTGTATCCCTTATTTTTATGCCGTCTATACTAACGTCAGACCTCTGCCAGTTCAGCCACACCAATGACAGCAGAGCCTCTTTAAGACAACTGGAAACCAAGATGTGCCAGGATGTGACAGGGGACAGGGACAGGGGACAGGGATCTGACAGACATTCTGTTGCGTAAGCCAGAAAAAATCCAGCAACCAAGAGAAATAACATCAATATCTCACCTGCTCACAGTCCCTCCATTGACTAACTGCACACCTTCTCACCTGCCAGAGCGCTGGTGGAGAGAGAAGGAGGATGGGTGAAAAGACAAAGGAAGGAATCCCAAATAAGTATTTGTTTAGTGAGTGTAAAATAAAGAGATCTCTTTCTTCAGAGAGAATAATAAACCTAGCATTATGGTTCTTGGGTTTGGAGGGAGCTGGAGAGAGACACCAAATTTGTGCAAAATACGAGTTTTGGAACCACATAACTGGCATCTATTGAAGTGAGGTACACTGGAGAGCATGGTCTGCCCAGAGACATGCAGGTGGTCTGGAGGAGAGTTTTTGACTTATCCAAAGTGTGTTCGATGCAAGTGAGAGCAATTCCCACAAAAACACTGATGATGCCTGCGTCTAAAGACATACACAACCCCACCCCAAAGACTACATTTTATTTAGCAAGATTCTCTATATAATCAGAGCAGCCCAAGACTGTGAACAAGCTCATAATCTGCAGCTTCTTAAACTCTCCCATCACCTAGAAGTGAGATTAAGAAAAAGCTCCCCTGCTGCTGGGAAATTCCTTCACTGGGCATATCTGCTGACGGAGAGGGTGCTGTTCATCACATGCTTCCCCACAGAAAGCGTTGTATACTTATGTGGGTAAAGTGCTCTGCTCTGGAGACATAATCTCATTTAACCTTACAAAATCTGCAGGACACTTACTCTTTAAGCACCTTGCAAAGCCTACAGAATCTTTTCTTGCCCTTTTCATAATCTAAAAGATCTTGGGGTGGTCTTCAAATGTCTCCCTGAAGCCTCAGGTAATTTCACTGATTTTAGCAATATGCTTAGATAGATTTTTCCCTTTCCAGAAAAATTAGCCAACCATGCATGTACAGAAAAGTCTTCTGTAGCTGCACACTTCACAAGTTTACTGAAATAATCCATTGCACATGCTCAGTTGCAGTTTTCAAAGGTTTAGAGCTCAGTCAAATCAAAACTAATTTATTTTCAAACAAGCAAATACACGTCTACATCAAGGAGGGCTACTTCCATGTCAGAGTTCATTTTATCAGCTGATAAAGTTACAGAAATGCTTGGAAAAGGCTGTAAGAACCTATTTAGCTTGAGAATTTATGGCGTTTTTTTCACTCTCCTTATATTCTGAACTGGCTGAACCAGTTTTGTTCAGACCTTTCCAAAATATTCACACTTGAACAAAGTCCCAATACAGCAGATTTCATACTGAATCACAACAATTCAGAGACCACAAAATACACAGAAGACAGAATGGAAAATGTTACATCACTAGCTCTAGGAAAAGCTTCCTGTTCTATTACAGCATACTTGCATGCATTGCATATACCTCTTTGCCTCGAAAGTCCTAATATGTTTAGTCAGCAAAGCAAAAGATGAAAAATAAAAAAAGAAAGAAAAAGCTCTTCAATTAAAGCAAACAATTCAGGGAAAGTGTAAGATATTTTTAAATTATTTTTTCAGTGCATTTCAAAAGAAAATATTAGCATATTTTAAAAGCGCTGTTGCAAGAATGATTCACAGAATATAAATGCTCTGTATCAAGCACAGCCCTTTAAACAAAAAGGAGATCAAGCATGTGAGAGTACAAATAGCAATGAAATTTGCAGAAGGAATCATCGAAACTTTGTCTTTGATCTGCAGAGCAGACATCCAGATTTTATGGGCTAAATTCTGTTCTGGTTAGCTAGGTGTAAACCAGAGGGAATTTCACCCAGTTTATTTGAGAAGGAGTATAAAACTAGGCATAACCTTGACTGGAGTCTAATTCAGAGTTTTAACATTCATATTCTTGTAACTAAAACCAAACAAAGCTAATCATATTGTTCTGGAGTTAAATGACCTAGTCAAAGGTGGTTGAATCCTCTGACAATGTGAACGGTATGTAGTCTTTGCCGTTAGGAATAAGTGAGTCAATGCCTTACTCATGCAAATAATCTTGTCCTTGAAAAGACAGGAAAAAGCATTTTTAGATCAGGTCTAAAGCTCAGAAACCAGATTTTTAAAACCTAAAAAGACCCAAATTATGAGCAAGCTGTCTGAACCTCTTCGATACATGGAAGTAAATATGTTGCTGATCCTTTCCAGATTACCTTTTTTCACACCCATGCAGTTATGTCAGGAAGTGCATCATTCCTCCTCTCTCATGAGGAAGATTACTCATTAGCCTGATGTAAGACATTTTATGACAGAAATCACACATTAATGTGAAATTTAAAACACTTCCGTGGAGGAAATAAGTTTATTAATACCTTGAGAGTTCAAGTTCAGTGCTCAGCCTGAGTTTGTTTGTAGTGAAAGAATTGTGTTTGTAGTGAAAGATCCTGATCCTGTAAACGTTTATGCAAATGTGTAATTTCATTCAAAGCATATTCCCACTGGAGTCAGTTGGACTACTCAGATTTTTAAAATTATATGCTCATGGCTGAGTACTTGCAGGATTAAAGGTTAAGCGCAGTAAGTGCAGCTCGCAGGTCTGAAAATCTATGTGGGTGTTTTGCAATTCCTCACTGCATGGTGGTAACAATGAGAAACAGACTACCTCCTCAGCTAAAGACTTGGGAGTCAACATGTCCTTTCCCATCTGTTTAGATGCCAAGAACTATGTTTGTTTAATTTTTCAGCACAGTTTCTGATGCTACCCAGAGTAGGCAGACGTGCTGGCAATAGAATTTGAAAGTGGCTGACATCCAAAAAATCTTGTTACCCTCTAAGAATGTTTTTCGAGCTGTTAAAACCCCAGCGAAATATTTTATCATTCACATTTTACCTTGAAAATAGTATGTCGCTCTGCTTGACCTGTACAGGGTTTGCTTTACAAGGTCTGAATGCATTTAGGCCTTTTATAACTAAAGCTTTCTTGTCCTAGACTTTGATCTCACGAAGGTAGTATCTTCACTTTTAAAGCATAAAGCAATGGCTGTTTCCTCTGACTGCAAGTTTTTTGTGCTGTTTCCTCATCAGAGATCAATCAACATATTACATCATGTGATGTAGTTATTGTAAACTCTGCAATTTTCTCACACAGGTTTGCAGTGTCAGCTTAAGCCCTCATGCTTCTAAGGGAAACGATCCAAATCTGGAAGCCCTTGCTTTCTATTAAATAAAGTTTAAGGTTCAACATTCCTTTTAGTTGTTTGGTTCTACAAGGAGAGGAAACAGATTACTTTCTTATGGGTGATAAAGAAAAAGTAAATCAGCCTTTGGTAGGCCTCCTAAAGATGACAGAAGACGGTATACAGACTACAGTCCTATTGTCAACGTTTCTTTCGAAGCTGAGTCGCTTAGCATATTGGACTGAACTTCAGCAGCACAAAATAAACCTCTTGCATTATTCTGTAGGCTGATGCTCAGATTTCAAAATGTGATATGGCTCAGAAGCATCTCTCATAGGAGAGTGATGATAGGTGAGAGAATTGGCCACAGAGGCAAACTTGCTGAAACAATGACCTCACCTTTGATTGAGGTAATTTGATCCTCCTTCATAGCATTTATCTGAATTCAGGGGATCATGCTGGATTCTTCACAGCTGCCAGAAAGGGTAAAACCTGATGATCTACAGCCTGAGACGGGGCAGGAAATTCCATCCTTTCCTCTCAAGCAAGACTGTGTTGCAGTGGTGTGCAGCTGTAGTACTGTAAGTTACTTGAGTGTAGGGGTAAATACTACCTCCTAATGCATAATACAAAAGTCTGGTTTTGAGCAACAAAGACAAATGTGAACACATCGCACAATGGTGCTGTAATCTCAACTGGTACTTCGTCTATTCAAACTCATAATCCAGATCAGTAAGGCTACAGTCAAGTATTTTGAAGCTATCTGTCTATGATACAGCCTTGCAACAGCAAGAAAAGCATAGAAAATGTGGTTAAATTAGCTTACAATAATAGTCCTGGAGATCAAGAAAGAGGATTCCCCAAATCAAAGTGTTCTACCAGAAGCAGGTTTTGCTTATCTCATTAAATAAGTCTTCCTCCTAGGTAATTGCACCATCATCAACTCACCACAAGGAATGTGAAGGAAAAGGGAAAAAGAAAGAACAAATGTAAAGAGGACTGAAGGAGACATGGTAGGAAGGGAGTTGAGAGTACAGGGAAGCAACATAAACCTTTCCCTTCCAGAGTTACTGCACCATATTCAGACTCTCTCTCTGCAGTGTCTGAATTGAAAAGACTGATAAGTGATTTAGATCGCCAGGTCTCCAGGCTGTCAGACCCTGGCTTCTTATATTAGCAGCAGGGAGTGCTTAACCTAGGTACTGCATATGCTTCTCTTCAGTGACTGTATATGGTTCAGAGGGGCAGAGAGAGAAAACTCTTCCTTACCATAAAATATTTTAGTTTCAATCAGAGAGTGGAAAACATCTCCTTACTCCTTCCCCAGTTCCCTTACAGAAGGAGTTAAAGAATGGACTTTCAGGGGGAGACATGTAGGTATCCAGATTTCTGGAGAAGCATCCTATTCACTGACAATGGCAAGTTACTTCCAGAGATGCCATAGTGGACAGGCTGAATGCAGCTCGGCTGTGGTTTTGTGTTTTTTTTTTTTAAAAAAAGGTATTTTTTTTTTCTGCTCAGATGCACACATAGTGGAGACCATGCCTCAAAAGTGGTACACAGCCCAAACCAACCTATCCACACAATTCCTTCTGGGCACAGTACAGCCTGAGAGTCAGCGACATTATGGATCCCCAGAGATTCCTCTGCACTAGGTGAAGGTCACTACTCCCCACACACCTGCCCTAGTACTGTATCTGCCTTTTGCATTACACCTGTGGCTAAACAAATAAGCACCAGTGCTGTGCTTTTATCACTGCTATAAATTGTACTCCCGGATATTGCTCAATTGCCGTGCAATTAAAAGTAGTCTTTTCAAGCAGTATATGTCATCAATAAATACATTGCTTTATCTTGTTAATTTTCATTTTGCCATTTGCAGATTTGGGGGTTGGTTTCCACAACCGTTATAACACATTACACAGGTCTTCTGGATCACACTCAAGAGCGTATTTCACATAACAGGGAAAACGAGATGCTCACAGCTATTTCAATTCACACACCCTCTAGAAGTCACATATTGATTTCTCCCAAGCTTAATCTTTCAGTACTTGGGAACAGACAGTAAACAGAGTCACTTACCACCGGGAATAAAAATTGACCCCATTTATTGTCTTCATGACCCTTTTGACTTCAAACCTTTATCATCATCTGTTGAAATCATGAAAGACACTGTTTCTGAAAACAAGGCCAAAACCAGAAAATCTGGAGAAATTAGCTTTATGCTGTTCCTCTTCCAAAAGAAGTAGCCAGATCTGCCCTCTGTGTAACGTGACCAAACGACCTCAGCCCTGGCTTTTATCACACAAACAAAATAATTTATAAGAGAAACTGGAATTGCCCCGCAGAGACCGTGTGTTTTCCATGCCTTTGTTCTTTCAAGAGTTTCAGGTAAGTAGCGAGCATTTTCTTACAAAATGTCAAATGGCAAATAAAAGAACTTCATGTCCTGATTCTGTAAGCTGAAGGTCTGTGGGTATGTGAGCTGAGGTTAAGATCCTTTCTCTTTCTCACTCTACCAGCTTCCAAAACTATTTCTGAACCAAGAGACATACGTATCTCATGGAGACCTGGTCAAATAATTATTTTACTTTTACTTGTAAATTATATTCCTCCAGCGGATGCAGGTATAAATGAGGCCTTCCCTATTGCAATAACATTTTGGCCTCATGAATTCCCTAGCAAGATCATTCCTTCCATAGTCCGAGTTTTGTCTGACTGTCATCTCATGGTGCTGTAGACAGAGAGTAATTGTAGAAGGCCACATCACTACAACAGGGAAGAAATTACATAAGTTGAGAAAAAGAATCACGTTTCCCATATAACACCTTCTCTCACTGAAAAGTGACCGTTGGAGACTGTGCATAGTAATGCTCATGGGGACATTGTGAACCCTAAATGCTTGTGTGCAGGGAGCAGGGCTGGCAGGGGAGGCAGAAGTGAGGGAGGCATGGGAAGAGGAATAGGATGACAGAGGAGAAGATAATCAGAAAAGAGAAGACATGCACTCTGCTTGGTTGTGTACAGGTTTATAGTGGTTGTATCAGGCAGCCCAGCATGACAGACAGACTTTCTCACTGTAGCCTCTGCTCACTGTAGCCTCTGACATAACACTTGTTAAGGAGGGAAACCCCCCACATTTTAAGAAATACTTCCTACTGTGATACTGGGAGTAGAAAACTCTATGATGCTTAACTAGAAAAATACTGTTTCTAGTATCTCATCTTTGTAAGCGGCATTTCTGCTGTATACTTATTTTTCTTTTATACTGCCTGAGTCATCCCCTCTAGATGGATATCCCAGGACAGTCTTACAATAACAAACATCCTTGGCTGTACTGCACAATATAAAACATTTACCAGCTATTTTCTGTATGTCCTTGTTACAGAAGAGCTCACTAAATACTCG
Organism: Coccyzus lansbergi; assembly: GCA_033558105.1. Classification (NCBI taxonomy): domain Eukaryota; kingdom Metazoa; phylum Chordata; class Aves; order Cuculiformes; family Coccyzidae; genus Coccyzus; species Coccyzus lansbergi. The sequence continues at coordinate 2,709,327 of JAUMJK010000221.1, forward strand.
CCCAGGGACACAGACGTACCTGCAGAGGTACAGCATGACAGTGGAGAGACAAATATCCATATAAAATTTTGACCTTGGTGGTAGTACAACATGTGAAGCACCAACAGAAATCCTAACAGCTCACCAGCAGAGCCCCTGCCTTTAACCAGTACACCTTCTGCAAAGCCTAGCAGTGCCTCACTTAAACCGTTTGTCTGAGTCACTTGTCCTTTCAGGATCCAGCACGCTACATGCCCTGGAGCAGCTGAGAACCAGAGCTCTGGCGGAGAGTGCAGAGTGGATGGCAGCTGCTCAAGACTGCAGACACTGTCACACCTGAAGGCAAGGATCCCATCAGGAAGTGGGCCATGTCACTGCATGTTAACCAGTCACACACCTACACACTGCAGAGAAACCCTCTACTTAAGAAATATCTCCCTGTGCTCCCACACCTCTCCAGGGCTCTGTCAAGCCCTGGTTACTGGATTTCAGCCAGAACAAAAGCAGCATCCTCCGTGCTTGGGTGTCATGGGGTTTGTTTATCTGTTTTCTGCTGGGACCCTGCTAAGAGCTGGATGGAATGGGAAGCCTCACCTGCTGCAGGACCACTGATAGCTTTTGTCTTTCTCTTTCCTGCTTCTATTTCAGTTTATCAGCTTCATGGATTTTTGTCTTTCTTCCTGGCATGCGGACTTCTTTTAAATTCAAAGAAGGGCAGTGCATTTTCTTGCTGCAATTAATTGCACGTTTTCTGGCATATGACTAAATAACAATAATTAACCCAGCAGGTGGAGTTTCCCTAGGTTAGATCATGATGCTGATTATGGTGATTCTGGCTCTCCATAGTGTTTGCTTGCTGTCTACACTGCTTTCTTGGCTAGGGTATCTTCAGGCATACCATGTGCTTGAGTAACAATTATAAACAGGAAAAGTGAGGCAGTTCATAAGATTATTATTTTAGTTAGATTTTCTGTTCTAAAAGCCAAAAAAACATCAGCAGGCCAAAGACATTCAGGAGAGCTGGTGTTCCCCTTTCTACTCACTAAAACATTGAAATATTGTATACCTATATAAAAAAAATTTGATGGGACAGCAAATTAGTTCAGGATCCCACTGGTACTTCAGCTGCTGAATTTGATCAGCCATGAGCTCATATCATTGCTCATCAAGAGAGAGGAAAGATGGGAAGTTTGTATTTGAAAGACCTGAATAGATTCAGATCTGGAGCACTTATCAGAGTCAGTCACCACGTCATTCTTTTAGTTCTTGAAGACATGTATTGTGCTGCTGCACAGGAAAAAAAGGTTTAAAATAAAAGGCTTTCACAAACCAGGCAAGGTCCTGACAGGACTCCTGCACCCCACTCCCCTAACCAAAGAAGCAAGGTCCTGATGGGATCTTGAATTAGTAGCTGATACATATCTGAAAGGAATCAACATGCTTCTAACACCCCACAAAATGCAGAATCAAAGGGCTCACACCTACAAACACAGCAGAGGTCTGTATTTATTTGTGATTTACTATGTGGAAAAGTTTCTGCTTCCAAGAAAAATAAAGTCTTCAGAGAGGAACCTCTTCAATGTAGGAAACCCTCTCAGAAATGTGCTTTTATTCTATGTGCCTCATGAAGAGTGACATTACCTAGAGCTGAGAAAAGTTTGAATAAATAAATCAGCTGAACCAAGGCCTCTCTTCAGTGTCTAACCAACTACCCCCATCCCATGTAATTCTTTCTGCCAAGATTTTCCCCTGCTTCCTTGAGAAAAGCCCAGAAGCATTCAGACTGGTCCTGCCACATGCAGACTCTTCACACATCTGCTGGGAGAGCTGGCAGCCTTGGGTAGCTGGTAACAGCACACAGAGCTCCCAGTCTCTGCCAGAGAGAACTGGCTGGGCTGCTTAGTCCCCTGGAGCTGTTCAGTAGCTGTCTGTGACATTAACTGATCTCAGGCCACTCATAGTGGACCAGAGTCCAAAGCACAAGTTATTTTCCATATTTTGGTTTTCACCTGAGTTGTGGGTTGTTGCAGGGACCACAATGGAACCGAGGTACACCCTAGTGAGGAAGTTTTAGCAAAGGGAACACTGGTCCTGTACCTGCTTTATGGAAAAGAGGAGGTACCTCAGTACAGAGGTTGCTGGTTAACTATTAAATTTGCTAAAACTAACAAAAAGAGCAGATTCAATTGGAATTTACTGTATTTTCAGCTCATTCTTCCAGTTAGATCTCGACTGATTACACAGACAGGAAAATCATACAAGCAGTGGCAAGGCTGACAGCAGTTCAGGAGAACAGGAAACATCCCAAAGGCTAAGGAAAGCAGCCTCTTCATCCAGGAATTCTTGACATTCAAGCCAACCCAGGGCTTCATGACTTCTATAGGTGTTTGCCCCTTTCCTTTCCTTTCCTTTCCTTTCCTTTCCTTTCCTTTCCTTTCCTTTCCTTTCCTTTCCTTTCCTTTCCTTTCCTTTCCTTTCCTTTCCTTTCCTTTCCTTTCCTTTCCTTTCCTTTCCTTTCCTTTCCTTTCCTTTCCTTTCCTTTCCTTTCCTTTTTTTCTTGTTAGAGGTGGCTCTTGTAACATCTTGACTCCTGAGCAAGATGAATTCTGTCACTGTGCCAATTCTTTGCACTAGGCAGTGGAGGGCAAAGATAAGGCTTCAGATGTGTCCCACTTATATGTCAAAATACTGCAACACTGACAAGCATTTTAGTGCTGCACATTCCCTGAATACTAAACTTCTTTCTGGTACTATCTTGTACTATGCAGTATGGCTCATATTATTCTTTAGTTTACCAGCGTTCTTTCTCATTTGCCCTTAGGGTGGTAGGGGAAGAAATCCCCTGACAAAAATTAGGATTCTATTTTTCCAGTCTTTACTCAAGTATGTAGCACATGCAAACTATTTACAGAAGCTAGGATTAGAAGTCCTTGAGCTAAGATGTATTCACACCTTTTTCATCCTGATGTGTTCTTCATCAGAGTTTAACTAGCTAGTTTTCTGTGCAAGGCTTAAAAAGAGTGCTTTCTTATCTACCTCAGTATTTTCTTGCCATCCTCAGAGACGATGGAGTAGAGAGTGCACTTATAAAATTTGTGGATGACACCAAGGTGAGAGTGGGTGCAAGCACTTCAGAAGATGGGATCAGAATTCAAAATTATCTCAATACACTGGAGAAACTAGCAAGACAGAATTTACATGAACAAAGTACTACAGGAAGAAATGGAAGATCAAATGCACAAATTAAAAATAAGGGATCATAGAAGAGGTGAAAGAATTAATTTAAAAAAAAAAAAAAAAAGAAAAAAGGATGTGAGAAAAGCAGGTAAATCTCCCAAAAAGCAAACCTCATACTGAGGTGTAGTATTACAGGAACATCACATGCAACAGGGAATAATGCAAGGCACTGGTGAAGACCCAGCTTGAGTAGTGGATCTGGTTCTGGATGGCTTTTAAAAAGTGCAAGAAGAATATAAGACAGTTAGAGGATATCAGAAACAGCTCAGATAATTAGGGTGGTCAATCTAGGAGCTCCAAAGGGAGATTTCATAATAGTTTTCCAGTATGTGAAAGTCTGTCCAAGGAAGGACAATAATCTATGCTCTTTACTCAGTTTTCAGGAAAAAATCTACTTGATTCTGCAGCATGGCAGTTAGATATTGGAGGAAAATCCAAGGCTGGCTAATAATCCTCAGGGAAACCTGGACTCTATGCTAGTGGAGGATTTTAGGAGCAGAGCTGGCAGTGCTACATGTATCTTTGATTCTACTTGGAACAGAGAAATTATCTCAGTGGTTTCACACAGCTTCTCAACATTCTCAATCCTATTTTATCAACAGCTCTGTCCAACTTCTTTTCATTTGCAACAGCACGGAGTTGAAACTGACCCGCAAGTGCTTTTCAGTTGCTTCAGAGCTTTGGCAATTACAAATTCAGGATCAGACACCCTTCCTTTCCCATGTTTTTGTTGGACAAGCAAGGACCATTCTTATCATTTAACTCTGCTCCCTGCTTGCACATGAGTTTCCTAGTAGCAACAGTCCTGAAGGAGTTGCGTTCCCCCTTCTCTCCCCAGTGCACTGAGGATGTTCCCAGCTACCTGACATGGGTACACTCGAGGGGTCACATATGCCCCGTTTCCAGTCACTCCTAGATCTTGTTCTGATATGAGGCTCTACTCATATTTTCCAGGTCACCCCGTATTTTTGTCCTCAGTTTGGCTGAAAACAGAGAAAGTTTATTCAGAGTTCAGCTGAATTAAGACCCTCAGGCTCTAATCTCTACCCTGGGATCAACCCTGCTAAAGGCAAAGCCTGAGCTGTGGATGATGCGGCTCCCTGGCTTGACTCGTGGGCTGCTGTACAGATGCTGTGTGAGCCCTGAAGTGTTAGGAGACCTACAGCCCTGAATGCCAGGCACACAAAGTGCAGGGATTCCTGTGTACATGGTTCAGCCACCACCAGCCCTGACCAATTCTTCTCCTGCCCCTCAGTCATACATTGCAGAAAGTGAAAAATCCGTTTGTTTCCACAACATTCTGGCATCAACCTTTCTATATTAATATTGATTTTTCTTTTCTCTTGCACTTTCTGAGACATCCAATTCTCCATCTACCTCGTCCTCCTGCCAGATTCTGATCCCCTCTCTTAAGTAGACAAGCCCTTTTCTCTGCAGAGCATCCCTGTCGTTTCACTGGCTTATCCACACTGAACAGCAAGATGTTGTGGCTAAAGATAGTAAAGTCTAGTTCTATTTAGTTTTTACTTCCATTCACAGTCTAAGTTTTCCCATTTAATGACCTCAAAATGTTATTTTTAACTTATTTCGCATCCCTCAGCATCTTCCTTTTTCTCTTTCCTTATTTTTTTTCTATTTTCTTCCTTCTCATTCCCCAATTCTCTCTCCTAGATTCCCCTAAGAAAAATGAACACCCGGTAAAATTCTTTTCCCCCATCTGTTCTTTCCTTCTCTTCCAGTCTTTTTCTTTAATTCTACCCTTTCTTCCACTTACTTTTCCTTACTGCACCCAGGGATATGTCTCCTCAGCCATTTACTGCTTTATTTACTTATATATTTATTGCTTTTGGCTGTTGTCCTCACAGAAGCCCTCACATTTTTCACATTTCCTGTCACCTCCTAGTTTTGGCTGATGTGTCCTGCAGCTGAGCTGTTTCTGTTCTCCAGCCCTCCAGCTGTGGGTACACTACAATCCAGAGTACCAATTGCAGATGATATAACACCTAGTTTTATATTAACTTAGTATTAAATATAGTAGGACTACATCTATGCAGGGTTTACTGTGGACTGCAAAGTCTGTCCAGGATCTTGATAAATACATAGAGTCTTAGCTGTGGCTCCAGTGTATGCTGCAATGACTACACGAGACCCAAGCCAGCTGCAAACATATCCTTGCATAGTTAAGTAGCTCTAAGAGATACAGCAGGGAACTCACAACATTCACATTTAAGGCATAGCAGCCTTTAGCCACCTGTATGTTACCTCATGCTCAATTGCTCCAGAACACTCTGAGTAATGCAGAAACTCTGCTGGAGCCTGAGGGAGGATGTTCCCAGCACTTTCCCAGTAGAAACGGTCCTCTCTAGAAATAGCAGTGAAGAGAGCTTCCCTCTCTTTCCTTATGTCCCTCTTCTCCACAACTCGTGATACCCCAGCACATTTCTTCCCAGAGTTTGGCAAATACCAAAGAATATAGCTTTGAGGCTGCTCCCAGCAGATGTCACGAGGAAATAATCTTCCCACAGACAGAGTAGGACCATTTGTAGCCTCTTAATGAGCAATATTTAGGGGTCCAAGCAGGGAAGAAAGTAGTGCAGGTTAATGTTTTGGTTGTTTAAAACCTCACAATACCATGGCCCTGATTGTGTGCCATTCATGTCTAGAATTCTGCTTGTGTGTTCAAAGGAATAAGAGAAGCCTTATGGTATTTCCTTCTGATAAAATACAGCACTTTTTAGCATGCAAGAAGGGGGATAAAAGAAATAAGAGGAAGAAAACAAAATGAAAAAACAGACTGTGTCATTTAGGAATGAGGTACTGGAATTTCCCAGTTTCTCAGCAAGGCCTGATCCCTGAAGGTGTTTGAATGCACAGTTAGAAAATCAAACAAAGGAGAGCTTGGTACCTAATGCACCTAATGCACGTGAAAACCTTTGATGCAGTCCTGAAGATAAGGGAGTGAAAGCCAGACTCACCAGAGTACAACACGTCAGTATAATTTGGCTGAGAGTCAGGCTCTGTGTGCTTTTTCTACACAGAGTACAAAACTGAGCTCATTGGTAATGCTCAATAAACAAATAATGATAACAAAATTTGAAGCATAACCAAAAAGGTTACTTGTGTGTGGAATTCCCTTGGATATGGCACGTTACCTTCACCACAGGGAAATACACTTTCATTGGAAGCTTACAGGATGGTAACTGTTACTTTTCACCAATTATATCAGGGTGATAAAAAAAAAATTTCTGACTGTGGTAAGTCAAATGGTATATAAATTATCAGGCAGATTATATTGTAGGTCCATAAACCAAATGGATGGTGCGCTGGGAATAATGACCGAAGTGTAAAAGACACCTAAATACTTCTCTTAATGTACAGTCCAACCTTTGCATCTTGACGACCTGCCAGACTTGTCTATGGTGCATCACTTGTTATCTATGAGAGAGGACTGGGGGAAGATAAAAAAGCCAGATAAGTGCAGAAGGCACAAAAGCCTATGTTGATGGAACAACATCTATCTCGGAAATTGTCCTTTCTTTGCATGTTGTTTAAAACTGCTGCAGTGAAACAAGGGATTTCCAGTCACAGGATACTGACATGGGAGATTTTTCTGTGGAGATGTACTATTCTTTTGAGACTGAGTGCAAGGCACAAGAGTAAGCTGCAGCAATAAAATGCTGTGCAATGGGTAACGGATAAATAATTCAGGACTATGGGCAAGCAGATGAACACCAACTGGTTCAAGCTAGTATTAACTGCATCTCATATTGCAAATCTGTGTCTTGGACTGGAAGCTACTTGCTGTCAATAGACGTCTCAGCTATTCACACTCATGCACTTCAGGCAAACATTTAAAACCTGACCTAGTGCAACCAGAAGCATTGCTGTATTGGAACAAGTAGCTGGCCATCCCTCTAGCTCAGCTTCTGGTCTCCAGCTGTGACCAGTGCAACACAATCATGAGACATCCCTGCAAATTCATCCAGGCAGCTGAGCTCTGCCCTGAGCTAGCAGGACCTCTGAGCCCCTCAATATTCACCTTGAAGAGCGATATTGATGACTTGCAAGTGTAATGGATTCAAGCTTGCTCCTGTCATAGATAAGGGTGGTTTCCCATAGAATTCAGTTTGGAACAGGATAAAACCACAGAACTACATCACCCCTGCTGTGAGGATAAGAAAATATTGAGTAATTGTTATTACTACTATAGCCAGACAAGAATCATGCTTCATGGGGAAGAAGTCTCTAAGTCAAATTCATTTAAATCATATTTAAGGGATATCATCAAGTGCCAGAAGAAAACCCGCAAAGAGGGAACAGAGAAATTAAGAGAAAGATTAGAAATTATAAGACACTTGTGTTCTGGATACAGGTGGCTCAGTTTTACACTTTAGAAGATATGATTAGGAAATACTGAACCATTTTATTAGCATCTAATAAATATTTACTCAGAACAGTTGACTCTGCACTTCACAACTGAAGTGACATTTGCAGAGGACGAAGTGGTATTTCTATGAATGAGTTAGAAAAGTTTATTCTGCAGTAGAGGGCAAAAAGAAAGCACAGAAGCCATCTGCTGAGCCAGAAGACTGGGGTGGATTTCCAGTCTTGTCTTCCGTCACCCTGTAGAGAGGAATGCTTACACCCTACTGCTTGCAATGCAGATTTCCTTTAGGTGACTTCTGACCTGTTCACACTGATCACATAAAAGTCACAAGCCGCAATGTGTTGATGGGTTTGGACCAGGTGATGTGAATCTCAAAAAGTGAGCTTCCACATAGATGGCAACAGCTTCTTGGCCAAGCACATGGCAGAAGGATCTTCTGTATGAAACCCACCATTTATTTCCAAAAAACCCAGGCATGAGCAGAGTGGACGTCTGACAAGACCCACCCATCAGAGGCGAGTCCTTCTGCCTGCAGGATCTGCCATGGCTGGAAAGCAGGATGTGTTATGGACACATCAATCTAGCCCAGGAAGAGTGTGGGAGAAAGACAGACCTGAAAGTACGTTGGATCTATGGCTTGGATTTTCAGTTTACTGTGCAAATTGAGGTAGGGGAAAAGAGAAAAAGTTTCAGGTCCAGGTAAAGGTGAAACAGAACAAGTTAAGGTTTTGTGAAACAAATAACAGCCCATCTAAAATTGTTTTTCCTAAAATATTTTGTTTTCTTTGAAATAAAATAGGTTTTTTCCATCTCAAATTATATTGCATAATATTTCTCCAAACAAAACATTTAACTTCAAAACTATGAACACAAATTGTTTTAAAATATTTTATTTGAAAAATTTGACTGAAATTTATTAATATCTTAAATCTCTTCCACAAATTCCATGATTTTCAGAGTGAAAACTTAACATTTCTCAAAGAACTGCACATCCTCATGTTTGCAGCCACTCTTACCATCTGTGCAGCACATAGGGGCTTGCGACACACACTTACTGGGAGCTAGGAAGATGGTTGCCAAATGCTTCCCCGTTACATCCTGTGATGAGGAGTTACTGACTTTTCAGAGGGTAGCATTCAAACAGCACTCTCAAACAAACATTTAACAGTACTTAAAATATGACACAGGTACCCTGCTGTGATGATGAGTTTCCAATAGTAAAGCTGTCAGGTTTTTTACCACCCTTCTAATACTCCGCATTACTTTCTTCTGTCTGAATTGGTTGGGTTTGACCCTAGTTATTAGCAGCACAGCAGTAATAAACACTTTAGTCTTGGTGTCATTCTGTCTCAAAAAAACTCAAATACAAGATTGTCAATTTTACGTTTGTATTGATATACATCTATATTTTAGTCAAACCTGCACAGTTATTTCAGAACTAAATTTGAGAGGTTTTTCAGGCTTCCAGGTCACTATGTCTGTACTGGGATTCATCAAATTACTATCTGTTGTGCTGACATCCTGCCATGTCATAGTTGTAGAATATTCTAATCCAGAGATTTAAGCACTGCTTACAAACTGAAACCCTCAAGAAGACAAAGAAAAAGTAAAGATTTCTCATTAAACAATATCTGATTTTGCTCAAAATTCACTGCAGCTGGAAACAATGTGGGCAGAAGGATGTGGGTTTTGGCATTGCCTTCAGCTGGAGGAACATGCTCCAGGCATGTGAAGAGATGGAGCTAAGCATAAACCAACACCAGCACCCGCAGGCTTCTGGCTCTTGCTCCTCTGCTGGTGCCACCAAATACCTCTGCAGACATGAAGACAGGGGTTTTCACAGGGTAGTCTTCATGGGTATTTTGCAAAGTAGGTTACTACCATACCTGATGTCTGCCTTGGATTATCAGGTGCTCCAAATACTCTTAAGCTTGGTTTGTCTCCAGCCACCTTAGGCATGGAAGATAGATTTCCCCTCACTCACATTCAGGGCTTGTTGATATGGGAACATTCAGGAGAATTAAACTGATTTATCTTTGGAAGTGGATTAGGTGCTAACACACAATCAGTGGCAGATTAAATACTTTCATTCAGAAATACAAAGCCCCTAATTCAGTTTATCTTCATTAGGAAGTGAATTTGGGCTGTGACTGAAGTGCAGAGAAGGCAGGCTCAGGTGCAGCAGCTGCCATGCTCCCGCAGCTCTCCCCCAGCCACCCCACACAAAGGGTTGGAGAGGAGGGGTAGAGAAAGCAGGCTTCCATTCCTTCCTTGCTGTTGTAACTCTCAGCCTGTGTCTCAGGGCACTGGGTCCCAAGTAGGATTGTTTAGGGTCTCAGTGGTCCCCCACCACAGTGTACCACACCCTGGCCTGGTTGATGAGTCCCCAGACATATCTTTGGAAATCCTCCTTTCTCCATCATCTTTAGATGTGTCAAGAACTGAGATTCTGCCAAGGTCAAAGAAAAGTCCAACTGTCAGATTAATCTGATGCTGAGAATAAAATACAAAGATTTGTCATAAAGGTGCCAAAGCTTTTGAAAATTTGCCAGCAAAAAATGGAACCAAAATAGGGTGACAAACTCCACAACCTGTTTAAGTGCCACCTAACACTGTTGCACGAGCCATGGTGGACTCCTTCTTCTCGTCTTTGACTGTGCCTGTCCCCCAGGAATGATGAGAACTTGTTATTAAATCCCAGGCTACTGTGTTTTATTTGTTTCATGATACATACAGAAAAACAAGACAAGCATGAGGGAGTCAGCCCTCTTCATCAAGCCCAGCTATAGCACATACATTGCTTTCTCCTGAGTGGAAGCAGCCAGGGACGCAGGAGGGAAGATCTCCCTTGGGGCCAACCTTGCCAGCCATAAAAGCATGACCTTCATCCTGAGACAATTTGCTAAAGTAGTTTCTCTTTTCCATTTGAAATCCCATGACCTGCCATAAATAACTTCCTTAGCCCAAGCCAATGCCAACAAAGCACTATGTGGAAAGCAGTACACAGTCTCGCACACACTCTCACACAAACAGCAGTTTCCTTTCGCTTAACATCCCTTGTCTGAGCCTGCTTCACCCCAACCAAAAAGCAGCTGCTCCACTTTCCAACAGCAGCCCATGCTCCTAGCAGAAGAGCAGCTCACCCTGTAGTCTTGCCTTTTCCACCAGTTCACAGCAGCGCACTACGGTGAATAATGGCAACTTAAAAAAAATTGGAATCTCTTCAGACTTCAATTGACCTTAAATATAGGTTCTGTTTCTAAAATCCTTTCCTCAGCAAAAGTGGATATCTGGAAGAATGAGTAATAGAATACAGAGCTGCCTCTTGCTGTGCTTGGCAATTACCAAAAATTGTTACTGTTTGATGGCAACTTCTGTGTGATTTTACATCCATAGCAGTGACGGTGTTGAGCCTACTCCATGCTCTCTACTAACATGTAATACTCCACACTCCCTTAGTGCAGCTCACCCAAGCAAAACAGCAGCTGAGTGCAGATCCAGTTCTAAGTATTTTACAGTCTGTAAATGTGTGGTTTATTACTAGGCAAGTTTTTATTTTTACAGATCACAGTTACTGTCAAACCATTTGCAGATTATTCCTGTGACATGAATTTTTGTGTTTGCTAACATTAAAATTACTCACAGAAAGATGGAGAATGAACAGGTGACTTAGAACCATCTGCTAGCCTACAGATGCTTGAGTTGTGGCAGCCATGGTGGCAATATGTGCTTATTTGGGGTGGTCTTACTGCTTTTATATAATATAGTTTTCCCTCGCCTAAGTCAGTGTAGCCTTTGTATGGTTGTACATCACTAATGATACACACTCACATACCCCAAAACACACACATACACAGACACCCCAACCCCCCACACCCCCCCTTTTCAGTGCCTGAATTCAGGAGTCCTAATATGGAACCTATTTGTTTTATTTGATAAATCTGAAAAGAATATGTCTGAAGTGCAGGGATACAAATAATCATATACCAGCCTATTTGAAAATGCTGTATAATCTGTATAAATATATATAGAATGCTTTGACAGAAAAATGCACACATATATATGCGTAGAGACAGACAGGAAGATGTCACTTATAAGTATGCATATGTATGCATGTGTATGCATATATACATATATATAGAATACTTCAAAACTAAAAAGGGGAAACAGTCACACAGCTTCTTGATACTAAGTGATACTCTATGTCTGAACACATACATGTGCACACACTGTTGGTACTGTAAAAACCATCTGTTCTTGCACTGGAGAGCAATTTTAGTCACGTTTCCCATGGAAATGATTTATAAAATCATTCTAATTTTGCCTGCTTACTCTCCTTGAGATCCCAAACCTTTTAGCAGCTCCAAGCTTACTTGGAGGCAGCTAATGTCTTACACAATCAATGAAAATATACCTCCAGACAGAGAAGAAAGCCTTGATCTGTATCATGACTAAGGTAAAGGCTATGATATGAACTTATTTTCACTTTAATCTATGGAAAATGCAAGAGACAAAAAATTTGGAAGTCTAGCAACCCTTGGAAAATTTAAATGAGAACTTTCATTCAACCACCAGACCTGAGCTGATGGGAAGGCTGGCTCTGTTTGTCCCATTGTTCACAGCCTACTTTGTTTCTATTGAACTGAAGGAAAATGTTCCTCTGTCCATTTCTAAACTAGAGCTTCCACAAATACACTCATCCTGTACAGTTTTGCTTCTAACTGACATTTTCCTGTTTGTTCACAGGCTGAATGACTCATTTTCAGAGATATGATTTCAGAATTTGTGTGAGTGACGTATACTTATATCAGAAGGAATTAGGTCAGAACTTAACTGACAGAGGGGAAGGGCCTAAGTATAATGATGATTTCTGGATCTGGAAGATGAAGAGGAATTAAACATTAAAATAATTTCCAAGTCTGTTTTTCTTGTTCCAAATCGTGAACCTGTTTCCCTTCCCAAAGACACCTTCCCTTCCCAAAGACACCTTCCCTTCCCAATGCACACTTTATTAAAATTTGCCCACTGTGAATGGAAAAGGAGGGTTAGAGGCCACACAGAACAGTGGAAGAGTCCCAACTGAAGAGATATGTATCCCAAAGGTTGTTCCACATGAAGGTGGGAATAAAGCAGTTTTATGTTTCCCAGGACGTCTTGGACTCCTGACCAAAACCTGTGCCAAGATAGGACAGCATGGTACTAATTGGCTCCTGTACAGCAGTTTGCACATGCTGGATTTCCGTCTCCTGGAGACACGGGGGCAGGAGCCCAAGGACTTAATAAAGCAAGAGGCTCTAATTGTGGATCTCTGAACTTGCTAAGAGTTAAACACCTGAACCTCCTAAGACCCCTCCTAGTGAAGAAAATAATGCACTTCCACACTGCATAAATATTCCCATTTGTAGGGCTTGAGTGTGATGGCAAGATAGAGCTCATTGGGATTCAAGTCATCTCATTCCCATTATTCATGTTAATAATTGAAAACATATGTTCAGCTTGAAAGCACAGCAAGAAAGTTAGGCAACCCTACATGGAAGTGTGTTGTTGCCCAATTCTAATAATACTCATTAACATACCCTTGCCAACCCCACACAGAAAATCTTCACACCAAAAGCAGGTGCAGTATTTGCGGTTAACTTCTTATGTTCCAGCATGACAAAGCCCTTCCCTGGCCACTGCTTTCACCTCCAAAGCTCCTTTTCAGTTAAGTCTGACCCTTCTCACACAGTGTATATGTGGTGCTAGTGGCAAGCTCCTCTGTACTCATTTGTAAACTGCTTGTACAGAAAAGAATTTGGTCAGGGCTACTTGCTTCACAGGGCTTGTTCAGCCATGATCTGTGTCTCTCTCTCCAACAGCCATATCACAGGGACAGGTGCTAAACACAGCCCTGCCAACATGCTTCAGCCTGAGGCTGGGCTGTGGCCTTCGAGTAAGACTTTCAGATGTCCATTACCAAACCAGTCCAAACAATCACAGGCATTGATATTACTCTCTCATTGCTCCTATTAAAGTGAAGCCAGTGTTTCCATTATAAACTCTGTTTTACCAGAGCTTGTGTGATGTAATCATTAAAATTAATTCCAGGTGGAAACCTGCAACACAAATTCTTACCTGAGCAGTGAATTTTAGACAAAAATCTCACTGCCTGTAGGCAGGCAATGTTCTTAACTCAGCATCTAAGCCTTTTCCAGTTCCTGAAACAGAATGGGGGACATTTTGCTCTGAACAATATAGAGCTGGACTCTTCTTGGACATGGACACATTATCAAGTTGCCATGGCAGCTCCAGAAACCACAGTAACTCCATCATGTGTCAGAGCCCAAGGGAAGGATAATGAAAAGAAAGTAAGTTTGGATACAGGTGGAAAAAAGGATGGATGGTTTTTCTTTTCAGATACAAATATTTTTTCCCAACGTGTATATAAATCACTTCTGCTGCCATTAGTAACAGGAAAGAAATAATCCTGTTTGGAAATGAGTTTTGCAATCCTGTAACATGAAGATGTGGGGGATGGGAACTACGGAAAAAAAAAAGCAAGTCTTGTTTAGGTATTAATAATATGCTTTACACAGACTTCAAATCCTGGCAAACAATCTGGTTTAGATTGCATACTGTGTTCTCATCTGCCCTTCTCTCCTCCTACACTCTTTCTCCATTGATCCATAAATGCAGCAGGAGTAAATTCCTCCTACCTGGATACTAATATTCAGTTGTTACCTACATTAGTGCTGGTTCTTACCTCAAAGGAGCACAGTGCCTCATGGAGAAGCTGTGGACAAGGAGATGGAGGGTGATGGAGGGTCATATGCCTGACGTCCACCTTGGGCCCCTGCTGGAAACAGGAGTCTGGGCAAGATGGACCCTGCAACTGACTTTCTGGAGCTGTTCATGTATAATGAAGAGTCTGAGACTCCACCAGTGCAGAGGGCATCACCTGAACTCTCTCTCGTCATGCCTGCTCTCCTTCTTCCTACATCCTGCCAAATGGCTCTCCTTAGCGTGCTTTGGCAAGGGAAATGCTCTGTTTCTGATCTGTAATAATAAGAACGTGCAAAATAAGTCAAGACCCAACTGCTATTTCATCTTACTTGGGGACTGGGGTTTTGCAGGCTCTAATATACTGTCAGCTCATTTCTGCCACTCCCAAAACTGAATTTAGGCAAAGGACGGAGACTATCTCTAGGGTGCTGTTCAGGGCTGAAGGAGTTAATCAGTGTCAAGACTTTTAAACCTTGTAACCCACAGATATTGAAAGTGAGAGCTGAGTGCATTACAGACAATCTTCTAGAAGGGGTGAGAGCCAGCAGATAAACTGTCGGTGTCCCAATACCTACAGACCTCACTGTGTACTCCTTGGCGTACTGGAAGAGATTGCTCGCAGGGCTTCCCCAGGGGAGGTTGAGGAGGGGTGGTCCCCACACTCGCCAGCCCCTGGACCACAGTAATCTAACACTCTGCTGATTAGACCACTCTGGTATTTTCATTAAAAATTTGGAAAATCCTTTGGAAAATACAGACTGAGGCCTCAAGCAGTGTAAATCAGTGTAACTCCCCTGAAATCTGTTGCCAGGGATCTATCACGTGAAGTGCTTGGGATTACTATTGTATAAACAAAGTGTAAAGTCTTGGGTCAGGCCCAAGAATCTGGAATCCCAGACAACTCCATCATCCTTTCCCCAGCATTCCTGCATCCCAGTGTGCTCAGATATTTCTCTATGTGGTTTGTTGAAGCTATGTATGCTGCTCAGCTCCCACCAAAGCTTTAGTGGTGTGCTCTGCACAGAGGCTTTATTCTGCTTTGAAAATAGAGCTGAGGTTTTTCATTGACAGCAAGTCAGAAGATATTCCAGCTGTCAAAATGCATCTACAAACCATATGCTGTGTATGCATCCACCTTATCCGCTTGCTGAGATAATATTTACTTGCAAATGCACCAGCAGCTACTCCTTGTAATTAGTTTCCCTCCCTGTGATGCACATGCTAGCTGGATTTTAGAGATATGGGTTGGGAAGGGACTACCTTGGGCCTGCTGAGCCCAGGTCCCAGCATTGCAGACAATATGGGGTGAGATCTAGGGCAGAAATATGGTCTACTTTGCCCTACAGTATTCCTAATGTCCCATTATAAGCTCAAGACTTGTAGTAAAAGTCAAAGACCTCAAGAGGAGGGCTGGCAGACAATTCCAAGTAGTCTGGGGGAGCAGATCTGCAGAGTAGGGTGAAATCAAGTCAGCACTGCTGACCTGAGGGAAGAATGCTTTTAACCTCAGAGCTGGCAATAGGTTTTCTGAGCATGTGAGCAAGGCGTAGAAGGCAGGCACTTCTGTTATCAGCTTGGAGAAAAGCCACACTAATGATCTCATGCAGGGGGGTGGTATCTGGCCAGAAGGAGCAGAATTAGACCCAAATTGTTGTTTCCTCTCTGCTTCTCGAAACTCCTCTCCTTGATTAAAACCAAACTTTTATAGTATTTTTTCTTCAAGACTCTATGCTTTTTGGCTACAGCTTTTCTTTTCCATGTCTGGCAAAGGCCAGAACTGGAAGAGCCAAAATGTTGAGTGAAGGGGTTTTTTTCTCTCACCACTACAACTTATCCCAAAGCTACAAGTGGTTGAACAGAATTAAGCAATCGAGAGAGGTGGTGACCAAGCCAGAAATGCAGATCTGGAATATTTTTCCTTCTAACCCTGGCCATACTGCAATGCTGTCTACCTCCTGAAGGCTCTCCTTCAGCCCCAGGCCAGCTAAGCACATGAGTTTCCTTGGGAAGTCATGGGACTACATATGCCAAAAGTAAAGCTCATGTGTAACTAACTGTGTGGCAGAGCCAGAGGCCAAAGATCCCTCCCCAGCAGAATTCTTAAGTATAAATCAATGAGACCACTCATATGCTTAAAATATTGGCGTATGTTTAAACACTTTGCTGGATCAAGGACTTAACTCTTTCTCACAGCTGAGAAAGATTTTAAAGGGCTTTGAATATGTTTATCATAAATTTATTTTTTTCCCCTGCCATTATTTGGAGCATCGAGACTATCTTAAACCACTATTTATAAGTGACAACTCTAAAGAGAAAGACACAAGCCTAAGGGTATAAGTGGGATGAATGGATAATGACTGCATTCACTAACCCCATGGTTTTATCCATTCCATTTCTCTCGTAAGCTGGACCTTAACATCTTCTCTTTTAATCTGATTCCTCTAACATCCTTGCATGGGTCTCTCAGGAAAATAAACATGATTCAAATCACAGTGCAACCACATGTCCAAGTGTTTTGTCCCTTGATTTGATCTGCTCTTCCAAAAAATGAGTCTGATCCTGTTTCTCCTGAAAAGTCCGTGGTAAAATTCCTTGCTGATGTCAATGGGAGCAGGAGCAGGTAATCAGACTTGTACATATTAATGCCGTTATTCCAGCTCTCAGAATCTTTTCTTGCCTGACTGGCTTTCTGCTTGTCTCCTATTGCAACCCTGTCCAAACTGTCTGCTCCTGCTCCTCAAGCTGCTGGCACTTCCCAGGGTACAGAGAGGAGCTGACCACCACCAGATCTTGGCGTGCTCAGAGCTAAAGACAGATTATGAGTTTCAAGCCACAAAACTCCCTCTCTGGATTCCTTCCAAATAAAAGCATTTTCAAGAAATCCCTAATTAATGTGACATTCAGGTCGATGTGTGTAGCACACTGTTATACACCCATCATGCCGGGCAGGTTTGGTGAGTTTTTTTCTGGGTACAGGTGTCACAGGCCTGAGGACACTACCACCAACCCCACTGCATCCCATTCCACTTGGCTGTCCTACTCTCCCATCATTCCCATGGCCATTACTATAGGGAATAGGACAGAGCTGTCAGGCTCATTCTGTGCCTGTTCTTGTTGTTGACTGGAGCAAATTACTGTCAGATGAGAATCTGCTATGGGATGGAGCCAGGCTTGGATGATCACCGCAGTCCTGCTTGTGCAGATATAGAGAAAGTTCTTTTCTAGTGTCTTTCTCAGTCCTGCCCCCATATTATTACACCCATTACGTCACCCTACAGCATATCTTGGCGTAAGACCAGTCCTATGTTCCCCTAATACACGGTGACACACATGGCATGAGTCAGGTTTCCTACAAGAGACCTTAAGAGCCTTTTAGATTAAATTATTTCTTTTTGCAGTTACCCTTGGGGTTTGCTGCTTTTCCTTTTGTCCCTCTTTCATTTGCTTGATTTCTTTTCTTTACTCTACTTCTGTGACATTTTGTTCAGGGTTGCAGTGAGTGAACAACAATTTAGGATGATGAATTATGGATTAAAAGAAAAGACTGGACTATTTTGGGATCACTATTCAGTGCCTTCTGCAGGGACAAAGGAATTTCAGAAAGACAGTTTTTCAATTATCTGTGTTGAAGAAGAGAAAGAAAAGAAATAAGAGAAAGCAAGTCAGGAAGGATGGGAAGGCAGGAGGGAAGGAAGGAAATAAACAAGAGACAAAAAAGAAAGATAATTTCTTCTGTTTGGAGCATTGAGAAAGCACTCTCTTTTCTGACAAACTTGCTGTACCAGAGTTCCCAGGCAAAATTCTGAAGCCCACGAGAATTTTTAGTTGTGCTTACATAGTCCCTTGAATCTACTGGGAGCTACTGGCAGAAGCACTAGCTGCCTGGGCTGCAGAAGACTGTCCTCCTCTGTTGTGGCTGAGTTCTCTAAACACAGAACTGTGAAATAACACATGGGGTGCTCTGCTCGAAATTTGCAGTCCTTTACTTAAAGCCACTAACAAACATTTTCTCAAGTACTCCAAGCTATATCTTCAATACTCCCTCCCTTGGCTGCAAGATTAGGGGAAAAACAATTGCAATTTTGTTGACTTAAATTCAGCATTTGAAAACTATTAATAACGAGGCCTGGGGGAGCTTCGTCACAGAATAGAAATTGCTGTCTAATTCCATTGCAATTTATTGAGCTACAGGCATTTTTGAGGAATGCTGTACAAAAATGCTAACCCTTGTCCAGAATGAAAGGACATCATTGAATAGGGAGTGCTTTACAGTAGATGATTTGTTGCCCATTTGGCAAGTGAGGCAGCATGGCCTCTGAGTTGCAGCACTGACCTAGTATTCAAAACTCCTGCTGAAGACCCAGCTTTGCTTTCAGGTCATAGACAGGCAGTGAACAATCAAACGATGTTATCCTGGAGCTCCTGACCCTCACCCGCAAACTGAGAATTACAATGCAGATCAAGACATGTTTCAAGAACTTGGGGCAAAAAGTGCTTTGTAGGAATATGAGGTTGGCATTGCAACAACTGGCTTTTGGCGGGAAAATGTACTCTCTTTTAGATGGCTTAGTACCAATTTGCTTTGTTTGATAAATTATCAGGAATGTACTCATTTCATGTTCCACTCTGCCTGTTTCTGTGACCCTGGCAATAAAAGTATCAGAAAGACACAGTCATGACTAACCAATTCCCCACTGCCTGCCTCTACAGCATTTCTCTAATCTTGGTTGAATAGTTTCCTTACATGACATGTTAACGCACCAATAGAGCTGGAAAGGCTGAGTGCTCCTCTAGGTGTACACAATGTAAAATCATTAAGCTGCTTAAGAAGCTTCCCAAATGCTTTCTGTCAGCAGTTAGATGGCAATTATAAAATTAACTGGAACAGACCATGTCTCTCCTTCACTGACCCACAGCCTGCCAAAGAGAGGATACCATTTCAATGGAAAAAAGGCATCACTTGTCGGTAGAACAACATGAACATGAATAGCATATGGAAACCATTTACTGGCTACCATGGTATGTGCTCACTGAGGGCCCTGCAAACTCAAGTACTGCTCAAAACAAGTCAGAGTCAATCAACCTGCTAATTATAGTTGTGTTGCCCTTTCTCTGCAAACCATGTGGGTGAATAAAGCAGTGAGATGACTTTCAGCCACTTGTGCTGATGGGGCAAAGGCATCAAGAACTGACACAGATGGGATGGGGTAGGATGTTGTGCGGCATCCTGCCTGCCTGCCCTCCCTGTCACCTGAGACTGTGTTGCTGGTAGAGAATGCTGCAATGCTGGAGGCAGGACCTCTCTGGTCTGCCTCCGTGGTCCATCCAGAGAAAGGAGGTCCTCCAGAGGTCTACTTGGAGGTCCTGTGGGAGCACCCCACTTCAAGTTACTTATTTCAGTCACTAACCCTGTCTCTCCCTGTGTGCCAGCCACTGCCAGCCCACTGAGTGTCCTGCCCTTGAAAGAGCAGCTGGTGGAGCTGCTCCGGACACAGACACACTAATCCTAGCCAGATGTTTCTCAGAGTGATTAAAAGCCAGGGTCACAGCTTGCAGTTTCATACTGGGCTACACACTTGCTGAGCCATTACTGTCACCTCACTCTCATCCCCACAGAGTAAACATAATACTTCCTTGAGCCACCATATATACAAGCCAGTATAATGGTTCACCTTCTTTCCCAGAATTTTAATCTTCCCTTGTCCTCTACAGGCCTGGACCTTATCCACCACCCTTGTTGGTTAGTTAGTTAGTTTGTTTGTTTGTTTGCTTCCTCTATCACATACCAAGTCTTGGTTCAGTTCCCATTGGCTCCGCCTTACTCTACATCTCTACCCCATTCCTCCCTTACTGCTTTTCCAGGAGAACATTTGGATGCTGCTGCCCACTGGAGCTTGGTGGCACCTGTCCAGTCTCCTCCTGCCTCTGGAGCATCTTCCTCACTACCTGCTTATTCAGCTAACTTCTCAGGGTAATGGCAAGAAAACCCCAATATCCACCCATCACCAAAGTCTGTCTTCCTCCATATGTCTTGGTGTTGAAGGGGTTTTCCACTCATTATTCCACATTGTTCTTAGTTGTACCACAATTTGTCATCTGAAGAGTTCCCGAGGTTTCCACACCCACTAAACTCGCAGTTCATACACAGACAAAATACAGGCCATCAGGAACCCTCTCCTGCTACCTTTTCTGTTGGGTATGTCCTAGGAGGAGCTGTCAGGAGCAGCTGTCACGGCAGTTCCAGGAGACAGTTCACTGTTGCTTGACTGTTCTGAAGGCACTTCTCAGAAAGACAGTGGTGGGGACCAGGCAGCATTAGTTGCTTTAGTGCTGACCACCTCCTGGTCACTCCTCAGGAATGGTAAGAACATCATGGATAACACAACCATACAGCTGAAGGGACCCTGGCAGACATCATGCACATCAAGTCTCATCACATTCTAAACCTACAAACCTCCTGATAGATGTTCACTTAATCTGCCAGGACTGGGGACTGTACACCATCCCCATGCAGCATGTACTGCAAACAACCTGTGCTTGCACAATACATTGATGAACCATTGGGATTTACACCAATAGACTGTGTCTTACATGGGCAGGAGATTTGGTCAGATACAAGAGAAACAGTTCTGGTATCCAGCCCACCCCGACACCAGAATAACAGCATGACCCACACAGCTGGAAAGTTTGGGCTCACTGCTTTATATTTGTCAAGGCAAGAGACTGTTAAACATTTTTACACTCTTTGCTTATTGTAAAGAGTCATGTGAGTTAGGGGAATTGGTTAAAAATGTTCAGCTATGGTTTATTCCATGAGGGAAAACTACATCATTCTACATTTTCACATCTTTTCTTCCATTTTTTTTTCCTCCAAAAGGGAAAGACAAAAGAAAGACTACCTGTGGAAGGGCATTCAAATAAAGCAGATTTTTTTTTTAACATCAAACCTAAAAACAATAAAAAGAATAAAAAAAATTCCCTTTGGGGTTTTGTTTGTAAAGCACACCTGTTTCTGTGACATTCATAATAACTATAGATGCTGCTTTGTTGTACCCACAGACACATTCATCAGCTGTATGTTCTGGGTAAATGCACCAAACCTCACAAGGGGCACCTTCTCACCTTCATAAAGAAAAATGTGACAGGGCAGTGACTATGGGCTGGGCCTGGGAAGAGGGCAGCAAGTGCTCAAGAGGGACTGTTTAAAGTATTTAGCTTCTTATTCTGTCAGCATGCATCTGTCCTGTAAATAGGAAAATGAACTGTTCAATACTCCAATTTTTATTCTCACAGAGGGAAAAAAGGGAAGGGAAACCAATTGCCAATCTATAGAGCTGCTAAAAGGGCAGCTGTGAAGGAGGACAGGGTTAAACAACTCAGGGCACCTAAAATAATGAGCAGCTTCGGAAAAAATAACCAGCAGGAACGCAAACAAAACAGCTGTCTGAGCTGCAGCTGGGTCCTGTCTAAGGGAAAGCAACGGGTGTCAAGTTCAGTTTTCAGGCCTCTCCATCATTCTTCCCTGTGTTAACAGAGCAGCCTGGGAGAGAGAGCGGTGCCAGAAGAAAGCCTAAGCCTCTTGCCCAACTTGGTCTCCTGCTGGCTCTCCCAGTCGTTGCCTGACCCTGGTACCTCAAGCACCTAAAAGCATCTAAAACTTATGCCCTCAGTGGGAGTTCAACACTACCTCATGAGACTCCCAAAGTCACCTGAAGATAGGGTTGTTTCTGTGCTGCCTGAGGTCTGGGGACCCAGGACCCTTCTGGGCCATAAGCTGCAGCCTTGGCATGTTATCCAAGGACATTTCAGTTGGTTTTAAGCATTCATGTGGGACGTACTGAATCAAGCCTAGTCATTCCCCAGTTCTCCAGCAGCACATGCAGGTTAAGTTGCGTGTATATCAATGCAGAGTTGGAGCTTAAGATATTTAGCTCCCATTGTGATTGATATTTTCTTATTTCATACATAAAATGCCCTACACATTTTTGTTGATACACTAACAATCACTTTAAAGGCAATGAACCTCCTCACCCCACCTCAGGTACCACATTCTAAACACTACATGAAATTTCATCCTCTGTATATAAAAAATGTATGGCAACAGACTTGCCTGCCACATGCCTGTGGAGATAATTATATGTTGATGCCAGAAAACGTGAAGCTGGAAGTTGGCAAAAATTCTCTGCGCCTTTTCATCCCCGGCTTCTGAGTTCATGGAGAAGGAAAATGGGAGTTTGGCAATGACAAGAGATTTAAGGGAGCCTGTGAGAACCATTTTATCTGTGAGCAGAGAGGGAAGATTTCATTAATCTTTTTATCTGTCAAGGTACAGCACTAACTCATGCATAGCCACGAATTTCGTTCAGTGTGCATTATTACACTACATGAGTACTGATGTTTCTTTGCAAAATATGTTTCGGTTTATTGAGTTGCTTAACCAAATCATTCACTTTTCTGTTTTCTCCCTATTTTTTTAATAAGCATCATCTGCCATATATTATGTAAGTGCTCTCCCCATCTCATGCACCACAAGGTAGTGATGTAAATCCAAACATGAGGAAACAGAGCTAAAAAACAAAATTGGATATAAATGCCACTAGGCCTGTGTCACAAGCAATCAGTAGAAAATGTAGGATAAGCTTTAAAAAGCACAACAGTTAGAAAATGGTCTTTTGCAGGTGTGTTCTTTGGGGCAGAGTAAGGTGATTAGCAGAGGAAGAAGATCCCAGCAGAACCAAGCCTTTGGCTGGACGCTACCCCTGCAGCTTCTGTCCCGTGTAACATCTTTGTCCAGATTCTGCTCTGTGCAGTCACCTTGGAGAAGACAATGAAGCGATATTGTTGAACACAGCACAGGAACCAAGGACTACTGTCCACACACACACAGGGGTGTGTCAGCATGATGCTGCTCTTTATATTTTCTTTTGCTATTTCCTCCCCTTCCTCATCCTGATGTTCTTGATCTCTTGGTGGATTGCAGCAACTCCCTTGCCAATGATATTATTGGCATCTCAATTATTTTCCTCATATTACTTCTACTTGCATCTGGTGACCTCAGCACCATGCCTGGACTCCCACCACATCCTCTTTCAATTACTGCCACTGCTCAGCTTCTGGGAGAGCACCCCGCAGCTCCCTCCTTCCTGCACTGGGCAGCTGGGAATAACCCGTTTCTCATCCCCCTCTTTTCCTCTTTCCTGCACGGTCACAGCTCTCAGTCAGGGATTTTGCTTTCCCTGCAGATGTTTGCTTATTCTGCCTGGCTGTGAAGAGCCTTTTCTGCTTCACACATGGGAACTGAGGACATGGAAGCTATAACTTTTCACTGTTCAGATATCACTAGGGACAGGAGTCAGCAAGAGATTTACAGGCAAGTCCTTCATGATCTGTTCTAAATCAGACTGCGGGACTCCACCCTCCTGCTTCTCCTTTATGTTGGCCTGTCTATCACTCTCAACACAGGCAAACACATTCTTTTTCCAACCTCACGCTTTTGTCTCCCATCTGTTCAAATGGGAGCTCGCCTGCGTCCTTTGTCCAGCCTTTGGGGCTTCAAGGCTCTGCCCTGAGTTCCACATACTTTTCTTTCTGTGTCATTCGTTTTACAGAATATGATGCTATCATACAGAGAGAATCATACCCAATTCCTCATCATCTCACATCTCTGTTGGTGCCACATCCGTTTCTCTGGCTTTGACTTGAAAGAAATCCTGTCCTCATCCTTCCACAAAGCTACTGCTGCAGAGGCTGACGTCCCTGGCCTGCAACCCTGAAGCTTTACTATTGCTCTGACAACTATTGTCCCTTTATCTCATTCTGCTCTCTGGATGCATTTTTATCTTGAAAAAGTAAAGTATTCAGGGCAAGGACTATCTTTTTGTTTTGTCCTTGCACAGCACGTTGCACAGTGGGGCTCCAGTCCAGAGTGAGAGCCTCAAAGAGCTGTCACTAATCAAAGTGATTAAATGATAAATACACCAAAACTGACAGCAGGTGCTTTCACTTAGGCAGTGAAAACTGACTGACAGTACTGTTGTCAATGAGGAGTTGTCAGACTTACAGGCCGTAGTAACCAGGAGCAAGGACAGCAAGGTACTGGGTGGTTTTGTACTCAATGACTAGGTCTGGTATCTCTACACTTACCTGCATAATAAATTTATACAGGATAAACAAACCTCATTGGGTACCTTTCCAGTAGTTATATCCAGCAGCTGGGTTCATATCATCTCAAGCATCTTCCTAAGGTTGTTGTCAATTAGAAAGCCTACCCTTACTTTGGCCATGGACTATACTGTTCCATGATAAATCTCTTCTACCATCAGTGCTCTTCCTGCAGACTTACTGGAAGTGATGAAAAAACTGAGAGTTTTTACAAACAGAGCAAAATCATGCTCATTAGACTGAGTTTGAAATGGAACTCTTCTCGTTGTTCCTCAAACATTTCTTTTAATTTACTGGATTTTACCACAAGCACTTTTATAAACCAGCCCTCTTTTCCCATTAAGTTATACATTTGTAAGATTTTCATTGAGACACCAGATGATATAACAAAAAAACCCTGTAGCATAAACAATTTCCAGAAGCAGAAAACATGTTACTTGCTTTTCGCAAATCCAAACAGCTCTGTTCTAAATCCTCTCTTTTTTACCTCCTCCTGTCTGGAGGCTTGAGGGGAAGACAGCAGACCTACATGCTCACCCAGCAACCTTCAACATCAGTGCCAGAGGTGTATTCAGTGTTAGTAGCAAGAGGGGAGCTGGAATCATGTCAGTGACACTGCCCTGTGACACCGTCTGAGGCACAGCACACAGCAATGCATGATGGAAAAAAATATATGTGGGAAAGCAGGATGGAAAAGGGAGGAGTAAGAAGAGACATGTCTTTTGATGTCAGTAAATATTTGAAGTAAACATAAGATTAATTTTGCAGCCTATCCACATATGAAACCGATACTGGATATTGCTTGTTGGTTTTCATATGCCAATTCCAACAAATACTATCAGAGTGGAATTTGGCCATACTTACAGAATTCCAGTAAAGAAACAATGGTCTAACTGTGGTGGGGGGGTGGGGGGAAAGAAAACACAAAACCACTACAGTAAACTTAGAAGTTTATAGGAAGAAATATTACTAACATCAGGACATGAAGAGCAAAAGGGGGGGAAAAGTAACC
Organism: Coccyzus lansbergi; assembly: GCA_033558105.1. Lineage (NCBI taxonomy): Eukaryota > Metazoa > Chordata > Aves > Cuculiformes > Coccyzidae > Coccyzus > Coccyzus lansbergi. Next base: position 2,734,865 of record JAUMJK010000221.1, read on the forward strand.
AAGAAGAAAGCATATAAATATTTAAAGAAAGTAAATGTCATCAATATAGTGGAAGAATGAAAATTACATGTGCTGGTTTCATCTTGGATAGAGTTAATTTTCTTTATTGTAGTTAATATGGGGCTGTGGCTTGGATGTGTGGTAGAAGCAGTGTTTATAATACAGGGATGCTTTTGTTATTGCTGAGCAGTAACTACACAGAATCAAGGCCTTTTCTGCTTCTCATTACGGCCCCACCAGTGCATAGGCTGGGAGTGCACAAGAAATTGGGAAGGGACACAGCTGAGACACTTGATCCCAACTGACCAAGGGATATTCCACACCATATGATACCATGCTCAGCAATAAAAGCTGGAGGAAGAAAAAGAAGTGGGGGGGGATCATAAAGAATGGTGGCATTTGTCTTCCCAAGAAACCATTGTGCACGATGGAGCCCTGCTTTCTCAGAGATGGCCTTCCAATGTGAAGTGGTGAATCAATTCATTTTGTTGCTTTGCTTGTGCACACAGATTTTGCTTTACGTATTAAACTGTGTCTATCTCAACCCAAGAGTTTTCTCATTTTTACTCTTCTAATCCTCTCCCCTACCCCACCAAGGGGAGGTGGGGAGTGAGTAAACTGTGTGTGGCTTAGTTGCCAGCTGGACTTTTAGGAGGAAGTTTTTCATGGAAAGGATCATTAGGCACTGGAACAGGCTGCCCAGGGTGGTGGTTGATTCACCTTCCCTGGAGGTGTTTAAGGCACGGGTAGATGAGGTCCTGAGGGACATGCTTTAGTGTTTGATGGGAATGGTCGGACTCAATGATCCGGTGGGTCTCTTCCAACCTGGTGATTCTATGATTCTATGACTTAAACCACTGAAGTCCTTTCTAGAACCCAACATGAGGCCCAAAGGGCTCAAGATATTGACAAATTTGATTGGAGTACACTGGAGTGAGTTTATAGCTGTTATTGCGGTTTAACTATTAAGTGACAGGTTTGCCTTACTGTATATTAAAATCCAGTGCTGGTTAGTAGCTGCTTTTTGCCTTCACTGCTTGCTACAAGGTTATACTGCTTATCATCTGACTCCGCTGTGCCTGGGAACGTTTTGATAACAGTGATAGCCATGTGCCTGGGCTGGCAGGTGGCCAAGACATCACTGCTGTTACTGTGCAGCACTACTGGACAGCCTAGAACTTCAGTATGAATTCCAGTCAAAGGAACTGTGACCTGTGGATGAGGCTGTGCAGGAGCAGGACACCCCTAAGCATCTGTGGCCATGGGTAAGCCCATGCCAGAGCAGGCACAACTCAAAGCGTCTGTGCCCAGGATCACCACTGTGCCACAGTAGGAATACTTCTGAAGTCATTGCAGCTTAAGAAGTCCATGCTGGAGAAGGTACATCTTGAAGAATCTGCAGATGTGGATAAGTCCATGCTGCAGGAGGCACACATTGAAGCAATTAGTGGCTGTGCATGAAATCATGCTAGAGCACCTCAAAACATGTGGCCATGGATAAGCTCACTACAGAGCAGGTACATCCCTGGTGGGACTGTAGCCATGGGTAAGGCCACATTGGAGCAGGTGTATCTCCAAAGGCATTGCGGCCCATGTATAAGACCATGCTGGAACAGGTGCACCTCCAATCACTGTGGCTGTCAATAAGGTTATGCCGTAACCCCTGAAGAGAATGTCGTTCATCAATAAGACTCCACTTGGAGCAGATGCACCCCTAAGGGAACCGCAGTCTGTGGTTAATCCAGGTCAGAGCAGAGGTAAGTGGAGAAGTTCATGGTAATGTTAAACCATATAACTTGGCTCAAAGAAACCAGGAGTGAAGTTTATAACAGAAATGTCTTTAAATTGTTGTAACTGATGATCTGAGTTGCACTTTATGCACTTTTGGTTTACTATAACAGGAGCCCCATGTTGCTAACCAGGCTAGGAAAATGGGATGAGTTCATTGCAATGTGTACATTCCTTTGTTTTGCTGGCATGTGGGTGTCTTTACCTATTAAAGTGTCTTTATCTCAACCCATGAGTTTTCTGATATTTACTTTTCCAGTTCCCTCCCCCATCCCACAGTGGGGAGAGAGCAAGTGGCTGCATGGCACTTAGTTTCTGTCTGGGGTTAAACCACAACACTACAGAAAAATAATGGGTCAATAAATAGAGCTCTTTGAAAAAAGAAGTGACAAAGAACTAAATGTTTTCATTACCTCTGAATTAGTTAGGAAACTATAATAATAATAAACTTGTGGAGAACACATTTGGATACTAATGATCATGAACCAGAGATTACTGAGATTAATGAAAATATGCAAAAGATCTCCTCATGTAGGATACAGATACAAAATGCCAGGCAAGTATGAGTTAATCCACAGTTAATATTGGAGATTAGGGATCAAACAGTTGGACCATAAACACTGCATTTGGAGAGAATTATTTATTAATCATGAGTCAGGAGAGTTTTTTTGAAAAGCAAATCATGTCAAACAGATGTCATTTCTTTCTGCAAAACAACTTGCTTTGGGATATGTGAGGTGAAAATTGAACTAGATTCTCAATAAACTTCAAATCACATGGATGTGACAGGTGGGGTGGCCTTGAAAAGCCTGTCTTAACAGAGAAACCTTGGTTCACGTTAAGGTCAGAGTTCATTATTACCAGACCTGATTTTCTCAGGGGTAACACAGGAAGAATGCGGAAGCACCACAATTTTACCATGGATGGAATAAAAAAATAAAAGCCTGATAAAATTTTTGGTGGGCCACAGAATTAAACTTAAGTGCCAGATTGTTTCTAGAAGAAATAATGGAGGCAAATGGATGCTGGGGTGAAATGTAGTTTTCCTTGCAAGAACTGGTAAAGCTTAAGCCACACTATCACTGATTTTTACATAAGAATAATGCGCAAAACATATTTGGAAATGATACTAAAGCACAGTGGTTAAGAGAGGTACAATGTTGTACATCTTAATTAGTATGGTAACCTGAGAAACAACAAAAGGCTGTGCGTTACAAATTGATAGCCGTAATACTGATCTCACCTTTACTGCCATAAATTAGAAGTATGTATAATGAAACAAAAAAACCCTGTTGATAAGAAACATGCAAGTGTGTAGCTGGGGCCTGGGTTTGTATGGTTATGCAATTAGAGAACATAGCATCCCCAAAGATATAAAAAGGCAAACTGTAATCTTAATTATGGCATTTTTTAATCCCTTTTTGCAAACTGAATAATTATCATCTAGTTAGTTCTATTTTAAGGGAAGATAATGACAGGAGCTAATGAGTTGCCGACAGGACAAAAACACATAAAATGGAGTTTGAAGAAAACAAGAAGGGACAAGACAAAGTGCAACCATTGCAATGATGTTGTGTGTTTAAGCAAGAATTTCTAATTGAGGTCATTTCACTCACCAGAATTAGAACAGTAGCCAAGGGGAAGGCGGAATATGTATCTAAATAATTTAAGGAGGATTATTTTACAGAGAGAGCAATCAGGAGGTGACACAGATATTCAACAGAAATGGAGAGGTCAGGCAGTGCTGATGTGAGCAAAATCCTGCTGTCCACATGGAGCTTTAACTGATGCTCGTTTGAGGTTAGCCAAGAACCCAGCGTAGTGCAGGGAGCAAATAATTTGTCAACCATCACATTTTTCTTGCAGGCTGGCTGTGTGGGGCCATTCGTATTATATTGATCTCTGGGAGTGCTTTTGCCCTTCTTTGGCACATATTTTCCACATTTACAGGCCATAAAAAGCAGATAGAGTAATAAGCTCTGAAAATGTCATTATATACATTGTGTTGTTTCTAAAAGAGTAAAGAAGAATTCAAATTCACATTTTCAACCAGTTTTTTGATTGAGAAATGCCAAGTCTGTTGTCAAACTCCCCCTAGCAGGAAACAAACATGACAGGAATATTTCAAATGGCAGAAAACTGTGTAATTACGGAGACTTCACCTTACACCCTCCACCTAGTCCAAGCACTCTGCACAGTAGGGCTGGCAAAGTTGTATTTCATTTTACCTGCATGAAGCCACTGCCCAGCAATTATTATTGAATCTTGTAGGGCTTACCTAAAAAAAAAAAAAAATCAATCAATTTGGATTAAGTCGTCTCATGGTTGGGGAAATAAGGTCTCAGATCCTGGTTTACACAGACATGAAGCAATATGAGAAGCTAATATCCATCAAAATTCAGGAAAAGAATTTACGGAATTTCATAATGAAATTTAGTACTTGTTTACTTTTCAGCTTTCATCTAGAGCCCTGCAAACTACCTTCAATATGTCATGCATCATGTTATCCCCATTTCACAGGGCTTAAATTTAGGCAAGGGCAGACACATGGACTGCCTGCCACCCCAGCAGGAGAGCTTGAAACCATGGGCTAGCTTGGAGTGTCCTTACTTTGGTTTCCCTGCTGTGGTTTGTTGCCAATGCTGCCTCCTGTTAGCTCCATACTCGCACGCATAGAACACTCACAGGTGCAAACAGTGAAAAGAAGGGACCCTCTCTCAAAGAATGGCCTATTGAGGCCAACTGACATTGCATTTAGGCTTCAGCCTTCTTGGCCTCCACCCAGTGCCTGCTTCCAAAGAGCTGGGGGCCCAAATCAATATTGTCTATAACTTCTCAGCTTGGCAAATGTGCACACAACAAACAGGCACTTTGTTTGCTTCTGCAGAAAGAAACAATCCTGCACCACTGAAGGTCATTTCTTCTGCCTTTCATTCTTCGTATTAATTGAATTCTGGCTTTGTTCCTTATTGCTGTTACAGAAATAACTGAGACAGAAATGTTGTCTAGCAGTCCAAGCAGGAAAAGCAAATCAATTGCAAAATTGCAATCCTAATCTTAACATGACTTGCTTGGTCAAATCTTAATCCAGCTCCTGTTGAAGTTGAAGAGTCTTGCTAGATGGTCAGAAATTAGGCTGGACAATATAGATTTCTGCTTACTATTAGTCTGCAAGTTAGTTGCATTCAATACTTTCTTCTGAAATAAATAATAAAATACATCAATGACAATGTTTTTATCTGAGCCTAAAAATAAGGGAGTATGTGAGGGAGACAAATCACTGAGAGGAGACCTCATTGCTCTCTACAACTACCTGAAAAGAGGTTGTAGAGAGGAGGGAGCTGGGCTCTTCTCCCAAGTGACAGGGGACAGGACAAGAGGGAATGGCCTCAAGCTTCTCCAGGGGAGATTTAGGCTAGACAGTAGGAAAAAATTTTCCACAGAAAAGGTCATTGGGCACTGGAACAGGCTACCCAGGGAGGTGGTTGATTCACCGTCCCTGGAGGTGTTTAAGGCATGGGTGGATGAGGTCCTGAGGGACATGGTTTAGTGTTTGATAGGAACAGTTGGACTCAATGATCCAGCGGGTCTCTTCCAACCTGGTTATTCTATGATTCTATGATTTGTACATACTAGTCTGGGTAGTTTATAATGTAGAGGCTGGATCATGTCTGTAGGAACAAAGAGCATGGGGACTCTTAAAAGTTAGACTGCAAGATACGGAAAAGGGTGGGGGTGACCAGCTTGGACACACAGCTAAGCATCCTGTGCAATAGTACAGTTATGTGGGGGACACAAGGAAATATCAAGGAGGTAGAGGAATCATCTGTATAATGCCAGGGAAACTACCACTATAATGCTATACCCATTTCAGAGACTTGCTTGTAAATGTGTTGGTTAGGTATGTCGAAGGGATCAGGGGGAGAGTTTGGTCTCCTGAAGGGTCCAGAGGCTGCTTCTAAAAGGTCTATAAAAGAGCACAAAAGGAGCCACATGCATATGGAAATTTTTAGAAGTCCATTTACCAAAAAGGGTGAAAATTGCTGTTCAGGTTTTGACCTCCTGTATAAAAGACCTTTATGTGCTCTCTCAAACAAAAGATTTGCAGTGACAAAGAGTCTACTATAAACCTTGGGAAGTAGACTAGGAACTCCTGTTATTAAAAAGAGTGAATCTTATCACAAAATGGAACTTCGTAACTTCAACTTCAAACTGTTGGATCTTGTTAGACCTGTGAGGTTAGCACTCCTGTAGGATCAGGTTTCTGTTCTTGGTGTAGCTATACAGGCTACAGTCAAGTCCTTTCTGGGGTTGCTGATATACAAGGCAGCATCTCCCTCTCTGTAAGTGCAGCCTACTCATGTTCTCCCTATAAGTATCACTTTACTTTTGACTTCAATAAAGCACACAGTATTGGCAGGCTCCCATTTTAAGCAATTCAGTGGTGTGTCTTCTCCACCAACCTCACCTCTCAGCCTTCATCAATATTTGTAGATCTACTTTTAGGTCATTCATGTAGCCAAGGGATAAAGAGTACAGGTCAAGAAAGCTAGCAGCTGTCTACTGAAGATGGTCCTGTATTTAACAGCAGGTTTAGGGCTCAACTTCCTAACATATTTTTAATACCATTTAATAGGGCACATTATTTTGAACAATTCACAGTAAAAAAAAATTCATTACCATAACAAACACCTTAGAGAAATATGATACATTACCCCCAACACCTCTAACACCAAACAAACAAGCATGGTACCATGCTGGTATTGAAGAATTTGTTTCCCTTAAGCCTAAACTGATTATTGTTAGGTATGGTTCTTTCCTTTTTTTTTTTTTTTTTTTTTGCCTTACTGTTAAATAAATTGCATTATTTTGCTCAAGATCACTGTCGATGTCAGGTTGATATGTCTATAATTACCAGTATCTGCATCTTCTGTTTCTCCAGGCAAGTAAGTCTTTCTAGCTTTCCCATGATTTACCAACTTTAATAGCCCACACATCATCTTATCCAGCTCTTTAAAGCTCCTGCTGCAGCCAGACCTACTGGCTAAAAACAGTGAGCTCATTAGCTCTTGTTTCACATACTGCCAAGTTACTGTTGGAAGGGAACAGATTTCGTCTTCACTCTCGGTGAATTCTTCATGCAGACTTTCAAAAAATGCTTGAAATAACAAGATATATTGAAACCGTCATTTCTACATTGAAAACATGTTTTTACAGACTAGTATAATTTTCAGGATATTTTGTATTAAGAGATGTACTAAAATTTTTGGTTTACTGCCACTTCCCTTCTTGCCTTAGGTTTTTCCTTGTGTCTTGTCAATTCACTAAGTCATTTTCTGTTTTTCCACTCTTCTGATTTATAGTCATTACTATCTTTTTCCTCCATGCGTGTACATTTGTATTCAGCTACATTTGCCTATTTCAAGCCAGCCTGGTTCTTTTCACCAGCACAACTTTGTCCCTTTTACTTTGGCAGCTGTGTGGCTTTGGGGCATGCAATAAACAATTGCATAAAATTCCCAATTACATTTGCCATTTTAGAGAGAGAACAGTGGGTTGGTGTGGGATCAAAGGTGCATCCAGTGACCATCTAGGAGTGGCCAGCTTGCCTGGAATACAAACAATCGAGCAGCACAAACACAGCCAGCACTTTCCTGCATCTCTTCTCCATGCCTCTACAGCCCCTATATGTCCTCTGGAGCAGTCTGAGCTGGTGCCAGGGGCCTTTGCATCCCATGGGGTTTGCTGGATCTTTCGTCTTGCCTGGTTGCTTTTGGAATCCATATCAACTTTTAAGAGCCACACAGTCCGCATGATGGGAAACATCCAGCTTTGACTAGAGGATGGATAAAGAAATGTGGATTTTTTCACACTGTCTTTTCATACAATGCCTCCTCATCATTGCACTCAGTCATTGGCATTCACCTTTTCTGCATGATTTTCTGTTGTATTCTGTCACTTTCCCTGCTGAATCAACTCCTTTCTGAGCTGACAAAGTCTAGACATTTTAATCACTCCTGGACTTAAATTATTTTCACCATAACTGTGATCACTCTTCTTGTCCTGCTCTGAACCTTTCTAATTCTCCTTTAACCTTTTAGAGATGCAGGAAAAAAATCTATGTGTACCACTGTGATGTCTTGCATTTCAAGTTCTTTCTCTAGTATTATTTGGCTTTTAAGATTTTCGACTTCATGAAACTGGACTTTTAAACTACAAAGTTTTTCTATGATGCTGACTCACACTTCAATGTCTTTGAATATAACAGATACACTCCAGGCACCGTCGCGGTGCTCTAGCTAGCAGCAAGTTTCTCCTTTGTGCCCAACACACTCTTCTTGCTGAGCTGATGCCTAATTCAGAGCTATGCAAGGCTAGATGCAGTACCCAGGAATGGAATTGCCAGCTATGAGTTTTGGCAATTCAAAGGAAATTTTTGTCTACCTCATAAAAGTGAAAACCACAAAAGGTTCAGATGGAAGTTGCAAGAATGATCTGATATGGAACAACCTGGCTATATAGTAAAAGACCAAGAAAGCTTAATGTTTCTAGCTAATTCAAGGCGAGATGGATCTGTAATCTGGTGGTGTAAAGGCATAATAAGATCCCATGGTTGAATGTTGAAGGCGGACAAATTTAGATTAGAAACAAGACAAAAATGTTAGCAACAAGGGTAATTATTCAAACAGCTTAAAGGGATGTTCCAGATTCTGTAACACATGATGTCTTCAAATAATAATTAGCTGTCTTTTAAAAAGATGTGCTGTTGCTCAAGCAGAAATTACGGTCTTTGTGCAGAAATAATCAGAAGAGTGTTTTTAGCCTGTATGGAGCTAGAGGTCAATCTAGATGATCTTAATTAACCCCTTGGCCTTCAGATCCACTAATCTAGAGAAGTGGAGATTATGCAATGTATTTAACTATCTCGTGTTTTGCATGAGAAAAAAAGTGGAAAAATCATCCACAGTGAATAATTGATTCTATACACTTAGGACATTTTTTTCCTTATAACGTGTCTGGGACCAGACCATTAACTCCTCAAATCTATTTTTCAAATGTGATGGACAGCTATCTTACCCAATATTTTACTCAGAACTTGTGAGCTGTGCTGCCTAATTTACTAGAAAACGGGTAATGTGCCAGTTCACCTCTGTGACTGATTAGCATGAAGGCAAAGCAGACAGACACATTTAAACATTTCAAATTCAGTTTGAGTGAACATGTGTATGAATATGATTTTGAAATCCATGTTCTTTTAATCAGACTCTATCATGTCATGGGTACTGAGGAGTAGGTAGAAAAACTGTGTCACTAAAGTAGATTCATTTATTTTAAATTCTAAGATCTAATCAAGCCATAGTCGCAAAGTTATTTTACTTATCGGGCATCCAAGTTTAGTTCTAAGGATGCATTTTGTTTTGAAAATGAACAAATTCCTTAGTCATTTGCCTATACAGTAGGTAAGTACAGTGAGGTGCTTTTGGGGGTTACAATAATCAAACAGAAAATAATTAAGATACTGGGTATTGTAAAAAAGATTGCTTTCACTTAATGCAGGCCTCTAGCCTTGGGGGGAAGTATCATAGAATCATAGAATAACCAGGTTGGAAGAGACCCGCCGGATCACTGAGTCCAACCATTCCTATCAAACACTAAACCATGTCCCTCAGGACCTTGTCCACCCATGCCTTAAACACCTCCAGGGAAGGTGAATCAACCACTTCACTGGGCAGCCTCTTCCAGTGCCCAATGACACTTTCTGTGAAAAATTTTTTCCTACTGTCTAGCCTAAATCTCCCCTGGAGAAGCTTGAGGCCATTCCCTCTTGTCCTGTCCCCTGTCACTTGGGAGAAGAGCCCAGCTCCCTTCTCTCTACAATCTCCTTTCAGGTAGTTGCAGAGAGCAATGAGGTCTCCTCTCAGCCTTCTCTTCTCTAGGCTAAACAACCCCAGCTCTCTCAGCCGTTCCTCATAAGGCCTGTTCTCCAGACCCTTCACCAGTTTTGTTGCTCTTCTCTGGACTCACTCCAGAGCCTCAACATCCTTCTTGTGGTGAGGGGCCCAGCACTGAACACAGGATTCAAGGAGCGGCCTCACCAGTGCTGAGTATAGAGGGAGAATAACCTCCCTGGACCTGCTGGTCACACCGTTTCTGACACAAGCCAGGATGCCATTGGCCTTCTTGGCCACCTGGGCACACTGCTGACTCATGTTCAGTTGGCTGTCGACCAACACCCCCAGGTCTCTGTCCTCCTGGCAGCTTTCTAGACAGACTTCTCCTAGTTTGTAGCACTGAATACGGTTGTTGTGCCCCAAGTGCAGGACTCAGCATTTGGCCTTGTTAAACTTCATGCCACTGGACTCTGCTCAGTGGTCCAGCCTGTTTAGATCCCTTTGCAGAGCCTCCCTACCCTCCAGCAGACTGACACTTCCACCCAGCTTAGTGTCATCTGCAAACTTGCTAAGGGAGCACTCAATGCCTTCATCCAAGTCATTGATGAAGACATTGAACAGGGCTGGACCCATCACTGAGCCCTGGGGAACCCCACTTGTCACTGGCCTCCAGCTGGATTTAACACCATTTCCCACCACTCTCTGGGCTCAGCCATCCAACCAGTTTTCCACCCAGGAGAGTGTGCACCTGTCCAGGCCAGAGGCTGACAGCTTCCATAGCAGAATGCTACCATGTATACCAAGTATACCATGCTTGGAAACGAAATGAGCAGAAGCAACTCACTTGGGCTGCAGCTAGATACTACAAAACCAAGACTGGAATACTAAGGTAGTATAACCACAAAGAGGAACATAGGTTTAAGAGAAAATCTCTTCCAAAGTAGATCTCCTTTTGCTAATGAAACCCATGCAAATTATTTTAGGAGCATAGTAAAACATGCCTGGTGATGGTGAAGCACATCTGAGAGTGGTCCACTCCACTCCAGAAGAGGGGTCCTCCAGTACTACAGAGCCAGCAAGTCATGTCTGTGACACTAGGACAGCTGCAAAAGGAAGACACAGCAAAAACGAAGAAGTGTTTGTTCTTTAGGAACACGTAACGCAGTGCACTTATTGAACAAGGTTTTTACTACCAAGCTTTGGCAGTCTGTGTGTTACCCATCTGTCTTCCTACCCAGTGCACACAGCTACCAACACCTCCATTGGCAGGACCCATCCTGCAGCCAGGACCCACTGCATCAGCCCCAAGGTATTGAGGCCAGATCGTGGCAGGGGTGGGCATGCTCCCTTCTGGACAAACTCTAAATGACCTGCTAGCAACCTGGACAGTCACCGTGAATCAAAAATACGGTTTCCTTCTAAGCACTTGCCATCTCAGGCACAGTACCCCACTGCCAGGAGGTGTGACTGTGATGCGCACAGACACAGACAAGCTGGTCATGGTCAGCTGTGAAAGTGCAGGGAGGTACCCAGGTGGTTAACAAGCTCTAACAGCCCACAGTAAAACCTGTGCATTTGCAGTGGTAGATTTTGCAGCCCGCTCTGGATTACAAGCACTCTAGGTATTGCAACAGGTACTTCAATGCTGTATTCCAGTTGCAGCCTGGATACACTCCGCACAGGAGCAAAACATCTGCAGATGATTGCAGAAGCACAGTGGAGTGCCATTAACAGCCATTTGACCTGCACTGAGCTTGCAAAAGGAGTACAGTTTATATTACACAGAGTCATCAAGGGGCAGGGGGGAAGGCTGTGACAGACAGGAGGGAGTATCTGCCTGTGTCAGAGACCACTTAATTTTTACCTGTTAGATGGCTTTCCTATTACATCTACAGCCTGGCATGGAAATTCCACTTGTTGTGTGCCTACAGTTCAACACCAAATTGGAGAAAATATATGGCTGCTCTATTTCAATGCACTTTCTGACAGGAGACATGAACATCAGTTATAGAACTGCTCTTGGTACTGCCAGCACCTGGTACTCCCCGATGCTCAGTAAAACATGGTGCTTTGGACCAGAATAATCTCCACTCCATTGGTATCAAGAACTGTAAGAGCATCTGCATCTGTGCTCCAGGAGGCACACTCTGGTACTCAAGCAAGAAATACTACAATAATTTCCCCTTTCCCCATCCACAAAAATGAATTTCTGAGTCACCAAACCTTTGAGATAACTAAGAAATACACAGACAGCAGTGCCCAGCTCAGCCAGTCAGGCACACCACCTGCTGTCGTGCCTCATAAGCAGATAGGCTGCCTTCTCCACTCCCCAGGGATGGTAGTCACACAGGTCGCATATCTCAGTTGCTTCCCAGTGTTCAGAAGATGCAATATTCTGGTATCTCACCCATTGCTGCAGGAGCTCGTTTCTGTCCTTGCAGAACGAGGCTGCCTTTACACTCACAGAAAGCCTTCCTGCTGTCTCTGGTGAGAGTGTGAGGGCAAACATGGACCTCAACAAAAGGTCTGGTCTTCAATTCCTCCCTAGCAAGGAGAGAACTTACAGGCACATGTGCAGCCTATTTGCAATCCATGCATGCTTGCAGTGCTGGCTTGCAAAAGCCTGTGCAATCAGGCCATACATCTCTTTATTGTGGTCTGAGCAGCCAGGACAAAAATAACAGCCTCCGTGGTGCATTTCCAGCCAACAAAGTTGCTCTTCCATTTCCTTCTGGGTTTGGTGTTTGAACTAAGTGCAAGCTGGGTTAACCCCAGCTCTGATGCTGAGCCACTAAAAAACTGTTTCATTGCCAAGAATAACGGTCAGAGCTTAAAGTGCTTCAAAAATCCCTGTTTTGCCTTTGCATGTTGGAACAGTGTTAGATTTCTCAAAATAGGCTCAATCCCAGTCATGACCAAGACTCACCAGTGTAATGAGGTCTCTCAGAAAACTGTCTCACTTTTTCCCACCTGCATGCTAACCTCACAGAGAGCTGTGGATGTAGGAAGATTTTATGATGGGGAGAGAGCATTGGGTGCCTTCATCCTAAGAACTGGGCTGGGGTGGTTATGACAGGCAGAAATTTACATTCATGACTGGTTTAGGTCTGTAAAGCAACTCCTACCTGTTCTCTCTTTGCATGCAAGAGATTAGTGTGGGCTGACTAATAGACCAGATGCAGGCTAGAGAAATAGGCAACCTCTCCCTCCTTTTCTCCTTCCCAGCCTCCCTCCTTCCCTTCCCCTGTGCGGTTCACACCTTCAAAGTCAGTCCTGAGCCTTTTCTCTACTGCAAGGCTGAGGACAGCATAAAGTTTGAAAACTCGTGGAGGTTCATGGCTTCATTTTTGGAATTTCAAAGGCTTGTTGCACTTCAGTGGGCTGACAGAGATGCTCAGGTATAGCTTACTTGGGATCTGTTCCTCTACAATAAAAATCAAGCCATTTACACCAGCTGTTGTTTGAAGGCCAAGGAGATGGGAGATACGAATGTGAGACCTGTTCTTTCATTAATGCGGTTTGTACATCAAGATTTTATTAGCTTTTACTGCCCTGCTGACTGCTGACTGCTGACTGCAATTGCTTCATGCTAGCCTCTTCTTTAACAGCTTCTCTGCTCTCTGCTTTACTTCCCACTGTGTTTATGTGAACCTCTTTATTGCCAGCTCCAGTGAGATGATCAAATTTGGCATCTGTTGCTGGACATTTCAGGTTTATTAAATCTGTTAAAAAAATCTTTAACTCTGTAACGTGTGCAGCAATGGGTAATTGTGAGGAAGCAGAAGGGTAGGCCTTGGGGAGCCTGTGCACCCACAGTTTACTCAGCACTGGGGAGCAGTTCTAGGGAGTGAGCAAGAGGAGAGGTGAGGAGGTGATTTACTGATTGGCTGTTTGCACACATGCATCCACAAACCTGACTATGTCTACTTACTGTGACCATGGATACATGCTCCAGATATGCAGGCTCACCTCAAAGATTCTTCTCTCTTACTCAGTGCCCATGCATCCTTTTAAGTGCTATTATTCCATATATTACTCTTATCCTAGTCATTATCCCAAAGCCTTTTGAAAGTCTAAGGTTAAAGAGAGGACTAGGTCAAGGCAGTAGTTTTTTCCTCTCCCTTTCTTCTAACAACAAGTTGCTCTTAGTTCACTATTCATGACTTCTGGGGTCTCCAGGAGGGTCCTTGCCTTCTCCTATCAGTTTCACATTGAAATTTTTTCTTATCTGCCTGCACCTAGTCTTCAGCCTTCTGCTGAACTGTGGGGAGCTCTCAGCTCTTCTCCGCAGGGGTCTGCCTCTTCTTGCCACATGCACAAGACCTCAATGCCAAACTAACTCAAATGCTTAAATAAATGTCTCTACCATACATCTGTTGAAGATCTCAGCCATTTTTTTCCACAGCCCCATTCAAAACTGTGTGCATAGAGTGGATTTCTAGTGAGGGAAATTTTTTTTTTCCTCCTCCTTTTCCCTCCAGCAACTAAAACCTGGAAGAACCAGGATGTTTCACTGAAGCATTCCCAGAAACTTGCTCCTGAGCTGAAAAGATGCATGAGACTTTTCACATCAGGAAAAGCATGTACTCCAAAAAGTTGTGAGAATGTGGAAATGAGTGATAATCATGGAAAGTGCTTTCAGCTTCACACAGAGTGGTCATTGGTGGCAATTTGCATAATAACCCCAGGAAATAAACTATTATGCTTCATAACAGCAGCAATAATTAAATGCCAGAGCTGGCCATTACAAGAGTTAACCACTGATTAATTAATCTGTTTATATTAAAAAGGATTGGCTTCACTAACTAATAAATTGCCTGTGTACAGCTGTTACAAGATCACTTGCTAGATAATTGCTTCACTCATTTTTAAATTGTTTTAATTAAGTTTCGGTAATTGGACTTCTCCAATTTTTCCCCCCTTTTTTATAGAATGGGAAAGAAATAAACAAGCACTGTGTATATGTATGTAAAACGAGACAACAAAAATATGATTGAAAGTCTATAGGATAATACCCATTGTGATCCTCTTGTCCTCCCAAAGCCTTGTTGGAATCTGGATAAAATCAGATTTTTATTTTATTTAATTTACTTTACCTCACGGAGCCTGAGCTCCTACCTTACTCCTCTCAGTAAATTCATAATAGGAACAGAGATGCCCAAGTTGGTAAATCTTTGTGTGCCCATTTAATTTATTATGCATGATATTTGCCATCTGAGTGATGTTGTGGAGGGCAGTTTACAGCTTGACAATAAAGCCTTGTTTCCAGCTTCATAGTGCCAGGTCCTCTCTGGAAACTTGGAGTTTGCCCTTCCCTGCCCATCCTCCAAGGAGAACTCACCCCACCTCTGCCCTGAGCCTGGCAGGAGGCAAGGGCAGGGGACACCCATGCACAGGGCAAAAGGCAAAATGAGAACCAGCAATGATGGTGGTAGTAACAGGGTTGCCTTCCCCAAATCAACCTCCTGACATTGCCAGTGTGTCAGACCAAACAAGCTTTGGCATGAGAGAGAAAGAAAAGTTCTTTTGTTCCTGGAAATTCAATTACAGAGGTTGCTGTAAAGGGCCATTTTAATATGTTGCTGCTCCACATTACCAGTCATTACTGTGTAGCCTGCTCTTAAAGAAGACTCTCAGGGCACTTTTGCACAAGGTCTCTGCGTTGCCTCCCTTATCCATAAGGTCACTTTGTTAATAACTTCATTGATCCATACCTTTGGGTGGTTCGATATGCTATTTTCTGCTACACTATATCAATGGTATGGAGCTTAGCTTTAGGACACAGACATCCAGATATGGCGTTCGGTTTTGCTGAAATACAGTTATTTGACAGCTTACTGGCTAAAGTTCAACCTTTAACGTGTTTAGGTCCAGAATAGCAGTATAATAATAAGGCTGGAAAATCATAAAAAGCAGGAATAATCACATTCTGTTATCACTTAAAGAGCTTACTTCCTGCACCACACCTAAAATGCAGACACATATATATACCTCCCTCGCCCAGTACACAAACAAAACTACCTAATCCATAAACTTACATCAAAAGTTTCTACCCATACTGAGCATACAATTACATTCAATTTACATCTGTAGGATCTGTGTAGCTTTGCTAATATTGGTTCTTAGAACCGTTTTTCTTTCCTCTTAAGAAAATGTGATTGTTTTTTAACTAAGAAAGTGTCATTGGGGCATGGCAAACACAGAGTTGTATCCACCGAAGATTTCAAATCATGCAATACAACCACTGGCAGTATGAGCAGTATAAACACTGAGAAACCTCCCTGCTAACCCCTGCTTTTTAAAGCATGTTGACACATCCGCACTTGAAACTCCCAGAAGAAGCAGAACAACTACAAATATACCAGAAAAAGCACAGTTGGGTTTGGAGAGGGAAGGGATGAACACTTCAGGAGAAAAGCTGAAGGGCTCACTCTTCTGCAAGGGAAAAAGACCCTATTGACTTCTCCAGCCAGATGTTGGAAATTAATTGCTAGTGACTTCTGCTCTTTATATTCACCTCAGTCACTAGTCCTGGTGAAAAGCCCCTCATTTTGATGATCCCATACCTGAGAAAAAGACTTTTTTCTGTTTGACTAAGCCCTTGCCTCCTGGCCTGGGCTGTGACAGCCAGCAAGCCAGACTATGATGGATTGGGGATAGATTTGACGCGATGTCTCATTACTGATCTTACTGCAGTTCTTTTTACCTTGTGTTAGTTGAAACCTCCCTATTTGTCTTTCAGCACAACTACCCCATCAGATGGCTCCTCATATCCAGTGCGTCTTGCTGTAGTAGCAGCCTGACTGCTGAGCACCTTACACTGGGAGGAAAAACATTCACTGGCAGTGTCATCTTTCTCATTCACAGAATCACAGAATCACTAGGTTGGAAAAGACCTCCAGGATCATCGAGTCCAACCATTCCTATTAAACACTAAACCATGCCCCTCATCCACCTGTCTTTTAAACACCTCCAGGGAAGGTGGCTCAACCACCTCCTGAGCAGCCTGTTCCAGTGCCCAATGACCCTTTCTGTGAAAAATTTTTCTCTGATATCCAGTCTGAACCTCCCCTGATGGAGCTTGAGGCCACTCCCCCTTGTCCTGTCCCCTGTCACTTGGGAGAAGAGGCCAGCTTCCTCCTCTCTACAAGCACTGACTGCTCAGTGGCCTTGTGCTGTGAAGCCGCTGTCATAGCCAGCCAAGCCCTTTGTAGGATACCTGCACTACCATCTCTGCTTACCCACAAACACTTTTGCCCTCCCTCAGGCTCCTGGTTGACCTTCCCTTCACAGAACCGTTGCAAATCTGTGTCTCATTTCTATTTTTTTACCACATTACCTTGCAAATTCTTGTCCTTACTGTTCCCATTTCCCAGGTCTTTTTCTGACACTCCTGCCTCCAGCAACCCTGTAGACCTCACACAGAAACTGTCTAGACAAATTCATGAAAACTCAGGAAGCACTTGGACACTACCACAAGAGGTTAGGCAGGAAAGTTAATCAGGAAATTGCCATCCATTTCCTCCACAGCACAGTTTGAATCACAGATTGTAAATAAGGCATGAGATGCACTCTGAATAATGAAGAGAAATAATGAAAAGTATGAAATAGCTGATCATGAGATCACAATTTATTTTGGACAGCAAATGTGGGAGAGGTTCCCAGAGAAAAATTAGTATGCAAGTACATAAGTTCAAGACGAAAGATGGTATCATAATACATATGGAAATGGGAATCAAATGAATATTGCCCAGACAATCCTAAGTCTAACCTTTCTTATATTCCAAGAGCTTAATTTTGCCATTTTAAAATCCTCTTATATTCAGAGGATCAAGGCCTTATTTTGTTAATCACTTATGTGGCAATGCTCCCAATGTGGAAAAGGAATTCAGTGACTAACAAAATAGCATTTCATGGTTTTGTCATTTTAGTGAAGTTTGACTTGTCTGTATGTTGAGTTTCAGCCATTTCTTTGCTTAAGAGAAAAAGAGCTTTGCTGAGAAAGAAAGAAAAAAAATCCCGGAAAAAAACCTCATCACATAAAAAGTGTTCTTTACTTTTAGTATATTCAGCATTTTTCCTGAGTAAAGTTCACAGAATACTCTCATGAATAAAGCTTTTTTTTTTTTTTTTGTTTAATTGGATTGAGCCTGGAGAGAAGGAGAGAAAGGAAACCAAATAAATCTTTAAGTGGGGGAGGGGGAGTAGAGGCAAATACCTCAAG
Source organism: Coccyzus lansbergi (assembly GCA_033558105.1). NCBI lineage: Eukaryota > Metazoa > Chordata > Aves > Cuculiformes > Coccyzidae > Coccyzus > Coccyzus lansbergi. Next base: position 2,752,769 of record JAUMJK010000221.1, read on the forward strand.
GTAAAGTGAGAAATAGGTAATTCTCTCATGGAAATTTCCTAAGGCAGAGTATTATTTAATGATGGGTTGTTTTCCTGGATTCACAGATCTAAAGGCAGGAGATGCCTGATCTCATTCATAACACAGGTCATAGGATTTTATCCAGCTGGTCCTGTTTTAGAATCATACGTGAGAGTGGTGAGCTGATCACTGCCAAGCTTTGCTCCAGCTGTGCAGAGCAGTAGAGTGAAAAGTATCTTGGGGTAGGCAGCAGGATTTCTGTACTGTCCTGCCAGCTTCTATACACCCTATGTCACTATCAAGGGTTTCTTATTAAATTTTTCCTTAGCAGGGGATTTAGCACAGAGTCTTTTTTGGGGGTTGGACACTCTGGAAGCTGATGGAAAACTCAGAGTCCCAAACAAAGGGTGCCTGCTAACTTCAGTGTGGTGCTGGGAAAGACCTGATGGGTGCTGGGATGCAGCTGGACCGATTGTAATCCCTTGGTGCTTCCTCAGAGCTGGAGGTCCCATCCCTGCTAAAGGCAGGCTGAGTAGCAGCGTCTTTACACACACTCAGGATAGCTTTGACAAAGCTGACTTAGGTATAGGTCAGGATAAAACAGCAGTGGTCCCAGCTGCAGTAATCACTATGTTTACAGGCACTACATGGCGTGCTGGGCTCTAAGCTGTCATGATTTTATTGCTAGTGGTGTACAAATCAGCTAGTTGCACTAAGGCTAGCTCCACTCTGCTTGCGATGACTGCAATCACAATCCAGTAGGTTGAGTAGCTTTGCAATCATCCCTTTCACTCCTTTAGGTTAGCAATGAGAAGGAACATTTACCTGCTTTGAGTAGCCTTTTGCCATGCTGTCTCACAGCTTGACTTCATTCAGGTCTGTTAAAGAGGGCTGGAGAACGGCAGCCCACTGTGTATTTTATATACTTGATGTTAATCACCCCCTCTAGTCCTGTATTTTGGTTTGCCTATTCATATCAGGGCTACTGGCTTCTGCAGGGATTTTACTGATGGGTCAGCAAGAGAGCAGATTGAAAGAAATGTTCACATCAGTATGATCTGTGTGCCCAGGTGGCTAAGAAGGCCAATGGCATCTTGGCTTGTATCAGAAATGATGTGACCAGCAGGTCCAGGGAGGTGATTCTCCCTCTGTACTCAGCACTGGTGAGACCGCTCCTTGAATCCTGTGTTCAGTTGTGGTCCCCTCAGCACAAGAAGGATGTTGAGGCTCTGGAGCGAGTCCAGAGAAGGACCACGAAGCTGATGAAGGGGCTGGAGAACAGGCCCTATGAGGAGAGGCTGAGACAGCTGGGATTGTTTAGCCTGGAGGAGGCTGAGAGGAGACCTCATTACTCTCTACAAGTACCTGAAAGGAGGTTGTAGAGAGGAGGGAACTGGGCTCTTCTCCCAAGTGACAGGGGACAGGACAAGAGGGAATGGCCTCAAGTTCCGCCAGGGGAGATTTAGGCTGGAGTTTAGGAGGAAGTTTTTCACACAGAGGGTCATTGGACATTGGAATAGGCTGCCCAGGGAGGTGGTTGAGTCACCTTCCCTGGAGGTGTTTAAGGCACGGGTAGATGAGGTCCTGAGGGACATGGTTTAGTGTTAGATAGGAATGGTTGGACTTCATGATCCGATGGGTCCCTTCCAACCTGGTTGTTCTATGATTCTATGATCTGTTGTAGGGCTGGGAAATGAGACAAGACACTTTAGCAGTTGTGAATACCATGACAGTGTTGGCAAATTCTGTCAGCCAGCAGGCAGTTTTGGCCCTGAATAGAGCAGGGGAGTGAGTGGGACAGTGACACTTGCTTGAGTGCTCTGCACCTTTTAGTTACTATCTGTGAATGAGCTGGTAGCTCTTGTCCACTGGTGTCCTCACTACAATGATCAGAAACTGCCAGTGTGCATGTCAAGTTGATAATCCTGGGAGAGAAATCAGAAACTCAGCTGGAATTAAAACCACCCTCCTGTGCAAGGGTGGATCCTTCAGAGCAGGATGGAAATACGCTGACAAATTGCTGCGATTTGACACAGCAGACACAACTACTGCCCAGGATGGACGTGAGTTGTGGTTGAAGCGGAAATCAGGACGTGGACTTGTTAATCCAGCACATCTCAAAAGCACCATAAAAATAGGCTATGAGATAGTTTATTTACAAATGAGATGCTATTTTTAGCATTTGGGAAGAAAGGAAGCGCAGAAGGCTATGACACTGTTCTTCGCACTTGTTCATTTACTCAGGCTCCCCTCTAAGAGATCAGTAGCTGACACAGGCTAGCAGAAAAGGCTTGCAGTGGGAAAGCTGGTTTACACAGTTTGCTTATGGGAAGAAAGCCCTTTGTGGCACTCACTGCAGTATGAAACACGTTGTTCTTCAGTGCAGGGTGAGCCATCTCAGTCAAATGCTACCTGTTCAACAAGGAGATGAATAGGACCAGATGGAAAGATGAATTTCCTTTTCTAGGATCCAAGAGAGTGGGCTGATGCGGTTGAAAGTAGAGATGGAGGCTGAGTTGGAGAGTGAGGATCTGGCTGCAGATCTAAAATTTGTTGTGTGGAGGGGGAGAGAAATTCTGGCCCAAACATTCACAGAGAAACAGTAGGATGAAGAAAAATAAAGGCACTTTTAGTGTAGCCAAGGCCTTCACCAAGGTAATACCTGCCTTCTGTCTGTGTGTTTCTTAATTCAAGATGTCCACGCTTTAAAAAAAGACAGATGGGAGCCCACATCCCACTTTACATTTAGAGAGTGGTATTCGTTTATTGACCATGGCTGTCCAGTTCTCGGAACATCTCCTCGCCAGTATTCAGGCCCAGGCTCTCTCACCTGCTCTGTTCCTCAGGTGAGGACAGTCATATCTTACCTATACACAAGCCTTTTGTTTGCCTGTGATGCCCCTTCCACCTCTGACCCTGCCTCCTCCCATACACCAGATCATCCAACCCTGTCTAAAACCCTTGCCCCTCCCCAGCACTGACTGTTCCTCGCCCCTACACCCTCCTGACATGGCTGTATCACTAAATCTTTCTTCATCAGCTACTTTGTCCCTCTGTGTTCCCACACGGTCATTCATATTACCTCCTCCCCAGCCGAGAAGCATTTCACAACACCCTGACATTGACGGGTAGTGTGTCCATGCTGCCAAACACTTGGCATTGCCACAGGTTGGTCTGTCTGCTCCCCTTCCCCCTCTTCCAAGACAGCCTCATTTCAGAGGCAGCTGTACTTCTTTTTATAGATGGGGTTTAATGTCACTTGATGGACCACAGTGCTATTTTTGTGCCAAGTTAGCACAGCCTTAGTATGCTACACATGTGAGTGCTTCACCCAAGACTAGTTGCTGAAATATAAATATCACTCAACCAAAGTTATTTAGAACTTCAGTTGGATTGACCTGATCTGAGACAATTATTTTCCCCGACAGAATTAATTAGACTGCATATAAAGTGAGTGAGATGTGAAAGACAAGTCTGCAGAATTACTTATTCCATTAACAGTTGGTTTGGGAAAAAAATAGAAAAAGAGTCTCTGTCCTTGACTTGGTTTTGCCATGGCCTCGTCAAGAAAAGGGGAACCAGGGTTTTTCACATGGGAAGCTGCTCTGCTGGCAACCACAGTTCACTTGATGTTAGTTTGCATCAACAAGCTCCCTGCTCTTTTATATTCATGATGATAAGGGCTGGCTGTTTAAATGGCGTCACAGAATACAGACTCCCTGCCTGCTCAGAACAACTGTTGCTCAGACCTCCTCTGCAGAGCTAATTTATTGCCAAAGAGAGTGAAATGTAAATAGTTTGCAGCAGGTATGGGAACAGGCATTTCTTCACTGAGTATTACTTGGAGAAGAGCCAGTTGGTGCCTATACACTGAGCCAGGGGCAGCAGCTTTTCAAGCATGGGAGAGAAGTATGACTGGCTTCAAAAGAAGTGATTATTTTATGGGGATAAATCCAGCATGGGGGGGAAAGGTTGAGAAACTCATTTTTTCAAAACTCATGCTTAAGTTTCCCTGAGACTCCTTTCTCCTCAGTTCACGGTTCATATAGAAAAAAGGAATGAAACACTGCAGCTCCAGCCCTTTGTGAATATTTAATTCTGAGGTGACATACATCCCAGTACCTTTGGACAGACAAAGCCTATTTTTCTTTAAAAAACAGACCATGAGAAAAAGGTGCAACTAAGACATAGGGCTGGGGCCAGCTTCTCGTTCTCTGCTCAGAGAGGAGTTCAGCTGCCCCACTGAGACTCCCTGTGCCCATGCCATGGCTGCTCCAGTGCAGCAGTTTTCACATGGGATCAGAGGTCTGGTTCTGCCCAGGTTTGTAGGGACTGAGGAACAATCCCCAGTCCCAAGAGCTAAGAGTTTACATCTCACAGCCAATAATCTCCAGGTCTCTGATCTCAGAGGTGTCCAGCCTTGTAGGAAGGGAGGCTGGGAAGCCAGAAGAGTCACTTCCTTGCCCCTGTAAACAGTTTCACCTTTGGCACAGCTTCATACCAGCACAACTCTTCCTCCCCCAGCTCCTTGGATGTAACTCCTCACGGGCAGGTTAATATGAACTGATAGTTGTAAAACATATTGAACACAAGCCCACAACATCCCTGCCCAGACTGCAGGGCAGACCCCTTCACAGCATAGAGGTGCTACTGCCAGCTCTGCCAGAGACAGACAGAGCTTGGGACTTGGCTGTGGTTGATACAGTAGAAATTAAAAGTATTACGTCCTGCTTTGAGGGGTTATTTTAAGCATAGTCATCTTGTTCTCTGAATCACACTAACGATCTGTAGTTAACTGTGCTTTGGAAAGGACTACATAGTCTCATGAAAGCTCTCCCCAGTCCCACAGCCTGGTTTCAGAAGGATATCAGAGAGGTCTTGCAAGGTGTTTGACTCCATCTCCTACACCTTCTCAACTGCTGAGTAAAGCTTTCAGTGAAGGTGATTCTGCAATATCCTTCCTCCCCCAACACCCACAACTTCTAGCTCTCCTAGCAGCTTTTGTTACACCTAATCTAAGGGTACGTTGCTATATATTAAGCCAACTATTTCTCATCCTACCTGTAGAAGACAAGGAGGAAAATAAAATCCAGTTTTCTGTGTAATGAATTGTGATTCACCTTAGTAATATGCTTTCTAGACAAAACTGAAGCCCCACTTATCTGTGCCTTCCGAAATCTCTCCTTTTTCTTTTTTTGCTGCTTTACCCAGATTGTCTCTGACATGATATCCAAATCTGGACACTTTGTGCCAGGTGGGATCTCGGCAGTGCTGGTTGGAGTGGCATAAGTAGCTCTCACACTGTCTGCCTGCTAACACCTCCTTCTCAAAGATTCACCTTTCTCAAAACATCAACATATTATTGGCTTGCTCAGTTTGCGGTACGTCAAAACCCCAGCTCCTGTTCTTCAGTGCTGCTGCCTCAGCACTTATTGTGCAATCTGTTTTTATGCATTTGATTTCTATGTATAATACTTCCAACTTGTCTCAAAATAATTCCATCTCATTGGGTCTGGATCATTTCTCCAGCTCATCGGGATCACTCTCTTTCTGATTATGTCCTCCAAGCTCATTATAGCTCCTTCCCAGCTTGATGTCTGCTGCACATGAAGTGTTTTCCATCATCCACCCTCATAATGAAGACGGTGAACAGAAATAGTCCCAAGGAAAAAATTCAGCTTGAAATACCTTCTCATTTTGACAAGAGACCATTGCAAACCAACCACTACATTTTTCAAACACTTCAATGCAACTTTACGGTGACTTCTTTTCTAATAAAGAATCACCCCAAAATGCATTGAATACTTCAAATATCTCTTCATCATGCCTTATTTGTTCTCTGTATCCATTAAGTAGCAGAGTTACAATTCACTTGCTTTTCTCCTGCACCTCAGACATTCAGAGGAACTGTTTATGCTGCCTTGTTTTTACACTTTGCACCTTCTTTTGGATTTCAGGTACTGAAGTGCTCCTGATGCAGCTATATAGGATCAACTGTAAACTCTATTGCTCGTCTGCACTGAGACAAGCTGCTGATTTTCTTGTAATACAGCAACCAGCTCTCTGCACTTCTCCACTTAGAATTCTTCCCAAGAGACTGTGATTAACTGCTCCCTGCATTTGATGAAATCTGTTTTTTCTTAAATCCAGGTGTTCATTCTGGCACGTGTAGACCCTGAATAGCCAGTGATTTGTTCTCTATCCCCAGTTTCTGCACTCAGAGAATGTCCAATTCTCATTTCATAAATTGTCCTCCTCCAGGATGGACATGGATGGGTGGGATAATCTGAAAAATGCTGCTCTCTTTACTGTGCTTGATCTGTCAGTAAGGGACTTTGGCTGTCAGGGTTGTAAATCTAGCAGCCTTTGCGAGCACAACAAAGAAAGGAGGCAAAAAAAATCCTGTTGGGGGAGGGGGATGGAACAACAGGGGCAGAGATGGAAAGATGCAAGATCTTAATTGACGTATGAAAGCATTAGGTTTTAATTTGTTCTTTGAGAGATGGACATGAATAGCAGCAGTTTTGGGAATTACTGCCTAACTTGGGCAGCTGCCGGAAGGGGCAGTACACAATTTCATACAGGCAAATCAGCTCAAGGGGCAGGAAGTTGGAATTAATCTAGTGGGATCAGAAATCATCAAGAGACTTTAACATCAAATGAGAAATATGTATTCTAACATAGCTTCAAAATCAGGAAGGAAAAACCCCAAAGCAAGCCAGGAAATTCACTGACCAGCTCCTTTCATCTAACTTTTAATACGAGTGCCCTGAATGGAGGCAGCACATAGCTTTTGGTACTTGTTAACACATCAGAGTCATTGCAACGGTGAGAGAAGTCATGAGTCTGGGCCTTCAGGAGAAGAAGGGGAAAGTTAGCTTTTCCTTAATAAATAAGGGTTAAATACTGAAAAAGGGGGGTTAGAAATATTTCAAAACCTGATTATTTTTACTATATAGCAACTAACAATTTTGGAAAAAATACATATGCAACTTTCTCAGGAACACTGACAATGAGCCACATGACAAGAATCCTTCCTTGTGCCTGCACCAACAAGAGACCAAGTGCATTTATGATACATACAGTAATTATGCCTAGATACCACAAGCACTACTCAAGTGAGGATCAGAGGCCTGATTCTGAAAGCTGTTGAGTACCCACAGATAATTTCCACAAACTTCAGGAAGCAATATAGGCAGTCTGACTTAACTACGTGTGGGAATTTTGATAGCCCCTTCGGCACCTGGATACCTTTATGGACCTAGACTACTGTCTCCCTGTCTCCAGGACCACACTTTGTTCAGACACGGGTCTCAAACATCTGACAGAGAAGGGTTGCTCTACTTCACGGAGGATTTCAGAAAGTGGAAATGTGGTCTCCTCCAGATTTGGAAATCGCTGCTTCAGTGGTGACAGAGCACCTTTAACAAACTATCAGCTGAGCTACAGAAAGATTTGTCAGGGTTTTTTCCAAGCAGCTGTACTAATTTTGAGTAAGGAGTAACCTGGGTTTCTGAAGTAATTGCTTTTCTATTCTCTCTCCCTATCTATTTTTCAAAGGCCAGGTTTGCAAGCAGCTTGGCCTGTTTCTCATTTTCATGCCAAATTGCTTCTTCACTTCCATCCCCTCCCCCAGGCTGAAAGAGGAGGAGACCATCAGGCTGCTGTTTTCTGACAGCCTTACACCACATAGGGCTGGGGGCTTATTGACTGTTTTTGAAGGAAAATAAAGTCTGACCAGGCTTCCTTTCAATGAAAAGCCTTGTCTCAAGACAGGTGCCTGCACAAAGGAGGGAGTAGAGCAGAACCATATTCAGCAGCAGCCTGCCGCTTCGACTAGATCCCACGCACAGGCTTAACCAGAGCACCACTGGAGGTCACAAGCTGTAAAAGCTCAAGCCAACTCCAAATCACTCAGTCTGGCTGCAGTTAGGTAGCAGCAAACTGTTCCTTCAGCCCAGCACCTCAGGGCTTTGTAGCGAAGGAACACAAGCAAACAGGAGGATGCATTGCTGATGTGAGCATGCCTTTTCCTCTGGCTGCAGCTGGAGCGTACCCAATCACTGATCCTGATAAACCAACTGCCAGCATGGCCACTTCAATTTATAATATAGACACTGCAAATGCACACTATGAGCCACAGTTTTATGAAATCCAACACAAAAAACCCCAAGAGTAGCCCTATAACTGGGGAACCAATAGTGGGAGTGGAAAGACAAAGAGATGGTTATAGAACATATCCTAGCCTCTCACAGTGAGACACGATTCAGCTCAATTGCTTCACTCAGTACACATGAACAAGTATTCAAATATAGATGTTTTCTTACTTTTAGTGTGCAAGAGTGAACAGTAAACTAATAACAAGTTTCTTGTGAAACTGAAAAAATTTGCAATAGAAACTTTTCAATTATTGACTGAGGCTTATGATGTAGAGATCACAAAGTTCAAGTCAGTGCTCGAAGGAATGCTTTTTGTTGTTGGCAGAAGATACAAAAGCAAAAACAACAGACATCCTCAACAGCCTTTCAGAAAACAATCTATGCAGTTGTTTTGAACACTGACAGCATTGCATGCAGCTGTCTGTCAACTCAGAAGGCAACTATTTTGAAGGTGATTGTAGCTGATTTTCTTGATTTGTTAGATAAAAAAGTTAGTCTCCTTTTTTGTGTGTGTGTTGGACCTTGTGTATTTGTGTCTCATTTGCAGTGGTTTCACCCAAGAGCATGGGGCTACAGAATAGATGCCAACCCATAAGATCAGAAGTAAAATTACAGACATGCATGTGTTTTCAGAATGTGATAAACATGAGGTGTTTATCTCGCCTTCCTTTTGCTATGGGCTGAAGGTGTTTACGTGGCTTATGACCATAAAATAGCTGACAGGCCTCAAGTTGACTCTCCACCTTGTTCTTGGTAGGATACTCATCTGCACTTATCCTCTGTGTCCTTGGGTTTGGTGCTTGCTCCTCTTGTATAGTAATTTGCATTTTGATATATGTTTCCAGCAGCATCTCATATGTGTAAATTACTATAAAGTGTGCGAGGGAAAGGAGAATTAGACCCTTATCTTTTGAAAAAAAATAGAAGAAAATTGTACTTGAGCCAAAGGCTGCTTCCTCAATTTGATTCTAAAATACTAAGAAAACTGTATTAAAAAAAAACATAATTAAGGAAGCAAGAATCTTTAGATAAGATTGTGTGGCTAAATATTCAAAATCACCTTCTGCATAACATTTTACCCCTTTAAAAAAATCCTCCAAAATTAAGATAATGTATTCATTACAGCACTCAAAAGATTTCAGTTTCAATTTATTGTGAAGGTTGAGAGGTTCTGAATAGGACTCCTGGGGAAAAGGGCAACTTTACAACTAGAAAGATAGCATTTTACTGCCTGATTGAGGTTTCCAAATACTGCCTAATTGAGCCACAGAAGAACACATTTGTGCAGGACAGCTGTGATTCCCTTTGCAATTCCCATTTAATAGCTGGGAAGCTAAGGCACAAGGATTCAAGTATTTTCCTCACAGCAACAGTCAATGACAAGGCAGGACTTGGACAGGGTTCCTGTACTCCAAGTATGAACATGCTATGAAGAGTCTATAGAGGTTATTAGGACCTTTCCCAAAAGCCTTCCTGCAAAGAAGACTTCAGTAACATCAACAGATCAGCTAGCCTTTCTGTAGCCTTCCCGTCTTCACTATGTCATCTATTCTCCAGTATAACTAATTACAGTTAATTATAGTCCAATTCCTAGCAACGTTTTCTTCTTGTAAAGGATGGCTCTGGTCAGCATGTAAAGAGAAGCAATTTTTTCCCATCTCAAAGGACAGCAAAATTTCCCACATCTGACAGTAATTTCTCACCCTCCAAGCTCCCATTCAGTCAGAACAATCCTAGTTCTGCCTTCTGGTAATGAAAGGGTGACTAACTTGACCAGGCAGAGGAAGAACCGTTTCTTCATGACTCACATAGACCATTTGGGCCCAAGTGATTTTATTTATTATTTCACATTAAGAAAAAAAATCACCCACAAAAAAGCTGCAGATGCATACAGAACCCATTTGACTGGCTGCAGTATCTATTGCTCCCCCTCTGCTCAAGGAGAAGGCTGCCTAGCTCCTGAAGTTTCTGCACCACTTGAGTCTTTGAGCCTAGAAGTGCCAACTGAAGGAAGACCACAACCCCAAATGAAGTTATTTGAGGAAAAAACATTGTGAACAACAGCTCTGGAAGCTGCTGGCTTAGTCCCTCATGTGTTGGACAACACGGAGAATGTAGTGAAAGTCAGAAATTTTTCAAAAATCACACAATTATTGAGCTTTGAGAGCAAAATCAACCTACAGACAAGCCTCCAAAGCCTTCAAAATGAGACCTGAGACAAAGCTGTAGGACATACACGAGTGTAGGTTCACCATGTAACCCTCTAGTTGAGATAACTATCTCAGTGCAGCTATTATTACTTCAAGATGAAGAGAAAGGCCCAAAAGACCCTGTACTAATCTTTAACACTAAATGACACTTCCGTAAGTGACTGTCACTAGAGAACAAACTCTGTGGTAATGAGTTTTCTCCAGGAACAAGGAGGAGTTTTGAGTAGAAGGGTCCAGATACATCCTTGTTCTTGATGGGTCTGAACCCTAAGGGTCTTGATCTGAGCAAAGGAGATGTCATACCTAGTTTTTCTTATGGAAAGGAAGAAAGGGGTTTTAGCTCCAACTCCAAGAGTTTGAGTTTGGAAGGGACTTCTAGATAAATATCCTGTGCATCCTGGGCTACAAAGTCTGCCCAGTTCACTTCTGCTGAGTCTGACCATACATGGTTGACAGTGTTGGCTGTGTCCAGGTAAGGCTTCAGTTGACTTTTGATGTGAATGAACTATCTAGACCACTCAAATAATGGTGAATTTATTTCTCTACCATATACTAGAGATAAAAGGTTGGAAGAAACACTCATGACCCAAATCAGAAGAGACTCACTAGTCTCTGAGAGGTAAGTCTACTAAGAAAATTACTATAGGCAAACAGGGCTGGAACATATTGAATTGTTTCCACAGACATCATTGCTTAGTCAGATACAATCTGATTTTATGAGTCACCGCCAGTTCCATTGTGCAAACAAATGGCCAAGCACAGCTCTTGGAGAAATGTGTGCAATTCCAATAGCTTCACTGAGATGACACCTACTAACCCCATACGTGGATTTGACTAAGTGCATGAAACACGAATGAGTCTCCTACAAGAAAGATGCTTAGCAACATTAAATTGATCTGTGAGATCTGTGATGAGCACTTGATGTAAGTTGCACATGCTTAAAAAAATCCATTGAAAGAATTTTCCTTATCAGGTAGTGCATTAATGAAAGAAATTATTTTCTTCGAGTTCTGCCAGAAGAGAGATTAATTTCTGGGAGAGTGGGGGAAGAAAAGGATCTCCATCTTCTGCACTCTCAGAGTACTGTGCTATTTTTGCCTCTTGAAATCTAGTTTCCATGAACCATTTCTGCAGAGTGCATATTTTCTAAGCATGAATTCCTTAGCAGCCTTGCTAATATGAATGCCATAATTTCAGAATAAAGAGATAGTGCCCTGCTCCACAGGCCTTTGACCAGAAAAGGCAGTATTTCAAAGGGAACCTGCAGCTTGTGTCATGGCATTATAAGTAACCACTGCCAAAGTGGGAGTCAGACTGACAAAGGGAGGCTTAAACTCCCTGAAGGTGGGTGGCAGGGAAGGTGTATATTATCTCCAGTGGTATAGACTTAGTTCATGCCCAGAATACAAACAGAACTCCTCTCTGATTTTAATGTTCCCTGTCAGCTCACACTGATGCCAGATTCTGGTGGTAACATTGTGAACAGCATTTTCTCATAACTAGTTTTAGTCAGTGCGGTTTATAATAATCATCAAGTAACTTGCTGTGTTCCTATAAGTATGTATATGCTTTAAGCAGAGCTGCTTGAATGCTCCCTGCTTCTTCAACTCTCTTTCAATATCCTTTTTATCCCACCTGAACCACCACTTCTCTGACCTCCTGCCACCCAGCAGACATCAGAAACACACTTGCATTTTTCCCAACCAACCTCATGTTCAGAAAAATGAGTGTTTTAGCTTGGCATGCTGAAACAAGGTCAGCCCTGAAACGTCTGCCTGAATACGCTGTGAACGCTACCCTAGTGATGGGCTGCAGGGGAAATTCTGCCCTTGGGAAGTGAGACTCAGGCTCAGCATCTTCTCCTGAGACCTCCACAACAGCATCACTGCCCGGCAGGAATACTGTGGATGCTGCTGCAGGAGATAACTGCCTCCCATCCCAGTGTATCTGTGGAGTGAGTCAGCTCACCGACACTGGAGCTTCACCCCAGGATGGTTACTGCTAGGTATCTATCTGTAGTAAAGAATGAAACTCCCAGGGGGTTTGTGATTGCCACCTAAAAATGGAAAGAAATACATGAAAGAACTTCTATCACTTGCTGTGGGAAGACTTGAACTCACGATCCTGTCCCACACCAAACATGCAGTACGTTATATGCGCTTGAGAAAAAATCTGCTCATCACCCCATCACCCTTTACTGTTTAAATACAACACCTACACAAGGTCTGGGCCTATCAGCATTGTCCAGTTTTCTTCCCATGGGCGAGAGCCCTTCTCCTGGCATGCACAATACGGTACAATAAGGGATATGGTGGAGATGCTGGTTTCCACAGTGGATTAGTGAAGCAGCCCTCATTCATGCTCCGGCTTCTGAAGAGCCATTGGCCAAAGGAGAGATGAAGGAAAGCCCTCTACATTAGTCCTGCAGGAGTGAGAAGAAAACATAATTTGTGCTTGTTCACTGTGGTTGATATTACCCCTAGCATGAGCCACTGACAAAAGCTCAGAGCCATGCAGGTTGCTTCAGTTCTTAAAGGAAGCTGAGGCAGTCTGCTGTATCCTTGATGGATCCCCTGTTCATTGACCAAGGCTATGGACACGTCTGGTTTTCCTGGGCACCATGAATCTCAAACAACAGTACATTATCTCCTACCCACATCCTTGACTGAGGAAGTCCCCCACCTCTGGCATTTCTTTCAGTACCAGGCTCCCAGCACCTTTTCAAGCAGTGCTGAAGACTCTCTCTGCTGCCTCTATTCCCAGTCTCCACAGGCTTCCTGCTCTCCCCTCCCAGGCATGCAAACTCTCCTTGCTCACACTGTCCCCTCAAGCATGCCTTCCATTTCAGGCAAACACCACTTATTTCAGCTCTTTGCCTGCAAAGAGGCCTTACCTTCTCCATAAAGCTCTTAGAAGAAATATCTTATGCTTCTCATGCCAGAATAAAGTGTAAAATATTACATAGATTTAATTAATGCCTCAGAGGCTTATTTACAGCCCTATTGTAACTGCACAGAGGTAACCTGGACATACATAGCAGTATGACTGTCACCATGGGCTATCACATACCCAGCTTTGCAAATGCAGCAGTTTGCTGCATAAACCAAAAGCCTCTGTGTAGAACATACTCAGAGGTAGCGCACTTGGCCGTACCCCAGACTGCTGCCTCTTTTCTCCATTGGAGTCATGCAATAAAGAGAATTATCCAACCAGATCTATCTGGCCAGTGTGCCATGTTCTTAGAAGCAACTGCCAACTACGCTCTGCCAGCAGTGCCCTACCTGGTTCCACATCACTCAAGCCCAAGATGAGTCACCAAACCCTTAGCAGACATTTTTCCACCCTGTCAGCCAGCCACAGCTCAGCCTCTTGCTTGCAGAGAACATTCCCAGGTTCATAACAACCCTCAACACGTGACACCACTTTCTCTCTTTAAAAGAAAATAACTTGGTGTGTGGGTTCAAAGTGGGATATTTGAAGGGTGTTCACTGTCCCTGCACACGGCAAGACTGACCCCAGTGGCTCTGACTCACAAGCGGGATGGTGCAGTGGATTTTGGACTCAGGCTTCTCTCTGAGAGGCCCTTGACCTTTTTCTAAAGACACTTCAGGCGACCCTGAGGTGGGTCCTAGACCAACATAGTCTTCACACCACAGCACAGAGGAGAAACAACATGGATGTCAGAGTGGGAACTTCCTTGGAGACAACTGCGGTGGAAGAGGGAACCAGATGTCTCAAGGACACTGTCTTCACTCACTGGTCAAAGCCCTCTCCAAGAGCAGCATCGAGGTGATAGTGAGGCCCCTGTGAAACACTCACAACAACATTTCGAACGTCTTCAAATTTTATGCTTTCACAGTTCAGTTTCTTGCTAACAATCCCATTTGGAAGCATGAATTGTAAAGTGCTGGGGGAAGGTTGTTGGAAAATAGGATTTTTGAATTTTAATGGACTTTCAAAGCAGATTTACTGTTCAAGCCAAAATCAACCCTTTCCTCCACTGAAAGCTGTATTAGAATGAAATCCAGGTGTCAGAGAGGCAAGCTGAGAGCGGGGGGGAAGCCCTCAAAAGCAATAACTCAGCCTTCAGCCTCAAAACTAACTAAAGAAGTACTTTTATCTTTCCTTTCACTGCTGCTCCTCTCAGCTATTAAGATTCTGCTGGTACCTCCATTGGCATATGAACTGGCCATGTCCCTTCTTTTAAATCTCTCTGCAGAAACAAAACAAATATTCTTGCTTTTGCTAAATCCAGCAGTGCAGGTGCTCCTTGCAGATAAGGTAAAAAAGCAACTTCAAACATTAGTAACAACCTATGAGGGCCGTACAGAATTTTTAGTGGCTGAGTATTAGAAACAAGTTCTGGGATACAAGTACATATTTCACATTTGTCTTCCTTTGAGCACAAAAATCCAGGTTCAGAGGCAGGTTAAATGAAGGAATTACTCTATTGCAAGAAAAGACAGTACTGAGGTTATGCTCAGGTCTATCAGATGTGATCATCTGGTTTGTTTTCTGCCATAAGATCAAACAATCTCAAAAGAGATGCTCAGTTCTGGGGCTAGTAGTAGCTGAATTCCAGGAATGGCAAGAGGCCACTTGAGAAACATTCTCATTTCTGAAAAGGTATAAAGATGGTTGCTCTGAATCACTCAACGCCTGGATCAAGACAATAAGTTGTGGCAGGGTACAGGTGCACATCAGCCATCAGTCAAATCATTGCACTCAGCGCAGAGAAGAAGCACCAAAAGTACCCTGCTCCTCCATCCCACCTCCTTTCTCCTGAACAAGACAAACCACTTCATCTTAATCTCACTTTGTCAGCACTTTGCCACTGCTGGGGTTTATCCCCACCCTGGTGGTGGGTGCTGCAAGAGGGAAGCCAGATCCTGGCCCCTCACAGTCAAGTTCGTCCCACAGCAGCAGTACAGGTCTTCACTTCCCAAACTGTTCAGCATCCAAGCACAGCAGGCCACAGGCAGAGCCGGTAGATCACACAATCTGTTGTGCCCAGGTTGGGAAAAACTCTCAGGTTTTCAGAAATTATACTGTTGTAGAAACCTAGCTCTCAAATCCCACTCTGGGGCGAAGGTGAGGGGCAGAGATGCTCTTTGGGTCATTTGGGGTATATGAAATTTTTGTGCGAGGATATCTGCTTCAAAACATATACCTCAGGGCAACTAGAAAAGTTGTTCCATGAATGGCTACAGCACTGCTTCCTGGTTTGCTCCCTAAAGGCATTTGACCAGGAATTTTTAAACCTAATTAGCTACAATTAAGTGTTTTCCATTTATGTCAACCCCACACATTGAATTATAGTTTCCCAGATCTCTTATGTGTTGCAGTAGAATTTCGTTTTCAATACCAAAGACTACATTCTTTTTCTTCGTAATATATTTTTAAGAGTGACAAGAGATCGATAAAAACATGTAATTTAGGGTTCTATAAACCCCACATAATTTAGCTTCATCCACCAAGCTTTAATAAAACAAGACATCCCAGTCAGCTGGTTTGCACGCAGGTATATACATTTATGGCTCTGGTTTGGTTTATGGTAGGCTTTGTGCTTTTAAGCCCTAACAGCTATGTAACACTTTCTTAGGAAAACCAAAACATAATTAAAATATTTCTCCTCTCCCCAGCTTAGATGAAAAATAATGGCCTGTCCTCACTTTTTGCATGGGAAAGAAAGAAAGAAAATGAAGTGTTAATTATTCCTTGTTCCTCGCCTTTTTTATGGGCATTAATTGCAGTTAGACAAAAGACAAAAGTTTTTCTACAGACTTTCCTCTGCAGACCCAGATGACTCTGGCAGTCAGAGACCAGAATCAATTATAAATATGTTTTGGTTACTAAATGTGACCCCATCTGGAAAAGGGAAAGCTGTGAAACAGAAAGCCCTCGATACTTTCCACACGGATCTCCTTCCCCACATAAAGGGCAAAGCCACCAACTAGGCAGAGAGCTCAGAGCCGCCCAGCTGCTCACCAGTGACTCAGTAGAAAGAATCAGCTGACCATGCGAATATGTCCCTCGATCGCAGACACAGCCACACCAGGCCAGCAGAAGAAACCAGGAGAAAACTTCCCTTCTGTAAAAGTGAGTGGCAAGCTGCTGAATCACTCTGGCAGGCAGGAGTCAGCATGTCTAGGGGAAGGGAAAGTCAATGTCTCCTGGAGGGAATATTAATAATAAAAAAACAAAGCAAGGACATCCAGGACTCAAAAGGATCTTTACATTTAGTGAAAAAAAACCACCCCATCATTCCAAGACTGGCTCCATGCACAAATTAATATTTCAGGAACCGTAAACCAATATTCATTTTATATTTATGATACAACATTATTCATCCACTAGGGTTGAAAAGTATTTTACAGCTATGCACTAAGAAAGCATCTCATTTGCTGTGAAATGCAGCCACCTTGTCATGGGAGCACAGCAGCTGACAGGATTGTCTAGGGCAAGGGGAAAAATGCTACCAACAAGGGAATTTGACAGAGCTCAGCACTGCTGCTTCTCTTTTTTAACTCTAGGCTGTGTACTCATAGACTACGTACTCATAGGAGCTGGGCTTAGAGACAAGATAAGCGGAAAAATTAGGTACAGTAACCTGTTGAATATACACATTTTTGACAAATCCCTTTCGAAATCTGATTGGTCATATGCAGGTAAACATAGTCATAACAACACGTGCAAAACAGATTTTACTGTCCTTCCTCCCAGTCAGGTCTTAACAGAAACTGGCAAGGTCTGTCAGGAACAAGTCCTGTTTTGAAACCAAGGGCAAATCCATAGAAGCCACCACCACTGCCTCAAGCAAACCACTGAATACCCCTCCCTCTGCTAGGGCTCATCATCTCCTCAAAAGCTGGAGGAAGAGCATCCATTTCTTCTTCTCCATCCCTGGCAGAGGAAAAGGCATGCAAAGTTAACCCCTTTTTTAACTGGAGACATTCAGTGGTAACCAGCCTTAACTATATCCACTCATTCCATAGACTGAATTTATGCAGACAGTCAATTTAATCAGTAACAAAAAAATGCAGAATGCAACACCTCTGCCACCAAACCAAATAATCATGTACGCATAAATATTCTTGAAATATAGAATTTGTATCAGAAGCAACAGAAGCTTTGATAGGGATGTGCTTTATTACAGTGTGATGTAGATTAAAAGTCAAATAATGCACTCTCAGAGACAGACAGCCTCAAATACAATCTTCCTCTCAAAATAGGAGTACAATAAATTAAATAGGCAACCAAGATCATCTACATAACTCCAAGCAATGTCATGTGTTTGGTTTTTTACGTGTTTATGTATAGCTGTGTACATACACATGTATATACACATACATGGTTAAAACATGAATTTATATAATATTTACTTGGGTATGGAGTTCGCTTTTGGTGTCTCTATGAATGCTGAGGATTCCAAAATAAGCATTAGGAATCAAGACAGAATGGGAAGGAAAACAACCTTACACTTTCATTTGAAATAGTTTCTGCTTATTGGTAGAGCTTATCTTTACTAAAAAATATGCTAGGAAAAAGAGGAAAGAAAATGCTAGCTGCAGTTTACCTAGTGCAAATGCCAGCATAATTCGGTGAAAACACATATGTTAATAGGCATCAATGACTGTTGATTCAGAGCATGGCAAAGAGTACAAAGTCTCCTGTAGCTCTTCAAAAAAATAATGACAATCAACATGGACCACTGGAGGGTTTTCACACGGTATGCAGTATTTTATACAACTCTTTCTAGCTACATGTGGTACCTCAGCATTTTCAGCCTCTTAAGAAAGACTTCAGAGCCCTCTAAGACAGTGAGTCAGGTGTTAGGTTCTGTTTTACAAGCTGGGAGAAAGAGGCACCATAGAAAGATTTGCCTTGACAAAGCCTGTCAACAGGACCCTGCCAGTGCTGCTGTCAGTAACCAGCTCTCCCAAATCGCTCCTCCTCCAGCCTAAGCACTGCCATAGGCCTGCTGCCTGCCTCACACCTGAAACTGCCCCAAATTTTATGCCACTGCTTCTTTATTTAAATATATATTCGATGCATGCTTTTCAAAATTGTGTCCCCCTACACCACTGTGTACACTGGAGTGTCAATCAGGCAAGCACTGTGTAAATGCTTGCAGAGCACACTGAAGTATTTGGTCTAAAAATATTTAAGAGTCTAAAGGTGAGTTAGAAATGCATCAGATGAGCAATCCAGGGGAAGAGGTTAATTCACCAGAGTTTAGCTGGGACTATGCAAGCAGCAGAAAGGGATTCCAGGTGTATCTGAGCTCCTGGCAAGATTATCTATTATTTAGTGGTATCACATTGCCCCAGCAAATTTCCATTGGCAATTCATGACTCAAAACTTAATATTTTTTCCAGCTTTATGGAGGAATAGTAACTGGAAGGTATGATAATTAACATGTATAGTTAAACTTGTATAGATTAGAAAAAGGATTGTATGTGTTCTAGCCTGTATTTTAGTCTCAGTCCCAGAACCCCTAGTAAATAACAGGAACAAGAGTTTTCCAGCTCAGTAATCTACTGCTCTGTTACCTAGGTGCTTGTGTTTGTCCTGACACGCATATATCCAGGCACATTCTGTAAGGTGAGTCTTTCCATTCAAATATGAAAATCTTTTAAAAGCAACCCATTGCTACTCTCTTATAATAATGTTCTCTGCTAGTGAATCTAAGCCAAGCACTCTAGGGACAGGGAATACCTTGATGGTCTTGTAAAGTCATTTAACATCTGTCTTTTTCTATTTAAACCCTGCTGATTACCCTACGGACTTAATTTTCCCAGCCATAAAGTGAGCCAACAATATATACTTACCTGGTTTGTGGTTAGAGATATTTGCAGTAAAGGACTTAAAGAGCAAAGTAATTAATGAAGAATTTTCTGTCTCTTACAGGATTCACCATCTGTGTGAGGACATCGCATGAAGATCAAGTTGAGCAGCTGAGATATCCGATAGGCTGATTTACACAGACAACTAAGTTAACCGCAGGCACAAGGCTACTACTGAAAGGCACTGGGGATTGAGGGGACATCTGTGCACTCTGTGGGACAAAGAATAAGGACTATGGGATGCAGTGGTGGGAGCAGCCGCTCTCTGCAGCACCAGCAGTAGGATGGGAGAAGGTTTGTTTCAGTGAAGTAGACCAGAAGTTAGTATTGAAGGACAAGTCACTCCCTTGTGTCAACACTACTAAAGCTTACACTAACATGAAAAACATCTCCACCCCAGTCCCTGGATCAAGTTGCACCGTGAGCACCATAATCCAACCACTAAACATCTCTATGCCTGTGGTTGCTCTCAACTAATGCCTCCTGCAGGACAGTGATAGCTCTCTTTTGTCTCCAAGGGTAAGGTCAGAGAGCAGGTCTGTGCTACTCCCCTGATGGTTGTAGAGCCAGTTAAGGACTGTCTTTCAGTGCCAGAAGTCAAGAAAAAGTCGAGGCCACACTTCACTAAGTATCTAGTTGCCTTTTCCTTCCATGGTGGTTAACTATCAGTAAACATAGGAATAAAACATTAGAAAAGACAGCTCTGACATACACAAATAGCTCCCTGCTCTGGTGGCTGGTCAATACACCAGTCTCTTTGTCATTTCTTCTACTCATTCAAGGTGTCATAGTCTCTTGCACAGAACCTCATGCACACTCTTCCTCTGCTGCCTAGAGCTACTCCTGAGCCTGGTCCACACAGCCAATAACACAGGTGACAGCCCACATCATTGCTGGGCTTACTGAAATCTCCCACTCAAGCACATGATGCATGCAGCTCACATCCCTGCACAGGGAGCTGGTGCCTTCCACTTGTGTGTTTACGTACCCTTCCAAAGAGGGAGAAGGATGTGTAGTGTGTGCTGGGATCACAGCTAGGTCTGGTATGGGGCAGGGCCAGATGGCACTGCAAAACTCAATGCAAACACAGATCCACACACAAACTTTCTGGTTATCCAACAAATAACTAAAATTTCTGCTTAGGACGTGTATGGCATGTGGCAGATCAATTACAACACGTGGAGTAAGAGGGGACCGTGCCGTAAAACAACAACCAATACCGAAAAATCTTTTCATTTTTCCTTTTACTGTGCTTAGTTCCTTTCACTTTCTCTCCCTCAGCTCCTTTTGTTGTTTTGGGATCTTTTTGATCAGTGCACAATTTTTTCCACAGTCACATATTTTCAGTGTTTTCAGTTCTTGATGGGTACAGGCTTCTTCCTCTGCCAGGCAGGGATAGAATGGCTCAAGGGCAGGATCACTGCCCCCTTTCAAGCTGGTCATCCATGAAGGCAGCTCCAGCTGATCCACAAGCTCTATGAACACAGTCCCATCTTGGCATATAATGCTCTTGTAAGGCTGCTTATGGTAAGAGAAACTCAGTATTCATTAAGAATTTATTTACAGATTTTATTTACAGTGACAAAATGAGAGGGTTTTTTATGCAATATTCACTCAAATTACCCAAGCCTATAGCAGCCTAGTTGTAGTGACTCATACTGGGGAATTAAATATTTTAAAAGTAGCACAGTTACCATTTGAGCCTGGTTTGCCTTCAGTAACTGCCTTGATCTCATTTTCTTCCTTCCCTCCCCAAAACAGAATAGAGAATTCAAAGTAACCCACACAATACAGCACCAGGTTCTCCTTGTGCTACGTCAAACGCAAGTCAGTGATTGAAAATGCAGAAAGGGGTGTTAATGCTGTTTTTCGGAAGAGTTTTGCCTAGTGATCTATAGGAAACAGGGGCATGTGTATAGGAGGGAGCACCCTGGAGGCTGCTAGCGGCAGTGCCAGAACACCATCCTTGCAGGGGTCAGATTGTTGCTGCTCTTACAGTAAGGTCATTTGAGGACCCAGATAACTGAGTGATTCATGCAACGTCGTTGAGAAAACCAAATACAAGAACTGAGGACAGAGTACAATGCCCCACCAGGAAATTGCCTGCAAGTTTTTATGGTTCAGATGACTGAAGGGAGAATGATGCTTGCTGATGTCTTGTGCCTTCCTTTGGCACGCAATCAAGGGCCTGTGCCTTTGGTCTAGGCACAGATCCTGCTGTCCCAGTGTAACTTCGAAGGAGATGGGCTAAAGTATTCCCCAGTGGAGGTGCAAGCTGGTACAAAGGCTACTCTAAAGCCAAAGCTGAAATAAAAGCAATGGAGAAACAGCACCATTTGGGTTGGAGGGCTCTCCCATCTGGGACCCGAGAGCTCTGCTGTGAAAAGCTCAGCCCAGCCATCAGAGAGGATTTGAGGTCTGTATGGTCAAACCCCATAAAAGCAACCGCAGTGCACCAGGATGTCCCTGGACCTGGAAAGATCCACTCAGCCTTGCCCACTGGGTAGGAACAAAGAACCACTACCTAAGTCCACCAGAAATACCAGAAAGATGGAGTGTAATGGGGACGCAATTTTTGTGATTATAAATTGCCTTCTATACATGTTTTCATACAAAGATAAACTCCCTTATTTTTTACCTTATGGGGTTAAATTTGCCTCTCACGGAGCTCACAGACCCAAAATACAATGCCTTGCAAGTGAGGCTAAATTCAGAAGGACTCTCTTGGAGGCTGTAGCACCACAACCACTGGAAGGCAATTCAGACTCACATCACACTGGGGTGTTGATTGACCCCTGTGCTACCAGCACACTGACCGCACTCTGGCAGAACAGGCACTGGGGCACAAAGTTCAGTAGCTGCATCAGCTTTGAGTGCTTTGTAAACAGCTTTTAAATATGTCATTCAAAAGCCTTCCTGAGACCACACAGCACGAAAGCTGCTGTCATTTTCTATGTGAGCATATTTTCAGGGCGTTTCTTATTTTTCTCCCCAATAAAAGTGGCCAGAAGAGAAACAACACTGAGACAAAGGTTTAATTGCTTTGATTCAAATCTTTCCCCCCCTGGAAGGGGCATTATTGGAACAATGGATGTAATAAAGTGATGCTTGTTTACATGACTTTTCCATTAGCAGAGGAGAATTTGTGGGAGGTGTAAACTTTTCCAGACGTTTAATTTGAGCCGTTTAATGAAACATTTTAACTAAAGCATCAGGGTATCAAAGGATGATTTACTACAGCTTACCTCTTAGTTAAAGTAGAACACTTTAAGTAAGCACAAATAAGAGATGGAGTCTATGATCTCTTTCTACACATCACAGTGCTTAACAGCACATGCTGTCTTCTTTGCATTATTACCCAGTTACAAACCCAGATCACAAGCACTGTTTCCAGGAGGTCCACAACAGCCCCACTAAATTCACTCAGGGAGGGAAGAGGCTTCACTCAGCAATCTCTAGTTACAGGGCTGGGTCTTGCAAGGGCAGCACTGTCTGTGTTGGTGAAAGCATCACTGCGATGTGTCACGTAGTGTCTTTGGCCTGAGCCATGGAACCTCTTTTGCTAAAAAAACATGAGTGTTCAGCTAAAAGCTGAGGTAATCCCTTCTCTCTCCAGCAGAGTTTCTTCTCCAGCAGAGAGGTGCAAAAGGACTATCATTTAGTCTACAACAACTTTGTTTACCTCTAAAGGAGCAAAAACTCTCTACAGCTGCCACAACGTGGCTGAAGTGGCATGAAAACAAAGCTTTGGTATAAGACTTGAACAACAACCTGCCATCCACCATCCAGGGACTCAAAGGGTTTTATTGTGCTCTTTTCTGCCCCACCAAACCTGTTTGGCTGCTGAACAAAGACAGTTCTTTTGAGTTTTTTGGGTGGATGTGATAGAAGGAAACAACTCTCCCCTACAGCAACAGTAGTCATCTCACCGGGCATGACTGCTCTCATTGTAGGGAAGGATGCATAAAGTAGGAAGAAGTTGGAGTTCACCATATTGGTAAACTTGTCAACAAGCTGGGATGCTCTGGAGGAGCACAGTGCGCACAGAAACAGAGCTCAGAGTTGGTCAGAATGCTACCCTAATGGTTTTTCTGTCAGAAAGCACTGATTGACACCTTAACGCCATGAGGAAGCATCATTTGCTTTCAGTCAGTTATTGATCCTTCATATAGCTGCTTCTTGTGTAATTAAGTCTCTAGAGAGGATAAGGGAGAGAAAAGAACTTAGGAAATGAAGAGTATCAATAGCTGCAGCTGAGGTTCTAAAGAGTTTTATGGATTCAGGATGCTGGAACAAGCACCACAAGTTCCCCTGGCAGAGAAATTACAATCTTGGGGGAAAAAAACTAATCCCACTTGGGAGTCAGATTACGGTAACTACCACTTCAAATGGAGTTATAAAAGGAAGGAATTTGTACCCCAGAGTTTAGCCTTTGGATATATCTTTATAAATAACAAGTTATGCTGGGGATGTAGTGGATATAGCAGGTGGCCTCCCTCTCCTGGGAAGGGCGAATACGCTTTGTTCTAGCACCAACACACATTTCAGACCCTCTGAGCAGAAGTTCTAAGACCTCTCTCAGTTTCCCACTGCTGTAACTCACTTCTAATAATGAATTTGCACTGCATCATCACCAGGCTGAAAAAGTGTGCGTTTTTATCCTAAAAATCCCTGTTCTTCCACATCAGTAGGCCAGAAGCGCTAATGGCTACCATTAGCTAATAGCATTTGAAGCATCTTTATAGGTCAGCTGTGAGTTTGTACATGACATCCACGCATGGCATGAGGAAAGAAAACTCCCTGCACATGAAATTTAATAAAAAAAAGGTGAAAAGGAAAACTACATTGGAGAGAAGCCACATACAAGAAATACAAGTGATTAGATTACACCAATGTGGCCATTGCAGTTCTCAGTTTCCAAGGACCTGGTAACCTCACAGTTCCTGCACTTGGCATTGCAAAACAGAGAAATTCTGCCACAGGGAAAAAAAAAAATCTTAAAATGCAGTAAGATGTCCTCAGAGTAAATGTATGAATAGCCTGATTTGTCCTGATGGATGGATAGACATTGTCACAGTTCGCTTCATCTGACAGACCTAAGACTCATTCATGTTACAAAGTGATTCAGAAAACAGAAGAGTGTCACATGGTTTTACATTTGATTGTAATGACTAGGTACTATAAAGAGTTCGATGTATGGATGCTCCCAGAGAAAAAGAAGTTCAGCATACCCATACCAAGCAAGAATCAAAACTCTCCTGAGCAAACTCCCCTTGATAGAAGACTTTCAAGGACATGAATAGTCAAGTTACATCCTGTTCTGCTTTCCTCTTTTGTCTTCTCCATCCACCCCACCATTGCTTCATAGGGCTTCTGAAGGAGTCACTAAAGGCAAGGGAAAGAAGGAACTGAACCTGTACTGCATGTGGCTTCCTGACATTGCATCTAAACACTCTTTCCACTGTTACTTCTTATTCTCCTGTCCTGTTTACAAGGGAAATTCTGGTTTTGTTTACCCTGCTGTCATGCAAGATAAGCAGGACTTCAGGACTCCTTCACGCTGCAGCCTCTTGTCACAGTTTCAGTGCCTGAACCCAGAGAATGTCTTCATCTCCGAGGAAGGAGAATTTAAATAAGAAGAGGCATCACTAAAGAGTTAACATAACACAGATAACCCTTCACTTAAATACAACATTTTTTAAAAAAGGAAAATCGACAGCGGTAATAGAGAGGTCCAGGTGACAGCCTCTATTCCTTCACTGATAACACAACAGAGGCTGGACAAAGCATTCCCCAAGTCCTGCAGCCAGCAATGCTATCTGACTGCTGAGAGATTCTCTGGTCACAGAGATTCAGCCTGGCACATAGAGCCCTACCCTGTGCTGGCAGGGAGAGTAGCCTGTCCCCAGCCCTGCCCAGCACTTGCAACATAAGGTGATCTTGGATGTGTCACTGCCTGCCCCTTTGCCAGCAGTGAAGCAGCCTCCCATGAGGAATGGGGGGGAATAAAAACATGTATTTGTTTGTACGTGAACAGTCACCGAGCATATTTGCCATTTTTTTTTCCCATGAATGGTTCTTGCTTTTCATTAGGCACTTCCTGCCAACAAGAGCACAGAAGGGAAATGAGATGTAATCTGGGTGCTAGCAAAAGTCATCCTTTGCAATCAGAAAAGCCCTAAATATCTTCCTTTTATATTATTATTCCTTCCTTTCCTTTTCTAAAGCAAAAAATCAAACACAATCCACCAGAGAGAGTGATTCATTGTAAAAATCTCTGTCTAATCAGCACACCCAAGGAGATTTTTGTCTTCTAACAATTACATGGAGCAGAGAAGTTTTAAGCAGTTCTCCTTCCTAGAGTAAATGAACCAGGCAAGAAACCCCTTGGAGTTCCACAGACAAGATATTTGATGGGCAGCCTCATTCCCTGGTCACAAAGCAGGAGTTAAAATTGTCAAGGGCAACTGGTCTGATATTTGATTATAACACTCCTTCCCACCTCCTTCTCTTCTCCTCATTCCAGCACTTGTGGGCAGAGGCACGTGTGCACTCACACACACTTAGCCAATTTCCTTATCCATGTGGCGTATCACCGGCAGATTTTGACAGCTATACAGGTAGAGACTCTAAGCTGGGTATCTTTAGCAAGAAAAATATTTCACTGTAGGATGGCAAGGTAAAAGGCAAGGGAACTGGAAGAATATAATGAAGAGAGTGGCAGCAAATAAAAAGATGGAATGGATAAGTAAAGAAGAAAAAGTATCTAACAAAAATACACAACAAATAGAGGAACACAAAAGGTTGTTTCTATGGCAATGCAAGTAAGACTGCAAAACTGCCATCTGCAGGCAAATGTATTTAAAACGAAACATGAGGTAACTGAGGTAACAGAGTCTGTGTCACTAACAGCAAGGTAATTTAGCAGTCTCCAGCATCCCACACCACTTCACCACCAGTTGCAACGTGAGAGCACTGCCCCACATTTCAGCATCAGGGGTCTTCTGTGGGGTAGTATCTGTCCTCAGCAGCTGGGGAGCACCACTCCCCAGGTCACAGCACTGTCCCTCCCAACAGGTGCACAGACACTCAGCCCAGGAGACCCTGAGGAGTAGAGTAGCCAATCCTTGCCAAGAAACCTCCCGTGCTCTGCTTCCATTTGCCTCTTGCACCACTCCGGAGGGTTCCACAGCCCCCAGCCGTGCAAGGGTACTAGGAGTGTTGACACTGTATCTTCAGCCAGGCTTGCCTGCTCTCCTTCCCCACTGACTCCATCCACCACACAGCACAGGGACAGCCTCTGAGTGAGACATATTCTCCTCTCAGGACTCAGTGACAGCCTCTTGGATGACATTTCTTACATGGAAGTGTGAATCTGGGGAAGGGACTTGGAAAGGTTTCAGCTGGGCCAAGGAGAGGGAAAAAGTCGCCATATCCCCCTTTAAGAAACTTTATGAAGCAGAGATGCTCAGAAGAGGCAGGGTTGCCTGTGCTGGAGCAAGGACATCATGGGAAAGCAGTGGTGCTCATGATGGGGTTTCTCAGGTGGATGAGGCATTAAGATGGCTGTAGGAACAGACAAGAGTGAGGTATGTGCTTAGTTTACAGCAGGTCCTGCACATGTCATGTAATGGCATCTGCTCCATCGATTCCTTCACTGCAGTACTGGTCTCTAAAGGCAAGCAATTGAAACGAGTCGCTGCACATGTAGATCCCATGCACGGAATGATCCAGCCACGTTGACTTGGAGGCCTCCTTCCTGCACAAATTTCTGACAGTCTTAAAAACTGAGCACCTTAGACACATGCTGAATACCCAGTTGAGCTGTGTAATGGGTTTTGCTCCTCTGTTTCTCTTGCTACCCCATTTCAGCCAGACCACCGCCTGCACCCTACCTTCAGGTCTGGGGATCTTTTCTGCAAAGGAACAACATGGAGGGTAGGCAGGGACAGGAACTCAAGCTAGACCTGTTAGAAGCACATACTGCCTCCCCTGTCATGACATTGGTGTCATCAGCTCACCAGGACGCTGCTGAGCCCTTAGCTTGCCTTAAATTGGTGACAAGAGCTTGTCAAGACCTCAAATCTGCGTGCATATAATACACTGTAAAATAAAACATGCTACTTTGTATGTGAAGAACTGGAGTTTGCTTTCAGGTCAAATAGACTGAAATTAAAGCTTAAAATAGAGGGGAATAGAATTCAAATATAGCTACATGGCTCATGAGCTTGTTCCTAATCTGTTGCAAGGAAAATTATTTAAAAAAAGAAATTAACGTTTCCCCCACACAACCATTCTCAGAGACCCTGGGGCTGCTCTCTCTTGGAGACACACAAGACCTACCTTTCCGTACCAGGACTGAAAGCAGAAACCACCCAGGTGTTTACCTCCATGCACCAGGAGGCAGATACCCAGCTGCCAGCAGCCCTGGCTCTTCCAGCCCTGATTGTTTATCCCCACCAAGCCATGTGTGTCATACCAGCATCAACAGGCCAAAGATGACAGGTACACTTGTCTAAATAAAATGTTGCTGAGTGGTTCTCAAGTAAAGGGCTCACAGCAAAGTGCAAGATGCAAACTGAAGTGCAAAGAGATTGCCTTAACATACATTGTTATCGGTTTTGCCGCTAGACACCCGTCTTTCAGCTCTGTGGCATTTCAGTTCCCTAAACTCTATTATGTCCTATTTATTTCCATTTTCTGAACAGTAAACGCTGTAACATAGCACCTCAGGCACTGAGCTGTGCTTGGGAGAGTTGAGTCTGGCTTGTCACTGTGCATGCAGCCATAGCAATGCTTTTATTAAAAAAACAGGGAAAATACATTCATGTTATAAGTAAATCCAGGTTACAAGAGCTTCATATGAGAGCCCACTGAGTGCTAAGGGCTTACGCTGCTATATGTATTGCCTTTGAATCAAACTCAGCTTCTTTTTTTTTTTTTTTCCAATGTAAGAAATGTTTATTTACTCTTAGTGCTCTTATTTGTGCTATGCCACTGCCATTTATCAAAATGTAGTTGGTGTCAGCTATATTTCTCTGCTGTCAACCTGAGCAAAATAGCAGTGAATGAAGCCCTTTCCCTTTAATTAGCCACCTTTGCTCCTCAAAAAGAGCTGTGTCTGGATATGGTTTCCACTATATTAACCAAGTAGTACAGAGCCTTCCCACAGCAGCCCCTCTCCAAGATGCTGCATGGGCACCATCAAGTTGTTTAATTCTGACTGCCCCCTTTCTGCCAGTTACAGGAAAGTGCCCATGACCAGAAATTAATTACTTATATAAGGAAGGGAAGCCATGCTGCTGCCTGAAACACTCTTGGGGTGTGATCCCTGCTTTATTTCTCAGTGATCCAGACTTCACTTCACCTGTACTCTTCCCTCCAGCATCAAAAGGCAAAGCTATCCTCAGCCCACTTCTAGCAGAGGCAGAAAGGCAACTTTCCTGTTTACAATAACCACCTCAAATTCTTTCTTTTCTTCTCCCGTTCAGGGTTTGTTTTGGTGGTTGGGGCTTTTTTTTTTTTTTTTTTTTTTTGGTAAAAATGGTCCTCGTGGAAGCAGCCTGCTTGACAGCCCTCCTGGCTAAAATCTGCTGTTTATCCACAGAGCCGGAACGGTTTGTGCCGCTGAAGCTTTCTTATTCTCATCACCTACATGCCGCTAGTCTGCTTTGAAGAAGCACCTCTAGGGGTGAAAGCATACTTCTGTCTCTAAGCTAAATTCAATCCCTGATCTCTTTGCAGAGACTAACAACAAGGGAGACATTTGGAGTGATTGATGGGAGCCAAATGAATAATTCATGGCAGATCATTTATTTTGATGAATTTTAGCCTCTTTTTCTGTTGCAAATTGTGTGCAAGTCACTTACCAACGTCTCAAATGTATATGGGATTTGAAATTAACTGCTGGATACTTTCTGGAAATAACTCCTAGCCTGTAGATTGCTCAATTTCGCAGAATCATTTGAAACTTCAAATTCTAGCCACGTCAATTAGTTTGATTGCTCTCCTGAGCCTGAAGCTCATCTGAAACATTGGTGTAAATGCAAAGGAACTCCAAACACTGTGCTGGGACACAGCTCTGGGTTTACTTTTGTTACTTCCAGCTTCAGAACCTGGCCAGAAAAAAAAAAAAATCTGTTCTCTAAGCAGGTAGGTAGCATTTTAAATCAGATGTCCTCAGTGACCAGGAAAGGAGAAAGTAGAACAAAATAATGTTATGTTTACACTTATTTTCCATGAATCATAAAATGTTTTGTTCCAGTAACTCTCCATGCCAGTAAACACCCATATCTTTAACGTGCCTGGCTATCAGTCAGAAATCTGTCATTTCTTACCTGACGCATTTCCCAGCAGTTACCATGACATTCCTGCTTCTAGAAATCCATTAAATGAGTTTTCTAAAGCAAATGCAGGAGCAGACTCACCATTTCGGCTCCACGCCAGCGTTGCTCCACTGAAGACAGTAGCATAAAACTTGTGAGATACAACACAGGGAAGTCACCTTTGTTTTAATATTTTTACAACACTCCTTTTAATAAAGCAGACCAAGAGAGGGCTTTAGGCGATGGAATACTTTGGGGAAAGAGAAGAGGTATGTCACCTTGTGCTGGATAAATCTGGATACACACCCATTTAGTTTATGCTTTAGTGATATTTGTCTGAGCCCAGAGGCCCTTGTGCCAAATTTCTGCCAGATTTCTAGGGATCACTACATTGATTTTACACAAGGTCATAAAGGCTGAAGCATTTGGTAGTGCCTGTCAGAGCCTGTCACTCTGTTCACATAAAGTGCATCCAAACAAATGCCCCAGTAGTTAAAGGCCAAGTAACCAGCCCCTAGATGCATGGTTGTTACGGTTAAACAGGCAGATAGGAGTCTGCTTTAACTTAAAGTTGAATATCTGAAAATACTCCCTGATCAGGTTCTCTGGCTTCAGCGAGACCCCGGCTACTCAGAAGTCAAGAGACACTATTGCAAATATCAAGACACAACCCATCTGAGCTCTGAGTGACAGCTGGGTATTGGTTTTCTCTGGGCCACTCTGGCTGCAAAGAACCCGCGACAAAGCAAGGGGAACAGGGAACTCGTTGTCAATGTGAACTAGCATCTCATGCTGCTCCTTCTTTACTCTTCCACAGCTCTGTCCCTGAAACTCCCACTATCAATCCTGCTACCAGCCTCCCAGCACTTTTTCCATTTGCCACAGCTGTGCCTCACCAGGCCTGCTGCATCATGCTTGTTTTCTCACTCTGATCCTATTGCATCAGAAAGCCCATGACTGAGGAGGAGGCAGGATGACAAAGATGAGCACCCTTTGCTGCGATGCCGATGGAGGTGGAGGGAAGTGCCATACTGGGGGTGGGATATTTCCTTGAGGAAGAACGTAGATTGTGTGGTACTCTCAGCCCACCCTACATTTGTGCCAGCATTTAGCTGAAATACTTGTAAGTCCATCATTGCCAAAACCTTTTTGGCAGCCCAGTCTTAAATACAGACTCAAATTGCAACTTCACATTGTACAATCAGCCTTAAAAATATTATTAACTTATACATAAGCTTATATTCAAGAGGCAATTCAAGATGTAGGAGCTGGCATCAGCTCAGTGTTGGAGTCAGTGCCTCTTTGCCATGCATAAAATAAAAGATGTGTATGGTGTACTTAAGAGAACCAAATTATATATAACGGGAAAATCAAGAGGAAAAAATCATGGAATAACCTTCATAAACTAGGTAGACCATGAAGGCTACATTACATATATATACCTATATATAATCCAATGGAATGACCTGCTGTAAAAATGCTTATTTTACAAAAAAGTCTTCACATATTTTGTTATTCAGTAGTTGTATTTTGTCAGTGGGGAGGTTCATTTCATTTTGAGAAAAGTGGAGGAGGGAAAAACAAACCATTCCAGTTCATAGTGTTTCTGTAGAAGGAAAGAGATGGTGTGGGAGAAGGAAGAATTTGTCATATGCAAACCCATCAACGAGGTATTCTGTGAGTTCAGTTCAAACACGTTATGGTAGATGTCAGTAACACAGCTAATGTCATTCAGGACAGCAGTCGCACCCGAGGACGTAAGCTGGTCTATAGCTAAGATCCAGAGAAAGAAAAAAGAACCCTCTGGAACCGAACTCCAGAGAAGTCTACACCTTTGCTTGAAAGATTCAGCGTTTACTATGGTGGGAGGTACAGACTTTGACTTGATGGCTCTTTGAGTTCTTCTGGTCCTTTCATTGTACACTGTGAGTTTCTGAGCAACTAGACATTATTTTCCATGCAAGCCTCCCTTCAAAT
Organism: Coccyzus lansbergi; assembly: GCA_033558105.1. NCBI lineage: Eukaryota > Metazoa > Chordata > Aves > Cuculiformes > Coccyzidae > Coccyzus > Coccyzus lansbergi. The sequence continues at coordinate 2,784,286 of JAUMJK010000221.1, forward strand.
ATAATCCCTTAATTGGTCTGTAGTCCCTACTGATCATATTTCATATCCCAAGTCCCTAGTGCTTCTCACTGGCTCCTGGTGCACTGAAAGTGAACTGTAAAGCAGCTAGTGTTTGAACAGCTGCCAGGAAGTGCTCCTACTAGCAGGGCTACTGGCTTGCTTTCCCAGGCAGTGGGTGCTTCATCTTTAAAATCAATCTGATGCATTGGCACAAGCCCAGGGAGCGTTAGTCCATCTGCTGCCTAACTCTAGATTTGTTTGCAGAGACTTGCCATCAGCTGTTCAAATCCCTCTTTCTCCCCTCCAAGGAATTTCCTTCCCCACCCTCCAGCCTCCACTAGGATCCCAATAATCCCCACTCTACTTTATCTTAATCAGCCTCCAGAAAGCCAGCTTAGGAGCAAACAGCCCAATTAACACTGCTTTTCATTTAGCTGGCACGAGCAATACCATACAATGGGGCAGGTGAGGTGGGACAAGCTCAGGTTTCCCAAGACAGTGTTTGGCACAGTCAGTCTCCCAGTCAAACACCATTTCTATGGGGCTAGAGAATAGGATCCAATTTCCCGCATTTTACTCCTGCCTGTTGCAGTCAACAGCAGACTGTAAATCACTCCCAGAAAAAAAAAAAAAAAAAAAAAGAAAAAAAAAAAAAACTACCACAACAGTAGAAGACCCCACCACCAGTCATTGGCTGCCTGGTGGTGGTCTCAGACAAACTCCTGCTGCTTTGGTACTTGCATCAAACGTACAACTACTGCAATGAGCAAGGAGCTCGGGGACTACGGGAAAGATAATGCTGCTGGTGGCCACAGCAACCTGTTCCGTGGCTGCTAGCTGCCAGTTTGAGGGGGTGTTATTTTCACAGCCCAGTGAGTGCCTGGAGTTCCCTGGGGAGGGGTTTTCCACGCCTCAGCCCTCTGCTAAGGTGGTTAAACTGAATGACAGATTTTGCGCTAAGACTGGCCAAACAGATTCTGGAAGGGGATTCCATTTGCCATGTAACAGCTGGTTGAACTCAGGTGTCTGCTAAAGGAACAGGGTTCTGCATCACACTTCACACTCCATCTACAACTCTACCCTCCTCACTACCTTCTGAAGACCTCATTCTAGGGAAGAGGATATCCCAGCCAGGTAAGACTTAGGGCTGATCAATCTCTTGCACGGAGCCTCAGCTAGCTGCAAGAGCCAGATGCACCTTGCACATAGCCTGGCTTGCTCCTGCCTGACGTTCCACAATATTCCTCTGGGAAGAGCAGCAGCCAACTCCTACTCCCCTTCTCCAGGCAGAGCAGGGGTGAATGCCAGCTCAAACAGGCACCAACTGTGGCATGTGACCCCATAGGAAAGCTCTTTGACGATAGCACTATTTTCCCTTTAGGGCTTCCCAAGGTCACTGAACACATTCCCTGGGACAGGAGGAGAGGTTGGATAGGCTCTACCAGCATCCACTCTCTCTCTCTCTCTCTCCCCTCCCTCTCATACTTGTGGCCACACTGCCTGATAGTGCTCCTGCTGCTTCAGCCCTGAACAAAGACAGCGATTCAGCACAGACTGTACAGTGGTTTAATACTACGGATGAACATCTACCATTGTTGCCAGCGCTGCAGCCCAGGGAAATTAAATGCAGATTGTCTTTGTTAAAGAGCACAGACCTCCGTTTCTTCAGCCCCAGGAGCCAAACAAACACCCTCTGTGCTCCCTATTTGTTCTCCAAGTATCACCTGCTTGTCAGCCGGTAGCCAGCTAGGCTACGGGATTTAGCCCTGGGCACAGCCTGCTCCTCTGTCACAGCAAGCAGATAACCTTGTAGGGCTGTAGTTACACATATATCTTGTACAGTGGGATGTGTTTCAAAATAAAAACATCAAAGATCAGTCAGCAGCCAACACAGCTAAAATGCAGCAGGTTTCCTGCTCATAAGGGAGAGGCACCACTGCTTTGAAGACCATCCACAACTCCTCCACAGCTGGGGCAACATGATGACTCCAAACCCTGATGCAAGAAATCCTACTTCTCCTGCCATTGTCCCTTGTATCCAGGAGTAAGAGGATAAAACTGAGCCAATGAAAATCAAGCTCAAGATCAAAGAACAAATTCCATGACATTAATCTTTAAAGGTAGGAAATAACTTCAAGGATACTGAGAAAGCCCCATTGTTTGGAGTGCTTAATCCTATGACAGATGAAAACGAACAGCATGAAAACCCCCTAACTTTGACAGTACAGGAAACACACTCTGGTATTTAACAAGCTTGGTTTGCCAAGACACTTCTAACATTCCAGAGGCATCCATCCTGCAAGGCCCCTGAACACACAAATCCCTGTACAGCCCCAGAGCTCCACTATGATCAGCTGGATTTCCTGCAAAGACAGTCTGAACCCCTGCCCACTGCAGCTCTGTCATCTTCTTGCGGCTGGATGACAAAGGCTAAGACAGTTCAGTCCCGTGATAACAAATCCAGGCTCCTCAGCTCGCAGTTCGGTTACTTGATTAGTTGCTACAGCTCAAGAAGACACTACTTATCTGCCAAGCTGCAGTGGCAGACTGTATACACACTTAGCCTATCACAAAAGTGAGATAAAAAGGTATTTTCTTAAATCTTTTTCATTGCAACTTACGCGAATATGCTTTAGCTCACATTTAGTCACAGTGCACTTGCCTGCCAGAGCCTCCAGCTCATGGAAGGCTGTGATTTAGATCCGCAAATGCCACGTTCAGTCCTAGATGGTGATGATGCCTAAGGCCACAACACAACATCAACGTAAGACCCAAGGTCTGCATAGCTGAGAGCATAGCTGACTGCTTCCTCTTGACTGGTCTTACAGATCACATTCATTTTCAGACCAGTTTAACATCTCAGAAACCTTAGAGTTGTAGACATACTTACCACACCTGACTGGGGGAATATTTCACACTTAGTTCTGAGCTGCAGCTCTGCTTTCCTTTAACAATCACAATAATAGCCTGCTTTTCTGGAGACTAAGGAATGTTGTACAGCAGGCAAAAAATATGTCTGTAATCACTACATAAACAGAGGAAATGCATGAAAAGGTGAAACACTGCAGATATTGTGCTACAGTATTTCATGAGGAGGATAAACAGCCTGATAGAGATCACTTTGCCCAACACCAAGGATGAGAACCTGGGCAAGATGAAGGCTTGTGAGCCTAGGTAACCAAAAGCACTAAGCACAAAGCCACCTCAGCCTTTGAGGTGGTCAAAGAGCAGTGGAAAACATCTTATATAACGGCTACAACACAAGGAGCCCACACTTACCACATCCTAGCTTCTGCTGCCATTGCAGACAGGCCACATCAGTAAGGCTCATGCTCAGTGCCAAACTTCTTGACAGGAAAGAATAGTACATCCTACAAGAATCCAAGGCAAAAAGAATAAAACCACCCAGACTATAACATACAGTCTTCAAGACCTGCTTTTCAAAGCTCTGAAAATCCAGTACTTCAGCTAACAACTGTCAGCTGCAAGATATTGGCCTCCTTGTGGTGTTGCTCACCTGCAGTCTACATTGGCTCCTAAAGAAAAGGAAGAAGAGGCTACCACAGCAGTGCTTGTTTGTTTTAACTTGTTCTAGCCCACACTGCAAGTCCCATCCCAGCTGCCTCTTATAAAAACAAAATAAACACATTCTTGATGTACCATAAATAGAAACAGCAGAGCAGACCTTGCTTTGAACAGAGTTGCACTGGGGATTTCTACTTTGCTGTCTTTCTGCATGCTTTCCATTTGAACATTTCCTGTAAGCTTTGAAACAACACCCTGAAATAGACTTGCATCTAAATGCATAGATGTTTCATTTTAAAATTATCCCAGAAGGATGAACTCTCAACATTTTTGGTTCCCAAACAACAGGGTGTTATCATTGTGCCACAAGGTCATGAAGCCTTAATGGCTGATCTTCTCATTCAGTGAAACAGGTTGAAAGCTCAGCTCTGACTACAGAGAGGAAACTGCATCACAGGTCCTGGAACCATAAACTCCATTTCACTCCAGTCCAGTTTCAATCCCACTTTTCTCGCTATTGCTTCAGAGTATGAACAGCTCGAGTGCTGCCATGAGAAAAAAAAAAAAAAACCAACAACATTCTTGCGCTGGAGCCCAAGACAAGGCTTTAAAGCCAAGAAGACACGTCTGCCTTGCCATCGAAGATACAACCGCAATGCTTCTAGCTATGCTTCGGCCAGCATTAATCAAGGTAGTTCTGATAGCAGTACCTGCGGTGTCAGGGTAATGAGACCTAAAGGGAAAACAACATCCCCACCTGAAGCCATCAGCCCAAGAGCTAAGCCTTGGCACCTGTGGGAAACCAGCCAAGAGCTAGTTTGTCTGCAGTACAGCTGTACCACTGGGTAGGGTGGCAGGTTTGGGATGAAGCTGAGCTCCCTTCTGAGTATGCAGCACCAGCAGTGTCCTAGGACTTCATGGGCAGCTCTGTCAGACTTAGCTGTAGTGCTTTCAGGTACTACCGTGACTTTCACCAGCCATGTCTGTCCTGCCTTTGCACCAAAGACCAGTGTCCCCGTAGCAGGGACACGAGAGGGCAGATGCATGTTAGCTTCTCAGCAGCTTGTTATCTCATTTCAAACCATGCTCCCCGGTGGTTTGCAGTAACAGATCAGGCTCAGACCTACAGGGTCCCTGCGGTGGGACAACAGCTCTGATGTGAGGACCACTGGTGTTGCTGTGGGGAAAGCAGCCTCCAACCAGGGTCCAGTGAGATTGATAAGGCCTTACACTGCTTCAGATAAACCAGCTGAAGTTCCTCCATTCAAGACCTGTAAGAAATGACTGGTAGTGGTGGGCACTGCTCCTACTGCAGCAAATAAACTCCAGTCACTTCTCAGTGCACATGCTCATCTCCTCCATTCCCTTTGCAGCCTGTGGGCAGTCTGTGGCAAACTCTACATATCCAAAGGTGCCAAGGGGAAGACATGAGCTCCTCTGACAACCAGGCAGGTGGTTAGAAGGCTACTTGCATTCTTATGACCCCATCCTGTCACAAACACTTCTATTTTAAGTCAAGGTTTTCTTCCTTCAAGATTTCAGACCAAGTTAGCTTTTTCAGTAAAGGAGGATGCTGACAAGCATCTTCCTGGTCTGGCAGAGTTTGAGCAAAGCTGTGGGAGTGTCAAATCCATGTCAGCTGAAAGAAGCCTTAAAAAAAAAAAAAAAAAATACTTGTTCCATTTGGCAAGCCACTTTCCATCAAAGTGGTACAAGCAGACTTCTTGAACTTTAAATTAGAAATTAAGAGATACAAGAACAGGGCTGATTCTCTCTGTTTAATAAAATCTGTATTTCAGACTCCTCACATTTATTCTGTCTGCCATCAGCTGTAAAATTTTACTCCTTTACTGCTGTATGGAGCTCAATAACATAACTATTTGCAACCTACTGCAAATCTGCATTGCTGGAGAACAGCTCCCAGCTATGCTGAGTTTTTTTGTTACAACCTCCTTCACTGCATTAAAAAGCCCTCCCATTACCTGGTCTGTTGCCCTGCAGAAGTATTTGCATGCTAGAATTTAAAAATCACCTCTCAATCTCCTTTCTGAAGGCTACAGTTCACATACACTGACTGGCTTCACAATTTTTTTTAAATGAAAAAAAATGCAAGCTTAACCAATAAAGTATTAATAGGTTTTATTATAATTACCATTATTGATATTACCTCTGTTGTTGTTTTTCTTGGTGTTGACACAAGCTTAATAACACTGCTGAGAAGCTTTTCTTAAAGCTTGGCTAGAACACAACTCCTGCCATGAAAAGCTTAGTGTCAAAAATTTGGCTTTGTGAAAGATACGTTGCAACTACCCACATGTTATTGGACTCACTACAGCAGTAACTATATCAAGCTCAATGAACTGTGATGTGATGCACAAGAGGTCTGGCCAGTAGTAGTCCCTGCTGCTCGTAAGCTTGCGAATCTAAACAAACAAGGTAGGAAGACGAAGGAGGTGATTCAAATCATTCAGCAAGTGGCAGAGCACTGCCTACGATGGAAATCACTGAAGTTACCCTGCAGCACCCCAGTCACTAATTCACCAAGTCTCAGAGCTTTTTTGGGGGGACCTGTCCTTATTCTGAGCAAACATTTTATGTCCTTCCACCAATATTTACTGTAAGAGTAGGAACAAAACAGCATACATATGGTAATATCCACACACTGTGTATTTGTGTTTGTTTTGAAGGCACAATAAACGTGCTTGAGGGGTAAAGATAGAGAAGGAAAGCATGACTTCATTAGCTTTAGATTAAAGTTTTTAATACCTTAAACCCCCTGACATGATCTTTGATGATCTTCCTCCACCTCCCCTGTGAAATACTCTGCTAGATTGACTGTACTGGTTCTCATAAAATCACCAAAAATGTTATAGCATATATAAAAAGTCATACTTTGATACAGGCTTTCTACACCTTGTAATTGCAAGCTATTTTCACGTTCTGCTTTTCTGCAGGTCCCAGTCATCCATGACCTCCTTTTGTTGCATTTGTGTGTGATAGATGTGCAATGACATGCAGGTTAGGGGAGACAGAAGCAACAAAGACTGCACAACTGCCAGCTGGGATTTGCAAGGGTAGGGGAAGTTACACCTGGAATGAAATTGTTCCTCTCCTTTCATAGTGCAGCTTTATTTACGTCGGTCTTTTGCTCTCCTCATCATTCCTGTTTCCTTTCATGTCTTTGCTATTAAAGTTATTAAGAAAATTATTCATTCAATTGCTTGTAGAAGCTGCCCAAAGATAAATACATTCAGCTTAATAAACCTTGTTAGCAGGAAGGAAGGGGAGAATGCCTAATTAATGCATTAATGATTATAATGTACTTTGAAGATGAAAAGTGCTGTGAGCTCTAAGGGCACATTTCTGCCATTCAAAGTCCCTAGGAACTGTGTACAGAAGCTACTTCTAAACATTGCTGCTACTACAGTGTGGCAGGGTAAAAGATGCAAAAAAAAAAAAAAAAAAAAAAAAAAAACATGTGCCAGGGTAAACGAAGCTGGTGAAGGGGCTGGAGAACAGGCCCTGTGAGGAGCAGCTGAGAGAGCTGGGGTTGTTTAGCCTAGAGAAGAGGAGGCTGAGAGGAGACCTCATTACTTTCTACAACTACCTGAAAGCAGGTTGTAGAGAGAAGGGTGCTGGTCTCTTCTCCCAAGTGACAGGGGACAGGACAAGAGGGAATGGCCTCAAGATCCGCCAGCGGAGATTTAGGCTGGAGATTAGGAGGAAGTTCTTCACACAGAGGGGCATTGGGCATTGGAATAGGCTGCCCAGGGAGGTGGTTGATTCACTGTCCCTGGAGGTGTTTAAGGCATGGGTAGATGAGGTGCTGAGGGACATGATTTAGTGTTTGATAGGAATGGTTGGACTTGAGGATCCAATGGGTCTCTTCCAACCTGGTTGTTCTATGATTCTATGATTCTGTGATACAGGTCAATCCATCTCCTAGACTGTCTGTGTTAAAACAACATGGCTACACAATATCCTTCAAAAACAGGAATGGAGAAGTGCCAGGAGGAAGCATTTAATGTAGTTCATCCATGCTCTGTGGATACGCAGACCAGCTATAACACCATGATGCTTATCTAGAAAGAACAGATTGAAAAGCCATATCTTGGAAGTTGTACACTACCATTTCTTACCATCCCACATTAATGGGTTTTCCCAACTCCTAGTATGCTGAGAACCTCCCCTCAAACAAAAGCTGCTGCGACAGTCCCCTTGCAAACAGAAAGAATGCAACAGGTCTGCAGATGCCTTTAGAGAAACAGCAGCTTAGGGTAGAAGTGCGGGCAGAAATACTGTGACAGATGATAATCCCTCGCTATTGCAGTGAAAGGGCATGTGGGTCAAAGGAGATTTCCAGCTGGTGAAGTTTCCATGGCTCAGGAACGGAATTATTTCTCCCCCTAGATTTTTCCTCATCCAGACAATACAGCACAAGCTGAGATCTGAAGAACAGACTTGCCTCTTGCTGCAGTAAGAAATGTGCCTTTACAGCAAGGGAAAATAAGGTGCTTAAAAAGTCTCTTAGATGTCACTGCACAAACGAAATACGAGCTGCTAATAACAGGTTTCTTAGACACACATTTCCTTTGCATGTGGTACCAGAAGGCACATACTCTAGGCTCTCATTATGATGGGCTTAGGTTGTGAAAACTTCAATGAACATATTTTAAAATGTCAGGCTGAAGAAATCAGGTGCTAGCTGCTCACATTTGCATAGTTGTCTCCTGAAAATACTAAGCAGTCTCAACAAATCCTTGAAAATAAAGTAAAATGAGCACTAAAACAATAGCAAGTTTCACAGGCATCTGGTACAAGGACAAATGGGGCAGAAATTATGCTGTCAGTCTATATATTTTCTGGTTATGACTTGAAATATTGTCAATAAAACAAATAATGCTGTATTGCTCACCTCTGTAGCATTAAAAAAAATAATCTCAGTTCACCTAAGTACCAAGAGACCATTAAACATTCTGCAAACCTCACAAATCCCATATGGGGAAGACTCAACAGCAGCCAAAGCAGGTAAGGCCTTGACAAGCAAAGCACACAGGTGACCTGCAGCACACGCAGGGAGGGACAAAGCCACACCAAAGTACTGAGTTTTTCTCCCAGCCACTGGTGCTTAGAACCAACTGCACCCCCGTGCCTCGTAAACAGGAATAAGCAGCAGCCACTTGCACTCAGACAGACCAGCTGTGCTCAAGTGGCAGTGGGTTTTGCCAGGCAAAACTCAACATCTGTTTGTTCTAGCGTCTCTTGTCAGTGATAAGCACGGATGGCTACTTTCCTTTCAGGGGATTACAGGATGACAACTACCGACCTGATGAAGAGCAATAAATCAGCCTCCCCTCCTCCAGTTAATATACTCTCCGATAAAGCTGAGGCTTTGTTTGCACAGGTCACGTAATTCACCAATGGCAGTAGTTGATCAAATTTGTCTATGCTCTAACACGAAAATCTGACTTTTTTGTAACATGGTCATTTACTCGTTTCCTTTCCCGGGATATTAACAGAACCTAAACCCAACAATACTGTTCACTGAGGTTACTGAAGGGCACTCCCACAAGCTGCTCTAAAACTGACATGAAAAACTACACTCAAATCCATCACTTCTCCCTGCAATGTTGTTTCTTCTTCCACCAACCGTCTCTCACACCTGGCAGTGAGTTAGGGCAGTGAGTGCCTGCCCATAGTTCACACTGCTACGCACATAGAGGTTCATCACCAAAGAGGGTTTCTAGGCACTTGTAGTACACCAAATAAAGCAATGGATGTATAAGATGCACTGAAAAACAAGAATAGCCTGGTTTTCAAAGATGTTCTGCTTTCAGCCACCAGGAGCTTCTTTCCTTCTTGTAAGCTGCCAATTCCTACCCAAAATCAGATCATTAACAAAGTCACCTCATCAGCAAAGATAACTGCATCACAGACCTCCATTCCTGCTCTTTTTCTTCTCTCCTTTCCTAGAGCAGAAGCAGACCTCATGCAAGCCATGTTCAGCTTTGTGCACATCCCTAAGAAGCCCAAGTACAGCTCTGGGAAAGCCTGTAGAACCAAGCAGAGGCTGTAGAAATAAAAGCAGGGGTGCCTGAACCTAACAGAAAACTCAGCTGCTGAATGGATTAACAGGGGACATATCCTTGATTTCCCTCTCCTTTTATTTTTTGCTTGTTTTCCAAATCCTCTCCACCAGCTCTCAGCAGAAAGACTCCTGTCCTCAACTTTGGGAAGGAGCTGAAAAGGAATTAAAATTACTTCCCTGCCAGAAAAAGAGGACCAAGGCTCTGCAGCAGCCTCCAAGAGAAGATGTCTAGTTCAAAGTAGATCATCTATCACCTTCAAGAAAAAAATCTGAATCCAACTTCTACACTAAGTAATCAAACCAATGCCAGTTTTTAGGAGCAGCAGTTGGTCTCCATCAGTCTTAGAAGAGAAGGCCCAGAACTACGCATCAGAAGGAGGCTCTTCCAACATAATTCTTTAGCTAGAAAAGACCAAGCAGCCACTGCTAGAAAGTCATTGCACACCTGTATCTCTTGCCAATCTATGCTTGTATTAAAACAAGAGTACAAAAGACCAAATGGATTTTGCCATTTTCATTCATTACCACCTTTAGAAATAGGTACAAAAAAGTGAGTGTCCTTCATTAGAAGGAAAAAGATAACAATACAGCTGAGGCACTTGGAGTGCTTTTATTCAGTCTTTCCAAATTCTCTTGAAGAACAGTCAAAGGGTTTGCTAGAGGGCTCTCCTAGACTAAAAGCTCTTAGAAGGTCACAGGGACACACTTTCTTTCATAAATCTTCTAGGCTTTAAAGTCACCAAAAAAAAAAAAAAAAAAAAAAAAAAAAAGCTAAAACCCAAGACCCTTTCATACTTAAAAAAACCCCAAAAAACTCAACTATGTGAATACAAATCAGTGCTACTCCATAGCAAGTCAGGATCAACTTCCACTTGCCTGTGGCATAAATCTTACCAAGCAGATACAGTAACAGGAGTGTTTTCCTTTTTTTTTTTTTTGGAAACTTTAACTGTTTGCAGAATACTTCATTGGCGATACAGTAGCAAATGTCAGTGCTGCCAGCAAGGATACAATGGCACTTTTGTACAGTTCTTCTTGAAAAAAAATCAAGCAGTCATTATGCTGAAAAAAAAATTTTACAAACCCCTCATTTTTCCATGCAATCACTGTTGCAAACGCTGTTTTGAACACAAATGCAGTTCTCTGCCTAAATAGTTAGAATATGCTTCAAATAGAAAAGCAATTGTCACACCTGAAGGCAAGCTTCCTTAAAAGCCTTTAACACACAAAGATTATAGAATCCTAGTATTGTTACCAAAGAATCGTGGAATACCAGGTTAGAAGGGACCCCAAGGATCATCTGGTCCAATCTTTCTTAGCAAAACCATCATCTAGACAAGATGTCTTGGCACTGTGTCCAGCTGAATCTTCAGTGTCCAATGTTGGGAAATCTGCCTCTTCTCCGGGGAGATTATTCCAGTGGCTGATTGTTCTCATTGTGAAACATTTTCCTTTTTGTCCATCCAATCTCCCTGGGAGTAACTTGTACTCATTACCCCTTTTCTTTTTCACATAGTCTTCTTGTAAAAAAGAGAGTTTCCAGCTTCTTTGTAGCCACCCTTTAAATACTGGAACATGGTGACAAGGTCTCCCCTAAGCCTTCTTTTCTCAAGGCTGTACAAACCCAGTTCTCCCAGCCTTTCCTCAGCTGGTAGGACTCCCAGCCCTTTGATCACCTTTGTGGCCCTTCTCTGGACCTTCTCCAGCCTTCCCACATCTTTTTGCGTAGCGGAGACCAAAACTGAACAGGGTATTCCAGGTGTGGCCTGACAAGTGCTGAGTGGGATGATGACTTCTTTTCTGGTGATGCCCTTGCTGATGCAACCCAGCATCCTGTTGGCTTTTTTCACCACAGCAGCACAGTGTTTGCTCATATTGAGTTTGGTTTTCCCCAGGACGAACAGGTCCCCTTTCCACAGACCTGCTTCTAGCTGGATAGACCACTGCAGCCTGTGCTGCACTCCTGGATTATGCTTTCCCATGCGCAAGACCTTAACACTTGTCCTTGTGAAGTTCTTGTTGGCCCAATCTTCTAGTCTATCCAGGCCTTTGAGGAGCACGTCTCTCCCTTCCAAAGCGTCCACTTCTCCACTCAGTTTGGTATCATCAGCAAACTATTATTACTGTATATATTTAATGGTTTGATAATGAATCTCTTCTTTATTTGTGCTATTTTGATTTAATGCATAAAGGAGCCTTCCTAAGGATGTTTCTGTTATCCAGCAATACTGGACCCACATCAAGAAGTAAACTAATAGGAAGTTAACTGAACCATTTCAAAAAGTACTCATTATGTTGTCTTCTCCCAGGAGATAAGAACGAGAAAAATAACTTCTTTCTAAACTAGAAAAAAAAATTCTACCATTTTACACCATCAACTTTTTTGGTATTTCTATCCAAAATAGCATAATAAATCAAGCATCAAGCCTCATCCCCAGAGAAGTAGAAAAATCAGCTGATTTTCACAGCAGCTTCACGCAAACAAGGGATAAACAAAACCAAAGTGCTCTTTGCTGGTCATGAATGTTTTTCTTTCCCATCCTGTCTCTTACCTTATATTTGAGCTAGTTTTGGCACAGCAGACTTGGGCACTGCCTAGGCACGAATAACAAACACCACAGCCAGAGCCACAGGCTGAGCCTGCGGCAGTCAGCAGGACCCTGCTAATCCAGCCTGCAAGCTCTTCCTATGGGAGGTATCTGTTAGTACAGCAGCAGTGAGAGAAGCCCTTGGAAGAGATGCACTGCACCAACAGTTCGAAAACCAGACAATATTAACTGTTGCAGAAGCCTGTAAGGACTACGCTTTCAAGCTCACTCGCAGGAAGCTAATGCTCAGCTGAAACAAAGATCGCAACCCTGCCCTTTAGCCCTGAGGTGGTGCCTCTTCCAAACCCCTTTACCTTCCTTGTGCTCATAAGCTCACTCAGCCCGAGAAAGGACTGCGAACAACGCGATTTCAGATGGTGCTTTCGCACCTTTGCAGAATGGCTCCATCATGTGACAAAAAGGCAACACTGCACCCTCATGGGAACGTACTCAATAAAACAAAGCCTGCTTTCTCAGCAGGTGGTCCTCTGCCAGTGACTTAATTTATTCTAGCTGAAAAAAAAAAAACCCAGAGCAGTTCTTGGACAAAGACCTAGGATTAACAGAGAATAGAGACTTTTTAACCCCTTTGTAACTTCTTCACAGAAATGCAGCTTTGTGATTCAGAACTCTGCTGCTTAGTCTGGAGAAGGAGGAAGACTGTGGGTAAGAGGCAGTTGCACAACGTATTTTAAATTAAGACTTAATTATGGCAGGGTTTCAATTTTTCATTCATTCAAGAACCATGTCTTTTATAGTAGGAGATTTTTATTCTCCTCATCCCTGCCCATACGAGTTACACATTTTCATTTCCAAGCCACATTAAAAATGATAAAATTAAGGTTATATTGAAGAAATAAAACTGATATCAACGTAAGTAGCTTACCTCCTTCAAAATAATAAGATGTTATTTACTCTGTTGTCTACACTCAAAAGCTTTAGAACTACATGTGTGGTTTGCAACCATATGGTTACATCAGGGGAGCCTTGACACTTGCACCCCAGAGATGCTACCTCACTTACTTTCCCTCTGTTTCAAAACCTAGCTCTGCTTTTTTTACTTTTCTTTCAAGATCCTCTCCCAACAATCATAACCTTCCCTTATTTTACTAGCATATTAACTGTCTTCACCCTGGAGACCACCTCCCTTTGGTGCCCACTTGGCTGTACCCAGCACGTACACATTTCCCTTCTGAGACAGAAGAGGCACTTCAGTGTCACACAGCCTGGTGGGGCAGCAGTAACTGCCCTTCACAATGCTGGCCCACATCAGCTTTTCACCTCTGAAATAAAATAAAGAAATGACAGTGATGGACAGAGTCCAGCTTGGATGGAGTTAACTTGCTTCATAGCAACCCATATGATGCTGTGTTTTGCATTTGTGGCTATAACAGTGTGATTACACACCACTGTTGTGGCTACTTCTGAACAGCACTTGCACAGTATCAAAGCTTTCTCTCCAAGCTTCATGTTCAAGATGGGAGGATCATCTCCAACTCAAAGGGTGAAGTTTAGCCAGCACAGGAGGCTCTACATGGCAAAGATGGAAAAGGTGAGCAAGCAGGTGTGATTTGCACAGGTAGCAGGGTCAGTGGCAGACCTCCTTTGTTCATGCACTGTGGAGTCTCTGGCCTCAAATTTCATCCTTTGGACCTTGCTATGAGGCACATTCCAGTCTTCCTCTGCCCATCCCCTATCACAAATAATTGTGTGAGAGTTGAGTTCTTAGTACTAACTGTGTGCACATGTGAAAGTGGTTTATCCACTTAGATAAAAGTTTGGATCTTTAGTCCCTATAATTTTCAACAAAATAAACCTCTGTAGTTTAGCTACAGAAGGGGAAACAAAAGGGAGCTTGTTCATAAAGGTTCATACAGGTTCAAATGTGATTAATTTACCACCGTTCATTAAATTACTGTCAGCTGAGCCGCAGTAAGTCCAGGTCTTGCTCTTACCCTAAGAGTGAATGCAAAGTACAAAGGCTCAGCTTAGACTAAAGAGGTCTCAGACAGGTCTTGTTACTTAGCATTTGCCACAAAATAAAAATGTACACTGAGAGCAGCCACAGCTCAGGTAAGTAAGTGCGATTCCTTAATGACAGTAAATTGATCAGAATTCTAACTAGACAGTCTTTTTGATTATCATGGCATCACAAGACAATTCCCTTGGGAAGGACATTCAATAGGTCAGATCAAGTTGCCCAGGGCTGGACTCAGGAGCAAAACCAACCAAGCAAACAGATACAAACTTTCTAATATTTTACTGTATTTCCACAGTTTTGCACAGCACCCACCAGGCAGCTGTGTTACATTCACAAATTTTTTCAGTAAGAAAATGTAAAATAACAGAGTACAAAAATAAACACTGTAACTGCTTTAATTCTGCTTGCCATGGAACTGAGAGCAAGAGTTATAACCCCCACTGGCTTTTACAACAGATTATTGCTTCCACAGTAAAGTGTTAAGATGTGGTAAAGCCAGACATCTGCTGACAGACTGCAGTGAGCTCCCCAGGGTTCCCAGTGAGTTTGCTGGGGCCAGCGCAGGTGCAGCAGTTCTGCCATTTGCGCCACACAGCAGGACCAGGCCTAACAGCACTTCCTCCCACTGCATTCCCCTTTCCCCTAAGACTGGCTGGATAGATAGATACAATTTATGTTTAGAGGACCCTCTTCAAATTTGATCTTACTAGTCATCCCAACCAAACAGCAACTAGATTTCAAGTGCTGTAAGATCAATTCCTAACTGATTATGCAGCACCAGGCAGGATTCATCATGCAGTATACTTTTCCTCCCCCTGTTTTTTTGCTTTGTGGTAGTGGTTGTAGTCATTATACAGATCCTTAAAGACTTCGCTTACACCAGCCGGTAATGATGCATTTAAGAACTTGATGTCCCGTTCAATGCAAAGGTCAAGGATGTGATATATCCCTTCTGTGAGATGTTTCTTCACAGCCGGGTGCAAAGTCACCTACGGGAAGAACAAAATTGCATTAAACTTGAAGACAAAAAGGCAAGAAAACATCCTTTCTGCATTCAGTATACGTTAAATGCTGACAACGTGTTATCCAGTGCATCAGACCATCTGGAAAAGTCTATAGGATAAAATCCAAGATTTTGACTTGTGAAATATTTTCCTGACTTTTGCAAACATGTTTTCTAGAACAAGCACGCCCCTTGCTATAAAATAAACAAGAGTGCTACTGCACATATTGCTGCAGAGGCAAAGACACCGATCATCTTGGTATCACATGAAAATTTCTCAGCAGAAAAACTGTTATTGAAAAACCCTAAAATACACACCCTGGATGACACATCTTTAATCTCTCATATTAGCTGTACACTGCTAAGTCTCAGCTTCAAATGAGCACTTCCTTTAGGCTATTCTAGAATTTACATTGGGTAGTCAATTGATTTTAATTTAGCACTTAATAACCTGATATTTACCTAATAATCTGTATCTGAGGACTTCAACATCTAAGCCTTAACAAAAGAAGCCTTTAAAAAGCTCACGAGATTTCCATTTCCTTGATCTATCTTACATCAGAAATCAGGTACCTTGCCTGAAGTCATGCAGAAAGTTGAAAGAATATGATGAATGACTTGGGACTCAGTGTCCTGCTCCTGCCATTACCCCTGGCTCATGCCCACAACTGGCAGAAACACCACTACAACCAGAAAGACCAGTGCTGATCCTGGAATCCTCTGGTACTCCAGGCTAACTGAACTTTGTCCTGTGCTCACAATCACTTACTAAACATTTTGTTGCCTAAGGGGGTGTGGGCCTTTGGCACAATGACATTATTTTGCCACAGAACCACATCTTATCTTTGCTGAATCCTAAAATTAGCTTTATGCCTTCAGACACAAGTCTCTGCACTCCAGGCATAACGAAAATTACATAAAACCCCATCATTAAAATTCAGACTTCTTTCTTCCTGAGGCAACTAATAAACTTTCAATTAATGAAGTGCACTCCTAATCACTGTGACAGGTTCCTGCTCTCTTTCTGCCCTAAATGTAAGCCAGCTAGTACATTTTATTAGACCTGTTAACACAGCTGGGAAAATCACAGAGCACTCAGGTAAGCCCTTATTTTCAATCTGTGATCCTGATGAGTTTGCATGTCCAAAAGTTTGTAATTTTTCCCCTTTATGTTGGTTGGTCTATTTATTGGTTGGTTTGTAACAGGTGTTCTTCTCCCTACACCATGCACTAATGTAACAGAATGGTCGAGCATCATAAATCCCAGTGAATGCACTAGGCTGACCCTTCCTAGCACAGAGAAATGATTGCAGACAACAGGGACAAGAAAACCTACAGCTATTGACAAAATGGAACAGATGTCCCATTTGGGATAAGCAGATACCTTAGAGCTGCAGTTAATGGAACTGCACCCCTTACATCACAAATTAATCTGGACCCATGCCATATTTAGGTCATCCTTGCTTTGCAGTGCAGTTTCCTATAAACACACTCCAATAACATTATGGAAAACAGAACCAAAGATTTAAACAGCTGCCACTACTGGCTGGCAGTTAATTATGCTTCTAAGTGTTTTATGGTTTATATAGTTGGCACAACCAATTTGTCAAGCATTACAGAGCACTCAATGTGAGACACTGATGTGTGAAAAGGTATTTCACTACTGCTGAATTAGGCAACTGCTCACTAACAAGAAGGAAAAAACACTGTCAACAGTATGAAAGAGGCTATAGTCACTACCCACTCCAGAGAGGAATCTTTCTAGACTAACACAAAATAATTCACAAGGCTATTTTATTTCCTGGTACAAAGAGGAAGTACTGAGGGAACAGTTACACAACTACTTTAGGACTAAGTGACTGCTTAGACCAGGAGCTTTCATTGGTTTCAGTCTGCAGGCCTTCAAAAGGGTTCCAGTAAGCATGCAGGTGCCCATATAAACACTTAAATCTAACAACATGGTTTTCTCAGCTACCTCTGATGGATACCCAGGGTCTTCACAGGCTAAAAGCCACTGAACTTGACTCAGAAGAGATGAATAGTTAAAGGAGTTTTTCCTCTCTCTCTGCAGAGCAACATGAAAGATGTGTACCTGCCCCCTTAAGATAGGCATGCTGAGGCCTCCCATTCCTCCAATATCCATCAATTCTCACCAGTCTAACGAGCAAATAAATCATCACCTACTTGTGACCTATCTATTCTGTCAGACAGAAAACACACCCCTTTGTCATAGCTCACCACACCAATTCTCCTTTCCACGCCCAGAGGTTCCATGCATACATTACTGATCCATGGTTTCAGCTATCATCCATCACCTTCCATTTCCCAGTGATAAGTATTGTAGAAAACTTTCCCAGAAGTCTCATGAGACTTCGTACACTGCTAATATTGAGTAAGCGTCCTTTAACTTGGAAAGGTCATTTGACAATTCCAGTCAGGCCTTCTGACTGAAGGCTCTCCAACCAGCAATTAACAGATTTCAGAGACAGTTAAAGAGAGCAGAAATGGTCTTCATAGTAATTTGTACCTAGCTATTTGCTGAGCTGCTGTTTACTATGTAAATAACCAATGTATCAGAAATGCTAAGCATGGCTAAAACAATGACACATCCCACTGTTTCGCTCCCACACCTTAGGAAAAAGACAAGCAATAAGAAGGCAGTCAAGTTTAAACTACATCACAATCTTCATGGTTAGTCACATGCATTACACTATAAGCCTCCAAAACCATAAGACCACTTAGGATATTCTTCTGGTGAGACTTTAAAACCAAAGGCTGAAGTTCCTTTTCGTGTTTCAGCCCAGGTCCAGGCAGAGCCACAGATAATCAATCTGCAACACCATCAGCATTTGAACCCTGGTGAAATCTAAATCAGTTAGGCTGAACAGAATAACAACTTGAACTTATGGCTGGATGCGAGAAGCTACTGATCTGGCTCTGGTGCTCACAGGAGTAGTTATTTTCAGAAAGGATGAGAATGATACCTTTGTTATGGAAGGAGAATTATGGAAAAGCTAACAGTTCTCCTGTTTGGTACATTTTCTCCATTTATCCACTCATTTAGATCAGACTAAGTGACATTTTCCACAATAATTTTTCTCTGTTACTTTCCTCAATGGGACCCTACCTGCTATCAATCCTGGATAACTAAGACTAGCTGGGAGAAGAACCTAATGAATGCATGGATTAAAAACACCACTCAATGTGACAGAAAAGCAAACCTATTTTGTAAGTAGGTATTGCATTGTTTTGTCTTTAAAAAAAAAAAAAAAAAAACCAAAAAATACAAAAAAACAAAACCACAGACCACACTTAGAAAGTTTTCAGGAACTGCGTAAGAAAGCCTCTCAGGAACTGTTGAGCAAAGCAACCAAGAGTCTCTATCAAA
Source organism: Coccyzus lansbergi (assembly GCA_033558105.1). Classification (NCBI taxonomy): domain Eukaryota; kingdom Metazoa; phylum Chordata; class Aves; order Cuculiformes; family Coccyzidae; genus Coccyzus; species Coccyzus lansbergi. The sequence continues at coordinate 2,802,859 of JAUMJK010000221.1, forward strand.
CCTGTATCCCCAAGAGGTACAGTAACTTTGATAACTTCACAGATTTTACAAGACTTAATACGTCTGCCTTTGGAACATGAATGCCAAAGTCAGCACAATACCATGGCACTTTCCAGATGGATGGGAACATTACCTTCTGCAATTCAGTCACATACTGAGCCACAATGAAAGAAGAAAACACAGTGAAATTCTCCATTTCTGCAGCAACATGAGTATACATCCGTTCTACCAAGTGTGCACACTTCAGTACAACTTCTAACTCATCTGTGTTTCCTGAAAAAGAAAGCAAGTTGCAGTCTGGCTTTAAAGCTTAAAAACACCAGGAAAAAAAAACCAAACAAAAAAACAAAGAATCACCCAGTCTTCCCCATGATTCTCAAACTATGAGAAGCCAATCCCAGCTTGCCCATTTTATCTTCTCTTCCTATCAAGCCATGGCTGAGAGGCCCCACACAACCCCACAACATGCCATGTGCATCTCTTCTAATGGTTATTTTGTAAGACCATACCAATTCCTGCTCCACATGCACTGCAAGGCAAAATGTATTTGTTATATATGCTAAAGTGCTAAAAGGAGCAGCTACAGTCCCTTTCATGATTCAGTCCCCAAAACTAGTACTGCGGAGCAGATAAGTAAAATGGAAAATTATATTCTTTACCTACAGTATATCAGAAGATATCTCTTAGAAACAGCATAGTGAGAAAGCCTTCTGATGAGATTTATTACATAGAATACAGCAGCAGAAGCAACACCACTGGAGATATTTAAAGTGAGACTGCAGCAATCACATAAAAATTTGCTCTTTCAGTAGGCAGTGAATGAAGAAAACTAACACAAAAAAGGCAGAAGGGAAATCTGGAAATTGCTTCCATGTTTTCTGTTATGAAATTAAAACTATCCTGCAAAGACACACAGAATGTTTTTAAACTTTAGGACACTATGTACCCCTAAGTTTCCTGTGAGCCCTGCCTTATGTAAATTATTACAGAAGCTGGCACATTCTCCAACTGTTCTGGTTTGAGCTAAAGTAGAACCAGTTTTCTAACTTTTCAGCTAAGTCACACCTAGGTAATTTCATGTTCCGAAAGTTAACCAGTTTTCGACAGTGTCTGTACCTAGAAGTGATAACGCTTAAAATTTGTGATTACTACCAAGTAACAGGGCACTTGTGTGCAGAAAGACTGTGGCTTACATTTCTCCCTGTGGAGACGAAAGTAATTCTCAAGTTGCTGGAAACCCTAAATGAAAGGGGCAAGAAACAGTTGCAACTGCAGGAAGGAGCGGATAGGACAGGAGACCCAAAATTTATCAACAGAGTATTCCCTTACACTGAGGGATAACAAGGGTCAAGTCCTCTTCTTTGATGGCCAGTATCTAATACAGACCTCATTGTGAACACAACTACTCACATTTAGCTGCTCATTACACCAGGCCAGGGCTAAATCATGACACCAAGTTTGGCACCATTTTAACATACCTTTTCCTCTATCATTGAGGCTTTGTCAGTATATTCCATGACACATATATAGAATCATAGAACAACCAGGTTGGAAGGGACCCATCAGATCTTCTAGTCCAACCATTCCTATCTAAATATACACCTACATTTGCTCACAGTTTGGGGTAACGTATATGCTGAGACATATCTGAACATGGAATAAGTTGTAGGGCATTAGTGGAAAGCTGGGATACAAGCCGTTGTAGGTCACGTGGTCAACTTGCCTCAAAACGTGACCACTATTGATGACAGAATATTTGTCTCCTGACCAGCATAATGCATGGAAGGATTACCTTAACCACTATGAACACCTTTGATTTGGTTACTTTGACAATGTAAATTCTTTAATAACTTCCAGTAAGTGTTTATAGTCGGCTTTTTTCTTGTCCTTCTGAAATATTTAACTACACTAATTCCAAATCCTTGACCATACAGACATGTTATCTAATTCCAGCTAATGCTTCAGATACATGTAATGTTCTGGTTTTATGCTTAGCGTAGAACAATTCAGGTGACAATTCAGGTCCATAGCAAACACAGTTCCCGTCTCGGGAACCTCCATTTAGCAGGATCTGTTTGGGGCTATAACTCAGGCACATTAGTATGTTATCACCAGCATTCAGTCACTATGCTTTCAGGCACAGAGACGTATAGGAAAAGCAGAAATTGGGCACTGCAAGCCTTAATGGTTCCTGTCTACTTGCCAGCCTATCAGTGATGAATTCCTTACTCAACTAAAGCAGTGCTTTCTGCATGCAGCTCCACAGGAGCTCCAGTTATCTTCATAAGCCCACAACACTACAAAGCTCATCCTCAATTTCACACAAGGGACACAGGACTAATGGTTCCAAGGCCACAGCTAGGTTTTCAGGACTTTGCCTCCAGTGTCAGACTGTTCTGTTTTGCATCTCCTCTTCCAGAACATACAAAATTAGTGTGCATATACAGCGCAAAACTGGAAAAGATACAGTACCTCTGTCTCCTTTCTGACGTCCTTCATGCATGACAGAAACAACTAGACGATGGAAACTGCTCAAAAAGGATGGTGCTGCTTTCAACAGCACCTGCAAAGACATGAAATAAAAACACCTGTAATTATGTAGTAAAGGGAGTGGACATGGTAGAGTTACACCACTCCACAGTCTGAGGGACAAAATTTCCTGTAAAAGAAACTGTATAGCTTATACAGCTCACAGAAGCAGAGACTATCTTTTCATTCTGTATCTATACAGTATCTAAAAAAAGAGAATCCTGGAGCAAAACTGCAATCCTGGCCATAATAAAATATAAATAACAAGTAAATATCATATTAGATTTATTCCATCTCTCCAAAGCAGAATTTGATTTAGTACTGTAATGACCACGGAATTTGCTCTTGCTAGTAGAAAACCTGTGTAGCCAGACAGATTCACAGAACACAAGGTCCTGTAATACCACAGATCACTGTGTGAAAATAGCCTGGATAGACAAGTTTTCTACCACAGGATTTTTGTAAGGGCATTCTAGTAACACATACTGCCTTGCTTCTAGAATTTGCCATTTCCCATCTTCAACTTTCTTCTCTCTCAGTCCTAATACAAATTCATGAGACCCCTTGCCTTTGTCCTTCCACCTCTGTCCTAGCAAGTCTTAATTTTCCCATGACAAAAGGCTGACAAAAGCACCAGGATGGTACAATGTTTGAAGGTCACCAACTTCTAATATGTCTAAGCCCTGTTTAGAAAGGGCTACAGAATCTTGATGTCCACTGAAAATGAGATCCTAGAGCCTCAATCATTTTTCCTTCTAGAAATCAATCATAGGACGGGCAAGTTTTATTCTAATCTAGCATCAGATGTCATTAAGCAATCTGCTGCCTAAGACCAACACTGCAAGCATAAAACAAAGCAAGAGGGCAACTTAATCTGATTTTGAGATTCATAGCCTCTTAAATGACAAATGGTACTTTCATATTATCAGGATAAATTATTTCAAAATCAATACTAAAAATTACTTTCTCATCACCATCCTCGGTGTTGGTTCTTTCTACCTTTTTCCCTCTCTAGCCATCCCCTCATAGATGTACCTTTGGATGACATTGCACAATAGAGAATAGTACTTCATGGACTCCCAGGAAGACACTGCGATAGTCTTCTGTTTTCAGATGATCCAGAGGGACTGTTAGGAGGATGCTGAATGCCAATGCAACATGGTGTGGATTCAAGAGAATCCCTTCTCCTTGCCTTAACAGAGCTGCTACAGTCTCTAGAATAGGTACAACTATGGTTGAAATCAGTGATTGGTCCTGACAGGTCTCTTTGGCTTGCATCTAAAAGAAATGGGGAAACAAATCAGGAGTGTATTTAGCCACCTATCACTAGCATTTGCTCATTGGAGAACCATAATGCTCTGCTCTGACTTGAGTCAATGGAACTAGAACAGTACAAGTTGTACTGGTAGGGAGACTCCTGTACTTTCGCCATGTTCATGCAACTGCACCCTGTGTGAGGATATTTCAAGCAAACACTGTTGTGAGTGTGGAGCACTGGAGTGTTCCAAGTACTCTCCAGTCCCCTCACAACCAACATCTAGTTGCACCTTCTCACACAAATGCACTGATGCAGTTATCTCCTCTACAAGCACACCAACCTACCAGGAAAGGCCAGAAACTGCAGGCTTACAGTTCATAAGCACTGGAGAGCCAGGCTTGGACAAATTCTGATCTAGAGACACCATCACCATGAGTGAAGAAAAACACACATCACATGGCTGACAGATACATTCTCCTTTGGTCAGAAGGACGGATAGGAGAATCAGGCTCCCTCCTCTGCAACCTGACAAGCCTCTCCCAAGCTCCAGACAACACAGTGCAGTCCCAGAAAACTACTAGTAATAAGAAAAGGATACCCTACACACTGCACTCACAGGAGATTTACTTCAGGAAGAAGTGAAGAGGTCTAGACAAAAAAAGAGTAGGTGAATCTGGTATGGATCTATCTAGTATTCACAACTTTTTTGTTCCTGTATGCCTCTGTACATGTTAGATATAACTACTACAGACTCCAGTAAATAAAAGGATAGGTAATGAAGTTACATTAAAGAGATACTTACAGCTAAAGCTGTGATTATCTGTGGGCTGGCAAACCAGAAGGCTTTCTCTTTGTCTCCATTTAATGGGCATCTGAGCAACAATTTGGTTAGTGTAACAGCTGACAGTACTTCCTGCAGAAAGCAGACTGACAATCAGTCACAGATAGAAGATGTGCTGGCTCCTTTCAAGTACAGAAGAGCTCCTTGAAGGGCAGTAGCAGTTTTGAGCATTACCAGAGCCTTGACACATGAAAGCCCTCTCACCAACAGATCTCTCTGAAAATCATGAAGGAAGCTGCAGCTCAACAAAATCCAATATACTCAGCAGCACTGGCCCAAATGTACTGCACGATACATTTATTTTAGAATCAACAACAAAGCTTACATGATTTGTAAGAAAAAAAAGCCTTCTCTTTCATCAACTGTCACTAGATAACAGAGGGAAACTGGGAGAATACAGGGTCACAGGTACACTATATGCTAAGAATGCTGCATTAGGCAGAGGTATTTTTTTTACTTACTGGCTGTTAAAGCAGACTGTTCAAAGAAACATTACGTACTATAATTAAGTGACAGAAATTATATACATAGTACAGAAATTCCAGATACATTTTTATAAAAACATTTTAGAAAATAAAGAATTGATGCAGTATATTTGTATCTATTTCTGACAAATCTGAGAGAGCCTGATAAACCCCCAGGTTTAACTGTCAAGTCACTGAGCTTTCCATGGAGGATACAGCTGGATATTTTTGCCAGGAGTGTTCCATATATCATGACTGCTGCTTACAGTGCTCTGGAGGAAGGCACAGTATTTAAAAAGCTACTGAGTAGTGTCTGGTTATTAAAGATCAGAAGTCTTTACTGAGACGAATAGCAAAAGCACAGCTGTGGGTTTGGTTTTAAAAACACTAGCACTTGTAAAACCTCTTTTAACCCTGTTAAGAGTCACAGGCAAACAGTGGTTAAACTCACTGACTGCCGGTATCTCGTGGGCAAGAGCTCTCATTGGCAAGCATAAAAAAGTCCTCAGCGTGGCCTGTAACATCATAGCTGTGTGATTTCCATTGACAGTACACAGAGTTAAGACTGCCGTGTCTTAAGCTGGACAGAAAGTTTTTCCAGTAGGTTTCCATGATCTTTCCACCTCTCAATCTGTATTCAGAACATATCTCAGCAGTCAACAATCCCTCAACCATGTAAATTAATTTGACTAGTGAATAAAAAGCAAGAGGAAAAAAAATATTTATCAGATATCATTCGGCCAACAAGTTTTTCAACATATAGAAAACTGAAAAAAGGGGTTGATAATAAACTAAGCTCATGCCTTACTTTAGCTTTCTGTTGCCAGACATTCCTCATTTCAAGTCCCTGCAGCACCAGCCTCATTATGCCATAAAACTCCTCAGCGGAGCAGTTTCCCAGCAGCTGGACAAGCACCTCTGTTAGCTCCATCTCCATACTTTGGATCACCTGGGTTGTGACTGCAGGACCTGCATATTCAAGAGACACAAGAATATCTTAATTCCAAAGACAGGGACTTCCATGGGTAAAAGCAGGGCAAACTGAACTTTAAAACAGCTCTATAGGTACAGGTTAACATTCAAATGTATAGAGGGCCTCTAGCTTTCCCTTTACCTCCCTCCTCGCTAGTGCAATGAATTGTTGTTCTCAAGTGTTTCAAAGGTTCATAGAGTACTCGTACCAATAAGAAGCCTTCAGTAGTATGGAAATGTTACAGCAAGGCATGCACAGAAGCCAAGGGAGTAGGCTAAATAAGCCACAGGGCTTGACTACAAATGCTGGCCAGAGGGCTATCAGAAGTCACAAAAACATTAAGCTGACAGAGTTCAGGTCTCTGCTGATCATATGCCACACTCCCTACCCACTCAATTATTACTACATAGACAGTCCTCAACTAATTTGTATCTTAATTAACCCCGAAGGCTTGTTTTGAAGTTCCTCAACCATCCACAGGGTCTGGGGCAATGCTTAAAGTTGTCTTCAACAGAAATCCATACTTCATGGGTTTAAATACTTATTAACCAGAAATTCTTACAGCTTTTATGGTTATTAATTATGTCTCCAGGCTAAAGCACTATACCAGTCTTAGTCTGGTAAAGCGAGGCAGAGGATGTGAGAAAGAAAAGTCAGCAAAAAATAATTACAGCAATTGATAGGAACTCACAGTCCCTACTTGTAGTGCAAACTCCCTGCTCTCCAGAGCCCTTACTAAACCCCACAACATTGAAGGGTCAAAATGCAGACAAGGGAAGAGACAAGTTCAAGATCAGCTTAGATTTTACAGAGCTGTTCTCTATTCCTAACTACCTAATGCCAATATAAACATCAAGATGATGACAATAGTGCACCGGAACAGTAGCCGGGGTGTGCGCATCCCAAAGAGCGCAAGACACCATACACTGAGGTGCGAGAGTTATAAATAAAATGTCTTTAATAAATAAAATCAAATGTAAAAAGTGTCTGCTTCATCTTTACCTCACATTTTTAAACTTTTTTTTGTACATGCTTTGCAATGTATCCAGTATAGAGTAGCACACGCATATAATTTATAAATATATATTAAGACTGCATGCTCAATTTTATTTATTTTTTTACTGATAGTTAAGTACAATCAAAAATATTTGGAGACCACTGCACTTGAGCATGTTAGTGATAAATTTGACAAATCAAAGCTGTTCATAGGAATCAAAGAACAGTTATGTCTATGCTGCATTTCGTTCACCTCGCTTTCTGAACAAGAATGATATAAGGGAGCCATTAAGTCACACAGTTGGCAACAGAGGTTTTTCATGTAATTTCTAGCCCCAAATCTTCATTTGATGTGAATAAAAGGACTGATCTGCCAATCTCCTATAGACTTTATCAGAATTAAGGGTGTTCAGCTTTCTAAGTTAGATTTCCATTGTTTTATAACCTTGCCTATCAGATACAAAAATAGATATACATTTTACTGTAAGATCCTTGGAACTCTTCAGGCAATACATATCAGATCTGACTTGTGCACAACAGCTGCCTCAGTGGTGGCTACTATACCAGCTACATGAGCAGCAGGCCACCACACCTTCAGCCCCACATCCAGAAGGATTACCACGTTCCAAATACTGTCAAAATGCTCTACAGGGATGAGTAGCTAAGGACCTTGACTCTATTAGGATGTTTGCATGCTTGCACCTTCCAGGAGATCATTACCAATTTTTAATGGTAGCGGTACCAATGGTCCAGGTACGACAACACTGCCTCTGGGAAAATTTACCCATTGTATGTTTATAAAAAGGTATCCTACTGCTTTAACCCAAGATACATAGACTTTTAAAAAAGCTGTTACGTTTTCCTAAATGGCTTTTAACTCGCCTCTGTGCTGCAAAATTAGCAAAGGAAGTGGAGAAAGGGAGTTTTCATACCAGTGAGAAGCTTTTTTATAGCAAAAACAACCGTGACTGCAGTATCTTTTCCAGGATACAGTTCTGGCACTGAGCAGAAGACTGTTAAGAACTGCAACGCAGGCTGAAGGAACTGTAGGTTATCTCCCACACAAGGCAGCTCTCTCAGTATCTGAGAGTAAAACTTTTGGTACAGTTTAATATGAGGTTGCTCCAAAAACTCAATGGGCAACTTCTGTGAGTCCTTCTGCACAGCATGGCTCAGATCTGCTTGGAGAAGAGTAGTGACAGATGGTATGAATGCCACAGGCAAAGGCTGGTTTGGGGTGTTACTCTGAAGACCGTGTTCAACAGTTCTGACCATCTGCAGAACTACTGGCTCCAAGAGCACAGACAGTACATCTGCAGAGCGCAGTTTCTTTTCTGGCAGCTGCTGAAGGTAGAGCGTGATGACATGACACAGTGTGGTGAATGCCATGACCAGTAACTGCCCAGCTGTGGGACTGCAGTTTTTCCAGCCCTTGCTTTTGGCTGCACCAACATCTGTCTTGCAGTTCATCAGGAAAGACATGAACTTTTCCAAGTTGAGCTTCACACTTTGCTTTCTTTCAATAATCATCTGAAGAAAGCTTTCCAAAAAGGTTTGGACTTCCTGGAGATACTGTGCTTGATCAGGAATAGTCAAAACATCAGTGAAGAATTTGCTAGCTGTGAGCTGGGAGGTCATGACAGCCTCAAGAACATCACTGGCGTGAAACACCTTAAAAACAGAGTTAGTGCTCCTGCCAGCTTGCAGGCACCTCAGGAGGTGGAAGCAGGTACTAAAAAACTTCAGTAACAGCAGCTTGCTGCAAGAGGCACTAGCCTTGGTTTTGGTTAGCAGGAACAGTAGCATCAGAAAACACCGGGTACAGTCAGAAGGAAGAAGAGTATCTAGTTTCATCAGAGAAGCGATTTCTAACAAACCAAAACAGCTTTCCAGCTGACTTTCTTTCAGGATGACATGGCAGTCATTTTTTGCTAACGATACTATACACTGGGCAACTTTCTCCAGTGTTTTCCAAGGCAAGCTGAGCTCACTGTTCAGCAGTTTGTTTTCAGATGGAGCTTCCAGAGCATCAACAGGTCTGCAAGAGGCCAGTACTTCTTCATGCCAAGGGATATTACCCGCGGATAGCTGTTGAAGTGGCAGATCTACTGAATCCTTGACAGCAGATGGCAGCATCCCAGCAAACTTATTAATAAGGCTGGTAAGAAAAGCACAATGCAAGACCTTCATTTCCGGTAGAAAGGAGCTATGCATCAAACCAAGCGATATTTTTCCAATGCTGATGCAAGGCTCCAGGTCTGTGTCAGCTTCCTGAGCTTTGGCCAACACTAACGTCTCTAGAAGAACATCTGCAATGTACTCTACATCTTTCAGGGAAATATATGGCAACAGGATAGTCAGGTTGGATATGACGAGGTGCCAGTGGGCTGTGGGGTAGGTGAGATCACTTATCGTGCTGATATCTCCGTCCCATGGTTCAGATTCTCCCTTCCTTAGGCTGGATCTCCCAGACTCCAGGATAAAAGCCGCAGCTTGCTGTAAGGCATGTAGGTCAGCTTTGGTCTGCATTAAGATCATCTTCATTTTCTGAAGCGTGAGCAGTTCTAAGCAATATTTACTAGTGGAGGCAAAACTATTTGCAAGTTCCACAACTCTCTCCCAGCACTGCTCCTCCATACCAGGGAGGAAAGTGGAAATGACTCCATGCCTTGCAGCAGATGCAGTAGCAGCATCAGCAGCTTCAGTTGCTGGAGACAAATATTTACTACAGCTAACACCAAACAAAGCATCTACCTCAATCCAAGTGTAAACAAGGAGGAGAGCAGAGTCACTGGCCTTTCTTAGCCAAAGGTCCGACTTCTCTTTCTTTCTTCTGGGAGCCTGCAGTAGCTCCATCAGCGGCTGAATTATTCCCGTCCACATCTTTGCCAGCAGACTCTGAGTGCGAAGGACCACAGGGGAAGGAGTGATATCATCCAGGCTCCTCATGTTGAACAGAAAAGTGTGCAGCACTGAGCTCACTGACAGCAGCTTCAAGGCCATGTCTGCTGACCCTTCAACAGAAGGAACAATAAGGGTCTGGCATTTCTCCACAAAGAGATACAAAACGTCCAGAATCTGGTTGGGTGGCAGTTCAAGGAGGCACTCACAAAGCTTTACTGTCAGGCCAGCAGAGAAGACAGGCAGCCTCAGTTCATCAGCAGCAGGCCGGCAAATGACTGTCAGCACCTCCTCAAAGAGCCGTGGGAACTGTCGCAGCTTGGAATAGGTCTGAAACATGGTGTCAATGAGAGCCTCCTGAGGCTTCTTCGTACGCAGGTCAGAGGCCTTAGCATCAATCCAAGCTGAGGCCACTAAGTCATCCAAGTCTGGCTCTACTATAAGGTGGTTCAATGACATCAAAAGTTTGAGACACCTGAACCAAGCAGGGATGGAAGCTTGGGAGTGACTCAGTAACATCTGTGCTAGCTTGCGGTAAAACCCAAACTGTATTTCCTTGTGCCGGATACGGTCACTAGCAACATTATAGATATCATTGCTAAGCACCAAGTTCAGAAGCTGTTCCAATGCAAGCAGCTCTGTGCTCCAGTCTGCAGGAGAGAGCACATCCTCCCTTGTGCCCTGCTGTAGGCCAGAGAGACGGAGACAGTCAAAAAGCCTGCTGAACATGTGGAAACACACAAGATGGTTTTCCACCTTACAGTAGGAGTCCAGAAAGAGCTTATATAGCAGGGACACTGAACCAGCCACAACAGCTCCATGGAGGGCAGGTTCACAAAAGTCACTGCCCAGCTTGGTCTGCACTGTGTGGACTGGCAGCAAAAGACTTTTCAAAGCTCCTTTCTTCTTCTCCTGGAATTCCTGTTCTGGCAGCAGCTCCTCTTTGTAGGATGAGAAAAGCTCAGGCTGGAACAAACCAGTCTGCAGCAAAGTTTCTACTTGGTTTCGGATTTCCCTGCTCAGGTGCTGACGCACATGGTTGTCATCAGCTTGTGTCCAGCTCCTCACAGTCAGCAAGTGCCTCAAGAGCAGACATGGCTGTAACAAGTGACCTGTCACTTGCCCAAACACACGATTTGGGTTGGTTTGCTGCCTCTGGATCAGGAGGTACTGAGCAAAGGTAAGCTGGAGGACGGTGAACACCTGGGAGCCCACAGTGTTGTCAGAAGCCAGCTGCTGACATGCCAGCATGGACAGCTTGCTTAGGAGATCAACCAAGAGCTCACATTTTGCTGTGTAAATGATGGAGAGTGAAGGAGTAGAAAGAATGCCACTGGAGCAACTCAGCACTGTGCCGATGTTTTGCTGTGTTTTTTGAGAACAGGCCTCTGACAATCTCTCATTTATGACCTGAAGATTGAAAGGGGAAAAAAAAAACAAAAACAAAAACACAACACCACAGTTAATTTTGCTCATAACAAATCAACACCACCTTCTGGGAACTCTGGCTGAAAGAAGAAAGGAACCTGCCAACAGCTGCTGCTGAGCCTCTCCTATGGTGGTTCTCAAAGCAGAAGCTCCTCTGACCAGAAAAGTGTCCCTGCATTCCTTTGCACTACATGAGGGAGAAAAACCTCCCTCAGCATCTGTGCTACTGGCAACAGGTTAAGACTATCCATACATGATTCTAACAGTTGATCCTGCAGGAAGGTAACAGGGAAAATCTCTGTCCCCTTCTTGCAAGGTCCCCAGAATTACATTCCAAACAAACAAAAACACACACACATACTTCCTGTCTTTGACCCAAGAAGCTTATTCGACAGGAATGCCGACAACTAAATGAAGCGAGCCCGTGTGAGCCTCATAAGGTTCTACAGGGCCAAGTACAACATCCAACACTTGGGTCAGGGCAATTTGCAGTTTCAAATCTGCAGCTGGGGGACAATGTGATTTGTGAAGAAGGACTAGAGGGTGCTGGTTGATGAGAAGCTTAACATCAGTCAACAATGTGCACTCATAGCCCAGAAGGCCAAACATATCCTGGGCTGCATCAAAAGAAGTGTGGCCAGAATGTCAAAGGAGGTGATTCTGCCCCTCTGCTCTACTCTCATAAGACTCCACCTGGAGTACTGTGTCCAGTTCTGGAATGCCCAACATAAGAAAGATATGGAACTGTTGGAAGGAGGTCATGAAGATGATCAGAGGGCTGAAGTACCTCTGCTGTTAGGACAGGCTGAGAGTTTGGGTTGTTCAGCCTGAGAAACAGAAGGCTCTGGGGAGACCTTACAGCACCTTCCCAGGACCTGAAGGGGCTACAGGAGAACTAGGGAGGGACTTTTCACAAGGGCATGGAGGGACAGGATGAAGGGGAATAGCTTTAAATTGGAGAGGGAGAAATTTAGATTAGACATTAGGAAGAAATTCTTCACAATGAGGGTGGTGAGACACAGGTTGCCCAAGGAAGCTGTCACTGCCCCATCCCTGGAGGTGTTCAAGGCCAGGTTGGATGGGGCCTTGGGCAGCCTTATCTAGTGGGAGGTGTCACTGCCCATGTCTGCAGGGTACTCTGACCGGTACCTCTCACCTTCAGACAGAACCCATTTAAATTTGGTATACGTACTGCATAGCACCTCTGAAGCACAGATGTCACACAAACAATTCCGTGCTTCACAAACTGATTTCTGCATGTAACAACAGCTTTCTCTGACTTCCTTCCAACCAGATCGCAACTAAAAGGGTCATTTTTCCAGCCATTTTGACTGTCTTTGCAGCCACCCCCTAGTTCTGCTGTTTCTGTAACCAAGAAGCTGAATAGCAAGTTACAGTTTAGAACTGAACCAGACAGTGTAACTGTAGCATCCCTCATTCACTTTCAGCTGAGGGAAAATCTCTTCCTCCCCAAAACTCCCAGACAAAATAGCAACAGAAGCACTAAATAATATAGAATAATAACATACAGATATGAGCCTTTACTTAGCTACTGAAATACTTAAACCAGTTCACTCTCTGGTACTTTGAAGTTAAAATACAGACAAGGTGATTAACTTTAAAGTTATTATTAGAAGGCTCTGCCATTTTTGGCCTTTATGCGGCACAAATATAAGTTGTACACCAGAACAGAAATAGAAATGTTTTTATTTTAGGTCCTAAAAGTCATCAGATTAATTATTATATATTTCATATAACACCCTGCACTGGGAGGAAGAGTCACATACAGCAGCAGAAACACATTGCTACACAGCCCATTATAAAAAAATCCAGTTTTAGTTACCTGTGCAATTGAAAAACTGAGACCTAATGTCTTCCCACTCTTTAAGAGATCCTGTAGTTTTCTGCTATGGATAACATCATCTAGATACGCCCAGAGTTTCTCAATGACTTCATCCTCCAGTTCAAATTTCTTATTGTAGTATGAAACCAATGCATGGCTTACCCAATCAAGTAATACCTGTTAAGAAAAGAGAAAAGTAATCTTTAATAACCACCATCCAATAAAAGACCTCTTCACAATTACAGCACTTGTGCCTCAAGAATTGGCTCTGAATGAGCAGGGACAAGGGTTTCGCATCTATCTGGGAGACAAAATACACACACGCTATAAGGAAGACTCTTCCTGTCTTAATGCAGACCCTTCTGCTGAAGCCACCTGAAAGAGAATTTTATGAAAACACTTCATACAACCACGCAGAAATCAAGAGCCATCCACAATTCACCATTAGGGCTATATTTGCACTATTCCCCAGAGTCAAAAGTTTAAGCAACCAGTTATGGATTCTATCAATCAATTTATCCCCAGCTGAAGTTAAGCAACAGTACATTTTTCTCTTTGTACATTAAGCGGTACTTACTTGCTCTTTATTAGGCAGAACACACTGCTGAGAAACCCAAGCAAAACGGGCGAGCTTGAGTTTGTCTTCCCAAGAAGTCTTGGCACTTTTCAGCTTCAGGTAAACCCCAGAGTAGACTGCTGCCATGGGGACAGCAGACAGGCCTCCAGAAAGGAAGAGACACAAATGAACTACACACCAACCAGGACTCAGCAGACAGGCCTCCAGAAAGGAAGAGACACAAATGAACTACACACCAACCAGGACTCAGCAGACAGGCCTCCAGAAAGGAAGAGACACAAATGAACTACACACCAACCAGGACTCAGCAGGCAGGGAAGGCAGCTCTGCACCTACCATCCTGTGTCTACCTGCAAGCCCACTTGCCTTCTACTCATAGGGTCCCCTAAAGCCCCACTCTCCACCGCCACTTCTATCTCCATCAGCCCAAAGACCCTCTGATGGGGGCCTCAGCCCCCACTGCTGCCCTGCTGGTCTCAGCTAGACACCCCAGGTTCCTCACACCCCCTTAGCCCCCCAGAGCCTGCACAGCCCCAGGTCCCCATTCCCCACAGCCCACCGTCCCCTAGACCCTCTGCCAGGGCTCTCACTCCCTGGTGACACCCAGCCCTCACCTTCATTCACTTTCCCTGGAGGTGTTTAAGGCACGGGTGGATGAGGTCTTGAGGGACATGGTTTAGTGTTAGATAGGAATGGTTGGACTAGAAGATCCGATAGGTCCCTTCCAACCTAGTTGTTCTATGATTCTATAATTCTATGAGTCCTACCGACCCCCTCAGCGGGGCCCCCCGCACATCCCCGCTCCCCAACTCTCTCCTACCAGCCCCCATTCTCTCTCACAGGACCCTCCCCTCCGCCCACCACACCATGGCTCCCTCGCAGCCCCAGGCACACGCCGCCACCACCACCTCCTCCTCCCACAGCAGCCCCCGCACCCCCAATATCCCCACATTGGGCCCTCCCCACCAGCCTCAGCCCCCACACCCCGCACAGCCCAGGCCCTCCAGGCCACCCTTTAGCCCCCCTCATAGGGTGACTCCCGCCCCACCCCAGGGCCCCACAGCCCCGCCCCCCACCAGCCCCGTGACCCCCAGCGGGGGAGTCCAGGCTCCCCCACCCCGTTTCCCGCACACCCCCTCATGGGGTCCTTCCCCACCGGCCTCAACCCCCAGCCCCGCACAGCCCAGACCACCCTTCCCCGCTCCTAACCGCGCCCCAGCGCCCCTCACGGGGCCCCCTACGGCCCGCTCGGCCCTCACCCTACCTCGCCTCGCCACGCGCGCACGCGCCAGGCAGCGCCAGCCGCTCGCCGATCGCGCAGGGGGAAAAAGGGAAGACGGGAGGTGGTGGCAGTCGGCGGCGTCCCAGAAGCTCACGCCTATTGGCGGCCGGAGTGCGCCTGCGCGGGAGGAGGCCCCTCCTGCCGCCACCCCCCCCCCCACCTCCTCCACCGACCCGCGCCTCGCGCCCGCCCGCCCGCCCGCCCGCCGCGGCGCGTGCCAGCCCCAGCCGGGCATGGAGCGGCCGCCGGGCCCCGCGCCCCGGGCAGCGCCGGCCGCGCCGACACCCGCAGCTCCGGCACCCAGCGCGGGCGGCGGCAGCAGCACCGACACCACCACCACCACCAGCAGCAGCAGCAGCAGCAGCGGCGGCCGAGCCGCCGCCGCCGCGCCCGCCGGCAGCGCCAGGCGCCGCGGGGAGCAGTGACAGCGCCGCCCCGGCCCCGCGGGGCCCCGTCTCTCCCGCCGCCGCCGCCGCCTGCGATGCTCAGTGAGTGCCGGGGAGGACCCGGGGCCTCGTGGCGGGACCGGGACGGGGGGTGCGGGCGCGGCCCCGGGGCTTGCGATGGGGTAGGCAGGAACGGGATTGAGATTGGGATTGGCGCTTCCCCGCTCCCATGGATTGGGGGGGGGGGGGGAATTTTCCTTGATATTTTATAACTTGAAAGTTGCTTGGGGTTAATTAGTGGCTACTTATGGCGCCGTCTCTTTTCTTTTTTTCTAAATTTCTCCTTTTTATTTTGATAGGGAAAGACTTTCGCTGTTATCTCCCTTCAGATTCTCACTCCCGAGCCTTGGCTGGGGCGGGACTCGGTCCCCGGGACTCCCGGTTCTGCCTTCGGCAGGGGCGGGGAAAGGAGCTCTGCCCGTGGGGCTCCCAGTGCTGCCCCGGGGGTTCCTGGCTGTGTCCCCCGGGGGTTCCTGGCTGTGTCCCCCGGGGGTTCCTGGCTGTGTCCCTGGGGCTCTCAGTGCTGCCCCGGGAGCTCCTGGCTGTGTCCCTGGGGCTCCCAGTGCTGCCCCGGGAGCTCCTGGCTGTGTCCCTGGGGCTCCCAGTCCTGCCTTGTGCCTCCTGGCTGTGTCCTGTTCAGGGGCTTCCAGTCCTGCTCGGGGCCTCCTAGTCCTGCCCTAGGTTGGGGGCTCTGTCCCCAGCCCTCTGGGTCCTGCCCCAGGGCTCCCAGCTTAGTCCCTAGAGCCTGGTGGCTCCAAGGAGGAAAGGTTGGGTACTGAGGGTGAGAGCTGAGGTGTGGGGCTGTGCTGTGGGCCGGGGTAAAGTGTGTCCTATCCTCATGGAGGGTGAGGTGCGCCCTTGGACTCTCTGTCTTCTGTCTAAAAACCCCACAGTGGAATTTGTAAAGCTGAACCCATGAACAGTGAAGCCAGATACAGGTCTGATGCAAATGGATGCAGGCTCTTCTGAAATCATAGCTGCTTCATTTCTTGTGCCTCTTTGCACGAACGCCACAGCTTAGGCTGAAGCCTCCTCTGTATTCCCTGTGATCTGCAGCGCTGTTCCTATTTGGCACTGCCATGCCAAGTCTCCATGTCAACTTGTCATGTTTGCTTGCCCTTTTCTGAATTGCAGCCACTGTGTGTGCGAAGTTCCTCAGCTCTAGGTTCTGATCTTCATATCTGTTTATCCCCATTTATCCTGAAATGTTATAAATCTTGGATTAACTTTAGGCCACAAAATTAAAACTTAAGTGATTTAGTGTCATGAGCAGACTCCAAATTTTGCCTGTAGTGGTAAGAGGTAAAATATGGTACTTCTGCGACTGAGGCCTGAGACATAGTTCTCAGTAGAGAATGCTCCAAATATGTTTTTCTAGGATGTTTTATTTTGGGGGTTTGGGTTTTTTTCAACATTCCTATTCTTGGTTCTTCTCTGATGCTCACAGGTCTTTCCCCAGTTTGTTGGAAGGAAGACGCTGCTGTCCTAGTATCAGGACAGGAATCCAGAGTATTCAAAAGCAGCATTTCCACTGCTAGTTTTCAGGCTCTTATTCATATGTCTGCACTGGTGGTATTTCAAGGCCATGGAATCTGCCTAAACCTGTACCTGTGATGTAGCGTAGGCAGGAAATTAATTTCCAGGGCCCAGTGTGTAGTACACAACTATTTTCCAGCTTTTCTAGGAAAGAGGAACTTGCGATGTGTTTTATATGATCAACCTCTTCTCTGGCTTTCCTCAGTGTTTTTGGTTCCTCCAAAACAATTAACCTAATATAGGGTGTGTTTTTTCTTCTGTACTCCAATTTGTGGCACTGCAGAAGACGCTGCATTGTAGTTGTGCATACTCACGACATGATCTTTCTTCTCCCTTTCCTTAGGTATTTTGCTTATCAGTAAAAAAAGTTAATGGTGTTAGTATTTATTGTTCTCTCTGGCTGTTTGAGGAGAACAAGGCTGCTAGGACTTCTGAACAATTGCTTCAAGCTTTCTGCAGGCATGGACAGGGAACACGATATGCTTTCAGTTTATTTTGCATTTTGGAGATTATCTTCAGGATTGAGAGCTAGAGTGTTAAAGTTGGTTGGAGGTTAAAATGGCAGGCTTGTCCTTTCTTGCCTTTGCACTTCTGCATCATTGACCTGTTGTGAACTGGCTCAGTTTGAACCCAGCTGAAGGTACCTTGGCAGGCTGTCCTTATGTTTATTTTATGATATACTTTGAATCTTGAGGGCTTGGTAAAGAATATTTGTCGGAATGTTTTACTCTTCTTGTGCTTTTCATGAGCACTTTTGCGGCTCCTGTGGCAATGCCCTTCATAATACAGAGGGTGAAATATAAAGGCAAAGTGAACAAAGGAACAAAGACCTGAAATGGAAGTAGTAGTGATTGATAGTGTATCTGATGCCAACGGTTTTTTCTCGGTGAAGATGCGTTTCCTGTAAGGTAGTTCCTGTTCTGTCACCTGGGAGTAGTGAAAGAGATCTCCTCGAGACACTTCTCTTAACACCCACTACTGCGAGTGCTGGGAGTAGTATTCAAAGTGTGTGAAGGCAGCAAGAAACTCTACAGGTTACATAAAGCAGCTGCAAACACCTGAGATTAGAATTTGAGATGACTGGGTTATAATTTAAAATATACTGTTTTCTCTGTGTGTCATCTACTCATTTAGCAGCTTGAAAAGTCTGATCTTGGTGCCTCTCTATTTTGTCACTGTCATTTCAAAGGATCCTCTGGAGTTCTGCATCTTTCACACACCAGTTTTTTGTTTCTCTGATCCATCATGGGTTTAGGAGGGATTGTCTCTACATGTGTGCTGTACAGTAATGAATAAGGGGTTTCTCGCCAAATCTAACCTAGTACAGATTGATCTTGAAACTGGAGAAAAAAGTATGGGCAAGGATTTTTCTAGATGCTTTCTGTGTGCAGCTGAACCACAGGCCTGAGGCTGATTTGAAGACTTTTGACTGGCTAAACCACTTCAGAAACATTTAGTTGAATCTGCTCGGTGCCATCCAGGGCATGAGTTTCTTTGGTGTTATAAGCCAAATACAACGATCTAGATGCAAACTCTCCAGAATGGTTTCTAGACCTGAAATAAATATCCATGAGGGTATCTCAAGTATATTTAGGTTGCTACCTAGATCTAAGCTGTACCACACAGGGCATGCAGAAGCATTCGTATGGACATGGGCTGGTCACCTGTACATGAGCCCATGCTGCTAGCTGCAATGCAGAGTGGCAATGTAATACACTGTGAAGCTTAGTTCAGGTATGTTTTAGGAGGGTGCTAAGGTACTTGCCCATCCCAGTGTCCACCCTTTTTCATGGTCTTCATTAGAATTCTTTCCTACAGTTTTGTGCAGCAGAAAAAGTGTTACATTTGAGACAATGTAAGTCTCAAATATAATTTATTTAATTGCAAGGAAGATGAAAAGGAAGTTGGCTTTTGGAGTGGATGAAGTTGTGGTTAAAACCTGTGATTTTAGTAGGTCTGTCTGAAAATACTTTGAAAACTCCACACTTGCTGTTGCCTCTTCCACACCCTCAACAGTTATTTCACCTGTGAGAACAAATGGAAATCTTTTTAAAACTTTCTGCAGAGTGTGTGGGTTTGAAATTCCACATATCTGTTTAAAGTTTTGCTGAAAACTTGCATCTCCATCTTTGTGGGACTCCACAAAGGGCTTATTGTTCTGACAACTGGGATAAGCACTAAAGCGTGCATGGGTATTAGAAAAGCCTCATTTATGATCGTATTTTTAAAGCTGTCATTTTGTCAGAAATGTAGTTCATATAAGGGAGAGGAATGGGCATCCTTGTCTGCCTCTGGGAAGTTGTGTTTCATTGGATTTAGCTGCTCGAACCAGAAAATTTGTGCACTTGTAAAGTGTATGCAGTTCTTGCAGCAGTGGGGCTGTAGGTTATGGAACCGATCTTGAGGCATCCTGTACCTGTGAAATAAATGCCTGTTCTGGTGGAATGAAATGGTTGCTTGGTTCTGCTTTATTTAAAACCTTTTAGTTTACCTAAGCCTCCGTCTAAAATTGATGGCTGTTGCAGAAGGTTGGTGGTGGTCAGGGACTGCTCAAGTAGTGAGGGAGCTAGCTACAGCATTCATGTTATTAAGGCTTTTTAATTACAAGCCAGAGGCTAAAAACTGGCGTCAGGCTCCTTTTGGTTTTGAGATACTACTAAGCGGTGTTTGTGAGGATGGCTTTCAAAATTTGTATAAAGGAAACTTCAAAGGATTTTTTTAAACTCTTGTGGGAGGAAAGTCTGGATAGGGAGGGGCAGGTGAAACAGGCAGAAGGCTCCACTTTTGTTTTCAACTTCCCTGGGTTTTTTTCTGGGAACTTACCTGAATGAAGTGCCAGAAGTCTGGCTCTGGCCTTTAAGTTCAGTCTATAAACTATTGTTTCTTGGACTCCACAAGTAGGTAGAATAGGTGTGCTATTTAAAGCATTCTGAAATTTCCTTCCTGTATACTAATTTCTTGTTCCCTTAGCTATTCTGGTTTTGTTTCATTGGTTGGTTAAGCAGAGGAATCCAAAAATAACTGAATACCAAAACTGCTACTGTAAGAAAGCAAGGAGGAGAAACATTCCCTTTTTATGAGTTAATTTTTAACAAAATCAAATACTTTAGCTCATCACTGCAGTTCTAGTCCAGAATGCTTTAAAGGATTCTAGATCCCTCACTAAAATTAGCAGCAAAATAGCTTAATGGATCTGATTCAAAGTGTCTAGTTCCTCCTTAGTACTAAGTGGCAGGTGCCTATAGGTTTTGTTTCATACTTCGGCAATGAAATTGTTTGACTTTATCAATGAGAATGCCATGCTATTTGTTCTCTGTGAGTTTTAGCATGTACCTACACAGTAAGAACTCATTGTGTCTTTCTTTTCTTTTGAAAAGGTCATGAAACGCGTACGCACAGAACAGATTCAGATGGCAGTGTCCTGCTACCTCAAGCGCCGTCAGTATGTGGACTCAGAAGGTCCCCTAAAACAAGGGCTGAGGCTGTGTCAGACTGCTGAAGAGATGGCAGCTAATCTCACAGGTAATCTATCATGTTTTTCCAAGCATGCTTCTTGGCAGGGTTGTGACAAGTGTGGCTAACTATATGGGTAACGCCGTGAATTTATCTGTGCATATGGGTGACTATTTTTGAAGTAAAGATATTTCCCGATGTGAAGTTGGCTTAAGTTATGAACTTCTGAAGAATGAAAATGTGGGTGATAAGGTAACAAGGTGAGGTTCATGGTTAGTGAACCAGCAGGCTGAAGTGCCAGGTAATGGTAGTGAAAAATGTGTATGTTGTATCTCAAAAGTCATGAAGACTGGTGAGTAGTGGTACTTTGGGATGGAGGTGAGAAGAACCTAGATGAAGGATTAAGCAGAAGCGGGAAAATCTGTTGTACCTTTATACTCTCCAAGAGCTATCTCATCTGAAATGGAAGTGATACAGGCTGTTTCTTTGGCCTAGTCAGCTTTCTAGTTATGAAAGCTCTGCTCTGTCATTTGGAAAAAATCCACACCTTCAGTGAATGAGACAGTTTATTTCTGTGCAAGCCATTTCTCCTCTGTCTTAAAGGATTCTGAATCCTGCTGCACTTCCTGCCTTTCAAATACTGTCTGCTATATTCTTCATTGTAATTATTATTCTTGTTATAAAAGATAACACAATGGCTTGAGCACATACAAATATTGAAAGAATGCAAGTAACGTGGAGGTTATAAAGATTAAATTTACTTCTGAAGGTAATAGAAAATACTAGACTGACCTTTGGATGAAAATGCAAGGAGGAAGTGTTTTCTGTTTGTGAAACTGTTTAGATTGTGACAGTATCCAAGGCTAAGAGTGGTAGAAACCTTGGTTACTTGTGATACAACTTGATTTGATAAAGCATTAGTTGCAATATAACTCTATGCTGGTATCTAGATTAGATAGGATACCAAAATAGCTCTTCCACCTCTACAGAATTTTGCCGTAGTTGCAATTCAGTGATGAGCGACTTGTGGGTAAATGAACTTTTTCAGGGGCCAGAAGGAAATTAGGTGATATTTCATTATTAGAAGTGAGTTGTATCTTCTTAGTACTTTTAATTTCCTTGCTGTTTTCTGAGTAGCTATCAGAAGTTTATTGTGACTCCCTGAAATGAGACTGGGGGAGATGGAGAAGGAATGAAACCAAAGTAAAAAGCTGAATTGTTTTTGATGTGAGGTTTTGTAGAAGAGGTTGGCAGAAAGATCAGTGTTGAAATTGGATTAGAACTTAGAACCAGTCCATATCAGGAGGAGATGGACTAGTGGGATCCACATCTAGTGGGATGTCCTTGCCCATGGCAGGGGGGTTGGAACTAGGTGATCTTTAAGGTCCCTTTCAACCCTAACTATTCTATGATTCTGAGTTGAGTAGCTGAAGTAAGAGAGATGAACTGGATTGCAAGTTCTCACATTTGCACATGGGATTGTGCAGGAAAAAAAAAGTCTCAGTAAAAAGTGCAAATGTGTGTGATTGGAGTTTGTCTTTTTACTAATCTTCCGTCAAATGCTATTACTTAATTTCTCATTAGTCCGTGTCCTTTTGCCAGTGCAAGGGGTTTGTGGTGAGTGTTTCAGAACTTAGTCATCAGTTTTCGTTAGAACTGAAAATGGTCTGCTCTCGTGTGTTGAGCTGCTTACTGCTACTTCTTGTCAGGCGTGTTCATAGGTAGATGCCAGTGAGCATGCTGCAGTTGCATGAGTGACTGTTGAAAAAGAAAAACCCCACTTGTAGTTATTCTGACAACAGAGTCTGAGAATACTTTCTGCTGCAGTCATCTTAGGCAAACTGTATAAATACTGACCAGATTCTAAAACCTGCATTACCTTATTTTGGGGAAAGCAGTCAAACGTTTTTGTCTGAAGATGTCTCTGCTTATTCTTTAACAAAACTCAACTCCTTTTTCTGTTTAGCTTTTTTCTTTTGTTTGACTTTCAAATGAACCAGTCTGTATAAATGGGAGAGTTGCTTACTTCTGTCTTCAATTCTATAACTACTTCTTCCACAGTGAAGAGTGTCCTCTGGTTTTGGTTTTAAGTAGTTTTGTTTTCTCTGTTTTACCTCAGTATTTCTTTTTGTTTTGTTCTGGAGTCTCTCCAGTTCAGCCCATCTCCATTACTCCATATACTTGCTGTATCTGTACAGATTTTATTCACAGAATCATGGAACAGCCCAAGTTGAAAAATATTTCAAAAGATCATCTGGTCTAGCTTTTTGTGGGAAAGAGTCCAGAGGAAATTATCTAGCATGCTGTCTGATCACATCTGGAGTAAACACAGCACAGAACTTCCTTGTGACTACCATGTATTTCTGGAGAAAAATAGAAGAATATTTGAGGACAGAATGAGTGGCTTAAGGAATGGGTTCCTCTAATATTGCCCATGGTATACTACTGGCACATAGGACTATCTGAAATAATGTAAAATTGCACATCTTTACACTCACCTGAGAGAGGAATCAGTTACTGTGAAACAGCATTTAGGGTAGCCCTGCATTTGTTACCTGGAAGCAATGCTGCTTATAGCCAACCTGGAAGATCAGGAGGCAACTGTCCATATCCCTGAGTTAGGAGTGAGTTCTTCTGAATTTACTATCAGGTCACATTGCTACCTGAAATTACTGGAGGTGAAGTCAAAGAGCAATTGTTTCCAATAGTTGTTCTTATGACCACTGGGAATGGTGGAAAAGAAACCAGGGTAGATTTATTAATACATTATAAGGATATGGACAGTGTTTTCTTCTACCAGGAGAAAAACATGTCTGAAAATTTACTCTGTTGTTTTGGAATCAGTTGAGTTTTTGATCCCTTTTGCAGTTCTGGTTGGCTGAGACTAATGGGATGAGGTTTAACAAGGCCAAATGCCGGGTCTTGCACTTGGGGAACAACAACCCTAAGCAGTGCTACAGGCTAGGAGAAGTCTGGCTAGAAAGCTGTCTGGAGGAGAAGGACCTGGGAGTGTTGGTTGACAGTGGCTGAACATGAGCCAGCAGTGGCCCAGGGAGCAAAGAAGGCCAATGGCATCCTGGCTTATATCAGAAACAGTGTGACCAGCAGGTCCAGGGAGGTTATTCTCCCTCTGTACTCGCCACTGGTGAGACTGCACCTCAAATACTGTGTTCAGTTCTGGGCCCCTCACCACAAGAAGGATGTTGAGGCTCTGGAGGTTGCCTAGGGGAGGGAGTTGAGTCACTTTCCCTGGAGGTTTTTAAAGAACGGGTGGATGAGATACTCAGAGGCATGGTTTAGTGTTTGATACGAATGGTTGGACTCGATGATCCTGAAGGTCTTTTCCAACCTAGTGATTCTGTGTGTAAAGTTTTGGGAAGGAAAAGAATTTTGATTTGAACTTGTGATAACTGTCTGGGATGTGGAGTTTGTTTGCTGTTTGTTTGATGGGAACAAGCTCTAGCATCTTTACTAGAACAGTAGGGCAGTCACTCTTCTCCAGGATAGGCCGCCAAAGATGATGCTTCTCTTCTAGAAGCATGAAATAAATCTTACTTTTGGAATTAAGATGCTTTTAGGGAAAAAGTTAAATAGGTGGCATGGAGGGAGCTCTTCATAAAGCCAAGGACACTTAAGTTGTGTTTGCACGGTATAAGCAAGGTGGAAAGTCATTCCTACTCCTGCTGAAATGAGGCCATCAGAACTTTGTGAAGAGTTGACCCGTGTATGTAACACTGTGACACAGCATAAAGGACAGGCTCTGCTATTTCTTTTGTTTCTTTGCTTTTACAATAAGCAGCATGTGTGACATTGAAAACTATTACTAAGCGGTTTTGAGTTTCTGTACATGCATGCATGCGGTTTACTTTCTCGTGATAAATATTGATTTTAAGTCTGAGTAGGAGAGTTTTTACTTTAGATGTTATGTAATACCAGTATACGAGCCTGAAGTTCTTAGCAGCTTTGAGTTTCTGAAGAAGGCAGGCTGTGGAAAGCACATGGTATCTGTATCTTTCAGCAGATTATAGTTGTATGTTTTGAAACTGATTTGAGTGAAGACAGGGTATTGGTACTAGAATCTATATTTGTTTTTTCCCATGAAATGATGATAAGCTCAGCCTGTCTGTCTGTTTTAAAAGTGGAATTCAGATTGCCCTGGAGAGTCAATAAATATATCTCCTGTATTTCCATGAGTTCCAGGAAGATAGACCTGTGTCTTTACCAGATAGAGAGAGGGGAGAATGGTGACAGGGTGCCTGCACACCATGTGCTGATCTCTTTCTAATTAGAAGCATTGAGACAAGCTGGAGGCTGGCCTATCTCTCTTTAGCATGTGAAAATTTGATGATGTTGTTTATAGACTTCCAAGGCTGTCAGAGTTGTGCCTCTGTGCATGAGCCAAATGCTGGAACAAAAAGTGATCAATCAGGACTAGGAAGGCGAAAAGAGAGGATGGAAAGGAGTTGGGGGGGAGGGGAGACTGAAAGAAGCTGAAGGAGTTGAAAGTGAGAGTAGTGAAAATTGCTTTTCTAGAGAGGAAAACAGTTATGCATTGAAAACAAAGGTTAGGAAAGGAAAATGAAGTGAAACTCCTTGCCCTATTCTTCTTTTGTAGAAGAGCAGATGAATTAACATATTAGTTAAAATTTAGGAATGTGAATTTTGCAATTTGAGTTTGTAGTCACTGGTATTTGCATATGCTGAGGATATGTTGGTGGCTGTCTGTACGCTTGCATAAATGCTTTGTCAAATTTTGAGGGGTTAGCAGGAGAGAAAAGGTTTGGTGCCAGAGAAGGAAAAGCCAGCTTCCTTTCTAAACAGTTCAGAATTGATTTTACCTGAGTTGATTCTGATTCTGAAAATCAGTTTAACACCATTTCAGGAGACTGGACAAACTGTGTTTGGGGTCAGATACCAACTACCCTTAATCCTAAAATCCTCAGTGAGCAGGAAACTTTTTGATTAAAAACTAGTGTTTGCTTAGAGATTCATTGTATTTTCACCACCACCTCAGGGAGACTAGTAAGTGGTAATGGTTATCACTTGTAGTATGTGATTTGAAACTCTGAGGCAGACCTTCTTTTCATGATAGGTGGTGGGTTCCACGGAAGCAGAAATTGTTATGGAGAAAGTTGTAGATTCATTTCCTCAGCTTTTCTGAATGCAAAGCAGTAGAACTACTGAAAATATTGTAAAACTATGAAGGGATCTGTGATGGTGTTACTCTAACTTTCTTAGGAACTTAAAGGTGTATCTGAAAACTTTAAAAATGTCTTGTGTGGGGAGCAGACGAGTTGTTTAGACTTTTGGGGAGGTTTAAGCTTTCTCATTCATTACCTGTCTGGGTTGTTAATGCTGTGTTTAGAAGCTTTGGGCTACAGCATCACTGGACAGTTTGAGGGATGAAATGTCGTCTTGGTGGTTGCATTACCTTGGATTTTATAAGAAGCTTTGTTTCCTGGCATACATGCAAAACTCCAGAAATTCTTATTTAATTTTACTTATTTTATTTCACAGTCCAATCTGAATCTGGTTGTGCCAACGTTGTCTCTGCAGCTCCCTGCCTGGCGGAGCCACAGCAATATGAAGTACAATTTGGACGATTACGCAATTTTCTCACAGGTAAATATCAGGAAGCAAGGAAGAGAAAGGTAGCTGATTTTTTTGTCATTTCAATGAGTAAAGTACAGTACAAAAAAAAATAAAAATCATGTCTCTAATGATCTTTTTATTTCTAGTTTTGAGATTTCAGTTACTACTAATAGAAATATTTTT
Organism: Coccyzus lansbergi; assembly: GCA_033558105.1. Lineage (NCBI taxonomy): Eukaryota > Metazoa > Chordata > Aves > Cuculiformes > Coccyzidae > Coccyzus > Coccyzus lansbergi. Next base: position 2,829,161 of record JAUMJK010000221.1, read on the forward strand.
TTCTTTTTCTTTCCTTGAGAAATATTTTTTATTTTTCTTTCCTTATTTTGTTGCACAAGTACCTTTGATTTTCACGGTTAACTGACTGTTTGTCCTTTCTTGTTCAAGCATTTGGCCTTTGTATACGTGTAGAACTTGTCTAGATAACATCATACGTGTGCAGATCAAGGAGGAAGATTAGAGTCTTATGTGAAAGGCATGTAACTTAAAAATTAATATAGTTCTTTGTCTCCTAGGTTAGGAGTTGTAATTTTATTCACAATTAGCTTCTTTTTATGATAGTCTAGCTTATTAAGGAAGCATTTATTCCATTATATATATCTATACTAGCTTTGAGACTGAAGGTATATGACAGAAAGAAAATCTCATTCCGTCGTGTGATGCAGAAGACAATAATGATTCTTTATTTGTTTATTAAAAGTGGGTAGTGACCTCCTGGGTATGTCCCTACTTTTTCTATGAATTCCAAATGTGGGAAGAGGAAAGCAGATAAGATTTTTAGATAATTGTGCCAAGGAAGGTGAAGCTGCCAATCCTGCCTTTGGGCATATGTACTTTTGTCCAGTGCAGGGAAAGGGACAGAAGCAGGAAGGCAGAGATGGAAAATTCAAGTGCTTTAGTCTTAGGCTTGCTACCTGGCATAGTTTAACACCATTGTACTTTAGTATTGAGGGTAAATCCATATGGTTTAAAAGATTTTTGAGAAGTATGACTGCTATGTTCAGTGGCTTCAGTATTGCTTGGGCGAGTGCTAGGCATGGTTTTGTTGTTCATGTAGAATGTTTGCATCTTTTTTGTCAGTCTCTCTGTTTTGATTTCTTACACCCGTTCACAAGCAGACGCGGTTCATGCATGTAACCTGCCAGCCAGCCACAAGGCACAACAGGACACATCCTATTTCCGTGATGCCTGCTTCCACAGGCACTGAGTGAGCAGGGAACTAGGACCACTGAGTAATGTAGGGATTACTTCTAGAGATCTCTAGTTCAACCTGCTACTTAACACAGGGCAAGGTCAGAATTTGATGAGGTTGCTGAGGTCCTTGTCCAGCCAGGTTTTGAAAATCAGGAAATGTGGAGATTGTACTATATCCACCTCTGGGTCCGAGCTGCAGAGATGAAGGATTTGGTGAGAATTTCCCTTGCGATGGCTTGCCTGTTGTCCTTTCACTGAGCACCTCTGAGAAAAGGCTGACTTACTTTCCTCCATAATGCTCAGCTGGGTACGGAGAAGACCAGTTAATCTTCTCCAGGCTAGACAGACCCCTCTCCTGTAACGACTCCCCATATGTTCATGGGTCTAGAGCACTTGCAGAGAAAAGAGCAGCTGCTGGCTGCTTAGTGCTTTTACTACATACAGACCACTGGTCTTACTGGCTCTGGCCCAGTTTCAGTGGGACTGAAAGGAGAGTGATGTGTAAGTATGCAAATATGTGCGTATAAGCTGCACGCCACACGCACGCTCATCTAGAAACAGGAGAGGGACACAGTATGGGCTGGAGGAAGAGCAGGTGCTCAGCGGGAGAGGAAAAATAACCTAATGGAAAGGTGGAGTCGGGAAGAGTACATATTGATCAGTTGCAGGACGGAAGAATGAGTTGAGAGAAGCAATGCTGTTTGAAGTCTAGCAGTGCTGTTTAGGATTAGCAATCCCTATTTTATTCCTGTAATTTGCACCATTTGGGCCTCCAGTAACTCATTGTTGCGGCCCTGTGCACTTTCATGGTGTTCTACAGCAGGACTCTGCTCCTTACGGCTCCATGCAGCTGGCTGAATGTGGGAGGAAAAGAGCCCTAAGAAGCTGGTGAAGGAGGAGTGGAGCTGTTGCGCAGATCAGTCTCCACAAGGTACAGCACAGCCTAGTTGGGAGTTTGTTACACTGTGTACTAGCCATTACCTCTGGGATTTGCTTTGGCAGAGACAGAGAGAGAGAGAGAGAGAAAGCGTGCACACAAGCAGGCACAGAAATAAAACAAGAGCGCTAGCGCAGTACATTTTGGAAACTACCGTAGTAGCTTCCTTTCCCCCAGGGGCAGATCAGTTCCATCCAAAGCACCACATGCAAATTTTATGGAACCTGAGAGGAAAAAACCCACCAAAGTTCAGGCTTGCACAAGCTAGGTAAATAATTTTTATTTAAAATCATTAAATACTAAGTTAAATACAAGAAATAAAATTTAAGGTCCACCTGTTGGAATAAACAGAGGGTATAGTTTTTAAATATATCGGCAAAAATTTCAGCTATCATGTAGTTTGAGATGGTATTTTAATAGCTGGCCCACACATAAAAAGGGTTTGAAAAACTCTGCATTTTGTTTTGACAGCATACTTTACTGACTCAAAAGCCTGTCTTCACATTGATGGTAGGCACTGTTTGTACCCCGTTTAGGTGATGGAAGAGGTTCACTTACATGCACTGCCAAAAGTCTGTCCTTGCATGCTCTCCGATGCCACTGTCAAGGCATTTTAGATTAATCATCTTTGCTCTGTTTTATTCCCAGTAGGAAGTGAATTGAGAAATCATTCAAAATTTGTTGCTCTTTTTTACGTAGATTCAGATTCTCAGCACAGCCATGAAGTGATGCCTCTTCTGTATCCCCTCTTCGTCTACCTCCATCTGAACATGGTCCAGAATGGCCTAAAAAGCACAGTGGATAGTTTTTACAGCCGCTTCCATGGCATGTTCTTGCAGAACGCCAGCCAGAAGGATATCATTGAGCAGTTGCAGACTACCATGACTATTCAAGATATCCTGTCCAACTTGAAGCTTCGGGCTTTTCTGGACAACAAGTATGTCGTCCGCCTTCAAGAAGACAGCTACAACTACCTTCTTCGCTACCTCCAAAGTGACAACAACAACGCCCTGTGCAAAGTCCTGACCTTGCACATTCATCTGGATGTGCAGCCCACCAAGAGGACGGACTACCAGCTCTATGCTGGTGGGAGCTCCTCACGCAATGAGACCAATGGCCTGGAACCCAGTGATGTGCCAGCTTCCATTCTGCAGAACGAGGCAGCACTGGAATTACTGCAGGACAGCATTAAACGTGTCAAGGATGGGCCCCCTTCATTAACGACCATCTGTTTCTATGCCTTCTATAACACAGAGCAGTTGCTGAACACTGCAGAGATTTCACCAAACAGCAAGCTGCTTGCTGCTGGGTTTGATAATTCCTGCGTGAAGCTGTGGAGCCTGCGTTCCAGGAAGTTAAAATCCGAGCCTCACCTCGTTGATGTGTCCCAGATCCGCCTGGCTTGTGACATCCTGGATGAGGAGGTCTGGATACCGTTCCCACCCCACCCCCACCCCCTTTCTGCAGAGGTATTTTGGGCCTGCATTGTGGAATATCTAGTAGTGCCTCAGGGGTCTGTGAGGCTGCCCCACAACCTGTCTACCGCGATGCACAAATTTTATAGCCTACTCTCATCCTTGTTCTTTCCTGCAGTGGTGATAAATACTGCACTGAGGTGCAATGAGTTTGTGCTTGATTCATAGTTTTAGCCCTAGATGCTGATCATCCTCTTCCAGCTGTCCTTGAACGCATGACAGTACACAGGCAGGCCAGTAAGGACAGGTGACTAGAGAAGGCTTCTTTCTCTGAGGAGTATAGAGCCTTCTCATAGACTGGAAGATGAAACAAGGAGGTGTGGACAGTAAAAACGCTGTAGTGAATGAAAACTAGAAGGAAAGCGGTTCAGAACAACCAGTCAGAAGGGTGCAGAGAAGGGGACAGATGCAGAAAGAGGAAAATAAAGATAGAGCCTAAGTAAGCCTCAGGAAGGAGGAGGGATGCCTAAGTGGAAGACTGTACTTAAGGAATCACCTTAACAAGAGGTGAAGAATTAGCATGGAAAAATTGCGCAAAATGTCTCCATTAAGTAATCTGCAGTGTAGAAACCAGAGGCTTCCCACTCTGGAATGCTGGAGTTGAGGACAGGGATGTGTATCATCATTCATATGCCAAGCTAGATAGCATCTTCTAGTTTACTCTTTCTTTTGCCTTCTAGTCACGCCCTTCCTGCCCTCTCTGCCACAGCTGCCCACATAGCATCTTATATCTGGTTAGAGATCAGAATTTGTGACTCTTCCTTTGTTTAATCACTCTTCTCTCTGGGAAAAAAAAAAAAGCCTCATTTGTTTTTGTGTTGAGCATTTAGCAGCAGAAGCATCCTTTTTTCCACTGTTTTTTCTTTCTGTAATAAAATACCTAGTGGCAGGGGTTTGTTTTTATTGGAAGAGTGCAGAGAGCTTGTTGTACAAAGGGATATATGATTAGGTGTTGCTTTGCTAGTCAGCTTGAGAGCTAGAGGCAGGCATCCAGGTGAGATATCACAGCAGCATGCTCATCGCTTCCGAGGTTAACCCTTTCTGCAGAGTGAGCAGATAAGTGGGTCAGACAAGCGCAAGATAAAGCTGTGGACTTGTTTTTGTTATAAGCTTCAAGAGTTGCCAACACACGTGACTGTGTGTATTGCCTGTCATGGAAACCAGATGTCAATAACCTGCAACAGAGGAGAATTTCTCTGGTGAATCAACAGGTCACTTCATTGGCTCCAGACTATAGAACAGTGAGATTTTGTGAGGTTATCAGGAGTGTGTATTAGGTTTTTTTTAGCACGTAGGTGCATATTTGCATGTCATATGTGTATTATGAAATGGCTGCAGAAGCCTGAGTACACGTGGCTCTCATTGGCTACTTAATAGTTTGTCTGTCTTGCAGTATTTATGCACACGTCTGAAACCAAAAACTGGTCAAAGACCAGCACAGATCAAAGTCATCATTGCTCTCAATACCTTCACCACTGACAAAACAAACAGCAACCTGACCAGGAGTTCAAAATTAAGGCGGGGATGCCAGCCTGAATGCATTGCTGGTTGTGTCCCTAATGTAAAAGAAAGCCTTTTGCCTACAAAGGAAATACATTCCTGTATCTGGGACCCCCAAGTGAAAATGTACAGGCACCCACAGGGCCATAAGTGGGAAGAGACCAGCACCCAGTTGGGTGCCACAGGAGTAGAAATCACAGATACTAAGACAGTGTAATTAGCTTTGGGTACTGTATTTAAATAGTAGTGCCTGAACTAATTAATCGTCAGATTGGTTTCTGATTTACTGCAGGCAAACAGGGTCCTTCTGTTTATGAAGATACATAAGTGTTAAAACTGTGATAGTGTCAGTGGATCTTATTTGGGATGGCACTAAAACTACACTGTTGGGTTTATAAACTCTTTGTGTGTGTGTGTGTATACACATGTAAATGAGGTCAAGACTTGGCAAGTTAGAGAACAACATTTTTCCCTTGTTCATGTAAAGCCTCTGTGTCAGTAAGGTTTAAATTGACTACTAGATGTAGTTTGGGTGAATTTTGCTCAGTGTGATGCCACCGTCCCCTTCGCTGATACTGTGTTGCTTCTTGGAAATAGGAGAGGGGTACTGTTTTGGGACAAAGTAGTTCAGTTTTTGTTACACTAGTGTCTCACAATCCTGACCTCATAATCTTTCATACTTAAGGTCCAGTGTAAAAATGCGGTTTTGCGGCTGTGCAACTGGATATATTGTTTGTCTCTCTGCAATTTCGTCATGTTCATCGCTGATACTACGTAAATCAACACCAAAAAATACTCCATGATCCAAGCTGCAAGAGTGGCAGCCTTTAAATTCTTTGAAGACTAAGACTTGACGCCATTCAGCTCTGCTTGTAAGATTCTGCTTTTAAGTGGCAGTAGTTCTTCAAGTGGTAGTAAGCAGTGATGATGCTTACACCTTGGTGGATGGGAGGGAATTCTGGAAAGAGCATTAAGAAATGTCCTGCAACGACAGCCATCTCTCTTATCTTTCCCTGTTGGGAGATCCCTACTGTAGGCAGGTAACAGATCTTCCCTTTTGACATCTTAAAGAGCGCTGCAGGGTAAGAGAGATGACAACACCCAGGGAAATCTTTAACCTGTTACTAATTATAATAAAAGCAAAAGGAGGGGTGGGGATGGTTTCATGTTTTCATTTTTTGAACTTATTGTTACTTTATGAGATTTATACATTCTCTTCAGCCTTATGGAAGACTGGGTGGAAGATAAAGATAATTTTTGTCAGCTAGATAAGGTTTGTTGTTCACAAGTTTAAATGCATCAGCAGTAATTTTTTCTGGGTCCAGATGACTGCCTCACAGAATCTATTACTGACTCCAGTAACAGCTGAGGAGGTGGGCAGTCTGTCTGTAGGTGCTTCATTTGGACAATGTCCTGTGTAACAACAAAACATGCCAACATTTTTGTTACTTTCAATTTCTTAATAATATAATTTTTGGGAGTCCTGTACTTGCTCAGGAAGATTTTGTGTTCACTGTTGAAGAGTAAGTTATTTTTATTTAGCTCTGTTTGGTAGTGTTGGAAGGTTTTCCCGTTCCGTTACTTAAAATCTATTTTGATGGGTCTTTTTTCCAAAATGGATAGTACAAATAAGAAAAGGTAGCTTTTCGGGGCGGGGGAGGGGGCTATTGATTAAGATAGGCTTATATAACTTATTTTCTCATCCATTCCAAGGAAATACAAATGGTTCATGCTAACCCGTGGAGCAGCCACTTTAGAAGGAGCCAGTGGTTATCTGGGTAGTTCCCAAGGGTATGTTCTATCCAGGGAACATATTCAGAGTGTAAAACTGGTATCCTGAAAAAATATTATGCAGAGAGATTCCCTGCCTTCTGATTTATAACACAGATTGCCGCCTTTCTGTAGCTGCTGTGTATGTGTTCAGCCACATGGTAGTAGCTGTGGGATGCAAGGAAGAATGTTTGATCTGGCAAAGAAATTAAGCTTGGTTTTGCAAGGCAGTAGTGTAGCGGCTGCACTTCCAGCTGCTTGTTTAATCTAGTCTGCAGACTAACTTGAGTAGGGAGGAGACGGAAGAATTTTATGACTCAGAAGCGTTATAAGTGTACCGGTTTTGGTGACCTGTAACATCAGTGTGCTGTTGTTATGCTAAGTGGGTGCCAAGCAGAAGTAAAAGATAAGATTTGCTACCTGTGACTGAGTGTGGTTTTGAATGGTTCAGCAGGCACTTTCTAATGAGCAGCTACTGTAATACAAGAGGAGTAGGTGCTTGTAAAGAAAGAGTATGTTCTTGGAGACAGCTTAAGTAGCACTCTATGAATTTGAAAGCGTAAAATTAAGTACCTGGACTTGCAAAATTTACAGAATCTATCTTACAGCATAGGTAACTTGAACAGACTTCCACTGGTAGCTTGTCAGGAATCTTTCAGTCGTAATGAAATAGTTAAAATACAGCAGATATCAGCCTCTCTCCTTTAATGTGGTAACATAGCCTAGAGATGCTATGTATTCCAGCAAGCAATGCTTTATCTGAGGCAGAAAAAGCAATTTCAGTAAGCATGGGGCTTTGCATGCTGCAGCCTGCAATTTCTCTCTGCCTCACCTCCATGCTAAAGATGAAGTTGGCTCCCAGCCACATTGTAAAACTTCCATGGGCCCTGACTACTCTGAGGATAATTAGCATTGCCAAACAGGGCTTGCTGCCTCCCACTAAACGTGCAGTTGAGATGGAGAAAGGCAGCAAGCTAGCTAAGTCTGAGTTTGATTACCTCTGCTGTGAGATTGAAACCACTGGAAGAGAAGAACTTTCAGGACTACTGCTAAGTAGAAGCAAAACTATCTGTGGGTCATGAGGTCAGAGGGATGGAAGATGTCAGGTCAGCCAGGAGAGCCACTTGGGACACATTGACTGGTCATCAACAGACTGGCAGCCCCTGGGGAAGTGGGCTTCCTTCCTCTTGGGGCAGGAAGAGCTCCTTCAGCAGGAAACAGGCCAATTTGTGATGATAAGGGGGTTGCTCACAAACAACAGGCACTTGTGTTGAATTTGGTGTTCAGAGATTGTCTGCAGATGAGTGTTACTCATTCACTACTGAGGAAGAGTGTCTGCCTGACAGCCCTGCAGAAGTGTGGTCTCATGATACTACGCAGGTGAAACCCAAGTCATAGTTGTATTACACTGCCAATGAGACACCAGCTTGTTTGGCAAGGACACTGTCTTGTGTTGAGATTTGTTGAAACTCGTGCAGTCTCTAGCCTTCTAGTGTTGGGAGGTGCTACTTGAATAAACTTTCAGAGACTCTTACCCTCTGTTGGGAGATTGCATTAAGCACAGCTCACTGAACAGTCTTTAAACATGAAAGCTTTTACTTGCTGACTATCTGCTGTAGTACTTGAGTTGGAAAACTGCAGCATAAAAAGGTTTACAGTGCCATCCTTTTTGTGATTATTCATCTCCTCCTATCCAAAAATAGATCCTTTGACCTAAATAAGCTGTATATGTCTGCTCTTGAAGGCTGCCCTTGAAGGGTCAGAATGTGAAAGCTTTCTGAGGGAGCTTGTGTAGAGAAATAGACACTCTGCCTTTACTGGGTTTCAGTTCATGTGCAGAGCTAAGAGGGAATGTCCAACAGACAGCTTGTCAAATATGCTTTGCCTTTCCATCTCTTGCCTTTTGTTTAAAACATCTGTGTTTCTTTTTCTCTACTGTGAGATTCACTTCCAATAATGACCACACTGAAAGAGCAGATGCCAAGATCTGTTTGGACACCTTAGCCAAAAGTTTAGTAGATAGCAAAGAGGGAATAAGCATGTTTTTAGCAAGTGGAAAAATGTCATTCCCCCTGTCCTCCCATTTGCATATAAGGTGCCTTCTAAAGTGAGCATGAGGCCACACAAACTGAGTATAAAATCTTTACATATAGTCTTACCTTGCCATATCTTTGAGCATTAATGTAGATGTAGCAAATATACTATCAGCGTTTGTATCTCAGGGTGGCACAAAATGAGCCACATCTAAAATACTGTATGTATTAGCTCCAGCCCGTTTTCCTCATGGTGGTTCCTGTATTTGTTGAATGGATAAACATTCCTTCCTTTCTTGTTTCTTTTTTCCCCTCCTCAACCAGGAGGAAGAGGACGACAGCGCAGGCACAGAGATGAAGATCCTGAGAGGACACTGTGGACCTGTGTATAGCACAAGGTTCCTTTCTGACAGTTCAGGACTCTTATCTTGTTCTGAGGACATGTCCATCAGATACTGGGACCTCGGAAGTTTTACAAACACTGTGTTATACCAAGGACATGCCTATCCTGTCTGGGACTTGGATATTAGCCCCTGCAGCCTGTACTTTGCCAGTGGTTCCCACGATCGCACTGCGAGGCTCTGGTCGTTTGATCGGACGTACCCGCTGCGAATATATGCAGGCCATTTGGCGGATGTAGACTGTGTCAAGTTCCACCCAAATTCCAACTATTTAGCAACGGGCTCCACGGACAAAACTGTGCGTTTGTGGAGCACTCAGCAAGGCAACTCAGTGCGTCTTTTCACCGGGCACCGTGGCCCCGTGCTAGCGCTTGCGTTTTCTCCCAATGGTAAGTACCTGGCATCAGCAGGCGAAGACCAGCGGCTAAAGCTGTGGGACTTAGCTTCAGGAACTCTTTACAAAGAACTGAGGGGGCACACGGACAACATAACCAGCCTTACTTTTAGCCCCGACAGTAGTTTAATTGCTTCAGCGTCAATGGACAATTCAGTCCGGGTGTGGGACATACGGAACACTTACTGCAATGCCCCTGCAGATGGATCTTCCAGTGAACTGGTTGGTGTATATACCGGACAGATGAATAATGTACTGAGCGTACAATTTATGGCCTGTAATCTTCTTCTAGTGACTGGAATTGCACAAGAAAATCAGGAACATTAATTTTTGTTTTTCTTAGGGAAGCGGGTGGGTGTATTGAATGCCAGAGTCCATTGCAAACTGAGATTACTGACTGTGAAACACTTTTCTTCCTCTGCCCCCTTGAAAGGCCTGTTCAGACCGATGTAAACGCTCTAAAATGTCTTGTCCACAGAAAAGCCTGTGCTGTTGAATGGAATAAGGAAAAAAGGAGGAGTGATGAAAATACGTATGCATTCTAATCTTGTACTTGTAGGGGTGGGGTAAAGGGGAGGAAATCCAATAGCTTGGGGAAACCAAAAGCTTGGTCCAAACAAGTGAAACTGCCAATCAGATGAGCTGCTGACCTGCACTTAACTATCCAGCATTGATTGATGGGCATGTCTTACCTACTGTTAACTGAGGCTTGAGCGTGAAAACTACTGGCCCAGTGATTTTTGGTTTGTTTGCTTTTGTTTTCCTGGTATTGCAGAGGACCAGCATTTTAAGAACCTTGTATCAAAAGAACATTACATATTTTCTACAGTTAGAGCAGTCCTAAATATTACAGCTCCCTGTAGCACTTCTGGAATATTTTGGACTAGCTAAGTAGAAAATACCATCTTTCTTTTTAGTAAGGGGACAGAAGTCTGACCTCAGTTGTAGCCCATGTCTGCACTGTCATTTGGGTTTGGTTCTTGGTACTAGCTGTGAGAGTTTTATTTATGTTCCATTAATTAGGAATCTTTCTGAATCTGGTTGCACTGTATTTTGAGGATGGGAGGACAGTAGGGGTAGGGTGGTGGCTTTTTAAGGTTAATAAATGACTTGCCTTATCTGGTGAGAGGGCACAACTGAAGCAGCTAAGTTTGGACTCCTAATGGAAAGAAGGGCATGTCAGTCCACCAGTGCACCTCACAGAAATGTTTCCGTAAATGGAAGTTGGCAGTTTAAGGAGAGGGGGACAGGGAGAGAGAGACACACAAAGTGACTTGGGAAAAATTAGTATTACTAAGTTATTGCGCGTACACAGAGGCAGCTCTGCTAGTGTTGGATTTTTCTCAAAATACTGCAGTATCGGTTTCATGAACACTTTGTGAGATAAATCATCAGCATTTACAACAAGGTTCTGCAGAAAAAGCACGTTCTAGTTTGTCATTTGGAGAGATTAAATATTTCTGCTTTCTGGAAAGAGTTATTTTGTATTTTGTTTTCTATTAAAAGCATTTAGTTTAAAAAAAAAAATTAAAACGGTTTGGTCCCTTTCTGGGAAACTTGCTCTGACTTGCATGGGAAGGAGAAGGCAGGAGCATGCTTCCCTTGCACTGCTTGAGTCAGAGCCCACTTGACACTTGGAGGCTGAATCTGGTGGACTCGCTCACTTGGTGTCTGCTGTTTTGATATCCCCCTACTTGCTCTCCACAGAGCTGGCTTGGCAGGTCATGAAGTAGGGCATTGGCACAGCTTTGCAGGTCAGCTGAAATGCATGTGGAGTATCTAGGTACCCTTTGAGGTTGACACTTCGCACCAAAAGACCTCATTCTGTAGCACTGCACAATGTTTACTCTGTAGTTTGAGATCTTAAAAAGCCTCTTTGGAGCGAAGACACAATCTTCATGTTATAGATGGGCTGTCAGTATTAAGTGATTATTCTCTTCAGCTTCCTTCAGACCTTCTGGACTTTGACGAGAGAATTCTCTTGAGAACATCCAAACAGTCTACAAATTCAGATTACAGCTTGCAATTGCCTTGGGTTTTTTTGTTTGTTTTGTTGGGTTTTGTCTACTTACATTGGTAAATGACCAAAACCTTTTATCGGAAATGTGCTTGACCTTTCTAAGACCAGTAACAATGTGTGCTCAGCTCTATGAGTACCAGAAGCTCCTCTGTATGCTTGGAGTTGAATGGCACTGCTAATCTTCTGACAGCTGGTTATCAACAGTGTGAAGCAGGTTAGCAATCCCAGACCAGGATCAGGCATTTTGGAGGAAAAAAAAAAAACCAAAAAAAACAGACCAAAACCCACAGTATGGGAGGTGGTTGTTTTGCTGAAACTTTGTGCTGTGGAGGTCTCTGGAGAGAACTTCTCCAGACCTATAGAGCTGATACTGCTCACCAGACTAAACACATTGTGTTCTTCAACTGGCAGTAATCTACATGGTTGTTTTGAGCGGTTTTGCTTGATTCTGTAGATTCTAGCCCAAAGATTTCATTGTGAAATGACTGCTCTTGAATCATAGCAGAGAACTGAAGTTCTTGGCGGGATGCCTGTGTGAATACCGAGGAAGGATATGGCTCACCAGTGTTTACTGGAATTCATTTTGCTATTTGTTGCCATATGTCCTGAGCAGTGTTTAGATTTAGAGCAGCTGGACTGTGGGTCCCGAAGTAGAGCAGAGGGTGAGAAAAAGGCCAAGGAGGGGAGGGGAATAAAGGTGAGATGGGCAGAAAATTAAAAATTTCCCTTAACATCTTATTTCTACAGTGAAACTGGGGATTTTATTAGTTGTGTTATTTTTGAAGTATTTTGCATGTGGAAGTGACAAGAGCAAAGAGACCTAGGAAAACAAATCCTATTATACATACAGAGGCTAAAAGATGTAAAAGTGATTTCTGAGGTGTTGGAAAAATAATGTTGCTAACAACACATTTCAAATCTATAAACGTTTATATATTGTGTAGATAGTTTTTGATGCTTGCAGAATGTAAGTCTTTGAAAGCGGGAGGCCAGGAAATAATCTAGACTGTGAGAAATGTTGCAATTGATAGACAGGCTGAACTTCAAGGTAGAACTGGGAGCAAAGTATGTGTGGAAGAAAGCAACATCAATCTAGCAGAATTTGGGCCATAATCTCGATTAACTGTGTATTTCAGAAATAGTTGCATTTGCACAGACCTCCTTTTTCTGTTTTAAATATATATCACAAAAAAAAAAAAAAAAAAAAAAACCCAAAGCAGTTAGGTTGACATAGTTAAGCACACAAATATTAGTAAGTATCATAGCAGGGACTGTGGCTGCTTGTGAGCCTGTGTGTTAATGCCATTCTTAGTCATGTAACTGAGTACTCCTCCCCCTGCAAAGCTCTGCTCACTTCATCCACCTCCTGGATGATGCACAGTGCACCAGGTGCCACGTGGTATCAGGCAGTGGCTAACAGAAGACGCTCAGAAAAAGAGGACACAGTGATCCTTCCATGGTTTAGCTGCCCCTGTCTTCTCACAATTACTGTTTTCTGGTTTGGGTTGCGCTTAATAGTAGACCTCCAGAGCTGCAGGCTATCTATCTGCAATAGCTGCTGAAAGATTTAACTTCCTTTAGTTTTCTTTCATACCTTTTATTAATCAGCTATATACTTGTAGCTTATGCAGTTTGCTGCCACAAGAAGTTCTACATCTTGGCGTTACGAGAGGGGGAAAAGTATTTCTTTGATCTTGACATCTGTTATCTGATAAATTTGTTCTTTTACCTACCCTTTTGAATTAATAAAGGCAATGAGCAGCAGAACACCCTTTTGAAAGGTGTGAGACAGTCCAGGCCACAGTAAATATAGACAGAGCTGAAGTACAAATCCATGCTTAATCACTGAATACTGATGAAAGGAAAGGGTATTTGCTGCAATAAACAAACCGCTACGCCTGTTCACAGGGCTGTGTTAAAATTGCCCTTCTCATGTTTAGCACTGGCACCTCCTAAGCAGAGTGCTGCCACACTGTTCAGTCTAAATGTCTTAACTTTGCAAACGATAGAGTTCATCCTCTTCCTTCCCATTCTGATTCCTTTGCAAAAAAAGCTGTCTCTTACAAGTGGTTTAAGTCTAAAAAACATTTTACAGAAATATTTCCACTAATAGATCCTTTGGGTATGCCAAGAAAAATAAGGACTTCAGGCAATTGGCTAACCTTATTTAAACTGTGGCTGACTGTTTGTTAGCCCTCCAGGCTCAGTGTGTTCAACTAAGTCCTGAAATGGCCTTCCTTTTGAGTGGTGTCTAGTTGCTTACGGTGACCCAGCCTCTAAAACTGGAGCATTACAGGACACCGATGTGACAGTTAAATTAACTGCCTGGATGTCCCTCACCAAAGACTCCCATCATGCTGCACGTTAGCTATGGGATTTTTTTAAAAGTACTGGATAGGAGCCCAAACTGACTGAAATAACTCAACAATGCTCACCACGCTCGTTGTATTTCAAGTACAAAAGACTGGTATCATTTGTCTCTAGACTGGTAATCTTTAAGAGTTTTAAACATGTGTCTGGCTTTCTATTTCATGGGCACTGCTATACAGCAGCTCTGAGCAGCAGTGCTTCAGAGGATACATTCCCAGGGCCTGGATTGAGACAAGGCATTATCAATTGTGTCTGTCATCCTGCAGAAATGTTTTCTCAGGACAGTGAAACAGTTGAGCAAGGCAGCTGTGGAAGCTATTTCTAAAACTTGATATCATAGGTGTTACACTATAAGTAAAACACGCCTCCTCATTTCAAACAGGAGAAGGGATCAGCTGCATTAAGCTGAGGGGTAGGCAAGGAAGAAAGCTTCAGACCCATGCTTGCCTTATCAGGAGCCCTGCTTTCCTACCTAGTCAAAATCTTCACGGTTCCATTTAGGATAAAATTGCCTTCTCTTTGCACAAATTTGTGATCTTCTGTTTATGACAAGCCTGATAACCAAAATATTTTAGCATCTACAGATATATATCAGCCAAGAGCAGAACCTGGTGGTGTTTGGTGCTGTACAAGCATATTAGTTAACACATGGACAGTGCTTCTCTGACACTGCCTGAGAACAGGAGGAAGAAACTCTGTCCGAATCCCTCCACCCCACTGCTGAAGGGTAGAGGATATACCAGCATCACTGTCCCAGCTCAGAAGAATGGGATGGGAGGTGATACAGAAGCCAAGAGTGGCAGGGACTAGGAATACGATAGCCTCCACTTTTACTTCCTTGCTGTCACTTCTTCCACTTACCCAGTAGCGATGCTTGTTCACACCACTACAGATCATGCACCACCAACTCCAGCAGCTTATCGAAGTAATCAAGCTTCCTTCTTTGCTTCTAAATTGCCTGTAAATATTGCCTTCATGAAGCCTGAGTTTTGTTTTGGGTTTGTTGGTTTGTTTTTTTTCCTGTAGCTTAAAATTGTTCAGCAGAGTTTTGCTGTAGCATATTGAACTACCTGTTTGCATTTGAGAGAAGCCTTGTATCTTGTGATATCATTTGGGATATTCAGGAAGTATCCTGAGCCCCACGTCCCTAATTTGGAAGGTGTTAGATCAGACTCAGCTCTCTCTTTTTTTACCCTTAGATAAGCATGTTACCTAGACTGAAGCAGTGAAGGCCATGGCACAGCAATGCTCCCACTGAAGCATCCAAAAGCTAGGTTGCACAGGAATCTTGGCAAGCTGCTAAAAGAAATGGATACAGCGAGGGGTAGATGGACAGTAAGGGGAGCAAGGCCACTACATGACAAACCCCATCTCTGGGCACCAGTGATAGTACCTCTCCACTCCAATATCTGCCTTACACCAGCCCTGGACCTGGCTTTGCAATCGCTAGTGATGCTTCCATAGTTTGTGGAAAGGGAAAGGACAGTGCAAATAAGGGCAGAAACTGCAGAAACAGCCATGTGCTCGCTGCAGTGATAAAACGGGGTCACCCTGTAAGACAACCCCAGGCAAACTAGCACTGACCACAGCTGGAGGATGGCCATTTGGCAGCCAGAAAAACACTGCAAAACTTGCGTAAGGACAACTTGCCCTTCAGAACTAGCACATGTCTTTCCGGAGCTGCATGTAGTTCAACACCAGAAAGCAGCCAAGCCTAAACTATTAGTTCAGACATCCTGAGGTCTGGAGTTGTGCACACACATGCCACTCTAGTCTATTAGGTTAACACATCACAACTTCATCCCAATGCTGGAGTTGAAATGAGGCACTTTGGCACAGCGTTTGCTCGTCTTCATGTATTAGTGAGCAGCTGAGCTGAAGAGTTGTGTGGGACTGCTAGTTTTGCCATTTTTGCTTGAGGCAATAGTAGAGCAATCTGCATGTGGTAAATGGGAAAAGAATACCCAGGATTTTAGGCACTCTTTTCCCTCCTGGCAATGCCATTCTACTAGTGCAAATATTTCATGACCACTTACGATGATGTGGGGTTACGATGGGATTTGGTTTTTGACACTATTTTCACCCAAGCAGAAGCAAAGCCGAAAACAATCTGGAATGCAGAACTACAGCATCTAAAACTTCTCATCACCTTTGCCACTCAGATCTCCTCACCAATGAGGAAGGGGGGTGCTTGGATTTCTCTTGTCTTAATTACTTATCCTAATTATTTACTACATTTCCAAAGTCTCTCAAGAGAAACCATCCTGTGTTTTCCAGCAGCCTTTATGCTGCAGCTAGCATTGGAAACACAGAGAATGTGCCTTCCTGAAACACTGTCTGTGTTTGTATGGGTTGTTTTATTGCAAGCACGTGGTGCTTCTTACCTGCAAAATTTTATGGAGCAATTGCTTCATGTGTCTCACTGACATTTAAACACAGGGATGCTGGAGCCCCACCCTGCATGCCTCGCTGCTTGAGCTGCGTCCCCTCCTCTGGCTTGGGTGAAGCGGGTAACTGGCAGTGGGAACTGCATGCCTCAGTCAAGTTTAATTTTGCAATGGAGATATCTTGATTGCCTTCAAATGGCACTGCAAAAGAACACGCTTTGTGCGACTTCAATGCATTGAGTCGCTTTTGTATTGCTCAATTGAGCCACAAAGCTGGTGAAGGGGCTGGAGAACAGTCCCTATGAGGAGCGGCTGAGAGAGCTGGGGTTGTTTAGCCTGGAGAAGAGGAGGCTGAGAGGAGACCTCATTACTCTCTACAACTACCTGAAAGGAGGTTGTAGAGAGGAGGGAGCTGGGCTCTTCTCCCAAGGGACAGGGGACAGGACAAGAGGGAATGGCCTCAAGCTCCACCAGGGGAGATTTAGGCTGGAGATTAGGAGGAAGTTTTTCACACAGAGAGTCATTGGGCATTGGAATAGGCTGCCCAGGGAGGTGGTTGATTCGCCTTCCCTGGGGGTGTTTAAGGCATGGGTAGATGAGGTGCTGAGGGACATGGTTTAGTGTTTGATAGGAATGGTTGGACTTGATGATCCGATGGGTCCCTTCCAACCTGGTTGTTCTATGATTCTATGAATTCGCTCAATGCAAAGGCTTTTCTCGCGCAGTGCCTGTTTGGTTTTCCTTGCATATGCAATACAGGCTGCAAAACTATCTCAGTATGAAGCAACAACTGAATATAAATCTCACGTTTGCAGTTTCATCTGCAACACGCAACCCTATTAGTTTTCATCGGATAACCTGGGGACAGCGCAGGCCAAATAGAACCTCCTGAGGACAGCACAGGCTGAGTAGAACAACCTAAGGAGAGAACAGGCTGAGTAGAATCATAGAACAACCAGGTTGGAAGGGACCCTTCGGATCTTCTAGTCCAACCATTCCTATCAAACACTAAACCATGTCCCTCAGAACCTCATCTACCCGTGCCTTAAACACCTCCAGGGAAGGTGACTCAACCACCTCCCTGGGCAGCCTATTCCAATGCCCAATGACCGTCTGTGTGAAGAACTTCCTCCTAATCTCTAGCCTAAATCTCCCCTGGCGGAGCTTGAGGCCATTCCCTCTTGTCCTAGTATAGCCCGTGGTAGCTGAAGCTCCCCTGGAAGACAGAAACCCGCTCTCCTGTGACCTCCCCTGCATGTGCCCTTCTCCCAGCGCTTGCAGGTCGCCTCCCTCCCCTGCGCTCACAGGGTTTCCCCTCCAGCTCCCAACAGGGAAGGGGCCTGGGCTGCGACCCCAGCTCTCTGTACGGTGTCCCGGACCGCGCCAGGGACACCTCCCACGAGGCCAGGCTGCCCAGAGCCTCCTTCAACACATCGCGCTCCGCCGGGTCCCCCCACCCCGGTTCCCCGGGCTCCCCAGAACCCCTTTGTTCAGGAGCTGCGGGAGGCGCTGCCCCCACGACCCGGGGGCGCCCGGCCCCGCCCCGCTCCCCGCCCCGGCGATCGATTGGTCGCGCCTCCGCGCGCGAGAGGAGCCGCGAGCGCCGGAAACGGCCCCCGGAGGGGCGCGGGGGTGGGCGGGAGCTTCGGGATCGCGAAACCGAGTGCCGCAGCGCCTTAGGCGGCCGTTTTTTAAACGCCTCCAGGGATGGGGACCCAGCACCCTACCGGGCAGCCTCCGCCAGTGCCCAATGACCCTTTCGGTGAAGAATTTTTCCCTAATGCCCAATCTGAACCTGTCCTGGCGGAGCTTGAGGTCGTTCCCTCTCATCGCCTGTCACTTGCGAGAAGAGAGCAACACCCATCTCTCTACAACCTCCTTTCAGGCCGTTGCAGTGATAAGGTCTCCCCTCAACCTCCTTTTCTCCAGGCTAAACCCCAGTTCTCTCAGAAGCTCATTGTAAGACTTGTTCTCCTGCCCCTTCACCAGATTCATTGCTTTCCTCTGAACACGCTCCAGCCCCTCAGTGACCTGCTGGTCACACCATTTCTGATACAAACTAAGTTGCCGTTGGGCTTCTTGGCCACCTGGGCACACTGCTGGCTCATGTTCAGTCGCTGTTAACCAACACCCCCAGGTCTTTCTCCTCCAGGCAGCTCTCCAGCTGCTTTTCCTCAAGTCTGTAGTGCAGCATGGGGTTGTTGTACCCCAAGTGTAGGACCTGGCATTTGGCCGTGTTAAACCTCATTCCATGGGTCTCAGCCCATTGGTCCAGCCTGTTCAGATCCCTTTGCAGAGCCTCCCTACCCTCCAGCACATCCACACTTCCTCTCAGCTTAGTGTCACCAGGAAGAGGGGGGATGTTGCTCATCAGAAGTCAGTGAAACCTCTAACCTGGCACCCCTGGAGCAAGTAGGGATAAGCTCCCACATGAACATCACTCTCAGAGGCCTCATGTGAAGCAGTGTCAGCCCAAACACCTGCTGGTGCAGGTAGGGCTGGCACAGGTCACTATGCAGCACCCCACACTATGGCACTGGGCTCAGTGCTCTGCTGTCATAGAGTCATATGGTGGTCTGGATTGGAAGGGACCTTAAAGATCATCCCGTTCCAACCCCCTACCATGACATCTCCCACTAGACCAGGCTGCCCAAGGCCCCATCCAACCTGGTCTTGAACACTTCCAGGTGTTCAACCTCATCATGAAGAATTTCTTCCTAACGACTAATCTAAATCTTCCCCCCTCCAATTCAAAGCCATTCTCCCTCATCTTACAACTCCATATCCTTGTAAAAGTCCCTCCCCAGCTTTCTTGTAGACCCCACCTTGAGGTGCTGGAAGGTCACCATAAGGTCTCCCTAAAACCTTCTCTTCTCCAGGGACACCTTTCAATAGATTAGGTTCCTCAAAGCCTCATCAAGCCTGGGTATGAACACCTCCAGGGATGGGTCAGCCATGACTTCTCTGGGTAAATTTAAAAAAAAAAAAAGAGATAACAGCCCACCTAATCAGTTTACTGACCTGATGTAAGAAAGTTGTGGAGAATGTGGTTTTATATTTCCTTTGCCTTTCTGACAGGTCAAGAAATACTGCTTTAATGTTAAAGCATAGAAAATACAGAATGCTCTCTGTCCAAGGGCTTTATTTGCATTGGTTCTGTGAGGCACCTCGAGCGCTGGAAAATGATCACGGGATTCCACTTAAATAAAGTTGCTCCTCACAGGCTCAAAGGACAGCATTGTAAAGGAGAAGGAGGCCAAGTATGAGAAAGAAAGAAAGAAAATCAAACATCTCAGGTGAGGCGTTCGTGCTGCTGCCTTTGCAGCATGGGTTTCAAAACGTTCCAGCATGAACCTGAGGGCTGCAAGAAAGGTTTATGCCAATTTATTCAAACAACAAGGGAAACAGCTCCAGCAACAGTGGTGATTTTCCCAGGATAAGGCTCCTCCCATCAGCATGCTCTCGGGGTGTGCTAATCCCTCATTTTCCCTAAATACCTGGAATTTGACTATAACATTTGTGGTAGCAGAAGTCTGTATTCATGTTTTCTCCTGACCTTTTAACACAATTTTCTCTTTTGCAGCCTTCAAAGTGTGGTTGTTCAGAGAGTGCTCTTGCAACCCAAATCTCACAAGCTGACATTAACTAATTCACAAAGAAGCTTAATTCAAAATTCTAAAAGTAAAGCATAGAATATGTTTACCCCTACACCAGGCCCCCCAGCAAGGAAAACAGGACAACAGGATCAGTTCCATGCCCTGGCTTCCAGCACTGCACAGCCTCAGGAAAGCTGCATCCTTTGGTGATTCAGCTCCCTTTTCTTAAATCAAGGTTAGGTGCAGCAGATGCTTTGGAAAATGGCTCGTACACTGAGCAGTAATATGTGAGGAAAACGGGAACAACAAAAGGGTGTTCAATACAAATCCTGTAGCCTCTAGGGTGAGCATGGGCATCAAAGGCCTGTTCCCGTGGATTCCACAGCCACCAGCCTGAGCACAAGGTCGGGTACATGATGTGTCTGAAAGGCTGTGGCTCTTCTCTGGCTGGGTATCTTCTCTTGTCCAGATCTATCTCAAATTCATAGAATCGTTAAGGTTGGAAAAGACCTCTAGGATCATCATGTCCGACCATCAATGTAACATCACCGTGCCTACTAAATCATGCCCAAAGCTCCACATCTACACATTTTTTGAATACCTCCAGGAAAGGAGACTTCATCACTTCCCTAGGCAGCCTGTGCCAATGCTTCACTACTCTTCCAGTGAAGAAATTTTTCCTAATATCGAATCTAAACCTCTCCCTTGCACAACCTGAGGCCATTCCCTCTTGTCTTGTCCCTCGTTACTCGGGAGAAGAGACCAGTGCCCACCTCTCTACAACCTCCTTTCAGGTAGCTGTAGACAGTAATAAAGTCTGCTTTCAGCTGCCTTCTCTCCAGACTAAACCACCCAGTTCCCTCAACTGTTCCTCATCAGGCTTGTGCTCCAGACCCTTCACAGCTTTGTTGCCCTCTAAGGACATGATCCAGCAGCTCAGCATTGTTCCTGTACTGAGGGCCCAAAACTGAACACAATATTTGAAGTGCAGAGTACAGGGACACAATCACTTCCCTGGTCCTGCTGGCCACACCATTTCTGACACAAGCCAGGATGCTGCCGGCCTTCTTGGCTACCTGGGCACACTGCTGGACACTCACGGACAGAGGCAGGACAGCTGTGGACACAGGCTGCCAAAATCTGTCAGTCAGCTTGAGACGCCTCCCTCCACACAGGCCTGGCAGGGAGGAATAGGGAAAAAGGACAAACAGCCTCCCTGGGCTGCCCTGAGGACTGTGTGAGTGGGACAGAGACCCCTTCTCCATTTCTCGGGACTGGGTGCTGCAACCACCAGCACCCTCCCAGGTGAATCTTAGAATTGTTAGGTTGGAAATGACCTTTGAGATCATAAAGTCCAACCATACCTGTCCACTACTAAACCATGTCCCTGAGTACCTCACCTGCCCAGTTTTTAAATCCCTCCATGGATGAGGACTCAATCCCCTGCCAGGAAGTCTCTGCCAGTGCCCAATAGACCTTTCAGTGAAGAAATTTTCCCCAATACGTAATCTGCACCCCCCAGGTCACCTCCTCCTCTGTTGCTATCATCTTGGTCTTCTCCACACTATTCTGAGCATGGGGCCCCCCACCTGTAGTCTGGAACCATGGAATCATAGAATTTGTTGGTTGGAAAAGACCTTTGAGATCATCAAGTCCAACTGCACCAGTTCTTTCCTAAACTATATCCCTGAGCACCTCATCTGCCTGTCTTTTAAATGCCTCCAGGGACAGTGAGTCAATCGCCTCCTAGGCAACCTCTGCCAGTGTCCCACAGCCCTTTCAGTGAAGAAATCTTTCCTCATGTCCAATCTGAACCTCACTCACTAGGTTGGAAAAAACCTCCAGGATCATCAAGTCCAACCATTCCTATCAAACACTAAACCATGCCCCTCAGCACCTCATCCACCTATCTTTTAAATACCTCCAGGGATAGTGAATCAACCACCTCCCTGGGCAGCCTGATCCAGCGTCCAATGACCTTTTCTGTCAATTTTTTTTTTCTGATGTGCAGCCTGAACCTCTTCTCGCACAGCTTGAGGCCATTCCCTCTTGTCCTGTCCCCTGTCACTTGGGAGGCCAGCTCCCTCCTCTCCACAACCTCCTTTCAGATAGTTGTAGAGAGCAATGAGGTCTCCCCTCAGCCTCCTCTTCTCCAGGCTAAACAACCCCAGCTCTCTCAGCCATTCCTCATAGGGCCCGTTCTCCAGCCCCTTCAACCAGCTTTGTTGCTCTTCTCTGGACTCCCTCCAGAGCCTCAACATCCTCCTTGTGTCGAGGGGGCGCAGCTCGAGGCCGCTCCCCCTCGTCGCAAAGGTGGGACCCAGGCGCCCCAGGCCCGGGCCAGGACACTCCTGCCGCCATTTCCCCGCTCCCTCCCCCCGCTTCTCCCGCGGGGCCGGGGAGGAGCCGACACCGCGGCGCTATCAGCGCGGCGCAGGCCAGGCCGGGGCCGCCGCGGGTCCCCGGTTGCCGGCCCGTGGGCGGCGGCGCGGAGCCGCCTCCTCCTCCTCCGCCCTCTCCTCCTGCAGCTGCCGCCGCGGCCCCAGCAGCATCGCCGGCGGCTCCCCCGGGCGGGCGCATGGCTGGCTACGCGTCGCGGCTGCCGTGGCTGCCGCGGGTGCTGCGGCGCGCGGTGCCGCCCCCCTGGGCCCGCGCCGGCCCCGCCGGGCTCCCCCCGCCCGCCGCCGCCCGCGCCCTCAGCGCCGCGCGCGACCCCCTCCCCGAGCCGCCAGCCCCCCCGCCCTTCCCGGCCCGGAGGCTGCTGGCGCTGGCGCGGCCCGAGCGCGGGAGGCTGACAGGTACGGACCGACCGACGGACCCGGGGGGGCGTGTTCTCCTCCCGAGCCGCGGGGGAAGAAAAGCTACGGGCGCGCGTCCTCCTCTCGGCGCGAGTTGGGGATGCTGGGGAGCGGCCGCCTGCCCCGAGCCCGGCGTGAAAATGGGGATCGTGCAACGCCGGGGGCTGGGAGGGACCCTAAACATAGAATCATAGAACAACCAGGTTGGAAGAGACCCATCGGATCATCTAGTCCAACCATTCCTATCAAACACTAAACCATGTCCCTCAAGACCTCATCCACTCGTGCCTTAAACACCTCCAGGGAAGGTGAATCAACCACCTCCCTGGGCAGACTATTCCAATGCCCAATGACCCTCTGCGTGAAAAACCTCCTCCTAATCTCCAGCCTAAATCTACCCTGGCGGAGCTTGAGGCCATTCCCTCTCGTCCTGTCCCCTGTCACTTGGGAGAAGAGACCAGCTCCCTCCTCTCCACAACCACCTTTCAGGTACTTGTAGAGAGTAATGAGGTCTCCTCTCAGCCTCCTCTTCTCCAGGCTAAACAACCCCAGCTCTCTCAGCCGTTCCTCATAGGGCCTGTTCTCCAGCCCCTTCACCAGGTTCGTGGCTCTTCTCTGGACTTGCTCCAGAGCCTCAACATCCTTCTTGTGGTGAGGGGCCCAGAACTGAACACAGTATTCCCGGAGCAGAACATCATCCGGCTCCAGCCCTGCAGCCCAGGGCTTGTACATAGAAATAAACCGGAGTTCTGAATTCTCCCGAGGACGCCTCGCCTGAAACCTTTGTTGGGTGTTTTGAAAGCTGTTCGTTTATTTATGGTGTACGTGGTGAGGTCAAGTGCCATCGGTATACATTGAACCCTTAAGAGTGATGAAAACAGTTTATTTATTTATTTATAGTGTGTACGATAAAGTTAAGCACCGTTGTTGTATAAAAGGGGCCTTTAACAGTGATGAAAACTATTTACTTATTTATTTATGGCACATACAGTGAAGTCAAGCACCGTCGTTGTATATACTGAACCCTTTAACAGTGATAAATGCTATTAATTTATTTATTTATAGTGTATATGGCGTAGTCAAACACCACTGTAGTATAAAATGCGCCCTTAACAGTGATGAAAACTATTTATTTATTTACCTATCTGTCTATTTATTTATTTATTTATAGTGTATGTGGTGAAGTCAAACACCACTGTTGCATAAATTGTGCCCTTGACAGCGATGAAAACTATTTATTGTGCATACAGTGAAGTCAAACACCGTTGTTGTATATATTGAACCTTTAACGGTGATAAAACCTTTATTTATTTATTTATTTGTTTGTTTATTTGTGGTATATACGGTGAAGTCAAACACCATTGTTTTATAAAAGGCACCCTTAACAGTGATGAAATCTATTTATTTATAGTGTATATGGTGAAGTCAAACACCATTGTGGTATAAAATGTGCCCTTAACAGTGATGAAAACTATTTATTTATAGGGCATATGGTGAAGTCAAACACCATTGTTGTATAAATTGCGCCCTTGACAATGATACTCCCTACTAAGAGTAGGAACAAGCTTTTCTTGACATTGCCTCTCATGAGGATAATGGGATAATAGCCGTCAGTAGCAAATAGCTGTAAAACAATGCAAAATTATGATGTGGTTTGGTTATTTTAAACCCACCTTTGTTGGCAGGCAGCATACGTGCTCTTGTGGCAGCTTGAGGCCCTTTCAAAAAGTTGGGTAGCTCCCTAGGCATGGGTAAGTGGCATTCAAAAGTAGAGAGGTGAGGCAATTGGACCTAACGTGAAGAGGTGGTTTTGAGAAATATCAAATAGTTTGTACAAAGATTTTATTCACCATGAATAGTTATAGGGCTTCCTTACATGTTGTCATTACACAGCCAAAGTAATTAGGATCCAGATTAATTTTTGTAAGAAATTATAATTGTTCCTGTGCTGTGAATGCCTTTACGCAGGTCATACCACTGTCTTGGGTGTGGGGAATAAAAGCAAGGGAAAATTGATGGGGACAGGGTTGGATGGAGAGGGGAAAAGGTATAATGTTTTGTAAGGCTTCAGTCTTGCTTGGGGTTATTTTTTTCATAGGTTTATGGACTAAAAATCAAAAAGCCCTTTGCCAGTATCTAATGCTCAGTCTATTCAGATTTTAGTGGAAAAGTGAGTATCTGATCAGATAGATTACCTGCTGATTTTATAGTGAAGTCCTTTGTTTTTCTCATTGAAATGGGAACAAATAAATAAATCTGTTATTTTAAGGAAGGCATTTAGGAACCAAAGGCTCCTAACTAACTGAGAACTGAATTAAGTTTCCTTTACTGGGCACTTGCTGTCAAATTGTACTTGTGTTTTAAAATAGGGCTAAGTATTCATAATCTGTGCAGTCTGGTGATCGTTTTATCAAAGCAAATCTACTATCACAGTTACTAAAAATCAGTAACATACAGTTTTGTATTTTGAGATAACAAAATGGGCTGAGTTAAAACTAAAAAACCACAACAACACAGCAACCTGATGATATCAAATCATGAGGATGATTTGAAAGCGTGCATGTATAATAATGTTTTCAGTGTTCTGTTGGTCTCAGTTCTGGGAGAAGAGTGAATTTATGTAAAATTTTTCTTCTTTGTTGACACATTGCCTAAGGGAAAACTTTTGTTGTTAAGTTGTAATGAAGTGGGAGGATGGAAAAGCTATCAAGGAAAATACTTTGAGATCATTATAGGATACAGAAAGGGTAAATATGAGTGAAATGCCTTATAGGTGATTGCAGGGAAGTGACATCTGCCCATCGTATCTAACATATGTTGAATTATGTTGTATTTTGTTCCTGTTGCAATTTTGTATTGAGAAACTAGTCCTTGATAGCTCAGTATCTCTCTTTTTAACCCAGCATTCAAAGAAAGAGGAAGGTTAATGGTTTCACTGTATGAAACAAAGAACCTAGGTTAAAACATTTAATTTCCTCTTCAGGTCTATATAAACGGTAGGCAAATGCTGTGGGATCTCTACAGGAGCTTTACTGGTGCAGCTTTGTTTTGCAAGAAAATTAAGCTCTTCCAGTTCTTTTGCATTTTATATAACCACTAGTTGGTAACATAGGTGTATAGCATTATCACTACAGAGTAAAGTGATAGTTACCCTTTCTGTGATTACGTGTGGCATGGGTTGTGCTATTCTGCTTGTGCTTTCACAGAAGATGGAGTAGTTGCAGTGACGACAGTGGGAGGTCTGGGGAGCAGGGAGTGATTTGTGAGGAGCTTGAGCAAGACCACAATCCACCCATCTTGGTATGGTTAGGAAACGATGTCAGCTGAGGAGGTACAGGTGCAAAGGTGAAGGTGGCCTTCTCTGTTTGTGACTGGCACCAAAATGTATGCTTGCATCTTGTTTTACAGCGGGTCTCTTCATTATCTGCTGTCTCAGGAAGAAACTGCGCGCTCCAGCCAGGAGTTGCGGTGTCCTGACACACAGCACCCCTTGCAATACTCTGTTCGCAGAAGGAGGTTCTAGGCTATTAGGCATGAAAACAAATACACCAAATATCTTGCTACCAAACCTCCTCCTGCTCAGTGTAATATGTTCCATGTTTCATCTCTAGTTACAGTGCGTTATAAAGACAGCTAAATACTATAATGGGAATTCAGTTTGTTAGTGGGCACAGTTTTGTGCACTGAAATTAGGAGTTTGTAAATTCTGTAATACCTCCCAGGATTAACAAATGGGGGAGGTAATTTTAGGAATTCTTTGGTTGATCCTATGCAATTAGATCAGGTAAATATATGTCTTCAGTTAAATTTGTTTCCCAGGGAAGAGGACAGGGCCATTGTTTAATTTATTAAATCCTGCTGTGTATGTAAAGCCACAAAAATGCCTTTTCAAAATGATCCCTTTTATTTCCTCCTGCTTCTTTATAACCCCCTGTGAGAATGTCTGTTGTACTTTATCCAGACCATACTGGAAGCAAACAATAGTTCTATTGAATTGTAAAGTAAGCTCAAGGAACTCTGAAATTTTTAATCCAATAGCAAAGCATGCCTTTTCCCCGAATAACACTTCCTATACACTGAGTTAAAGCAAGAAGGTTTGTTTTGTACACAGGTTGTCCCTAGAAATGTGCTGGAAATGTTATTTCCTAAGTTTCATTTTAGAATTTTGGACATATTTTGTAATAATGGTTTTCCTATAGGTTAAAATTTGCCATGAAATCAGAAGAGCACTGTGTTATTCACAATGTGAGTTTTTCTGCACTTTAAAGTTACACCAGGTGATGCACTTTCTCATCCTTGGAGAAGTAGTAGATTACTGTAGATTTATCTTGTATGGTTTCCATAAGAAGTAAATGCCTATAAAAGCAAGGTAATTAAAAAAATACAGTGACTTAGGAACATCTGCATTTTTTAGATGTATTCTTTGTAATGTATTTCAGAAAATGTTTTAATAATTCATTTGATTTTGGGATGAATACGATAGTGAGCAACTTAAATATTTTGTACAAGATACAGATAGAAATTTAGGACACATTGGCTGTGAGTAATGCTACTAGGAATTCATGCTTTTGGGTATTTATAGTTGAACAAGCTGACATTTCTTACGTCAAGTGCTTGAGTAGGAGTTTCTTTGAAAACTTGAGTTATTTTAGGAAATTAAATTGGGCACATAGTATTAATTTAGCCTATAGTAGCATTTAAATGATTTAATTTTGAAACTTTTGCTCTCCCAAGCTTTGTAGTATGTGTTCGATTGAACAGCAGCAGGCAATCTGCACAGTGCTAAGGTGATGCTTTTTCCTCATCCATTTAAAAGTTAATTACAAGTCAGACAAGGGTCATCTCCTTGAAAAATCATTCTGAAAAATAAAAAAATACAGCCATTCTAACCTTGACAGTGAGTCAAATTAATTCCGTAGTGTGCAGAATGGGAAAGAAGCTAGTGGGAGTAGAGGAGGGCCTTACAGGTGCTACAATACCCTTCTCTTTGGAACCTGGGTTGAACCTATGTCATGTCAATCTTGCTCTTTCTGTGCTGTCACACAGTAGCTGGGAAACTGCTGGCCAAAATTTCTGTTTACTTCTCAAGTCCACATATGTGGCCATTGTTTTTTGTTACTGTGTTTAGTTACTGTAAAGTTGTTCTGCTCACAGAACAACTCAACAAAAACACTTAATTTGAATTTTCCAAAGGCAATTCTTGTGGGTTTAAAAATCAAAATTCCTATGTGATGGTACATACAAGTGTGAGAAACACTCATTCATTGGTAAAATATTAAAAAGGACAAAGTCTTCGAAGCAAAGATAATAATATTTTTATTATACAAATCAGCGCTGAATTGGATACCCTTCTAAAAAAGGCATAAGATCCTATAAAAAACAGTGAGTATATATATAGTTTTAAACAAAGAATATATTCAACCATTCAACCATGTCCAGAGACTCCTGTCAGGTTATTGTTGCCAACTATATCTTGTTAGATATCTAAGCATCATGTACTAGTTTTAAACAAAGTATACAAATCTCTTCAAGGTTGCTCATTATATTTTTGGCGTATTCAACCAAGTCCAGAGACTCCTGTCAGGTTATTGTTGCCAACTGTATCTTGTTAGACAGCTAAGCATCATGTCTGGATATCGTCTACATATTATTTCTCGATACATGACAGATTTATATGACAAGATAATTCAACATGCACACAAGCTGCAGCAAAACTTATCAACTAATTCCCACACAAGGGTAACTTTATGAATGTTTTCTCATGTGCAGTGTGCCATTTGTAGAAATCAAATAGGCTACATGGCAGTTTTCTGTTCCCCTCCCCTCAGTTTTTCTTCTGATTTTATTCACATTTGATGTGTAACTTAGAAATATGTCCAAGCAGCCTTCTAGCTTTGATACAAAAACTTTGCTTTCTGTGCCTAGTTGGTGACAGTCCCTTATTTTACATCAATAGTGAACCATTAATGAAGCTACTTGGGTAACACATCATAGAAACGGTAGCTGCCAACCAGTATGATCAGTTATGTGCGTATAGCTTGATTTCTCTGCAGAATGATTTTGCTGCAGCATTTGTTTAAATTCTGAAGACAGAAGCCATAGTAGCTAAATTGGTCTAACATAAATTTCTTCTACACAAGATAAATATGAACAATTAAGTGCTTCCATTTTAAACGCGTGGTAAAAAAAAAAAAAAGAAACTATACTCTCTCCTGAAATCCTACAGCTATTTTATTACTTTTTGACATTTGGTGATTAGAAACTTGGCTGATTTTTGTGTCTGCGGAAAATCAATATAATGAAAATATACAATAGAAATTTTAAAATACTTTGTTGTTGAAAGAAATTATGGGTTTTAAATATTTACAAGTAAACTCTATAAGTGCATAATTACTGGTTTATGCTATTTTAACATAATAAAATACCAAAATTGGTAGTGCTTTCCTACTTTTCTGAGTAAGCTCTGTACTTCTGCCATATCTGAACTACAGACTGGGACGCTGTCCTGTAATAGTAGTCCAGGGAAGCTGTTGAAAGCAGCAAAGCTAGAATCCTCTGAATATATGACGCATCCTTTTATTGTGGGTTTTGATAGGATAGTGAGCTTTAGAAATAAAAATTGTAGCATTCTTTTTCCTCCCACCCTGAATTGCTTTTACTTTTTGTGTATAGCTGTTGAGTTGTCTACATGTTTCCTACAATGGCAAAAAAAACCCCCAAAAACAGAAAAAGAAAAATTTCAGTGGGTTCTTAAGCAGGCCTATTTGTGGCAAGCTGTTTTTGCGTGTATTAAAAAGGCTAGCTTGTGATATTGTTAGTATTGATAATAACAAATTGTAAAATAGAGATACCAGGCTGTGTGCCTTGCTACCTCTTCCTCCACTCCTGTGACAAGTGGCACTCTTATTTGCTCTTCCCTTCCTTGGGCTGCCTCAAATCACTGTGTTCTGCTCTGTCTGGAATGACACTTAGTTGCTGTCTCTGAAAGCTTTTCCCACAAACCCTCTATAGCCTACTCTGCAAAGGCTCCTTGATATTTTGTTTGCTCCATAACAAAGTACTTTTGGTAGGTCTGTCCTGTGTGATCATAGGAACCTCACTGAGGAGTTACTGAGGATGATATCTATTAATCCTGAACACCTCATGACTCAGAGTGGGTTTTCTTCAGGGTGATAGATTTCTTCAGTAAGCTGCAGTGTGTAAATGTTCTGAGCATGAGGAATGCCACCAGCTGACACATTGGGGCTCGATCCTGTACCGATATCTCAGTGTGCTCTCCAAACCCTGGACGTTGGTTTTGGTTTTGAGATACTATCTCAAAGGTGTTGTATGTCTCCCATTTAATTCTGTCCCACAACAGTTTTCTGCAACTGTTAATTTTTCCAAACTGTTAAATAATTCTGATGAATCAGATAACCCACATTATGTCAGCCTTTTCTTAAGCTATCTTGAAGAAACTGCCAGTAAGTTGGGCAACACAGAAGACAGTCTCTGCCATTTGAAAACTCAAACTGCTTTTTTCTTTTGTTATTTTTTAAGCACAAAAGAAAAAACCACCACAGAGTCAATAAGCACATAAAACTGAATAGAATAATCTTATAAACAATTTCTAAAAACTCTGATTGTCACTGGAAATACTAATTTGGAAGACTGAGTATATTGACAATACCTGAAATTAAGACAATCCACTCAAAGAGCTAGCAGCTGTACAAAATGTGCCAAAACTGCAGTATTCATCCATGCTGTAAGGCATTAGCTGTATTTTTTTCTGAGCAGAGTATTGTAGCTGTTCTTAATAATGGAAGGAAGATGATTCTGAAAAGTTCTTCTTGCATAATAGCAGGTGCAGTGTAAGAATTTAACACGAGAAGAAAACCACGCCAGCCCTACCTAACCTGGAATTATACAGAACATCCTAAAGTACTTACAGTATACTCTGGAGGAAGACTCAATCTTGAAGTAAATATTTGCAGAATTGGCTCTTAAAAGGATTGATACCAGTCTTTCAACCTCCCTCTGTTAGTCCAAAACAAATTCCTTGTGGGCCAGGGTTTACCAAATGGAAATGGACTTTACTAAAGCAATAAATATAAAATTTACAAGTGCG
Source organism: Coccyzus lansbergi (assembly GCA_033558105.1). Classification (NCBI taxonomy): domain Eukaryota; kingdom Metazoa; phylum Chordata; class Aves; order Cuculiformes; family Coccyzidae; genus Coccyzus; species Coccyzus lansbergi. Next base: position 2,859,864 of record JAUMJK010000221.1, read on the forward strand.
TCTTTCTCCCATAGAAGAACAACTGAAGAGCCTGATTTCTGTGCATGCACATGGTAAAATGCAGTAGCTCTTATTTGTCAATCCAAATGCCCTTGTGAAAGTACAGTGTTAAACAAAAAATGTCACTGTGTATTAGAATAAAAAAAGTATGGATAACTGATAAGGGATAGGCATTCTCGGTTACTGGTAAAAGGGTACTTCTCACAAATGCAAAGCTTGCTCTCTGACCTGCCAACTCTGATCTTCAAATGAACCCAGCAGAATAACTAAGATTCTGGGAGATAACATTCATAACCTTACTCAATAGTAACTAGGTAGGGTCCTGTTGCTGTGTTACCAGGTGCTGCCAGACATCATCATTGCCCTGTGTTTTTGTCCTTCATCCCTGATTGGGTGACTGCTTTTAATTCATCTAAAGTCAAATCTTTATGTTTAAAATAGCTCTTCCCCCAACAGGCTTGCAGGCAGTGTTTTGGCTTCAATACACTTCCATATACTGTACTGGGTGAGAAGTGTGCTCTGGTAAGGACCAGCAAAATTAGAAACTTTCAGTCTCTTGGTGGTCTTGCGTGTGAAGAGGTGGTTTATAACTCTTTGGAGTCACCTAGTCCACATTCTGAAGAAAGATTTCTGGTGATTCTGTCTAGTTGTTGCTTGTAAACGCCTTCATTTCTCAATGAGCAATTCCTTGTCCCTGAATACATCTACCACGAAATGAAGTTGCAGATCTGCTGTCAAGAATCAAGCTCACGTTAGCTTTAACAGAGAGCACATTGATCTTAGTAGTGATAAAGGCATCGCTTTGTCCAGTGGTCTAGATTTCTGTACAAGTAGACAAGGAAAAAGTTTGCCTAACCTTTCCAAGAGGACTGCTCAGCGGCTGCTGGAGGCAGCTTGCCTTGACTTTGTTTCTGTTGCCACTTTGATATAGCCCTGGTTTTATACATTTCATTGATCTTCCTCACATTATTTTAATCTCATAGCCTACAAAACAGGTTTACTGTACAAAATAAAGCTTCCAAAATACACTCTTTTGTATGTCAACTTTCTGGGCAACAGAGTAGGCTATGTGAAACTGATACTATAAAGTTTACTCTGACCTTTTTTTCTGTCAGTAACAACCTTCAGCGTCACAGCAGTGTCATATCTGGTTGCTGAACACCTCGTCCTCCTCCCTTTAACTAGTTATCACAATGACAGCTGTTCTTTGAATGAGGAGATAGAATGAGTGTTTGCTGATTCCTATCTCTTCAATTAGTCTACAGTTGAAAACAAAAAAGGGCAAGAGCTTGGCATCTGTGCTCATTTCTAGTTGTTCTACTGGTATAATCAAAGTAAGGATTTCAATTAGGGAACCTTATTCTGCATATGATTTGTGTTTAAATTAATAAAGACATATAATGTTGCTTAGGGAAAAAATTAAAAGTGTAATCTGAATTGTATAAACTTTCTCATCATTGGGACTGCATTGTTTGTATTATCACTGATACTTTATCTAATGTTTAAGTACATTAGCAGTCTTCACTTTTATGTATTAGTATTTGCTTTTAGTTCAGTTAAGGCTGTGGGAAGTAATTACATTGCAGCCCTTGCTAGTTTCAAGGAAGAAGAGCTGAAGGCAAATCCAAGCCAGGAGGCTGAACCACTAAACAGACACATGGGGTTCTTAGCCATACAGTCGTTTTCCTTCAGTGAGTATTTATATATGCAGTTTATATAGTCAGTTCCATTACAGTTCCAAACTGTCTGGACTAGTGGAGGCTGAGCTGCCATGCAGCACTGTGCTTATAAGCAATGCTTTCGACCATCTCATGCTGCCTAATAGATCAGCTTTTCCTGACAGGAGATGACCTGGCTTTTATTGTGTGTTTCCCTGCTGCTTCACAGCTTTGCTACACCAATATAGCCAGCCTGTTAATAAGGTCACTCATTCTTATGAAGTTTTAGCTAGTAAATAATATACTTACAAGATGTGTCTATGGCATGGATCACATAGGTTTTACAGCAGGAAGTCTTGCCCTTCCTACTCTGGCTTCTAGTAGTTTTCTAGAGCTTCAAGTTAAACATCCAAGTCCTTTATCTTTCACATGCAGTATAACACAACACAAAGAATCTTAAGTAAAAATCTAAGCTGCAGCATGGATACAGCAGCAAAGATAAAGCTTGTTTGGGCAATGTGTGGAGATCTCCCAGGACTGCTCTGGAATACTGCTGTGGGATGCAGAGAAGTATTTGCTTCAGATGGTGGCAGGCATGCATTTTCTGTACTCTGAATTCTTCATCATAAATGAACAGCTGTATTTACATTTCAAGTAAAAACTGAAACAAAGCTTTCCACATGTGTGTGGAGGTGGTAAGAAGCAATGAACCATCTGTAATAGATTTCAGAAATATTGCTTACAGCAGTGAGCTGCTGGGGGTGCTCTCTGCTGTCTTCATCATAAAAGTGACACAAAAAGCTGGGTAGAATGAAACCATATCGTGAGCAACATCAGGATTTTCAGTGCAGTGTCTTGCCTTTAAAGGTGTTATATGCTGATAGTTTTGTACCAGCCCTATGAATAGTTGCTTCAAGTGTGGTGCTGGCTGTTGGAAAGCTACACTGTATATATATCAATTAAGATGGGTTTTTTCCCTAGCTCTCAGCCTTCCATATGTGGCTTGCCTTTTCAGAATCAAGCCATGTTCTTGGCTCAAGACATTTCTTTGCAGATTAAAGTTCAAAAGGCTAAGTCTTGCTCCAGTGTGATTTTCATACAGCATCAAGTGAGTTACGCAGGTTGTTCCACGGGTGATCTTGCAACTGGAATCCAAGAGCTTTGCCCATCAGCAAATGTACTTCTAATTCAAGCATATTCTAAATTTTTAGACCAAGAGTAATAAAGAATAAACCAAAACCAAATGTATCTAGAGTAAATTAAAATCCTTTTTGTTGTTTTTTTCCACCAATAAAATTATATGTTTTAGACGGTTCTCAGATCAGATTTTTACTTCAATCCATTGCTCTCTCAGAAACAGACAACTGGAAGCTTTAATACAGTAGCAAGCATGAATAATAAACCCCAAACCAAACAGGCATGTATGAGATATGGGAAATTTGGTAAGTTAGTGCTTTCTAAGGATGACATCTGTGAAAAGTTGACCTTGTTGGATTGTGGTGTGGAAGGTTAGATGAGAAAAGTAATTCCAGGACTGTAATTGTAAACACAGGCTTCCAGGATCTTAAAATGTGCCTTGCATAAGTTAATTTATACAGTGGCTTAGAATATCCTATTCAGAACTGAGCCTAAAAAAATACTGACTATTTAATACTATTTAATAAAAATTTCTAGTGAAAAATTGTTTCATATGTACTATAAATGAATAATTTTCTTTTCCTTGTTGATTCACAGCTGCTGTTGGCTTTCTGACAGTTTCCAGTGTCATTACCATGTCAGCTCCTTTTTTTCTGGGGAAAGTTATTGATGTTATTTATACAAATCCCGGTGAAGACTTCACTGACAGTCTGACCAGCCTATGTGCCTTGCTGAGCGGAATCTTTTTATGTGGTGCTGCTGCTAATGCTACTCGTGTCTACCTCATGCAGACTGCAGGTAAAAAAAGAAGTAAAAAGTAGTACTGCAAGCCATCTTTTTTCACAGAGTCAGGCTTTCTAATGATCTGAAATAAATTCTTGTCACTGGCTGAGAGATCCTCTTGGAATCAGTAGGGTTTTTTTACCAGATCAGAGGTAAAATAATAGTGCAGAGATAAGTATGCTGGAATAATTTTTCATTTCTGATTACTGTTACATGATATCTTAAAACTCACTCTCTTCTGGTATATTAAAACTCTGTAATGTGACTTCTTCATTGATGCATAATATTGTGATTTTTCTACTGTTGGTATCTGTGTAAAGTCTTGTGTGCCATACTTAATTGACTTCTGTTTCTGACAGGACAAAGAATTGTGAAACGTTTGAGGACAACCATGTTCTCCTCTATTCTGAAGCAAGAAACCGCTTTCTTTGACAAGACCAGAACAGGAGAGCTGATAAACCGCTTATCTTCAGATACAGCCCTCTTAGGCCGTTCAGTGACTGAAAATCTTTCAGATGGGCTGCGGGCAGGAGCACAAGCATCTGTGGGGGTTGGGATGATGGTATGGTGGACTCTTCCCAGCTTGTCACTTCTTGTACTTTCATGGTTGTTTCATTTCTGTTAGGTAACGTTGCATATTCTTGGATACAAGTGTATTTCAGTGGTTATCTAGCATAGCTATTATGTACTGCATTTCAATAGATGATGTGTCTGTAGCCACAATATGGAGAAAGAGGGTTTGAAATGTACTACTCCTTCTGCCCAAATTTATCAAGCAATGTATAGGAGGCAGATAGCTTAACTATATTATTACTGAAGATACTAACATCGGTCATAACATTCCCATGGTTGTAGGTAAAATAGGGTGTGAAGGGCTTGATGTAAAAGTCATTGCAGTGGGTTGATTCTGTCTAAAGCTTGGGTGTGCAATACTGAATATCAAATTACTTCTGAGAATTTTTACAAGTGTTAGTCCCTCTGCTTTTGTCTGTTAGTAAAGAATGTGTTTAGATAGGAAGCATATTAATGAGGAGTTCGGTATAGTTCATCAATTCCAATTCCTTGGTCATCAGTTGGTTTACATAAAAATCTGACTTCCTCTAATATTTTATGTGGCATTAATTTTGTTATGTTTATCTGAGAAAAAAATGTGTTGGTGGTAATTATCTTAAATGACAGTGTGGTAAATTCTGCTGTCTACCTGGAGTTAAAACCAGATAGCAAATAGTCTCCTTATAAAAATTGATCTTTAAAGATTGATGTTACTAGAAACTGTTAAGAGTTTCTACTACGAAGCTTTAAAGCTTCAATACTTTGGCAGTGATAAGAGTTACAGCTTTCTATATTTATCCAAGTAAATACAGCCTAAGCTTTTATCTTACCAAAGATTAACTGGAATAACTTTATAGGTGGACTCTATAGTCTTGTCCAGAAAGAAGATTTATTATGAAATAATTACAGTCTGTAAATTCAGTAAATTTTGACTGCTTCTTTAGATTTTTCTGTTTCAAAACCAGAAAGCAAGATGAAGTGGGAATGCATTTGATCTAATTTCAAGTCATCTTATGCAAAGATTCTATTTAGGAGCTTTGATGATGATTGTTGTTACGTGTCATAAGGTTTTGCAACAGTAAGTTAAATCTATTATTTCAGGTTATGAGCATTTGTGGGTATTGGGGAGTACTGGCGACTCCATCTGTTCCCGTACTTTATGATACATCTCTGGTTAAGCTTTATCTGTTACATTATTTATCTAAAAGTTGTGGAAGGACTTTACAAACTATTTAATAGCTTATGTCTTTCAGCATCCCCAAGAGATTTCCTGATAGGCCTGTTTACTGGCAGGTTAAGATACTTGGCTAAGACCACACAGCAAAACAGTGAGAATGCTAGATATGAAATCCAGCCCCCCTTGCTTAAATGTTTTTTTTTCTAACTGAGGGATACATTCTGCAAATGCTGTGGAGGAATAGATATTTTGCCTGGGAGAAAAAAAACATGATAAATTGAAAGCACAGCAGCACTGAATTACAATCCAGCCAGTTTTAGAAAACTTTAGCAAAGGAAGTTGCACTTCAGTATTACAGTGGGTTATTTTTAATCTGAATGCTAACCCCTGACACATACCTTTTTCTTCTAGTTTTTTGTGTCTCCTAGCCTTGCTGCATTTGTTCTGAGTGTTGTGCCACCCCTGGCTGTTGTGGCTGTGATTTATGGAAGATACTTGAGAAAACTTACTAAAATGACCCAAGATTCTCTTGCAGATGCAACACAGGTAATCTTGTAACCAACGCTTTCTAGTTACCTTTGCAGTTGCTCTAGTATATTTGAGTTAATATCTCTGAAGTTACAGACCTTCTGAAGGTAATGGTACTAAGCCCTAAGCCATGCTGAGCATGTAGTTTTACTGTCCATAACAATACAACGTGGAGGGACCAGGCCTTGAGAATTTGGAAGCATAGGAAAGGAAAAGGAGATGAAGCTTAGCTGTGTGAAGGCCTTAAAAATCAACCTATGAAGTCCTGTGTAAATTGGTACCTGGGTTTCAAAAACACTTTCCTTGGACTATAGTTACGAGTTTGAAGCCATCTGAACCATCATAGGTCAATCCATCTTTTAACAAAACTTTGTTAACAAGTCCTCTGGAATGAACCCTTGACATCTGATCTTGTTGTCAGCTCTTTAATCATAGAATCACTGAATAGTTTGGGTTGGAAGGGACCTTAAAAGATCATCCAGTTCCAACCCCCCAACCATGGGCAGGGACAGCTCCCACTAGATCAGGTTACCCATGGCCACATCCAGCCTGGCCTTGAACACCTTCAGGGTGGGGCAGCCACAGCTTCCCTGGGCAACCTGGGCCAGTGCTTCACGACCCCCCCCGTGATGAAGAAATTCCTCTTTATGTCTAGTTTAAATCTGCCCCTCTCCAGTTTATACCCATAATGTTTACGAGGCTTGACAGCTTTTAAACTTCTCTGGGCATTTCAGCACATACCCAGATATTTGTGAGGAAACTGCAGACTGCACTATGATATTACAAAGCACCGTCAGAGAATTGGTGATGGTAGTTACCTTTTTCTCACAGGCTGAGGGTGGAGAAATATCATTAAAATGCTTAGAAATATAATTAGGAAAGGCCTAGTTAAAATAGCCACAGTTGTCAGCTGTTTTAAACTTGTGTGTCCTTCATAGGACTTGTGCAAATTGACTGTGCAGAAGGAAGATTAGCCCTTTTCTGGTTATCTTCTTCATCCTGTGTGGCAGGGAGGCCCATGCCTTTGTAAACTAGGTGTGGGACTTCATGTGAACAAATAATTTCAGTGTTCCATTCAAATTTTCTGGTTGAATGAGGGATGGAGGTAGGAAAGTTATATTTTTATATAATACTTTTATTCATAAAAGGGGGTCTTGTTTTTTTTGTAAGACCATCACAGTGTCTATTAACAACTTAGTCCAGTTGGTTACAACTGAGATAATTTTAGAGTTTGTTGTTTAGAAGTTAAAATTTAGAAGTTCAGAAGTTAAAAGAAAACACTGAGTTAAAATGGGACATTAGTAGTTGAGCTAGATTAATTCCTAAGTTCCTTTGATCAAATGAGGGGAGTTGTTTCAGGAAATAGCCAAAGGCTTTCTTGCATGTTTTAGTGTAGAAAAGAATATTCTTTGTTTGTTTTCCCTGCCAATGTTGTTATTGTAAGTTATTATGATTAGTAATTCCTTTATGTATGTCATTCACATCAAATTAAGTTGGGGTTTTTTTTTAGCCTTACTTTTATATTTTTATTTCTCTGCTAGCACTTAAGTGAAGGCAATCTTGAAGTTCTTTTTAAATTGCCTAGGCACATGGTTTACTTTTAACTTAATAGAATGCAAAAACAAAAAAAGGATGAGGGGTAGTAGTAGGAGCGCATCAAAAAGTTTCCACTGTTATCCAAAGGAATGTATTTGGAGATTAGTGTAGTGGTTTTGTTTAACTTTCAAATGTTCTGTAATATGAACATTCCAAATTGTGTGTCTGTGTGTATTTGTTTTGTTCTTTGCTTTCATGTAGTTAGCTGAAGAGCGTATTGGAAATATAAGAACAGTTCGAGCTTTTGGGCAAGAAATGGCTGAAATGGAGAAGTATACAAATAAAGTAGATTACGTGCTACAACTGGCTAAGAAAGAGGCACTAGCTCGGGCAGGTTTCTTTGGTGCAGTAAGTATATTTTGATGAAGGTAAATCAATCATTTATAAATTATTCATGAGGATACATATAAATCTGCAAATAAATTAATTGAGTGTAAATTGAACCTACGTAAAACTGTTGGAAGACTGGACTTAAATTAACCTAAATTGCTGTGAAACTGCACCTCAGGGTACAGTGGTATGATAAAGCTAGTTTAAGCCTCTATTCTGCCCCACACCCCATAGCTTGGTACTATATATCTGAACCTATACTTCCTATTCAGGGAATTAAGCCTGTGGAAGCCTTCCCCCACCTTTAGCATTTTACAAGTTTTGCTTCCTGATGTGATGAGTATCAATGCAAAGGAAGCTGGGAGTGTGCAGCTGCAGGAGAGAGGGTAGGGTTGCATTTTCTCACAGCAGGCTGCAGTAAGTTTGCTTAATAGGTATTTTAGAACTGTAACGTAACTGCAGACTATCCACTCATCTCCTTTAATGATGGTTGAGAATAATGTTTGGTGTTCCTTTCCATCCTGGGGAAATAAAAAACAAAAGAGTTGCTTGCTTTTTGAATACTTGTTGGGTAGCACAGTGCAGTGCCACTGGATGTCTGGCTGGCTGTTGGCTTGGTTTGCATTAGAATTGGTTTTGCTCAAGTTCAGCACAGTCCTCTCAAAATCTGAATTCCCATAGTATGGGAGTACTTTTGTTAGAAGGAAAATTCTGAAACAGCATTTTAAAAGATGATATTTAAGGAGAACGTAACAAAATCTGCCTTTTCCTCTTTTTCCTTAGACTGGCCTTTCTGGAAACTTAATTGTCCTCTCAGTCTTATACAAAGGAGGATTGCTAATGGGCAATGCCTACATGACAGTTGGTGAACTCTCATCTTTCCTAATGTATGCTTTCTGGGTTGGAATAAGCATTGGAGGTACGGAATGAGAAATTAAATTTTCTTGACTTCAAAATATTACAGCCAGTATGAGGTTAGGAGGGAAGAAGCTCTTAAAAGATCTGAATTTATTGGAAGTCTCTTCCAAATGATCTTCCCAAGAAATTCCACACAATTTTTTTTTTTCTGAAGAGTTAATGAAAACAATAATTGATTACTTTTTTTTTCAGTGTGTATATGTGGCAGATACCTATTACTTCAATTTTTTTTTTGCTCTAAATTAAGAAACTTAGTGTATTGTGCAAAGAAATAATACTGGTGTTATATTTTTTACAGAATATGTGGATCTGTGTTAAACGTGCTCTGTTTAGAAAGGCATGTAGATTTAGCTGTAATTAATTACAGAGTTTCTTGAGCTAGAAGGGTAAACAAAGTGCCCACAGAACACGACACTCTAGTGCTAACCCTTTGTTTTTCCTCACTGACTGACTCCTCCCTGAAGTTCAGACTCCGTAATCTATGGACCCAGAAACAAAATGTTCATCTTTTTTGACAGAGCAGTCTTCCCTACTGCGTGCAGGCAAAAAATGAAGATAAGGTACTTCGAGTTTGGACAACTGATTGGAAGGGTTCTTCTTTAAAATGAGTCTGTTGCTTCTGATAGACCAGCAGGGCATGTCTGTCTGCTTCTAAGACTAAGCCTGATATCATGGGAGGCACAAAGATACACCTGAGAATAAAATTCATAAAACCTGCTTCCTTGAGTGTCAGAATTCCAGTGGCACCCATTCCAACTACCGAAAACCTTTCTTCTCTGCTTAAATTATTGAAGTTTGGTAAACAGACAGATACCTGCCAGTTTGGAAACATGGGACAAATTAATGTTAAATATATGAAAAATAAGGTTAGAAGCACTGATAAGCAGTCATTGAATTAATTTTATTTGCTATAATATATATATTCAAATTCTGCTTAAGATTATTGAAGAATATAGTTCTGCACAGAGGTCATTCTCATGGGCATTCTGAAGTAAAGGTCTTGCTACAAGAGGCCTGTGTTCCTTGACACCTATGAGACCCATAAATCTTCAAAGTGCTAAGTCTGCTTAGTATACATATATTATCATCAATACATATAGGAGTTCATCCAATGAGCTGTAAGGTTCACTGCATAATTTGAGACCTTGCCCCTTTTTGCTTTAAGTTTGCTGTATTTCATACCAAATACTGAACACAGTTTATGAAACTCCAGTGCCACTGGTGAAAAGTCTAATGAAAATTTTGTATCCCATGTATTCCATTCCATATGAATGCATAATACTGTTCTGCTTTTTGTTTAGGTCTAAGTTCCTTTTATTCTGAACTAATGAAAGGACTAGGTGCTGGTGGACGTCTGTGGGAGCTTATTGAAAGGAAACCCCAACTTCCATTCAGTGGTGGGTCCTTTGTTTGTTACTGTTCATAGGTTGAGTTTTCTCTTCTGTGCTTCAGAAGGGTGTGTGTAATACTTAAAGGTAGTACTGACTCACATTCTTTTGAATGAAATGAGATACAGTAGTAATTTTGACTTTACATAAATATGAAACATGACAAAATTTTCCTTTAAACAGAAATTTTAGAAGCTGAAATTTTGGTGGTTTTGTTTAATTCATTCAGAATATTTTTGAAACATGTTACTTTGAAAGTTTTATGTGACTGAGGACATGCTCATTCCTAGCTTCTCAGACTGTTTCTTCGATGTCATCACCACTTTCTCTTGGATCATCTTTGGAGTAAAGAGAGTGAAAGAAAAATAGAGGAGGAGCTCTCAGATAGCTGTATCTCATATTTTCACTAAAAGGTTCACCATTTCTAATGGCTAAGAAATTAGCAGCTTGAAAACCAGAGTTTTTCATTAAGAATATCTCAAGTGTAAATGGTATTTCAATATAGTAACATTTAAACAAATATAAAAATAAATACTAATAACCATTAAAATAATACTGAACAATTTTAAGAGGTATAATTAAATATTTATAAAACCTTTAATTACATTTAAATATAGTAAATAAAAATTTGTTGCTGGCAATACCTTACTTACAGCTTTATTGTTTATAAGCTAGACAAGACCCTCTATTACTAAGTATATTCTGTATAAACAGCATTGGCCTGTATCCATCAAAGCAGTTCAATGATTTGCTTGTAGAAGATACTGCTTTATTTTGTCAGCTGCATCCAATTAAGCAAAAGTTGTACATGAGTGTTCACCAGCTCTGTATATTCCTAAGAAATGCAATATTGCAGCTTCCAGGTGAGCTGTCAACACCTAGTTTCTCTTTAAATTTTGTATGGTCCTCTAATCTGGAAACTTTGTAAAGGCTGCTGTAAGAGGGAGATTCAGGAAAGAACATCTGACAGACCTAACAGATTTTTCGAGTGAGCTCTGGCTTTAGGGAATCATCAAATACCAGGCTGGAAGGAACCTCAAGGATCATCTCGTCCAGTCTTTCTTGGCCAAAGCACCGTCTTAGACAAGATGTCCCAGCACCCTGTCCACCTGAATCTTTAAACTGTCAAATGTTGGGGAATCCACCACTTTCCTGGGGAGATTTTTTTCACTTTTCCGTGTGACTCCTGTATAAAGGGAGTCTACATCATCTTTGTAGCCACACTTTAAATGCTGGAACATGGTGATAAGGTCTCCCCTAAGCCTTCTTTTCTCAAGGCTGTACAAACCCAGTTCTCCCAGCCTTTCCCCAGATGGTAGGCCTCCCAGCCCTTTGATCACCTTTGTGGCCCTTCTCTGGGCCTTCTCCAGCCTTCCCACATCTTTTTGAGTAGCAGAGACCAAAACTGAACAGGGTATTCCAGGTGTGGCCTGACAAGTGCTGAGTAGAGTGGGATGATGACTTCTTTTCTGGTGATGCCCTTGCTGATGCAACCCAGCATCCTATTGACTGTCTTTGCCACAGCAGCACAGAAAGAATGAGGTTTTATCTTTTGAGTTGATTACAGAGGTTCTTTGGAAATACTGCCCTTCAAATTTCTTCTCTGCTTCTGTCTCCCTTTGCTGGAATTCCTCAAATTATTAATCTGATGGGCTGTAGGATGCTTTTCAAAGTGCATAGACTTGACTTAGGCAGTGAAGAGTAATGGTGTCTCTAGTGGATGGAGACAGACTCAGAATAGCAGCCCTTTGTCCAGAGGTAAGCACCAACTGGCTGCAGACTATTGTCTTTAGCAAAGAAGCTAACTTAAACTTCCTGCCTTGACATCCAGTGCCACTGCAGTTAGCTGTGCCTTTCATAGATGTAGTGCAATTTCTGGTTTCATCATCATTTATATGAGGTTTTTTTTAATCTTTATTATTTCAGTGGTCTTCGTCTTTACAGTGGTAGCAGTGCAGAATAAGCAGAAGTATTGGGGCAGAAGTTGTCTGTAGATATTGAGTTGTTTAATCACACCCACAGTGACATGCAGAGAACAATCTCTATGTTATAAATGCAGCAATGGAGCATATATTGGATAAAGTGTCAGCCATTCTTACAGCGTAGGCTTACAGAAAGCTTCTTTTAAGTTTCCTTTCAGTATAAACTAAATACCTAGGAAAGGATATAAACCTTGTCTCAAACTTACAGTTAATTTCTGGCTTATTATACCAAAAAGCCAAGTGACCATTTCTCTACTGTCAAAACCCACCCAAAACATCTGCTTTCTTGTCTACTTAGGTTTTATTTTCATGGAACTTCAGTTGGTGGTGGTGACAATAAATTTATCAGTAATAAAGTATAATGTCTGTTTTTCCTGTATCTAGAATCGAAACAAGCACAATGCTATCTATAGCTTTTAGATATTGTTTCAGTAATACATAGAGGAAGGACTTGTGGTACCAGACTTCCTGTATTGCAGTAGAATTCAGTGTTTCAGGCCATGGAATAGACTGTGCAATAACTGGAACTGAGAATAGAGATAAGTGATTACTTGCTGCTTTGGTAACAGTAAGGATTATGCTGCTAGCACAGGATTTAGCAAATGTATTTTGTTTTCCGAAGGGAGGCTTACAGGCCGCTGTGCTTTCACCAGGCAAACAAGTTACAACATGTATGCCCATGGAATAAAGTCAAGGAAGGAGTCTGAAACTGCATGCTCTTGCCTTTGACATTTCTATGCTACTACCTTTAAACTGAAAGCCTGGAAAAGAGATAGGGAACTGGGGAAAAGAAAGGGAAAATAAATTATTTGCTCTTGAACAGCAGGACTTGATTGCTACTGAATAAGTGTCTGTTTCCTATCCACAGTTACTGTTTAACCAAACGTGGGTAGGTACAACCATGTGCTGTGGCTGGTTGGGGGTTATTTGTGTGCAGCATCTGAAAAGAATTAAGGGGTTTGAGTTCCATGCCTTTAATAGTTTAAATTGAATGCTATACTCCAGAAAGGAGCTGGTTTTATTTAACTTTGGCAATTGTTTATTCTTGATGGTTTGTTATGGTATTTCACAAATTGAAATTTTAGTTTCAGTGAGCTGTTGTCTAAGAGTTATGCTTCTTACTAGTCTTTGAATACACTGTTGTCCTGAGTTTGTTAAATATACTTCCCACTTAAAAAATCTAAAAAAGTGTTCATTAATGCAACAAATCTAGCAGTAGCTTTATGCCAGTGACAGCCTTTGTTGAAAAGCTACACAGGTAACAGGACAAGGAGAGGAAACTGATCTTGTCTATTAAGGGAGGGTGTTTCAGATGACTTTTGTGGCTTGGTGAAAGGGCAGTAAGTGATCTGCAATGTTTATCATTTTGCATCTGTTCTGTAGCAACAGGACTTTGGCCTTCAACAGTGCCATTTTGTTTCGTTGCTTCTAATTGATTGTTTATAATATGTAAAAAAAAATCAGATTATTATACTAGAAATGAACATTTTTATTTGTTGGGTGTTAGCAAGATGCAAATTCTTCCTCTTACTGTAGGTAGCCTACAGATTCACTGCTGGTGAGAAACCTGGAACTGCATTCAGGAACGAGTGGTGTACCACACTGATTCACTCATAGCTGAAGTATAATCCCTCTGATCCCGAATTGTGGCTTTCAGCTATACCTAGATTTAATATGGAGATAGATATTTGTGTTGCATGTCTAAATGAAATTCTAGGAGGGCTGATTTTTTGTTTGTTTGTTTCTGTTCACATTTCTGTATTTTATTCTTTTTCACACAGAGGGAATCACATTAGGCAAAGACACATTCAGAGGCGCTTTGGAATTCAAGGACGTTGAGTTTGCATATCCAACACGTCCAGAAACACGAATTTTCAAAGATTTCAGCCTTTGCATTCCAGCTGGCTCCGTTATGGCTCTGGTTGGCTCAAGTGGTACAGGGAAATCAACTATTGTATCTCTTCTGCTTAGGCTGTATGATCCTATCTCAGGTATGTTTTGTGTGTTGCTCTTATTCATGACAATTGATGCTTTGCATCTCAGATATGCCTTATAAACAGTTAGGGTTCCTGTGCTTGAGGTTCTGATGTGATTATTCCAGTGATGCACCATGCTAACATCTGGGGCATACAGTTGACTTGTGGTGACGCCTTTGATGCACAGCTTTGCATTTCTGATCCATCAGTATGTGATTCCCCAAGGGTTGTTGTTCTCAACTATTCTTTCTGTTCTTGCCAAGCACACTTGACTTTGCTGTTTCTTAATTTAAGGTACTATCACTGTTGATGGCTTTGATATCCGTCAGTTAAATCCACTATGGTTCAGGACAAAGATTGGAACAGTGAGTCAGGTAAGGAAGAAAAAAAATTCAAAGTGAATTAAATAATTGTGTGATCAAATTCGTGTGTGCCTCACTTTTTTTCCTCTTAAAACTGTATAATCTTGCTTCTCAGTGAAGTCACTCTATAATCACTGTTCTTCATGCTTAGTTCTAAAAATAAGTATTCAGAGCTAGTCTCGTTACTATGTAGCCTATTTTTACATAATCATTCTAAGTGTTAGTTTAGAAGAGAAAAATGTGCATGTAGAGACAGGAAAGTACATTGTTGCAAATTCTACAGGTGTGGCCACCTTGATGTTTGCTGTGGTTTGTTGATGAAAGTAACAAAAGCTTAACATCTAATCACATTTTGTATTAAGGGAAGTTACACAATCATATTTTACACAGACATTTGAAAACTGATGTTCTGTGCTGTGTTTGTTTCCAGGCACACACAATTCCATTAGGAAAGCAGGAAAATACAGCACTGTTGGGACTTGCTCTTGTAGTGCCTCCTCCCCAGCAACCCCAAAATTCTGGGAGTACAGAGATGTTCAATAGTCTCTTGAAAATAAACTATTGGACTAATTAAAATATTCATGTTCCTTCCCTCCTCTCCTCAGATGCTTCACAATGCATTTCACTGTTAGGTTGATATTTAGGTTAAAAGCATAAGGATAACAGGATATATGTTGCAACATCTGCTTTATGCAATAATGCCACCAAAAGATTTTGTGCAAAAATTTTTTTGCGGTGGGCACATTAGCGGTTTTGCTTTTTGCATTTATGTATTCCATTTGAGCTACCAGTAGGAGATTCATACTAGTACTCATAATATAGCACATCTCTTCTGCCCTGTTTGTAAAATACAGACTCACCATCTTTCACTTTCCTGTTTTATATACCCTGTCTTATCTGCCAGCCATCTCTCTGTTCTGAGCTTTAAAATAAATTGAATGCACAAAATGCCATGAAATCTAGAGATTAAGAGAAGAATGATCATTGCAATTGATGATATGTAGTAAAGTAGAGGGGCGTTTTCTGGTGTTTGAATTAATAGCTTTTTCCTAACTCTTCCTCACATATTAGGAATTGAGGGTTGTTTTGTTTTGCCAGTTAAAAAAAGAACCTATTTTTAACATTGGTTTTCACTGCCCATTTAAGTGTTGAGAGGGGGCTTTATTTGTTTTTAATTCAATTAACTCTAACTTACATATTCTTTTGTATGGGTATAAAAGAAATTAATGCTGGGTCTTCTCAGTGGGATTTATGTTATTTGAAATATAGATAATACATGTAATTACAGATCTAACTTAACAGTTATGTTTCTGAATTTATCAGGAACCAATTCTGTTCTCCTGTTCTATTGCTGAAAATATTGCCTATGGTGCAGAGGATCCTTCTACTGTGACTGCAGATGAGATTGAGAAAGTTGCTGAAATAGCTAATGCTGCTAGTTTTATCAGAGATTTTCCAAAAGGGTTTGACACTGTGGTTGGAGAAAAAGGCATTTTGCTTTCAGGTACATGTTCATATTGCTTATTTTAAAAATTGTATTATTTATTAATATTTTTTTCTCCAAGTCCTAGCCTGCCATAGATGTTAATAAAATCCCTCCTTCATTTCTATTACCACTATTACCATGTGCTTAACTCTGATCAGCCAAGGCATTCAGTTAAAATTAATTCACATCTGTTTTCCTATTTCAATTTACTGAGCTTTTTCCTCTAGGTGGACAGAAGCAGCGAATTGCGATTGCTCGAGCTCTGCTCAAGGTAAGCCAGCCCCCACATAGCTATTTAGCCACTTTGTGAGTAGGCAGGAAGGGTTAAAAAGGAGGAGAGATGGAAAAAATATTTTAAAAAATGAAATTATGTCCTTTACGTTAGTGAGGAAGTTTGCAAGGGCTGAGTGGTTTGAATAAGACAATTTGCTTATGTATGCACTTCTTCCTATCTTTCAGTCATGTTTTTTGATAGTTCTTGTCAAGACTGAAGGTAAATCATTGTATAATGGCTCACTTTCATGAGACCAGGCCATAGATGAAGGAAGACTAGTACATTCATATATGTTTTAGAAAATAAATGAGTAGTCCATTTATATGTGAATGGGGGTGCAGTGAAGCTCATTCTCTTCCAGATAAAGTCTAAAGCTTTTACTCTCAACTTTGTCAAGGAAGTTTGGGTTTTTTTAGTAATTCAGAAGAAGCTTATTAGGGATTTGAATGCTGGCAATCTTTCCATTTTAGTTTTTATTTAATTGGGAAGAGTTCTTAAATGCTAGTTCTTAAGTGCTATATATTTCATATGTGGGTGAAATACTGCTTGTTGGTAGGTTTTTGTTATTTTTGGTTACTAGACCATGTAGCAGACTGATTGCAAATAGAGAGTACCTGAGCCTCTGTGGAAGATCTACATTAGAGCAGTATAGTTATCAGGTAATAGTGTTCCGTTACTTCAATTAGTAAAATTTGAAGAGGAAGTGTTGTTTCTCATTTGTCCTCTAAGCATTTAGATTCTTACAAGTCATGCTTTGAACAACACTAAGTTCTTTTGATGAAGTACATTACTTGAAGTTTTAAGCTATACAAATCTTGTTCTGTATTGATACAAGTATTCAGATCTTGTCTAAGTGTTATAACTAATTTCATTTTCTTCTTCAGGATCCTAAAATTCTTCTGTTAGACGAAGCAACAAGGTAAGAAAGAAAATAGATAGAAACTTAGAAATTATCTGTCTGTAAAATCGAGGTTTTCTGTCTTTTGTCTTTCTCTGCATGCCCTTGCACAAAGTATTTAACCCCTTATTTTTTGATACCCACAAAAAGAATGTGTATTCTTGAATGTGTCAGTTGGTTAGGAGATCTGTAAGAGTTGTTTATGCAAAGTGGAAAGAATAGCTGGTACACTGTGGTGTGATTTTTCATAGAACTGAATTTGTAATATATAACTTGGTTTTGAAACATCTACTTAAACCTGTTTTGTATCTTTAGTTTAAATGTAGATCTTAGTGTAAAACAGAGATTATTCCATTGCAACTTAACACTAAACTTATACTAAATGAATTCTTAATACTAAATTAATTCAATGAAAAATATTATTTCTCCATGCATATTTTTGCATATAGGAGTATGTAATGCCTGTAAGTTGGACATGTGCACTAAGCATATTTGTAACACTTTCCAAGAGTTCCATTAGTTCATCTTCACCAACAACAGCAAGGATTTGCAGTTTAAGCAAAATAAGCCTAATGTGTACAAAACTAACCTGTCTTAAAATAACAAATACCCTTCTCTCTCCCCTACATACTTCCTATTTTTTACTAGTGCTTTGGATGCTGAGAATGAATATCTAGTGCAAGAAGCTCTGGACCGGCTGATGGAAGGAAGGACAGTCCTAATTATAGCTCATCGTCTGTCTACTATTCAGAATGCTGATTTTGTTGCAGTCCTTGGCCAGGGTAGAATTCTTGAATGTGGAAAACATGAGGAACTACTTGCAAATCCAAATGGACTTTTCAGGAAACTAATGCAGAAACAAACTTTTCTTCACAATAGCGATACTTTTGCATTAGATTTGCAACCCAGAGAAAAGGAGATATTAAAGGAAAACGTATGAGAGAATGTACGAGTAATTGACGCTTACAAAACTACAAAGAATATAACTTATGTTTCAGTTATGTAAAGTAAATGTTATATTTTTCCAAAATGTATAAAATATTCTTTTGAAACTTAAATGTGTTTAAACTTTTTATTGAAAGCTTTTTAATAATTATTGAAAGCTTTTTAAAATGTCTATCCTGTTGAGATAATTTTAGTGTATAGATTTTTCAGCTTTGTGTTATGATAATAGAGACCAATGAGAATCTTGTTTGCTGCAATGCACTGTGTGATGATGTGCTGCAAGTAAATTCAGTATTTTAAGGGTAATTAAATTACAATGTTACTGTTTTAATATACTTGTCTCTTCCCTTTTCAAGGAACTTTTGCTTTCTGTGCTTGTCAGTAGCCTTAAAATGCCAGAATTCAAAAACATGTACACTGACATATTCTGAAAATTCTGTCTGACTTCCACTGCACTGCCCTTTCTTTTTCTATTTGTTCTGAAAGTTGATTATGATCACCGTCTACAGTTACTGTAGAGAATTGCATCTGAGAACACATTTCTGAGAGTGTGCAAGCATGAGTTGGAGGAAAAGTCTTTAACAAACAAACAAAACCAACAAAACCCTCCACAATCAAACAAAAAAACCCCTTACTGACTTTACATAACAAAAATGGAAGTTTATTTGTATGTTAGGATATTAAGTCAGCACAGGAAAATCTAAAATTCGCGTGCATTTTCTTCATTTCTCCATTTTCCCAAATGTTTCATTTCACTTCCCTTTTAAGATGATGTCCAAAAGAACACCTTCTTAGATCTAAGTTTTTGTCCTGTCTTAAGACTTATGTAGTTTTTTTTATTGTTACTTAAAACTTCATTGGTAGAAATCCTAGGTTTTGCCTGCCTACCTTATTAGCACCAACGCTTTGCAGTGCTACAGACTAGCAGAAGTCTGGAGGAGAAGGACCTGGGGATGTTGGTCGACAGCCGACTGAACATGAGCCAGCAGTGTGCCCAGGTGGCCAAGAAAGTCAATGGCATCTTGGCTTGTATCAGAAATGGTGTGACCAGCAGGTCCAGGGAGGTGATTCTCCCTCTGTACTCCGCACTGGTGAGACCGCTCCTTGAATCCTGTGTTCAGTTCTGGGCCCCTCACCACAAGAAGAATGTTGAGGTTCTGGAGCAAGTCCAGAGAATAGCAACAAAACTGGTGAAGGGGCTGGAGAATAGGCCCTATGAGGAGTGTCTGAGAGAGCTGGGGTTGTTTAGCCTGGAGAAGAGGAGGCTGAGGGGAGACCTTATTGCTCTCTATAACTACCTGAAGGGAGGTTGTAGAGAGGAGGGAGCTGGGCTCTTCTCCCAAGTGACAGGGGACAGGACAAGAGGGAATGACCTCAAGCTCCACCAGGGGAGGTTCAGGCTGGACATTAGAAAAAAAAAAATCACAGAAAGGATCATTGGTGTGAGAAACACTCATTCACTAGTAAAATATTAAAAAGGATAGTGTCTTCAAAGCAAAGATAATATTTTTATTTTACAATTCAGCGCTGAATTGGATGCCCTTCTAAAAAAGGCATAAGGTCCTACAAAAAACAGCGAGTATGTAGACTAGTTTTAAACAAAGAATATATTCAACTATGTCTGGAGACTTCCATAAATCTCTTCAAGGTTGCTTATTATATTTTTGGAGTATTCAACCATGTCTGGAGACTCCCGTCAGGTTATTGCTGCCAATTGTATCTTGTTAGACATCTAACAAGATGCAACGAGAGAGAGAAGAGCAACGAGGCTGGTGAGGGGTCTGGAGAACAGACCTTATGAGGAACGGCTGAGAGAGCTGGAGTTGTTTAGCCTGGAGAAGAGGAGGCTGAGAGGAGACCTCATTACTCTCTACAACTACCTGAAAGGAGGTTGTAGAGAGGAGGGAGCTGGGCTCTTCTCCTAAGGGACAGGGGACAGGACAAGAGGGAATGGCCTCAAGCTCCGCCAGGGGAGATTTAGGCTAGAGATTAGGAGGAAGTTTTTCACACAGAGGGCCATTGGGCATTGGACTAGGCTGCCCAGGGAGGTGGTTGATTCACCTTCCCTGCAGGTGTTTAAGGCACGGGTGGTCGAGGTCCTGAGGGACATGTTTTAATGTTTGATAGGAATGGTTGGACTCGATGATCCCGTGGGTCTCTTCCAACCTGGTTGTTCTATGATACTATGATTCTAAGCATCACGTCTGCATATCATCTACATATTATTTCTTGATACATGACAGATTTATATGACAAGATAATTCAACACACACCCCAGCTGTAGCAAAACTTATCAACTAATTCCCACAATGGGCACTGGCAGAAGCTGCCCAGAGACGTGGTTGAGTCACCATCCCTGAAAGCATTTAAAGGACGGATAGATGAGATGCTGAGGGGCATGGTGTAGTGATTGATAGGAATAGTTGGACTCGGTGATTCAGGAGGTCTTTTCCAACCTAGTGACTCTGTGGGAAGTTGATATGAAAGAAGAGCCAACCGCTGGTAGGAGCTGCCCAGGGAAGCAGTGACGCTCCCTGCCCCAGAGGCGCTCAAGCAGTGCGCAGTTGCGACGCGTCGGGCGCCCTCCCGAGGGGCCCCGCGGGGTCTCCAGAGCTCCCGCGCAGGGGCTGCGCCGCACGACATCAGCCCCACCTTCCACCCTGCGATGACGCTATTGGCCGGCGCCGCGGCGAGGACGCGCTGAGCCGGGCGCTGGGGCGCTGACGCAATCAGGCGGCGCCCGGCGGGAGCGCGGGACGCTTCTCTGCTCCGGCCTGGCCATGTTCCCCTCGGCGCCCGCTTCCCCGCGCACCCCGGCCCGCAGGAACCCGGGCAGCGCGGCCCCCAGCCCGCTCTCCCGGTCGAGCAGAAGGAATCCGGCCGTGGCGGCGGCAGCCGTCTCCCCGGCGTTGTTCTCCCCGTCGGGGCGACGCGGCGGCTCCCTCTCCGCCCGGTGAGTCCCTGCCCTCTGCCTGGCCGGGGCTGCCCGGGCTCCGGGCGCTCCGACCCTGAGGGCTCCCCCTCGCCTCCCTTCCTTTCCCGTGTTTTCGTTATACGGTACGGGAAGGACGCTGAGGTGTTGGAGTATCCCGACCTGTATCAGAAACAGCGTGGCCAGCAGGAGCAAGGCAGATTCTGACCCTGTACGCGGCGCTGATGAGGCTAAATGAGATTTGGTGATGAGATTAGGAAGAAGTTTTTCACTGAAAGGGTCATTGGGCGTTGGAATAGGCTGCCCAGGGAGGTGGTTGATTCACCTTCCCTGGAGGTGTTTAAGGTACGGGTAGATGAGGTCCTGAGGGACATGGGTTAGTGTTTGATAGGAATGGTTGGACTCGATGATCCGATGGGTCCCTTCCAACCTGGTGATTCTATGATTCTATAAATCTCGAATACTGTGTTGAGTTTTGGGTTCCTCACCGCAAAAAACACATTGCGGTCCTGGAGCATGTCCAGAGAAGGACAGTGAGGCTGGTGAAGGATCTGGAGGACAAACCTTACGAGTCGTTTGTTTCTGATGTGTTTTCAGGTTCTTTGTAGGATACATGATAACATAGTAACAAATCTTGAGGTTTTGAGGTTCTTCTATACTTCTAGTGTATAGTATCACTTCTGATGTATAATACAGTGTGTTGAATATGCTCTAAATATCTCTTATTAGCACTTGAATTCAAGGGCTTCTCAGATCTGTCCCTGGGGCATTGGAACAGGCTGCCCAGGGAGGTGGTTGATTCACCTTCCCTGGAGGTGTTTAAGGCATGGGTAGATGAGGTGCTGAGGGACATGGTTTAGTGTTTGATAGGAATGGTTGGATTCTATGATCCGATGAGTCTCTTCCAACCTGGTTGTTCTATGATTCTATTCTATCCCTAGTATAGAAAGAACATGAGAACTATGGACACCTCTGTGTTTAAGAAATAAAATATACCATTCAAAGTTTGGGCATTGCTGAATTATTTTTTTCTTCCCCTTCTCTCCTCCATGTGTGTCAGAACTGAGGGTTAACCTAGATCAGTTTCAAAGTTTTCAAATCCTGTTTCTCAGGAGTAGCTACTTGGTGATGAGATAAATGAGAATGTGCCTTTTCAGTTCTGCAAAACTTGTATTGAGGTCTGTTTAATATGGTATTTTTGTGGAACTGAGTGTTGGGATTATCTCTTAGCTGTGTTTTATGTTTTGATATTTCATGGTGAGAAGGTCACAGGACAGACCTATGCCGTTCCATAGTGAAGGAGAGGGATGGCGCAAAGCTGCTTTTATAAACTGTATTGAGAAACAAATGACTGAAACAGATAAGAACTGCAGTCCCCACTGCCGAACAAGGGCAGTAGAAGTGCCAGCTGATCACAGCTGCCAGGGGTGTTCAAAGTGTTGCACAGTTTGTGCTGCCCAGCAGGGTCAGAAGTAGAGATTGAAAAGAGGCCTTACAGTCAGAGAAGAGCCTTTGTTGAGCTTCGCGTGGTGTTGTGGATAGCTCTGTGCTGTAGGTAACCAGAACGCAGAGAAGTTCAGTGGTGATTTTGTTGCTGGGTGAGAGGCTGGGGGAGGAATTTATACTCAAAATAAGTTCTTTAAAAAAAATAAAGGAATTTGATGACAGCTAACAACTTGTAAGGAGGCCACCAATTACTGCTTTAGATGGTGTTTCCAGAGGGAGCATGTTTATTTTATATGAACTTGTTTAATCACATGTATTTCTAAACAGATACTGATGAAGTAAATGTCGAAACTGATGGAGAAGCAATGAGGAACTGACTATGACTCTTTGTTTTGTTTAAGAGGAACACCCACTAGAGTTATCCAGCATCCCTCAGCAAGTGAGACTATTAACTATGATGTTAAGGCTTTTGGATCCTCTCTGCCCGTTAAGGTTATGGAAGCCCTGAAAAAGGCTGATGGTAAGAAATTATTATCTGTTGTTTTTCTCATAACAACTGGCAGGTGAGAGAAGTGCTAACATGTTGTTGATGCCATTTCAAGGTTGGCTTTACAATGGAAACTAAAATGTTTGTGCCATGGTTTAAATCCAATTTGATTAACTGTGTAACTAATAAATTCACATGGGTATGAATGCATGTAAATATCCTCCAGGTGCTGTATTAACCAGTGTAATGTAAAATCCAATAGTATTTTTTAGTAACTTTTGGTTATTGGTTCTTTTTAACTTGTCTGATACCATTTTGTCCTATAGTATATGGTCTAAATTTTTAATAGTGTATTTTTAATCCACATTTGTTATCCCTTTTAAGAGCCCGAGAGGTATAAGCCTTTCCCTGAGTTCAAGAAATTGGTCTCCTATGCAATTTTTCCCTGTGGTTAAGTTTTTGGGTTTTTTATAGTAGTTTTAAGAGAAACTGAAAATGCATGTCTTAAAAATCAATGCTTTTAAAAAATTATTTTCAATGTAGCTGATGACCAGCTGAGTGTACAAGTGGATGAAAGTGGATGGGCCTGGCTAGTCCATAAAGAGAAGCTGATAATCTGGAAGATTGGTCAGTCTCATGTAGCTAAGGTAATGAAAAGATCAGAGTGGAAAAACTTGTATATTTTATACTAGTTGAACAAGTTATTCGGTTTTGTTTTCTAAAACAATTATTTCCGTATAATTGGAGTTCATCTGTTTTCCCCCAAAAGCAGCAGGGCTGGTATAAAGTCCTACTAACAACAATGAATGAAACTTGAACTTTTGAGGGAGCTTAATGGTTTTTATATTCCTCTCTTAATTTTTGTCACCTTAACACTAAGGTTAATTCTAAATGCATTTTAATAGGTGTGTCTTTTATATTAGATAGTCTTGATAAAGTTTATTTTAATAGTTTAAAAAAACCTAGTTGATATGTTACAGATTGATTTAGATTGTTCTGGGACTGATGTTCAGTTTGTCAGAACAAAAAGAAAGTTTCAGCTGTGCTGAACATGTCTCATCCAGGTTTCTTGTGTCAAGAATTTTTTTTTTCCTTTCCTCTGGGCAGTGTTTCTTTCAGCATCAATTCAGTGAAAATCCAGTATGGTTAGAAGTACCCTGTAGTTACAAAATCTATATCTTTCAATTAAGTAAGCATCAGTTGATTATACAGATTCTGCAGTTCGAGTCGAGTGTCATGTATGCATATTCTGGGACTTGGAGAGATTTTTCCAGGGATTAACATTTTTCTGATTATTTAACTCTGGGAGGAAAGGGGGAGGAACATTTCATCTCTCCGCTTTCTTAGTATATAATGAGCTTTCTCAAGCAGTTTTAGCTTAATTGTGTTTTGCTGCCTTGTGTTAAGCAACAGTCACATAGTTGCACCTTCAAAAGAAACAAATCAGTCTTGTAGTGTTGTAAGAAATACTTAGAAATAACAAAAGAAAAATAATGATTTGAAAATGTACAAGTTATTTAGCTGTTTGCTGGTTGTGACGGCCTTGCTGAAAATGTCTTGTAATAGTCTTTTGGTTCCTTTACACAGTGTCTGGACTAGTTTAAAATTACTTTTTAGCAGGGTCAAACTCTGGTGACTTTGTGGTGGAGAAATAAGTTCTTCTAGTCTCTCATTTATAATGGCCTCTTTCTTTCTTACAGCTATCTCTGTGCAAGGAACTGCAGCTGCCACCCAGTGACTTCCAGTGGAGTTCTAGTTTAGCAGCTATATCTTGCCTCGGTTCTGCAGGTGATGCGCCTTCTCTGCAGGTAGTCAGCTTTTAAAGTTTACTTTTGGAAATTACTTTTACAGTCACTTTGACTATTTTCTGTTTTATCAAGTTACTCATTTGAAAGCTACACTTGGTGTTGTACCATCTGTTCAAAAGGTCAGGATTGATATATTGCAATAATTACGTTTTGAATAAGCAAAATTCTGCTAGTCTTCAAATTATGCCATTTACGTGCTACTGGGTCCAATTAAATAATAGTTTTCCTAAGGATTTTGTCATGCTTTCATAACAAACAAAACCATTGTTAACAAACAATATTCAGTCTAAGCAAGTTCATTTAAAATATGACATCCATAGCTTGGATGTAATTTTCAGTTAATATGGAGAGTGCTGTAATAAAAATGGATAAACAATTATCTTTGGAAGGAGGAAGAAGCACAGGATATGCATTGGAATATTTTCCTTTGCCTTTTTATTGTGTTATACTTCCAGATGATAAAAGCAATCTTAGTACTTCTTGATTAGCTTGTAAATGTCTAAATGCTCTATGACTTATTCATACCCAAAGAAGTAATGCACCTAAACTGAGATGATTTTTTTTAAATCTCATTTTTCTTTAGTGTATGAACTGTGCATAGATACTATCATATTTATAGAGCAAAGTCAAAATGTTAAGGGTAGTCAATATTTCACTAAAATGAAAAATATCAATCAATGGGGAGGAATTTGTCACAAAATATATTCTGTAGTGTTTTTTTCATTGTTACAGTATTTATTAACCAACTGCTTTTATTTGTGAAGCTCCGTTTAGTCAAAAATCAGTCAGAAATGTTCAAGGAGCTTAATAGAAGCTCGCAACCTATGGTTCTTCTATTGCACTGTAATTTTTTAAAAAGCAATAGTTCAGGTACAATGCTTTCTGTCTAATTTTTTTCTTGAACACAATCTCTTGCTTCATGCTTTGAATTTGGTATCTGGATGATTTCCTGAACCAGGAGCCCTGGTATAGGCCAGTGTGTGCTTTGATATTTATCTTGATGACACTAGACCAGTTTCTTTTTTTAAACTGCAGTCTGCAATTTAATTCTTCCATAATAATATGACTCCAGAGCTCTCCATGTACTGTTTTCTGTCTTGCAGCTGTAAGTTTTATTTGCATTTCAGTGGCAGATTGTGAATTACCAATAACAAGGACCAGCAGAAATATTATTGTTAGCAAAATAAGCAAGTGTCACATTCCCTGTACATATGAAGTTATGCTACAGAATAATATTGCTGATTTTCAGTTTTAGGCTTGTATATTTTTACTGCTATTTTTGTTACCTGCAGTCTTGGTATGCAAAATAATATGTTTCAATTAAAGCTGCAGACTAATTATTGTTACCTTTCATATTCTGTTAATTATTTTCTGACTTCAAGTCTCTGGCGTTAATGGTTGCAACCAGCGAAGGTTCTTTGCGCTACTGGCCCAATATTGCGCATGAAGGTTCCTATACAGAGGCTTTTACAGACTTTGGAGGCTCTCTGTGCAGTTTCCTAACAGCAGTAAAGGTACAGTACAATATTTTTGGTTTTTTTTACAAAATACTGCATTAATTTGTAATTTATAAAAAAGCACACTTTGTGTTGTTGGTTCTTAATCTACAATAAATGTCACAAAGCAAACTATCAGGCATTCTGAGGAGTCATTTGAGAGGTTGTTGATGAGTGTGGTGGTCTTGAGTGGCAGTGATGACTGGTAGTCAAAAATACTAACATTAAAGTCATTGAGGCAGGCAAGATTCAACCACAAGGTTAATAGGACTGCTTTGGTACCTCAGCCTATGAGGAGTATCAGTACTGCTGCTGTGATTCCTTCCAGTGGTAGAAACCTGACTGTCACAAAACCAGAGAGAACTACTTCATCTGAATTCGCGGTCTACATACTCAAGGTCTTGTGATGTAGCTCACTAGTGACTGAATTTGAAAGATTTTTGTATGAAAGTAGTGAAAAACAGTATTATGAACTGTTCTGATAAATACAGTTATCTGCTCTTGATGTGCCTAAATAGAAGAGACTCAATGGAATATATACAATAATTCAGTATGTGTTACAACATCTGTCATCTTCAGTAATAGTTATTACTAATCAGAATTTTTCATGACCATTTCAGCATCTGCTCTTTTGTGTCCTACAGTTTAAATATTATTTTAGGGAATGAACATGTTAGAGACATTTGCAAATCTTGTCAAAAGGCAGAGAAGTTAATGATGAAATTCTAAAGAACTTCAAGATGTTGAGAAACAGTAATATGTATCTACCTTATTAGAGCTGAATTGTGCCCAAATTTCAGATATCAGGATGAGGAAAGCCAGGTCTTATCACACATGTAGTTCAAACATTGACATTAGTGTGTACTCAGAGGTGAGGAAAAAAATTTTCCAGAACAAAACCTTTTTATAAATTGATCAGTGTCCTAAAGCTGCATTATTATGTATATAGAATCATAGAATCACTAGGTTGGAAAGAACCCACTAGATCAAGTCCAACCATTCCTGTCAAACACTAAACCATGCCCCTCAGGACCTCATCCACCTGTCCCTTAAACACCTCCAGGGAAGGTGAATCAACCACCTCCCTGGGCAGCCTGTTCCATTGCCTAATGACCCTTTCTGTGATAAAGTTTTTCCTAATGTCCAGCCTAAATCTCCCCTGGTGGAACTTGAGGCCATTCCCTCTTGTCCCGTCCCCTGTCACTTGGGAGAAGAGGCCAGGTAGTTGTAGAGAGAAATAAGGTCTCCCCTCAGCCTCCTCCAAGCTAAACAACCCCAGCTCTCTCAGTCAGTCCTCGTAAGACTTGTTCTCCAGCCCCTTCACCAGCTTTGTTGCTCTTCTCTGACTCGCTCCAGAGCCTCAATATTCTTCTTGTGGTGAGGGGCCCAGAACTGAACACAGGATTCAAGGAGCGGTCTCACCAGTGCTGACTACAGAGGGAGAATAGCATCCTTGGACCTGCTGGTCATGCCATTTCTGATCCAAGCCCAGATGCCATTGGCCTTTTTGGCCACCTGGGCACACTGCTGGCTCATGTTCAGTCACTGTCAACCAACACCCTCAGGTCCCTCTCCTCCAGGCAGCTTTCCAGCCAGACTTCTCCTAGTCTGTAGCTCTGCATAGGGTTGTTGTACCCCAAGTGCAGGACCCAGGCATTTGGCCGTGTTAAACCTCCTGCCACTGTACTCAGCCCATTGGTCCAGCCTGTTTAGATCCCTTTGCAGAGCCTCCCTACCCTCCAGCAGACTGACACTTCCACCCAGCTTAGTATCATTGGCAAACTTGCTAAGGGTGCACTCGATGCCTTCATCTAGGTCATTGATGAAGACATTGAACAGTGCTGGACCCAGCACTGAGCCCTGGGGAATAGTCACCCTGTTACAGGGCAGATTTAACCTTTAACATAGTTTTTATATGGAATTATGATACTGTGTTTAAATGGTTTTTTTTTTTTCTGTGAACATTTCCTGTACAGGTAAATAATTCTTCCAGCAGCCTCTGGGGTTTTAACATTTTTTTCCGAAAACTGCTGTACAGCTAACAGGCTTTGTTCATTACCTGTACATATACACTTTGATCAGTTTTTATTTGAAGACACAATTTTTTTTAATTCCTTAGTAGCTTGGGGAAGTTAGTTTTTGTCCTCGTTAGCAAGTAGTGAAAGAAAGTGGTCGAGAAACTATAAAGCAATAAAGTCAGCACTAAGGCAATGGCATTATCTTCGCAGATTGTTTTGGAGGGAGGTGTTATTTTAAAACAGTTCTAGCCTAGCTGCATTAAATGAATATCTGTTAGTGGTCAGAGCCCATCTTTCAGTTCAGTTTAGTTCCAGGGGTGCACAGCTGCTACACTCGGACTGTTCTGTGATGTGATCCAGCTGGTAGTATGTGGGCACTTGCAAAAGGTCGCATCAGAAACAGTCTTGATTCTAATTAAAGTGCTAATGTGGATGCAACCATTACGACAGGCAAGAGATGCATTAGTAAAAGTCTGTGCCTCATAAATGAACATAAGTGCTCATAAAGCACATACAATGGAGTGCATATTTTGCATAATGCACAGGACTTTCCACCTTTTCTTACTGCAAAACTAACATACTTTTTCATTGTTAGATTCCAAGGATTACATGAAATTTTAGTTTTGTAATTAAACTGAAATGGCGTTTCTTGGATAAAAGTGTCATATGGTGCTTATAAAATTAATCTCCTCCAGTCCTAAGTACCAATCAGCTGTTTGACTGTTTTGTTTTTTTTTTTTTTTTTGACATAGCTGGATGGAAGATCTGCTTTGCCGAGTTTATTTAGATTGTTGTCCTGTAGGATAGGATGCTATTTAAAAAAAAAAAATGGTGTTCTTGTACTTTTAAAACTTAAAGTATTATATGGAAGTTATTTATGGAATGTTATTTAATTCGTAATTCAATTCAACCATATGAACATTATATGTAGTAGTTCCTGTAGAGATTAATCATATTCATATCTTTCAGATATGTATTTTAAAATTTAAAATATACTGCAAACTGTACACTGCACTGATTCAAGCATAGAGAGTGATGTGGAACATTTGTGTAAACGGTCTTTTAATGTGATAAATGCTTTAACTCTCAAGTACTATGGATGCTTCGTGTCTTGTTTAGTGTTAACCCTTATGAGCTGACATAAAGAATTGTATCTGATGATCATATTTCAGGAATGTGGTGTTTACTTTTTTAATAGAATTGCTTTTTCTTTTTGTTAGGGAGGAAGCTTTATTTTATCATCTTCCAGAGGCCAGCTGGTTCGATTGATACCAGATAGTTCTGGCAAGATTCATCAGCATGCCCTGCCGCAGGGTCAAGGCATGTTTTCTGGAATTGGTAGAAAGGTTTCGTCTCTTCTGGGTATATTGTCACCTGGAAATGATGTTGTGGTAAGCTTCAAAAACATTGATATTGTAATCCACTTTAATTTCTCTCTGTTATTTTTAGCCTCGGTGTTTAAGAAAGGAAAAAGAAAAGACTGCCTGAGACTTTATGATGACCAAAAAAAAGATGACTCATTTATGTTAGTTATATTTCTTTGGAGTTTGAAAGAAAGACAGAAACAAAGTAAATCTGTATGCTTTGTGAAGGAGAATGCTGACTTGCTCTTTAGTTCTGAATGAAAAGAGACTTTAAAGTAGTAATACTTCCTGGGGAATAAGCGATGATCCAAAGTCTTGCCCCTGTCTAGAGATGACCTCAGTGCTACTTGAGAAAAACAACAATAATTTTGCTTTTCTTGTTTAGGGTTAGTGATAGGATTGAGCTTTGTCAATGAACTCCACAGAATTTAGAAGGAAGTATGAGAAACGTGGCTATTTGTACATGTCTTTATATCTATAAAATAAGACTTCTTTTGGAAATCATAATCTCTCGTCTTGTAACGTAACTTGTGTAGGTTGCCTGAGGAGCAGATTTTTATGTGGACTGAGAGTGGTGTAGATTGTTGTAGCCAAGTAGTAAAGCTGTGCTTTAACCGTTTCAGCTTTTTCTTTTTTAAATGCAGATTTCTAGTGTTCTTTGGGATAAAGAGAGGTCAAGCTTTTATATGCTAACAAGTTCGAATCTAATTAAATGGGAGATTGATGATTCATCAGAACGTTATATTCTCAGCTGGGATATCAACAGGATCCTGAAAGAACATATTACAGATGCAATTTGGGTAAGAGCCGCTCATCTGTAAACAATTATTTGTTTGCTTTTTTTTTTTTTTTTAAATTTAAAGCCTATTTTTATGGTTATAAGTCAAGTGTATTGGTTTTTAGGGTTCTGAAAGTAACTATGAAACGATTAAAGGAGGAGTAAACGTACAGTACATGGATCTGCAACAGAACCGGTACGGAAGTATACTTGTGTTTGGTAAGACAGGCGTTAATGAGATAGATGTGTTCTGTTTTGTTGCAAAAGCCTTGTTTAAGTAATAGCAATTTATTTTTACTTCAGTGCCGCTGTTGATAAAATAAGCACCTCATATTACATAGCTAGGATATCCTGTACTTCATGTTGCCATTCTCTCTTTAGCGCTATAAATTCTGTACCAAAGAGTAATTCCTTTCATTCTTTATTCTCATTTTATCAAGTTTGGGTGCTTGTTTTGTCTTGATATTGCAGAGAGCAAGCAAGCAATTGTAACTTATTTCAGTAAATACAAAGAATTCTGTACCTCTTGTATTTAATATAATTACATAAAATCACAACTGCTCTGGTTCAGTTTTGTACTATAATATGAATAGTGTTAATAAAGCAGTTTCATAAAACAAGTAGTATAATTTTTTTCTAAAAAAAGTACTATACAGAATTGGAAAATATTTATTTTGTTATTGGTGGAGTTTGAGCAAGTGAAATATATCATAATAATCCTCTCTTAATGGTGCAAAATCTGTTGCTGAATAGCGATGGGCTGGTGATACTTGCTGCAGCGTGGCATCCTGGAGATAGTCCATGCCTTGTCTACTACACTCTGATAACAGTAGAAGATAAGGGCTACCAGATGTCTGATGATGTTGTTGTCGAGGTCACACAGTATAATCCATCTTTCCAGGTATGTAAATGGAGGGGCTGAGACTTAGTTAAGGAAGAAGTATTTCAGAATGTTCCTGTATGTAAATCAGCTATCAGATTTTTGTCCAGAGGAAAATCTAATTCTATGTCATAAAGTTGTTCTTTGAAGTATGTTCTTGTAGTACTCTGAGAAAAATGTGTACTGGCGTCTTTTAATGTTTAATAGTAACTGTAAAGTGCATGCTTTATATTTTTAAAGAAGAAAATTTGAAAAACCTCAAAAATAGAAGTCCAAACATGTGATTATTACTGATTTATTTTAATATTTGTCCTGTCTGTTAAAGTTTTTACAGAGTAAATTTATGGTATCCTCATGCAATCAATGTAGAACAGGTCTCAGACTGAGACTTGTAGCAGGATACATAATTGAGAGCGCTGTATTTTGGTCCTTCTTAGACAGCGGATTTGCTTGGAAGCACATTGGTTGACCTTCAAGTACCTCATTTGTGCTGTCTCTTCTGGAAGGATAAATTCTGGCATTAACTTTCTGTGATAAATTTCTTCTACTCTTCCTTCTCTTCCCTTCCGCTTGTAATGGAATCTTAGTGTTGAATCTTAAGATGGAAGGAAAGTGTAAAAACTGCGGAATAATTGTTCTGTTTACCTATCTCTCCGTACGAAATTGGCAAAGATCTAATAGATATGGAAGGAAGAAAAAAGGATATCAAGTTTTAGGACAAATAAACAAAACAAAACCAGTTTTCAGGTTATAAGTTACATCCATATCTCCTTGTTAAAAATTAAAACAAATTCAGGCAACTCAGATCAGCCTTGAAAATGTTGGATGGTAGCTTAAGGTTTTGATTATATTTGTGAAACTGTTCATTTTGTAACACTTCCAGTCAGAAGATGATGTGTTGTGCTGTCTGCTAGTCCCAGATTTCTTTAGCCATGCTGCTTACCTTTATAAGGAAGATAAAGTGTATGCTTGCTCCACTGGAACCGGAAGAATTTCTTTGCCACAGGAGAAAATTGTATTTGGCATACAAGGTAATATGCAGGAGGAAAATAAAAATCATATTTCATAGGTATTTTCTAATTGAATGCTTTTACAGTATTTAGATTTCTGATAGGCTGGAACCCTCTTTAGGTTCCTTTTTATTAAAATTTTGAAGTTGCGTGTTGCTCATGAGTGTGTGAAGAAAGCTCTGATACGACAACCATTGTTGTTATTGCTTACTCTGCAGTGTTTCAGATGAAGATTTTGGCATATGAAGGGATGGGGGATTTGGTTTGGGTTTTGAGGTTTTGGAGGCATGGAGATGGGTTGTCTTTTTTTCTTTTTTATATTTCAACATTCCCTGTGGATTTTATTGTTGGTTTTGGTTTGGTGTTTTTTGTTTGTTTGTGTTAAATTCAAACTAGATTCCTGTGTCAGATGTCTGTACATATGTCATCCTTGATCTTCGGTGTTGGTCCTTAGGTAGAATTTGAACCAATTGAATTTTGGTTGTTTTTTTGGGATTTTTTCCTTCTTTTTTTCCTAAACTTGCAGTAGCTGGAAATATTCATTTTGAGTAGCAAAGAGTATCTACAATTTAAGTCATGTGCAATTGTCAATTACTGTTGGTTCATAATAAAATTCAAAAATTCCTTATGGAACTGTTACTTTTTGTTCATAAAGTGGCATTTATACCTTTTTTTTTTTCTTTCTTCTTGTTCGTGTCCTCCCCTCATCTCATCTTAGGAGACATCATTTTGGGAGCAGGGCCCTGTACTGGCCTCCCCATCTTCTTTGCCAAAAAAAGTGGACTTATCACTGTCTTGTCCAGGGAAAACATTTCTCTGCTGCCTGAAGACCTTGAAGATTCTCTGTCCTCTTCTGTTGCTGCACCAAGAAGTGAGGTACTGGTTGTTTGGTCAGTTGGTTGAAAACTGAGGGTGGAAATAAAATGTTTTTCTGGCAGTTTTGATTTCTTACTGTAGAAATCCTGGCTTGTTTGAGCTTTAAGGTTTGGGGTTTTTTTTAAAATAGGAGCTCAAACACTTTTAATGAAGTCAGTTTTCAAAACCCAAGAAATTTTACAACATATGCAGGTTTGGGTAACTTTTTTGTTTTCTGTTGTTTTGAAGTCAAGGTTTCTGAAAAGCTTGGAGGCTAAACTGAGAAGGTCTATGTAGTGGCTGGATATTGTTTCAACACTGTTACATGTGCATATATATATATATATTTTAATATAATCTTATAAAATTGTGAGCGTATTTATGCTGACATTTTGTGCAATGTGCTTTTATTTAGCTCTTGCTTCCATCAGACGTGTTTTGTGTAAAATGCATATGGAATTTCTTGCAAAGATATCCCTGGAATGGGAGGGGAGGATAGGAAAGTTGTTACAATATAAATTAGAGAATATTTCTGTGGGGTAATAGTGAGTTTCAATCTTTCTTCCAATTAAATCACCTTTTAAATTGGTTATTATCAACTAGTATTATAGTGGAAGACTTTCTGTGGTGATTGGTCTGATGGAACAATATTTTTCTTCTTGTACTAATAGCTAGCTAGATTTGTCTGCACTTGGATTGGTTTGTGGGTGACTCACAATTGCCTCTTAAATTCTGTCAAAATGGTTGAGTTTGAATGTTAAAATAATGATAATAACAAATTTGGTGATATAAATTGGTATAAGTTCCTTTGCAGATTATGCCTATTTTATTAAAATGCTTGAGGTCAGACCCCACCGTGGGACTTTTGTTGTAGTCCATCTTACGGGCTTATGTTTGCCTAAATAAACACAACTGCTTTCAGGTGTTCTTTTTATTGTAAATCTATGTTGTTGCTACTCCAGAAAAATTGTTTTCCTTTCATAGTGAGGATTGATTCATTGTGAAGTTTTTACTTTGAATTTTCAGAGCCCTGCCTTTGACGCAATCAGTAGACAAGAAATTGTAACTCAAGAAGACAAGACTAAATTACTGAAAGCTGCTTTTCTTCAGTACTGCAGGTAGAAATTCTTTCCTTTTTTCTCGTTTTTATCTGCATGGCTCTTTGTCACTAATACTTTTGAATACACTTACTTAGTATTTGTGTGGCCATGAAGATAACTGGAATGGCAGACTTTGTGGCAAGATGTTATCTTTTTCAGATTGACTGATATGGGGGATTGGGAGCAGAAGGAAATAAACTGTTGGTCAAACTATTCTGACTCAAGTAACGTTACTGTTGGGAGGCATGCGATGCTTTTGAAAGGTTTCATGTTGAAATGAGTGATGTAAAGAAAGGAGGAAGAGGAGAGATAAGAAAAACAGAGCAGTAGATGTAGATTAATTATATTGAAAACAACCCTCTCTAAATATATTTTTATTTTTAAAAAAAGAAAACCAACCCAAACAACAAACCATCCCACACACACTCTTAGGACTCATGTCCTGGAAGAGTCTTTAACACTTGGAAAGAGCAGGTTTAAGATAATGGGGAGTGGGAGTGGTTTTGTCGTAGAGCTGCATGTGAGGTAGAAGATTGTAAAGGGGGTTAGGTACATAGAATAAAGAGTATAAAAACATGATCTGTAAACATACACAGAATTCAGAAAGAAAAACTACTTGTATTCATGAGTGGAGATGTCTGTGAAAAGAACTGCTGAAGAGATGGATGTAATCTTGAGGTGGCTGAGGTAGCTAAGGTCCCAAGAGCACAGCTAACAAATATGGAAGTTGGAATCACTGAGGATGTTAACAAAGCAGTTGGAAACTGAGTCAGAAGAAAGTAGGAGACAGTAAGGAAAACAACGTGAGGCACTGTGAAAGTTTAATGTTATTGTGATTAATATTCCTTCTCAGTTCTAATACTGTAATTTTTAGTCACAAAATCAAATTAGTGATTTTTGTGACTATTACACATTTCTTACATAGAGTTCTTCAGTACAACTTCGTACCTTGGAGATTTAAGCATTCGGATGCTTCTTACTCTTTTACATATTTAACTAAATAGAACAGGATTCTCTGAAATCATAGCAAATAAGAATAATGAATTATATTTGCTGATGCATTTTTCTGAGAGCTTTTTCTCTGTTACCATTTGTGGGAGTGAAAATGTGTGCTCTTGAGAGGATTTTAAAGCAAGCAATAGAAATTAAGTGACTTAGTTATCAGGGGCATTCAGGCTTAGGTCTGTATGAGGAACCTTTTAGATAATAATAGGGAAAGTAAACTAAAAAGTGACTTAAACCACTTCTGGACTTGTGCTTTTTTCTTATGTATTGTGCTGCCTACTTGCTTTAAAAGAATTGGAATACCTTTTATCCATAATTAGTTTAAATATAGCCCAAACAATGCTTGATGTTTATAATCTAAAACAACTTACAATAAGCTTATCAGAAAATCCTTTCTAATTGAGTGTTCTTATAATCTCATCTATTGTTTTTATTTCATGAACTCTGTGTTTCTTTGATTTCAGGAAAGATATAATCAATGCACAAAGTATGGTAGCTGAGCTGTTTCCAAATAATGCAGATCTGGATTCTGATGATGAACTAGATAAGGCAGTGACTCAGATCAGTGTGGACTTAATAGATGATTACCCTGCCTCTGATCCAAGATGGGCTGAATCTGTACCTGAAGGTAAATATAATGGTGTGCAGGTTTGGGGATTTTTGTTGGTGTCACTTTAGTTTTCAATAATTCCTTGGGTAGATGTAAATTATTTTCAACAAATAGGCATGTTAAGAGAGTTTATTTGCTTATGTTTTAGCCATTTGCCAGCATGGCTGCACAACGCCTGGTAGACTTGGATCCTGGGCAGAGTGAGCTCCTATCCCTCTGGGCCAATTCTATTTATGTTTGCCAAAAAGAGGACTAGAGGAATTTACTTTGGAGCATTTATTGTACCTGAAGGATAAAAACAGACACATTTTCAGCAAGAAATGTCTTTGTTCATGCTGCACTGTCTCTTACAAACAGTGTTTGCTTGAAACTGTCCTCTCCGTAGCAGTTGTCTGTTACCGAGTAGAGACTTAATTTGAAAGTTTGTGTAGTAAATAGTTATAGGTAGATGATTGCTTCTGCTGTTGTTTCTTCATGGCAGCCAGTTAGAAACCATCAGGTACCAGATGCTTAGTGTTTCTGAATTAACTGTATTTTTTAATTTTTCAGCTTATGTGAATTTATTCCTGGCTAAAGCAAGAAGTGAAAATGAATAGTAGTCTTCCTAATTTTACTCATAATGATAGTAGTTCTGAGGTTTTGTTTTGGTAGTTGTAGTAAAGCAGATGCAGAGATCAATCTGATCAGTCAGCAAGCACCTTTATTCAGCTTAGCTGTCTCTCTATATACCCCATTCGGTTACATAACTGTGTGCCCACGAGAGTGACTACAGTGTACTATTGGCTAAAGGTAGCTGTCCATAAGGCTATTACCAACATATTATTGGCTAAGCTACTGTGCATGCCAAGAAACCAAGTTATACTAAAGTTAGCTATGTTGACAGTTCATGTCCATTGTTTTCCTTTCAGGTGGTACTCGTTCCCACCGAACTAGCTGCTGGGTTCCTCCCAGCTGGCCTGTGTTTATCTTTCAGCTCTCTGCTTCAAGGTCTCATTAGAGTTGTTCAGTATCAAGCAGTCTCACAGCATCCAGGCCTTGTTCTCTGTAAAATCTTCCCACAGGTAGTCTTTTGACTTAAAGCACGCTTAGGATATGCAGAAGTCCTGAAATAGGAAATTTACTTGGGCTTTAGAGAACTCTGCTGAGGTGAGATACTTGTGAGGATGCTCACGAGGAAGCTTCCATCATCCTTACTGACTCTTTTAAGGGCCTGATTGTCTGGATGGAAATATTAGTTTGATATTCCAAATATGGAAATATTTGAGGAAGAAGAAGAACAGAGTGTGCTGGGCAACCAATTATATTGTGCAGTGGAGTTGTACAGGCAATGCAGAGTCAATTACATCTGAATGCCTTCAACACTTTATAGTAGCTGTGGTCTAGGGCATAATAAACGCGTCAATAGGTAGCCCACAGTAAAGGTAAAAATTCGAATCCAAACCTTACTGAAACTTGAATAAGCTGGTG
The DNA here is from genome assembly GCA_033558105.1 of Coccyzus lansbergi. Taxonomy (NCBI): domain Eukaryota; kingdom Metazoa; phylum Chordata; class Aves; order Cuculiformes; family Coccyzidae; genus Coccyzus; species Coccyzus lansbergi. Next base: position 2,897,110 of record JAUMJK010000221.1, read on the forward strand.
AGCTGCTATTTTAGCAGCGTAATGAATTGAGTGCTTCAGAGTAGTTGTACTGATCTAAAGATACTTGATTTTAGAATAAAGGTTTTACTTTGGCTATTGAATTAAAAAAAAAAACACTTTAAAACTAGCATGGTAAGCAATGTATAAATCTATGTGCCTTTATTTTTAATAGTACCAGTGCAGTAATGCTGTAGAAATTTATAGAAATATGTTTACTTCAGAGACAAAAAAAAATAATTATCCAAGAAGCTAAGATATCAAGTGCTGTCTTAAGTGATCTTTCTGGTTTTAGAAGCAGCTGGTTTCAGCCACACATCTCTCATTCTTCTTCATCAGCTAGAGGATAAGACAAAAGCACATTTCTTCTTCGTTGAGTTTCTTCATCAGGTAAAATTCTATCATTCTTTTGGTATCAGCAAAATTCTATCAGCATTCTTTTGGTATTTTGTCTTTAATTTTTCTAGAACACTGTATAAGTGCCTCTGGCGTGTTATTTTTTTTTTTTATTAGGTTGGTGTATTTGAACATCTAGGCGTTTTTCCAGTACGAGGGATGCCAATGGCAACTCGATTGTTGCTCTGTGAGCACGCAGAGAAACTAGCAGCAGCTATTGTTCTCAAGAATCATCACAGCAGGCTGCCTGCACTAGTGAACGGTGCTATACTGATTGCATTGAACAAAAGGGAGTGTGACATTCCACCAAGTCTTACTGCTGCAGATGTCTTCTTTCGAGAGGTAAGAAACCTGTTACTTCTGAATCATTCTGTAGTATCATATACAGTAAAAGTTGCGATGCTTTGGTGTATACTTTGAAACTTTTCACTATAAAAAAAAACTTCACTAATTTGCCTTTAAATAGGGATGCTGTGTTACTATTTTCTTGCTTTGGTGTACATGCTTTTTTATGTGTGCAGCTGAAACGTGAGTTCAGACAGATTTCTTGTAGCAGAAGTGAAGTTATGATTTCCAGCTAACCTGCATGGGTGAAAAAGACCAGTGAAATTCCCTGACACATCAGAAAATGTATGCTAAATTACCATTTTTAAGGGGTGAACTTGAGACTATGAAGCTTTCCAGGTAGGAGAGCTGCTCTGATGAGCTGTCTTTGATGGACTTGCATCAATTCGGTGTCTCGTAATTTTTCTGCCCTCTCTAACATTAACATTAGTGAATCTAAGCTAATTCTAAGTTTATGCTGCATTCCAGTCAAGCGCTCAGTCTTTCTTCCTTCTTGAGGGAAGCTATACAGAAAACATTTATTCTTTGGAATTTTTTCCCTGTAGAGGGCAGTAGTTGCTAATGTAGGAAAATAAGTAGCATCCAAATAATGCTATTTTAAAGCAGGTATATTCTCCAATATGCTTTATCTAACAAAGATTCTACTGACAAATGTTTTGAAGATTCTGCTTAATGAACATATGGAATTGCCTTCAAAAATAGGATTTTTTTTTTTCTTCCAGATTTAAGTCCAGAAATAAGGCCATTCTTGTATCCTAAGCACTATATGAACGATAAGCGGGTGATTTCATTCTCCTTTTGCGTACTTGATATTTCTTATTGGTTTTGGCTACTGATATAGCTTCTACAAATATTCGGGGTTTTTTTTTAATGCAACTCATAACTTGGGTTTCAGTCATCAGCTGATAATGGATATGCTTGTACTCAGTGCAATTTTTCTTTTCATCTTTAAGGTATCCCAGATAGATTCCATATTTGAATGCTTACTAGAAGAGGAGGAACAAATCTTGAAAGATATGCCTATTGAATCCTTTGAGTGGGCCCAGACAGTTGTCAATGTGAACAACATAATTAAGGTAAATGTATTAAGTAAAATATTTGCTGGAGGGGAAGAAGTAATGAATAGCATTCATCTTCTACATCAACAGTACATCTGACTTATTGACATAAAAGCAAATGTGAATGCGTTATTCAAATGTCCCAAATATATTAGGAAGGAAAACGTAGTCTCATAAAGAATTAGGGATATTCCTTTCCCTCTGGGGCCACTTCTAAAGAGAATTTGAGAAGTTGCAGCTTTGTTGGAAGTTGTGAAAGCATTAGTACAGAAATAACAAAGAGGAAAACTTATGCTTGAGCACTGAGATTTCTTACTCAGTCAGTACGTGCTCTTCTGTGCAACTGAGGAAGTGGTGTAGAAAGAAGGGGGGATATTAAAGGAATATTTCAGAATTGTAAAAGACAACACCTTTTATTGTCTGCGTATATGCAGGTAGACTTTAAAATACTGATGTTCTTTCCTTTAATTAGGACATGCTACAAGCTGCTTGTCAGTATCGCCAATCAAGAACCTCTTTATATAAAGCAGGAGAGCTTCGTGAAAGAGAACCTGAATATATTCCATGGACAGGTGAGACATTATTATTATGAGTTTATTAATTATCTGTCCTGAACAAAAATAGCTTTTTATGAGTTTCAGGATGCAGGAATTTCAATCTGAATATTCAACTTCCTGTTAAAATTGCTGTAAGGCTGTCAGTAACAATAGGAGAAACTAAAGGCTTCATTTGGTGAATGAAATAGAATGATTCAGCGAACAGTTTTGTGCAATATTGATGACAATTCTTTAAAACTTGCATTTCAAGTTTGACTGCGGAAACAAAGTTTGGGAGATGAGGGTAAATTTTTTTTTTTTTTGTATGCACTGGTTCTGGTTGGCAGACCTGTGGGATACATAATGTTAGAATGAATCATAAAATATAATCTGTAACTGTTTTAAAAGGACTGATGATTCTCCACTTCCTTAAGTGTTTTGTTTTGGTGGTTTAATAACACGGAAAACTATCAGAACAAGTATTTGCAGAAATGAGCACTTTCCAGTTAGTGCTTAAGCTTCCCTGTGGCCCCTGTGCATTTAAAACACACTCACTTAGTGCTCCTTAGATAAAAGTCTTTGAAAAGCAGAACGTGTTCAAGCTATTTTGGTGTGCTCTGCCTTGATCGCTGCATCCAAGTATTTGAATCACTTTAATGGAAGTTGCCTTTTCCTTGTGTGTCTTCTCTTCTTTGCTTACAGATTGTGCAAGTGATTGTTTTCATCTGAAAAACAGCTGGTATTGATAATTGACAGTGTAGGTCTGTGTAGTTCAGGGAGTGGGTTTGTTTCTGTTGGGTTTTGTTTACTGCAGTTTGGGATAATTTAATATGTAAAGAGAAATGGGAGTATGTGTGCGGGTTTGGTTTCTTTTTTTTAACAGTACTGCTTTGACTTTTAAAATGTTTATTAGCTTTTTAATGTCTATTTTTTACAATTTTACATAGCCACATATTTGTCAGCCTTCAGTATAGATTCCTGTGGTGAAAGGATTATTATTTAACATTCACTGTGTTGTTTTCCCAAGCATCCAGTGGTCTTCGTACAGCAATAGTACGTCAGCACGTAATCATTCTGAAGAGGGTGTATCCCCAGGTGGACAGTAACCTCCGTAGCATCTTGGCTGAGCAGCTGGTGGCAATGCTGGATTGTTTCCTAGATGGCTATGTTGCTCAACTGAAATCTTTGGACCACCCTGCTGATCAAGAGCGGTACAGCAACCTCGAAGTGGAATATGTGCGGAAAAGATCAGAACTCTTGTCTCCTCTGCGTAAGTGCTGTTTGCCTCAGTGTAAGAATTAAACATTCCATTCGATGAAGAAATTATGGAAATCTGACGGCATAAATGGCATCTATGTATGAGCCCTGTTTCTCTGTCATGTTTACCCTTAGAGCATAAATTACTGTTTTTGTGATTTAATGAGGTATTTACCAAATAAACAGATTATGGAATTCCATCTGGGGTTGCATTCTTGCTGTACCTCTAATAAGATATGTTGCTGCTTGAGTTTTTTCCTTTGGATAATTCATGTTTTTCTGTCAGGAATTTACCTTGTGCTGCTTAGCTTAAAATAGCCTATAAATAGATTTCTAATTCTAGTTGCAAGTTGACATAAAGTTATGTGCCTGGAAGCTAGTTTACTGTTTATCAGGAAAAAGTCACATTTTGAATCTTTGTTATTTAATGATCAGGCCTGATGTTTATGGTATTAGATGTGGTCTGGTTTTTAATGAGTAATTGACAGCAAGGCCACCTTTATAAGTGGTACTGACTTGGAGTAAATACATTTTAGTAACTTTATGAAGGTTATTTTTTTAGACTAAAAATGGAGGGTAGAAATATAACAATCTGATAATCACTGCTTCCTAAATCTCTTAAACATTCCCAAGAAAAGTCTCTTTAACTGCCGTATGGAGTAGATGAATGTTTCTGGGGAATGTGCCAGTCTCTCCTTGATGTGAACACTTGAAACTTGTTTTCATTTTTCTGCTCTGGGTCATCCTGTTACAGGCAATGATGAGCTTGTTTGAGAGAACTTTTTTTTCTTGCCTACTTAGTTTCCCTGGGGCAGTATCAGCTGGCAGCTGCTTTAGCAGAGAAGTACTGTGACTTTGACATCCTGGTGCAAATGTGTGAGCAGACAGACAACCAGGCCCGATTACAACGTTACATGACTCAGTTTGCAGATCAGGTAAGTCTTTTCTTTTTCCTTTAGACAGTGTTTTTTGATAAGTTTGCACCTGAAATGGTGCAAAAATTATGATTTTTTTTTTTGCTATTGTTTTTGTTTAATGCATATATATTTACATGTATGTATTGGGGAGTAATGGGGTAAATTGAAGTCAGTATTTACCGTGTAGAACTCAATGGAGTATTTTACCTTGAGACTGCAAAGCAAGTCAGCAAAAATACGGATGCAGTGGCTTTTCTTGGAGCATTTTTTGTGTCTAAAGTGTGTTGTCTCACACTTAGCATCTTTCAGCATTTTGTGACCTGCTCACTGAGGGGTTGTTGTCTTTTTAATGTAGCATAAATTTATTTTCCAAAAGAGAAATGTATAAATATAATAAAGTAGTTAGGAGGAACAGGAATGTAGGGATGTTGCTGTCCCCCTTTTTTAAATGCCCTGCCAGGTACTTGTTGAATAACTTTTCCAATGTCTGTTAAAGTCTGGTGTAAAAACCTTTAAGTGTACTGAAAAAGTGGAAAGCTTATGGATGAGACAGTAGAGACTACTTGTAGTCAAGGGGAACTGGGACAAAAAATTCCTAATTTGAGAGTTGGTGAGATCAATTTGTTTAGGTTTCCGCAGCAACTTTGGAAAGAAATGCTGCAGTCTACAGGTTTTTCTAGTAAAGAGAGTATGGAAAGGTGGCTTAATAAGAAGAAGCAAAGATATTAGTAATGGACAGAAATTATAGTAAATGTTATTAATCGTGAGGGTTAGTTGCTTACACATACTGCCAAAGGAGGGGATAGATTCTCTTTGTTCTCTTCAGTTGCTTTTTTTTTTTTTTGAAAGGGGGACAAAAAATAAGACTTTCTCAAAATAAGTGACTTTAGCGAATATAGAGCTGAACAGTTCAAGTCTAATGGGCAGTGAATCAAACCAGTGCCCTCTTTAAACTTTATTTTGTAAACTGTTAAGGCAATTGAAATCAGTCTGAAAAAGGTAAAGTTAAATCTCAAACAGAAGTCCTGACTAGTTATGTCGCACTGAAGTTTTTCAGGATAAGTGTGTTTTTAAAAAAAGGCATTAGCTTTTAACAGTGCTTGAGAGAAGTAAGGTTATAGGCTCAGTTGAAGAGAGGAGGGAACATTTCAAGAACAGTGACAATAGAAACAGACTTGTAAATGGAAGGAAATAGTAAGCACAGAGTTCTGAGGAGGACAAAGGAACAGGTGAAAAATAAGATTAGAATTGTGGATGATGTGGTACCTGTTCCCGTTCTTGTGGGTTAAAGTGAAGAATTTACATTTGGCACTTCCTTTACTTCCACTGAAGGGTAAACCCTGCTGTGTGTATCAGCATCTCTTGTATTGTAGCTGATGAATTCTTTAACCACTGTTTCTGTCAGGACCATCTAAGATTTTTCATCAACTGTATGTTATTTTTGTATGTTTGTCTTGTTTTGTTAAACATGTTCTTCCTGTTTTCTTTCCAGTTGTATTTTCTGAAACATTTTGCCTTAGGAGACGAACAAGATATTTAAATGTAATTTTTAAAATCTACTCATATTCTTATTGTCTTCAGAATTTTTCAGATTTCCTGTTCCGCTGGTATTTAGAAAAAGGAAAGCGAGGGAAGCTGTTGTCTCAACCTATTGCTCAGCACGGACAGCTGGCCAGTTTCCTGCAAGCTCATGAGCATCTGAGCTGGTTACATGAAATCAATAGTCAGGATTTGCAGAAGGTAGTATTTCTTAATACAACCAAACTTAAATATGTGTTATATTACTCAAGTGCATATTCAAGAAGGCAAATTATCTAGTTCTGACTCTTCATCATCAAAAGACAGCTTATCTAGACGATTTAGGGGAGAGACGACACTATTGTGGAGAAATGGATTATTAACAGTGTACCAAAAGTCTCCCTCCAGGCACCATCTGGTGTAGCATACAAGCCACTGCATCATGTCATGGAAATTAAGGCTGCTTTTCATTCATTGATGGTGTGACTGGTATTTTGTACCAAGGAAGTTTATATGTGGCTACCTGTTCAGTATTTTTGCTGGAATAAGAAGCTTACAGTGAATATTAATAGCATTATCAGATCCAGCAAAGGAAAAACTGAAACGTGTATTTCAAAACTGACTATTTGATGCAAAGGAATTTGGAGGTGTTGCAAAAGTAAAAAGAAAAGATATTGGTTACTTTAGTCACTTCTATTCCTAGTACAAAAGCAATTTTTTTAAAATAGCTAATGTGCATGTGAATAGATTGTGACATTGTTTTTAAATTTGATTTTGTTGACTTATAAGCTGCCCAGTTACTCTTTCCCTACTTTCTGTTTGTTTTCTTTCCCTTTTGCTAGATTTATGAATGTATTTCACTTCAGGAAATGCATTCAATCTAAATAAAAATTACTTTGTTCAGTCCATTTGCACATTCATTAAGCAAGAAGAGTGTGGAAATGTTTATCCTACTGCAATTTATAGGTTGATAAATTTTATGCCCCATTCAGAAAACCAGGGAAGATCCAAAACCAGACCAACAAAAACACCCAAGCCAGTAAAAAACCCTCCCTAAGCCATAGTGAGAATCTTGTAATATTACTTTTGTGTTGGCAGATGTTCTGTCTTCTATAGCAAAGTGCTGTGAAGAAGGAGGGGACAAGGATTGCAAAATATGAGTAATTCAGTCTGGAGGGTTTATCTCTGAAGAGGTGCTCAGAATTTTTCTGTTCCTTTGTCTGACAGACAAATAAATTCTTGTTTGGTTACTGTAGTGCTTATACACATAATTCTGTTCTTCAAATTCCTGAAATAACAAGTAAACCTATCTGCACGTAAAGTTGTCCTGTTAAAGCACATTTGCCTGACTTTTATGTCAAAGCCTTGGATAAGATCCCAGAGGTATAATGTGTGAAGCTGCAATTTGCCTTTTGATCATAAAATAGTAATGAAAATAGTTTGGGATATAATTAGCGTAGAGGTCTGTATCTCTTCCTGAAAAGTATAATGCAGAATTTCAGTGTGCATGTTGTACAGTCTTTAAAAGTAAGAGTTACAGTATTTACAAACAGTAAATAGCTGTGACAGTGCAGTTCATATTAAATTCCTGATGTTAACTTTAAAAACTGCTTTCTAATATCTTTATTAACTCCAGGCTCACAGAACATTGCAGACTTTAGCAAATATGGAGACTCGATATTTTGCTAAGAAGAAAACGCTTCTTGGCTTGAGCAAATTGGCAGCCCTGGCATCTGACTTCTCAGAAGACATACTGCAAGAGAAAATAGAAGGTAAGAAATAGAAACAGCAGTGAAGAACAAACTAAAGAAGCTGTTAAATTAGATTCATGTTAATTTTGCAGATAGAGCCTCCTACCTAACAAATTAACTAACTTAATGTGGTAAGGATAAACAGGCTAATGATTTTACTCATTGCAGGAAGGATAAGGAAGGCAGAGTATAAGGCAGTTAACCTTAGTGTTTGCCTTCACCTGCGAGTTAGGGCTTTGAGCAAGGGAGTTTTGTACCTCTTCACTTTTGATAATAACACACAAAATATTAGCGTAAATAACAAACTGCAGTCTTTTTGAGAAACCGTTACAGGTCTGAAGTAGATGAAGCTGCATTTTATGTTTCTGATGCAAGGTTAATTTTTTAAAGCCTGTTTGTTGAATGGCTCTCAATTCTGAATTCTTCAAGTCCAGAGAATCTTAGACTGTAGAGGAAATCCTGTAACTGTGTTATATTATAGTAATATGCCTGCAAATATAAACATTACTACTAAAGAAGCACTTTCTCAGAAACTTATTCTTTGTATCTAAAAAGATTGCAGTGACAGCGTTTTATTTTACTCTAGCTGAAAGGGCCCTAAAGAGGAAAAATAGGAATACCTATTCTGCTTTATTACCTAATGCAGTGGGTTCTGTTGCTCTGGCATTCCTGTCACTTTGGAAAATGCCCTTTTCCTGATACTGTTTATGCAATGAGTTTATGAAAAAGCAATTTGACACTAATAGTTAAGCCAATACTGGCCACCAGGGGGAAACTTTGCAATATTACTTGAGATTACTTGTCAAGCCTACTTACTTATATTTATCTGCATATTTGTCCATGTATATTTTGTACAGTTCTGAAAAGAAATCCTGTTGAAAAAGGCTAGGGATAATGGTGATAACTAAGTAGGCTTTGGAAGTTATTTTTAGCTTATAATAATAATAGATCATCCATCCTTTAAATTATAGTGTTGCATGAAATCTTGAAATTGAAATTTGTTTTTCTCACCACTGAGAATTTATTTCAGTAGAGTAATAGACTCTCAAAATCCGGTGCAGAGTTAACTCTGCTACGTTTTTCTGTATGAGACATGACAGCTTTTAAAACTTATGCTCTTTGTGTATCTGTTTTTCTATTGATAGTTATTTCTGTCACATTCTGCTTATCCACTTAAACAGATAAAATGCTTCATTCAACCATGCAATAGAACTTGAGGGAGAGGGGCTTGAGATTCATGCACTGTGGCTGAAATTGTTCCATTCTGATAGTTTCCACATAATGAGTTTATAACCCTGAAGCAGATTATCCTGGAAAACAATAAAAAAATGAAATAATTCATGAGATGGGAAATCCATGGGGCAGGTTTTGAGCCAAAAGGTAGCTCCTAAAGGTTGCAACCAACTTACTTTCCTGTGTGGTGTAACAACTTCCCTCTAATCCTGTGTATTCATTTTGCGCTTTTGAGGAAAAAGAAGTTATCAGTCTAAATTCCACTGGGAATCTGAGTGAAAAGTAACAGGTAATTCACCAGGAATAACTGTACAAATAGAATGCTTCATAACAAACACTTGTAGACTTGGATAATATTGTGACTTGACAGTTGTTACTGTTCCACAGAATTCAGTACGTTTTAATAACATGAACCATTCATTTCCTTAAATGACTACAAGAAATATCCGAACAAGAACGCTTTCTGTTACATCAGGATACACTTCCCGAACAATTACTGGCAGAGAAGCAGTTGAACCTCAATGATATGCCAGTGTTGTCTGCATCTCAGCTCATTGATGTAAGTATCTCATGTTTCCTTTGTTGCACAGGTAAAGTTCCACTATGTTTTCTGCTTCTGTGTGACAAGATAAATGAGAAGATCAGAGCTATCCTTACTCCTTACGGAACTTGCTAAACACCTAAAGATCTGATGTAATTATTTGTTTATTTTTGCATAGCTTCTTCTAACACAGAACTTCAGAATGCTGGTTTTAGTTCAAATTGCTTTTTGTTGACCACGTGCTTTAAGAGTGCTACTGGGAAAAAAACCAAATCAAACTAGTTCCAGGAGCTGATTTACTAGTCTAAGCTAATTTTTGGATTTGAGACCATTTTTCCTTCTGTTACATTCTGAGTAGGGAAGAAACTGGAAAGCAGAAGGAACAGAGAATTCCACCTTAGTGGTGAAGGGTGCTGCAATGTAGAAAAAGAAAGGGCTAGAAGCTGGAGAGGCTCTTGGTCACCTCTTGCAAAGAAACACCCAAAGTCTTTCTCTTTTTTTTAGTTTTTTTTAAAAAACAATTTAAAAAAGCAACACATAGTGAAACAAAAGCATGAACTGTTCCAGTACTGGGGTCACTAATAGCACTGACTCCCTTTGCGTACCCTTTTCTGGTGGTAGCCAGCAACCAGTAGCCTTATTGCTTGTGCCTTGTTGGCAGCTTATTTTTACAATCCAGTGATACGCACAAGAAATATTCAGTGAGTAACAATGTTATGTTTTAAATCAGATCCTGTCTAAGTGTCAATATTGCAGCTCCTTTCTTCGATTTTCCACAAAATTACCACAAAAAGTTGAGGGTGTGCTTGTTTGCATTCTCTTCATTTTCTTAGAACAATGCTAACAGCAAGTTCTGAAATAACCACTTGTATCTTTAAATGAGGCTTTCTGTGGGATTAGGGGAGAGTAGGAAGTGTCACTCCCTGGCACCATGACAGTTTTCCTTCTGAATTCTTGCTGTGGTCAAACCAGCGTTCATACTTAAGTACTTGCAATGTGAGAATGAAATTTGGCAAGTAAATAAAAAGAGTGCCAATGTTATAATTTCCTTTTAAGTAGTAATTTAGAATTGGAGGGAAGAAATGGAATATTGATAGCAAACTTGTTTGGGTTTAAGAGGCAAAAGTTAGTATGCGTGCTTAAGTACTGCTTTAAGCTTAATTACCAAAATAATTCTGGGAGCTTATTTGTGGAGCTGTTCTCCAGCTACAATAGTCCAGGAATGTTACAGCCTTAAATGGTGTTTAAATTTGAAACCTACCAGCCTTATCTCCAATATCATTTGTCCACGGTCCATTGTCATGTTGGTGGAATGCTGCTCTAAAACCTTAAGTATATTCCTTACTATAAAAATACTTGCAGTTGAATCAAGACATATTTTCATAAGAAGGTCATGTAAGTGGAAAATGCATGGTGGTCTTCCCACAATGAGTTGTCCATGGTATCAGTTACATTAGTTTGTAGGCTAAAAATAGTTCTCTACGTTAATCTCTGGTATCATAGATGTACATATGTGACGAGAACAGAAGGGCCAATGAGTATGACTTCAAGAAGGCACTTGATCTGTTGGAATATATTGATGAGGTAAGAAAAATTTTTGACAGATCTCTGATCCAGAGGCTTATTTCTGTATTATTTTTTAAGCTAGGAAGATGCATCTGTAGTTAGTTAACATATTAGCTTGGTGTCTGGTAATTAAAAATAACCCATGATGTATTTTTTTCAGTTTGTTTTTAAGTTACTGGAGATTTAATGCCAAATATGGGTTAGCTCAGTTAAGAAAAATGACACTCCTCATCTTCACTTCCCACTTTGTCTATAGTTGTTTTTCTTTGAGCCTTGCTTCCCTACAGTTTTCTCCAAACAGAATATCATTTGTTTTCAGTAGTTCAGTTCTTGCCTCTTCCCTATTGGCAGTTTCTCTGATTGTCATGAGATAATGTGGGACAGTCACCAGCTTTTTAACATGTAAAAAACATCGAACTACAGATTTGTTATCTGCTTTCTCACAGCATCTCGTTGCATGATCTTGTTGGGAGTAATTTTCCACTAAGCGTGAATAAATCAACTTCCAAAGAGCATGTAACCTGAATTAACAATGGTCTCTGTTAAAAAGCTGAAGTTGTATTATTTTAGTGGAGGTATTCCTTACTAATTGAAAATGAGAACTCTTTTCTGATTATTCTAGTTTCTGCTAGTCTGAGTAGAGCTCCAAGTTAAAATCCTCTCTGTAGTAGTGCTTTGTAAACACTGTTGTGCTATTTTGTTGACCATCAGTAACTTTGGTTTGATAATTATAGTATGTTCTATTGGGTTTAAAATTTAGATTTATTTTAAACTGTTCTAATTTGTATTTCTTTTATCGGATTTTCTTTTGAGCATTTCTTTACTGGTATTAACTACTATGTTTTTTGCTTTATGTATAAATATGTTTACTTGTCCTCTGTTTAGTACTGTATTATATTTCGTGTACTGAGGAAAGACAGAATATTACTACTTACAGTAGCATGTTACTCTGAGTTCTCTTTAGTTTAAAAAGAAAATTCAATGGTGTTTTTTCCTGACTTCTTCCTTAATTTTTATAACATAAATAGTTCAGTTAATAATATTCTGCAGTAACATAAATGTGAGTGAGCTTTTTTTGTTCTCTCTTTTGAAATTAATTCTCTTAAATTTTGTCACTGGAATTCATGAACACTGAGAGAACTGTCTTGGCTTTTATTACATCTGAATAAAATAAATGTCCCACATGAGACTTCAATATGATTTTTTGCTCAGCTATTTCAGTCTCTAACAACTTAAGCAGAACCATTTGGCACAAATTAGAGATGGTGGTTAAACCCCAGCTATTCCCTTTTCTGTGCTTTTGTCTTGCAAAAGCATGGTATGTAATTGAGACCCATCCTCTTCCTTCCAGGCTTCTCAATTCAAGTGTTCATGTTTTCTGGGGTTTTTCTTGTGAGGGGGATTTAAAGTAGATAGGATGCTTCAGGACATTGAGAGGTGGAAAAAAAGTATATGGTCTTTCTTCTGACATTATATTTTAAAAGGGACTCTGACACCAATTATCTCAAAGCTTCTGTGCAATGAAGGGACTGCCCTTTCCAAAACAAGTGTGTATCTTTGAAGACATTGGCTAATTTATTCATAAACTGTACATCCTAATGTTGACACTAATACGTGCTAGTGAGTTTGGCCATGCTGAAAAGAGTCTTTGCTTAAGTCACCATTTAGCACATTTTAAAATAAAACTTGCCTAGAATAAGCTGTTTTACAAATGAGGCTTTTTTTGTGCTTCAAAATATGCCCTTTTTGGAATTGAGGTAGTCAGTCTTCAGCAGCTGCGTACTGATGTAGAAAGTCTGAGCCATGTTTGCATATGGAAATGAACAATACTTTGTGTTTCAACAGTCTAAGCAGGTCATCTGTTAAAATAGCACATATTTAAAAACCATGTTCAGTAACTGAAGAATCTAATCCATTGGTATAACATGTTTTACACTGATTATTTCTTAAACTATGACCTTATCTGTCTTTTCTCCTCATGTAAATTGAAGGAAGACGAAGTGGATGTGAATGATCTTAAACTTAAAATTCTCTGTAAAGCTCTCCAAAGAGACGGGTAAGTCCAATAAATTGCTGGGATTATTTGTGACATCGCTTTTCCAGAACTACCTTTTAGTGTACTATTCACTGAAAAAACTGAATTTCATAATATAACACTAGTAAAGTATCTGGTCAGAACGTGTCTTTTATTTGTAAAGTAAGACCCCCAGCAAAAGAATACCTGTAGTACTTTGTTCACTTAGCTGGCTGGCAACCTTCTGTGTTCTCAGCACCTGAGAAGAAATGTACCCATGTGCAGCTTTCATTATTAAACTCTTTGCTAGTGTGAAAGAAACAACCCAATGCTGAACCTTTTCTTTCCTCTGGAGGAAATGGAAAGCTTCTCAAATAGAAGCTTTTTAAGCGAACATGTGCAGAAGTTACTCCTACAAACTTTAATTATTATTTTTGGCTATTGAACCACATTGACAAGTTAATGACCTTTTTGAGTTAAAGCTGCAGTCTTCACTGGAAGAAACAGAAGTCTTAAATACTGCTTAAAAAAAAATTGCTCTTATAGGTGTCAGCACCAATACAGGCTGAATCCAATTGGTCAGAAGAATCTTTACATCAAGGAGTGCTACTATTCTCTCCCAGGTTAAATAGCACAAATGGCATTTTCTCCCTTTCCTTTTTAATTTTCAGAAGTTATCCAGCTTTTCTAATTCCCATCCATGTTCCAAGAGGACTTAAGGAATAAAAGACGAGGAGAGAACACATTCCGAATGTACTGTGTGGTTTGTGATTAAAATGGAAATAAGCAGCATTTGGATTCATGCTTACGCATGAGATAATTTTCTACAGACTGCTGTTCTTTGGAATCTAACTCCCTGGTTGCATGACTAAGTTTGTGTCGTTTATGACACAACTAATATGCAGAGACAGCTTCACACTATTCCAAGTGTTTTCTTCCCTTCCTGTTATTTTCAAGACAGAAGAATCCTGAACACCAGTACAATAATTGGTTTATTTCCTGTCTACCCTAGGTTGAGAACAGAGTTTTGAGCATAATATTTCAACTGTTCAAATCCTATAGAATGCTGACAAGATTCTGCCCACTCTGCTAGCTAACCTGGTGCAATTTGCGATCATTTTGCACTGAATAGTGCTTGGAAAACTTGATGTCCCAGTTGAGTTTCCAGTCCAGCAAGGGTCAAAGGGTTCTTGTGTAGAAAGGAGTGTCCTGCTGAGCCTGCTTCTGACCTTCTGGTGTGGTCCGCATCATCCTCCTCTGGATAATAATTTTTTATTTTGTTTAAGAAAAAGTGTTTTCTTTTACAGTTTAGACAACAAAAAGCGTTTCTGTTTTCCTAACTGGACTACATAGTAGTGCAATTTTATTGCAGTTTTACTCTTGGAATGAAGTATAATTAACACAAGATCATAAAATCCCTAAGCTGGAAAAGACCTTTGAGATCATCAAATCCAGCCATAAAAAGATAGAAAAGACCCCTTTCTTCGAGCTGTAGCCAAGCATATAACACTTGTGTGAACGTGTATTAATCACTTTTAGTAATTTATCAAATTTCCTGCATATTTTTTCTTGTTAGTTTTAATGTGATTTAATCTCTTCAACTCTTTCCACAAATTATTCTTTGACTTGTAGGTGGTCCAGTTCAGATGGTAAAGATGATCCAATTGCAGCATCTAATGACAGTATATTTGTGAAAATAATACAGAAACTGTTGAAAGAAGGTAAAGTGTGTTTCAATATAATAGAACTTCTTTACTTGTTTCAAAAGATGTTTAAGATGAGCTCTAATCCTTAAGTAGTGCTAATAAATTCTCAGAATAATAAATACTTGAGATAATTACAATCATATGGAGCTTTTGCTCTCCTAAGATGTTGACGGGATAAGAGATGAGTTATAATTGGTTATAATTCTAGTACTCTCCAGTTATTTGCTCCGTAGGGCAGGCATCAGATTTTTGGCGGTTCCTTACTACACAGTGAAGTCAAATGTTTTATGGAGTTAAATGCATATCTTCTGTAAGATAAGGGATTAATAACAATTTGTCTGTTATTCAGAAGATCTTAAACTATTTAAGCAAAAAAAAAAAAGCACTCTCCCCATGCTGAAGCTAACCATGGGAAGTTATGGCCATGGCAAGGACAGCTGAGGGGCGAGGGAAGCAATTTAGAGTCAAAGTCCATTTTTAAATATTACTGCATATGAATTTGTTCCAGAACAGATAAGACTCCATGTCAGAAATAACAAAAACAAAGTTCTTCAGAACAGTTCAGGATTTATGTTCCAGTCCTGTCGGTTTCTTTACTTTTGTAAGATTCTTGCACCTCAGACTGAGATGTTGCAACTGATGATAGAGGTGTTTATTACAGGACTGATCTTTCTTACCTTTTTTTTTTGGTAACTTGTTATGTGAAGGCTCGGATTTTAAGGCTTAGGGGTTTTAGGTTTAATCATAAATTTACTGAGAAGCTCTGTTTGGGCAGGAAATACCTTTTTTTTTTTTTCCCCCTTAGTTTTACAGGTTATTAAGCTTTCTTGTGTTTCTTGACATTTATAATAGAATTTGATCTTCTCAATTCTATAAGAATAATTTAACAATTTAACTCAGGCACCCACACGTGTTTACTTGAATTATCTTAACTGCTAGTGAAAAGTGCTTTTACCAGTGCTGTAATAAAAGGTTTTTGTGTTGTAGGAGTTCAGTTAAATGAATACTTACCGGACGTGAAGGACTTGCTGCAAGCAAACGAACTTGGCAACTTGAAATACAATGCTTACTTTGAATTTGTGTTAAAGGCAAACTACGAATTCTATGTTCAGAGATAAACATGATTCTCACTATTTTATAAAATGTTTTTTCTAAAGAACTGTTAAATTCATGTGTACTTTTTCATATTTTGTTTGAGATTTTGCTAAAACTTTGTAATAAAAGCTGTAATATACTTGGCCTCAAACTGATAGGCATTGATGCTTTAGTCAGAGGGGCAGAGGTGTTTGTTCAGGCAAAAAAATAAAATTTTCATTTTCTGTGCCTTTCATAAACTTACTGCTCTGTTTTATATCTTCATTAGCGCGAGTCCTACCTTTCACTTAAAGGTACACAGGGTGAAATGTGGTACCCACTGCAGAAGGTGAAAACTTTTGCTCTCACTTCACTGGGGCAGTGAGTTCAGAGAACGTACTGGAAATAGGAGTGCTTGGTGACTGAGTAGCTTACATAAGAAACAAATGATTATTCTATGCAATAACTCTGCTCTTTGAACATCACTCTGCTGTAGAAAGTAGGTTATTTCAATTTGGCATTAAAGATTACTGGTACAAAAAGGATAACTGGCTTGTCACTGGCCACTCAGCTTGTCCGTGGCAGAAAGGAATAAAGGACAGTTCTCCTTCAAAGTCCTCTGGTCCAAACATACCCTTTTTCCAGTTTATAGCTGTCAGGTTAAACTTTTTTAAAAACCTTAATATTTTACCTATCTAGCTTTCATTGAAGTTATATCCAGATATCTATAATGTGTGTAATAATGAAATGAACAGCTCGCCTTGCAGTCATTTACAGCAATTGCTCAAACCTAGAAAGCAGTTACAAAAGTGTGGGAGTTCAGCACGATCTTCCTTCCTTGGTGACTTGTTCTACTGGTTGATGCTACTAATTTTCTTTGGTTTTTTGGTTTTTTTTTAAACACCACTCCCCCAGTTATCTCTGACATGGGGGAAAAACCAAACATTTAACTTTTCACTTTTAATTGTTGACAGCAGGTCTTAATTTTTAAATAAAAGTTACTTCAGTCTGAGACGGTGCATCTTTCTTTTACAAGTAGCTCAACAGCCAGACAGTGAATGCAGAGCAACTTCCATGCCCTTATGTTTTGCTTGTCTGGCTCAGTGCCTGCTGCAACAACTTGATCCAACAGCTGAGAAGGTCAGAAGTTAAATTGGTTGAAGAGAATCCAGTTTCTAGTTTTAAAAGCACAGCTCCCCTTCAGCGGCTTCCCTGCCACCCTGTACTAATACAGTAAGCTGGGCTGAAAGTCTGAACATGTTTGGAAGAATAGATTTATCTAGAGAGGTTCTAACTAATATAGGAAAGAAATGTACGAGCAGTCATCTTCTAAGATTGTTCTAGGAAGCAAACTTTGCTCTTCTGTAGCCTTGCATGGCTGAGAGCGAGAAGTGCGGGTACAACTCCCACTTCAAAGGAGGGAGTCGTTTAAAGCCTTAGAAGAATCCCACGTGCTTGCTTAAATGTCACTTCAAACATGCATTTGCATTATTGACAAACTTGTTTTGGAAGAAAGGGAATAATCCAACAAGTGATTGCTGACCCCAGCCAAAATATCTTCTACCTGGGCTTCTTCTAGACTCCTAAATTTTGCTTGAAGAGGAATATCTTTAATTGACTGTCCACAGTAAAACGCTGGGGATATCTCATCCCTTCCTGGGCTGTTGGCAAGCTACATTCTACCAAGAGGGGCAAGGTCAGCCCCAGAAAGCTCGTTCCAGCAGTCCATGTTTCTGTTCCCCCTTAGCTATCCATCTCTTTCAAAGCGCCTGGCTTCTCTGCTGGGATGAGTTTACTCCTGTTGGTGTAAAAGCATTCTCCAGGTTCTTGGGAAACAATCAGCTGTGTAGGCTTTGCCTGTAATGTTTTATTCTACTGCTGGGCTGGGAGGCATTTGGCATTTGTACAATGGCTTTCCATCTGACTATTGCCAAAACAGAAGGCTACAGGCAATGAGTTTACTTAAATAAAACCTCATTAAAATAACTTCAATGTCTAAATTGAAGTTTAATGTTCTCGTACTAGGAACATAGAGCTGAGTTACTGTTCAGTGGGGAAGCCTGAAGAGGCTGGGATTTGGGACTATTCTTCCTCCTTGTCCTCCACCTCGTTATGTAATAAGCTGTTCTGGTGCAGAGCTCCTGTCTCAGATTACTCTATGGGGAGGATGCCTTCATTTACCACCACATAGCAGAGATCATGCCAGAGCTTCAAGTCGTATCCAAGTATAACAAAACCAAGAAAAACTTGGGCCGAAGATACAGGTTTTGGTAAAACAGCTTATGGAGTATGGATAGCTCCTGTTGAGTAAGGAAGTATACATTATTTATTAAATACTTGTTTTCTCAGTAATGGCAAGTGCAAGCAGTAAAGGATATCCACACCCCTCTCCCTTGTTGTCACTAGAGTAGCAGGAAGGTTTATCTGTTGTCATTTGTGATCCATTTCAGAAGCTACTGTGTTGTGGGTAGGAATCTTTGTGCCCTGCTCTGTTCTGGAAACAAAGTGTTCTGACTTGAGACAAACTCCAGATTCTGTCCGTGAGTCCAGTATCCAAGCTCCCTGTGGAAAATGGTCTTCAACACAGAACTATAAGAATTTAACATTGTCATCAGGCGTTTTGCTGTAAACTATGTTTGGGTAGAGAGAGAAAATAGAAGAAAGAAAAGGGATAGAGTGGGTTTATGCTTGTGTTGGGTTTCATTGAAGGATTAAGAATGTTTATCTCTCAGCGATGATAGGCTTACTGTTGCTTGATTTCTGATTCAACACAACTGACTGTATTTTGGAAACCGACAGTGTTACAGTACTATAAACAGATTTCATGACTGCAATTCTTTTAAGTGGTTTCAGGCTTCTGATTTTTGTACCGTCAGTTGTTGATGACAGAACTGAAGAATAGGAGAAGCCGAAGAACACTATGAGAGAATAACATGTTTTACCCCCAGTGTACAACAACATGACAGGGAACGAAAATCCATAGTAGAATGAAATAGAGAGCAGCCAGAGGTAAAGAGGAACCCTGCCAAACTGGAGGATGCAGAAAGTAAATAGAGAAGAAAAGTTGTCTGCTTCTCAGTTGACCCGTCTGCTCTGCCTTGCAGTGTAGGAAATGAGCTGCAGAAATGCCCTCACTTGCAGGAGACCCCTCACAGTATGAATGCTTCTGGCTTACTATTTCTTCCTCCTCTTCTGACTCCCTAATTTTTAAAAGGATTTGCCCTTTGGCCGGTTGTGCCATCAGAAAAGCTCTTGCAGGTTTATTTGCATCAATTCATTGGCAGGGCTGGAAATCTTGTATTACTGCCTCTTCTTTCTCTTGGTAAGGGGAATATTTGTATAAAATCCCTCATGGAATCTCTACTTAAATGCCCATAGCTGAAGGAGATGAACTGTTCCTCTTCACTTTCACAAGGCTGTCAGAGATTACTTGCCTTAGAGACTGTGCTCCTTTTGGAGATGGTGAACCCCAGCCGTAGCCAGAGGACACTGTTGCCCGGCCAAGCTCAGCAGCCAGCGATGGGTACTCAGTAATGGTACAAGCATCCGCTGCTACATCAGACTTCTGGGGTCAGGTGGGATCACCAAGGTTAACACTTTACCACATTTCTCTCAGGACATTTGTCTAACAGATATTGGACAGGCTGTCCAGAGAGGTGGTTGATTCACCTTCCCTGGAGGTGTTTAAGGCAAGGGTGGATGAGGCACTGAGGGGCATGGTTTAGTGTTTGATAGGAATGGTTGGACTCGATGATCCGGTGGGTCTCTTCCAACCTGTTGATTCTATTATTGTATGATCTATTCCCCATTTTTAAACCACAGCAAAGAAAAAAAAAAAGAATGGCTTAACTTGGGTGGTGTAAAACTATGGCTTTTACAGGGGCTGCTGCTGCGTACAATGGTTCCAAATGCAAACCTCAGATCTACCCTAACACTCTGCCTTCTCTCAAACCACAGACCTGCCCTGCCACTTAGCTTTCTCTCAGACTGTGGGTCTGCCTTGATATTTCTTCTCTAAAGCCATGAACCTGCCCTGTCACTTCACCCTCTCTCAAACCATGGACCTGCCCTGACCCTTCACCCTGTCTCAAACCACACATCCGCCCTCACAGTTCACCTTCTCTCAAACTGTGGATCTGCCCTGTCACTTTGCTGTCTCTCAGACTGCAGATCTGCCTTGATACTTCTTTGAAACCAAGGATCTGCCCTTACACTGCCTCCTCTCAGACCACACTTGGCCTTCTCTGAAACCATGGTGTGACTAGCAGGTCCAAGGAGGTTATTCTCCCTCTGTACTCAGCACTTGTGAGGCCGCTCCTTGAATCCTGTGTCCAGTTCTGGGCCCCTCACCACAAGAAGGATGTTGAGGCTCTGGAGCAAGTCCAGAGAAGAGCAACAAAGCTGGTGAAGGGGCTGGAGAACAGACCCTGTGAGGAGCGGCTGAGAGAGCTGGGGTTGTTTAGCCTCGAGAAGAGGAGGCTGAGAGGAGATCTCATTACTCTCTACAACTACCTGAAAGGAGGTTGTAGAGAGGAGGGAGCTGGCCTCTTCTCCCAAGTGACAGGGGACAGGACAAGAAGGAATGGCCTCAAGCTCCACCAGAGGAGATTTAGGCTAGAGGTAAGGAGGAAGTTTTTCATGGAAGGGGTCATTGGGCATTGGAACAGGCTGCCCAGGGAGGTGGTTGATTCGCCTTCCCTGGAGGTGTTTAAGGCACGGGTGGATGAGGTCCTGAGGGACATGGTTTAGTGTTTGATAGGAATGGTTGGACTCGATGATCCGATGGGTCTCTTCCAACCTGGTTGTTCTATGACTCTATGATTCTGTGATTCACCCTCTCTCAAACCAGAGAGCCGTCCTGTCACTTTGCCCTCTTTGAAACCAGGGATCTGCCCTGACGCTTCTCCTTCTCTGCAAGCAGGGATCTCCCCTGACAGACACCTACCACAGATCTGCCCTGCCGCTTCGCCTTCTCCCACCGCTCCCTGACTGCCCCAGCCCTCACCTGTCCCCACAGCCGAGCCCCCTCAGCCCTGGGAGAGGCTCTCCCTCTTCCCCTCTCCCTCTAGTCACTCTCCTCTCCTTTCTTCCCTCTCTCCTCCCTTTCCTCTCCCCTTTCCCCTCTCCCCCCTCGCTGTGCCCTTATCGGGCCGGGTGCCGGGGCAGGGCCGGCTCGGTCAGACACTCCTTATACGGCCGGGCCGGGCTCACCTGGGGCTCGGCCAGGAGCGCCTTCTTTGGGCAGCGAAGGGGCCGGGGCGCCGACACCCAAATATGGGGACGGCCGGGGCCGCATTCCTGGGGGCCGGCCGCGATAAAAGGCTCGGCGGGCGGCGGCGGCCCCCGAGCTGCCCCGGCGAGGAGCGGGACAGGCGTCTCTGCCAGCGCCCGACGTGCGGAGCCCGCACCCAGCACAGGTAAAGCCCCGCACCGAAGCCCGGCCCGGACACGGGGCTCGGAGCAGCCTAAGCCCCGAGGCTCAGCCCGGCTCAGCCCAGCCCCGAGGCTCAGCCCAGCCTAGTGCCGAGGCTCAGCCCCGTGCGGCTCCGAGGCTCAGCCTAGCCTAACCCAACCCCAAGCCTGAGCCCAGCCCAGCTCAGCCCTGCGCAGCCCTGAGGCTCAGCCTAGCCTAGTCCAACCCCAAGGCTGAGCCCAGCCCAGCCCAGCTTAGCCCTGTGCAGCCCTGAGGCTCAGCCCCGTGCAGTGCCAAGGCTAAGCCCAGCCTAGTGCCGAGGCTCAGCCCCGTCCAGCTCCGAGGCTCAGCCCAGCCCAGCCCAGCTCAGCCCTGCGCAGCCCTGAGGCTCAGCCTAGCCTAGCCCAACCCCGAGCCTGAGCCCAGCCCAGCCCAGCTCAGCCCTGAGGCTCAGCCCCGTGCACTGCCAAGGCTCAGCCCGGCCTAGTCCCAAGGCTCAGCCCCGTCCAGCTCTGAGGCTCAGCCTAGCCCAGCCCTGTGCAGCCCTTAGTCTCAGCCCCATGCACTGCCAAGGCTCAGCTGCCAAGGCTCAGCCCAGCTCAACCCAGCTCAGTCCCATCCAGCCCCATGCAGCCCCGAGGCTCAGCTTAGCCTAGCCCAGCCCGAGGCTCAGCTTAGCCTAGCCCAGCCCCGAGGCTCAGCTTAGCCTAGCCAAGCCCCGAGGCTCAGCCTAGCCTAGCCCAGTCCCAAGGCTCAGCTCAGTCAGTCCTGCCTGGTCCCAAGGCTCAGCTCAGCCCCGTGCAGTGCCAAGGCTCAGCCCAGCTCAACCCAGCTCAATCCTGTCCAGCCCCATGCAGCCCCGAGGCTCAGCCTAGCCTAGCCCAGCCCCGAGGCTCAGCTTAGCCTAGCCCAGCCCGAGGCTCAGCTTAGCCTAGCCCAGCCCCGAGGCTCAGCCTAGCCTAGCCCAGTCCCAAGGCTCAGCTCAGTCAGTCCAGCCTGGTCCCGAGGCTCAGCTCAGCCCCGAGAAGTCCTGAGGCTCATCCCAGCTCATCCCAGCTCAGCCCTGTGCAGCCCCGAGGCTCAGCCCAGCCCAGCCCAGTGGAGCCCTGTGGCTCAGCCCTGTGCAGTCCTGAGGCTTTAGCCCATCCCATCCCCGCGTAGCCCCGAGGCTGATCGCAGCCCCTTGCGTTCCGCAGCCACCAGCGACACCATGTGCGACGAGGACGAGACCACCGCGCTCGTGTGCGACAACGGCTCTGGCCTGGTGAAGGCCGGCTTCGCCGGGGATGACGCCCCCAGGGCAGTGTTCCCTTCCATCGTGGGCCGCCCCCGCCACCAGGTACGGCTCCCTCCTGCTTCCAGCATTCCCCGAGCCTTGCCCACAGCGATGCTGGCCGGTCCCAGCTTACCCAAGCTCTGGTGTGGTGACAGTCTCTGCCACCTCCCAGCCCTCTGCTCGGAGAGGGGATGGCTGTCTCGCCGGGCACCCCACACTGCTGCCCAGGTTGAGCCCACGTTGAGCTCCCTGCTTCCCCCCCCTGCAGGGCGTCATGGTGGGTATGGGTCAGAAGGACTCCTACGTAGGAGACGAAGCCCAGAGCAAGAGAGGTATCCTGACCCTGAAGTATCCCATTGAACATGGAATCATCACAAACTGGGACGACATGGAGAAGATCTGGCATCACACCTTCTACAACGAGCTGCGTGTGGCCCCTGAGGAGCACCCTACCCTGCTCACCGAGGCCCCCCTTAACCCCAAAGCCAACCGTGAAAAGATGACCCAGATCATGTTTGAGACCTTCAATGTCCCTGCCATGTATGTGGCCATCCAGGCTGTGCTGTCCCTGTATGCCTCTGGCCGTACCACTGGTGAGTGCAGGTGACCTGCCAGCTCCTCTTCCCCAAGCGAGGATGCTCAGGATGTGTCCCTTACAGCTGACAGTGCTCTGCCGTCCAGGGCAGGGTCCCTTCGCGGACTGCATCTCAGGCAGCTGCTTTTTGTTTCCTCAGGTATTGTGCTGGACTCCGGCGATGGTGTGACACACAATGTCCCCATCTATGAAGGGTACGCCCTGCCCCATGCCATCATGCGCTTGGATCTGGCTGGTAGGGACCTCACTGACTACCTGATGAAGATCCTGACTGAGCGTGGCTATTCCTTTGTCACCACAGGTAAGCACTATTCCCTCCTTCAAGCTCTCCCTCTTCACCTCCAGCCACTCTACCTCTAGGGATGCTGCAGCCTCTTGCCCCATTGCAAGTGCTCCCTGTTGGGAGTTTGTGTGTGACTGGGGGTCCTGGAGTCTCAGCAGACCTCTGGAGGAGATGCAAGCCTTCCCTGTTCCTCTTTTGCAATCACTGATGTCTTTTCTTCCCCCTCGCAGCTGAACGTGAGATTGTCCGTGACATCAAGGAGAAGCTGTGCTATGTGGCACTGGACTTTGAGAACGAGATGGCTACCGCTGCCTCTTCCTCCTCCCTTGAAAAGAGCTATGAGCTGCCTGATGGGCAGGTCATCACCATCGGCAATGAACGTTTCCGCTGCCCAGAAACCCTTTTCCAGCCTTCCTTTATTGGTGCGTGTGCCCCCTTCCCTCTCTTCTTCCCCACCAGCACTTCCCCCTCCCGAGTCCTCCTCCGTTGCTCTCACTTTGTTCTTAACATGTGCCTGTTTTCTCCCCTTCCCTGCCCCCAGGTATGGAATCTGCTGGAATCCATGAGACCACCTACAACAGCATCATGAAGTGCGACATCGATATCAGGAAGGACCTGTATGCCAACAACGTCATGTCTGGGGGTACCACCATGTACCCAGGTATCGCTGACCGCATGCAAAAGGA
The DNA here is from genome assembly GCA_033558105.1 of Coccyzus lansbergi. NCBI lineage: Eukaryota > Metazoa > Chordata > Aves > Cuculiformes > Coccyzidae > Coccyzus > Coccyzus lansbergi. Next base: position 2,921,272 of record JAUMJK010000221.1, read on the forward strand.
GATCACAGCCCTGGCCCCCAGCACAATGAAGATCAAGGTAAGGCTGGAGCACGGAGGACCCCGCTGCAGAAGCAGCCTTCTCGTGCCCTCCTGCAAACAGCGTGTGGGCCTCTGTGCAACCCTGTGCCTGCCGTCCACAGTGGTTTCTTGTTTATTCACCTTGGCTTTCTTGTTTTTTTCTAGATCATTGCTCCACCTGAGCGTAAGTACTCCGTCTGGATCGGTGGCTCTATCCTGGCCTCCCTGTCCACCTTCCAGCAGATGTGGATCACAAAGCAGGAATACGATGAAGCTGGCCCATCCATTGTCCACCGTAAATGCTTCTAAACATGTTTACATGATCACTTTGCTCACCACGCTCAGGATGACAACCTTCTAGGTTTGCAGGCTGCCGAGGACCTGCAAAGGCCATGTAACTTTCTATTTTGTAACGATTTCTGGTTACTGTCGCTGCAAAGCTCCACCTGACACAGTGTATGTAAAGTGTACATAAATTAATTTATTTTACCTCATTTTGTTTGTTTTTAAAACCAATGCCCTGTGGAAGGAAACAAAAAACTTCAAGAAGCATTAAATCATCAGTCATTCTGTCACGCCCCCTGACGTGGTTGTTTCTGTCTCATTTGCTTGGGTTCTCCTATTTGATGGTTTAGCAGTGAGGGTGGTGGATGGTGGGGCTGGAGGGGACTGTCAAGGGGACAGAACCACAGCCAGAGGAGCCAGTGCTGTATGACTTGCTTGGGTTGCCCAAGGCTTGGATATTCTGAGCATGACCTGGGGGTTGCTCTGCATTGCGTCACACTGCTGCAAGGTGGGTTCTGCCCTGCGAGGTCCTGAGGGGGGAAAGGGTTACCTAGAACCTTGGCTTGAAAAGGATTTTGTTTGGCTCAGCCTGCCAAAAAAGTAGCCCTGGCACACTCCTGAAGCTCCAAGGTGTGATGGATGGAGGCAAGGCTGGGGCTGAGGGCAGGTGGCTAGTGCAAGTTAAATAAAGAGCTTTCCATTCCGCTTCTGGGAAGCCTGCCTGACATCACACTGTCCCCGGGGAGCTGGGTGGTGGGGGTGAGGGCAGCCAGGGCTGCTTCCTCACCTGCCCTGACTCACTTGCTCTTGCCGGGCATCACACATGAGGGACCGCCTGCAAAGGGACCGCCTGCAAAGGGACCACCTCTCTTCTGCTCTCCCAGGGCCAGATACTTCATGTAGGGAGTCCCAGGGAGCCTGAAGGAAAATTCCAGGGGCTACCCCTGCTGCAGGAAACGCCTGCTCCATCTAAGGGAGCAGAACAGCATGCAAGGTGGGGAAGCTGCCCCTGCCTGTCTCATTTCTTCTTACTAGAAGTGGGGCTAGGGGAGGGTTAGGGGGTCCCCTTTTGCTTCCACTATCCACCCTACCAGGTTATCAGGGCCCCTAGGGAGCCACCCTAAAGTCCTGCCAGGCTTGGCACAGCTCCCTGGGTCAAAGCGCACGTGCTGGAGCAGGCGGCCTTTGAAAGAGAACTGCTCCTGGAGCACAGCACTCTGGCAGGGAACTAGTGCTTGAATTTTGGGGAGTCCCTTTGCTGTGGGAGACAGCAGTGCTGGGAAAACTAAAAAGATGACTTTTAATCTAAACTTAAAAAAAAAGTTTGCATTTTGGCTGCTTTTACCTGTGTTAAAGTGAGTTCCATATGTGAATACTCCTCTTTTTTTGTAGCCCTGTCCCAAATTAAAAGGCTGTGGGAAGAGCTGGCCTGATCCTTCCCTGGTATCTGGGGGCAGGAAGGCCTCCTGGGCAGTGCTAGGAGCTCCTGAGCTTGGGTTGAACTGGAAATCAGGAACATGGTTGCTTCTTAAAAACTAAACATGAGCTTTTTACTTGCCATGTGTGCAAGTTGTATAGTGGCACATATTTCATTTGACTGATCTGTGGGGAGATGCTTAAGTAATGTCAAGTCCTTAGTTCTTGACCCCAATCTCAGGTTCAATTGTGCTTTAAGTGATGTTAGAAGACGGATTTTAAGGACCTGCTTGTGCTGGTTGATTAAATTCTAGAAGCATAGGTAAAAGTTCCGTTTGAAGAGCAGCTTTGTGGATTAGGCAGCACTTGCTGTGGGATGCCAGCACAGGCTCAGCTTTTCCACCTACATTGTTAAAGTTAGGGTCTTAAAACCACAAATGAAGGGGCTGATTTTGAGTGAAGAGGTGGGGGGGGGGATGCTGAGCCAGTCACCCTCTCTCCAACCTCATCAAAATCAGTAGGGAAAAGGCATGCTTGCTCTCTCCAAATGAAGACCTCGTTTTGCAGTGCCAGACTGGAGTTTAGGACTGCTTGTGTGAACACATTGTGCAGAGGGTGATCCTCTGGTAGCCAGGGCACTGCATGGGCTCTGCCTTGCACAGGAAGGCTGGTGCTGCAAGTAGCATCATGCTGTGCTCTCTCTAACAGCAGCATTTTGTCTCTTGCTAATGGGCAGAAACAGGTATTCTCAATAGTCTTAGTGACAATTTAATCCTAGTGAAGTGCCAAGAAGAGGACAACTTAATAAAAATGACTGGTTTATTGTTTTGGTTGCTCAATCAGTGAACTGAGATGCAACATTTTTTTTAGCCTACCAAACCCGTTCAAGTTTTAATTTCAAAACAAAACCACGTTCTTTACTCTAAAACCAGCCCTTCACTTGGGCTTTGGATTTTCAGCAATTAAGGATGCAGATTGTTTGGAAACAGATGACTTGAATTTTCATACAGTCATAGGAACATAGAATAGAATCATGGAATCACCAGGTTGGAAAAGACCCACCAAATCATCGAGTCCAACTATTCCTATCAATCACTAAACCATGCCCCTCAGTGCCTCGTCCACCTGTCCCTTAAACACCTCCAGGGAAGGTGACTCAACCACCTCCCTGGGTTTCACATGGCTCACAAGCTCCAACGTTGTGAAGGTGTTTTGGGAAACTTTGCTTATGTGCAGCAGTCCAGGTTTGGTCTTTGTCGTGCATTTCTTGAGAATTTTGCTATTCTCCTTGCACCTGTAACTGTGCTCTTGGTGTCAGGCAAAGGATCATCAGGACCAGCATCCTCTGTTTGGAGAGAGCTAAAAGAATAGATGTGACCACATAGGAGTAAAAGGGAGTAGAAGAAAGAATACATGGCCCCAGTGTGCCATGGGAGGGAGGGTAATGGCAGAATAGCTCTTGTTTGTGGCAATGGCATCTTCTGGAGCTGTAGCTCACTGCTCGCTCTGCAGCCTGTCACATCAGGGGCTTGACAACCCTCTGTCACATAGTTCCACACTTGCATCAAATAAACAATGCAGGAAGCTGCCCTGGATGCAAATATTGCCAAGGGATTGAAAATATGGAAACAGAAAGAGCCCTTGAAGGGACAAAAATTATGTGGGGCTGTTTAAATGAGCCCTGGAAGCACAGGCATGACTAGGCTTTGCTGTAAGATTCACTGGACCATTAGCAAAACTACTTAAGAAGATACCTAACAGGGTAAACTCGGATTCTGAGAGAAAGGCTTGAGGGAGCCTCTTAGCAGAGCAAAAAAAAGGAATGCTGGAAATGATGAGGGCACTGAAGGTGCTTCCTAATTTCATTTTGATAGAGATTTGTCTAATGTGATAATCTGCATTGCACAGAGAGCAGAATGCAGCCCAGGATGCACCACCTCCCACAAAATGTCACAGCTCTGTGCCCGGCTTGGGAAAGAGCCCTAGCACCCCAAAGTGCTTCTTCCCTGGGGCTCCAGAACTGCAGAAACAAAAAAAGCTCTTTGATCTGCTGTATTTACTGGGTTTGGCTTTGCTCAAAGGACCTGAATGCCCCCTCATCTCCAAAACCAGTGCAGCTCCACAGCACACACAGTTGGCTGTGAATCTCCCATGGGCATTTGGCCAATAATATTTGTTCAAGGAGAAAGGATAGAATAGAATCCACTTGACAATTACTATTATTTTACACAGGAAACTCCTAAGCAACAAATTCTGCAGCACTTTTTATTTTTTAAAGTGAGGCGTTAAAACAAAGCTCTTCAAAGTATGATTGTACAAAACTTCAAACACTTTAATTTTATAAGATTTTTTTCTTTGCTGTTTCTGCTTCATAAATCCACAGAAAACTTCAGTTAAGTGGAACATTACCTGCTAAGGTTTCTTTCTTTCTCTCTTTTTGAACTGAAAAAGCATCATTCTTTAAAAAAAGTTATAAGAGCTATTCAAACTTATTGATTTCCATGGTGCATCATCCAGCCTGGAAAAATGCACACATGAGGGTGACTGTAACCTATTGATCAATTGATGAATAATTGCAGGCAGTGCTAATGTGCAGTGCTCCCACGTGGGATAGATACCAGTCAGGGTGGGCAGTTTTGGCAACAGGGCCATTTGGAGCATCACACTTTTTCTCAGGAACTGCTGCCAGCATTGGGGATCCTCTTCAGTCCCTCAGGGACAGAACAGCCTTTGAGGGGACCAAAACAGCCCTGCTTGAAGCCTGGGGAATTAGCCGTAATTGGAGCTGGCAAAGGATCTGGGTTTTATTTGTTCAGCACCGGAAAAATAAGGCAGCTTCCGATTGCTATTCAGAGGGGAAAGCCAAGAGTATTGCTGGCGCCCACCGTGGATGTACGCTGGGGATGAGCAGATGATGGAGAAACTTTTTACTGCGCAGGTGTTCTCTTTCTTCTAACACATCCCTCCGTCAGTCTTGAAACTACATGGCCCCATGGGGTTAGCAGCATGCAACCCTCCAGCACTTTGGCAACCCTGGGCACCTTATCCTCTTGTGCCTGCAGGGACTGCAGCCAAATCTCATCTTGGCTCAGCTGCTCAAGGCCATGCTCTGAAACTAAAGCGTGCAGCTCGAGGCAGTTCTTGCTGTGGTTGTTCAGGGAGTGCCACAGGCAGCCCCGGAATGAGACCCTCCGTAACCCCACTGCGGGGACCTGCAAATATATATATAGATCCCTGGAAGCAGCTTTCTTCCTTGGCACATCACTCCTACCCATAATAACCTCCAAACATGCTCTCCCTGCCCCCCTGTGCCCTCACTGCTTGGCTTCCAGCAGGTTCTCTCTCTTCCAGAGAAAACAAGGTTTTAAAGCTGAGAAATATCACTGCTGGAGGAGAAAAGGAGAGGACCATCTTGTAAAAGGGCTCTCACACATCTCAGAGATGAGCAGCATAAAGAAAATGGCAACAGGCATCAGTGCCAGACCATGGCTCATGGAGGCACATATATTTCATTGCAGCACAGCAGGGCTCTTCCTGAGTTGTATTTTCAAAGGAGACCATGCCTTGTAGCTCTTCTGGTTAGGTTGCTCTATTTCACCAAAGCAGGAGCACTCTCTGAGTAGGGATTCAGGTAGGATAGAGGGACCTTTGTATGGCTGCAGCTCTCTTCTCTTATGGGAATTGCTGACCTGGTAGCTGGTGCTTAGAGGCAGGGACAAGGGTGCTCCTGCAGGCAGTGCTGGAGTGATGACAGGAGATACTGACCCCTCATCTCACACCTATTGGTCCTCAGACACAGTCACCACCTAATCTACTGAAGTGAGAAATAAAATGAGTTTGCATGGCCATTCACAGTGGCTGGTGCTGAGCTCAGGTTGCTGGTGTGTCTTGGTTAGGACGGTGCTGAGAAGGGGCACCCAGAGAATAGAGGAAGGGATAATCACTGGTGTGGTGTAAGAACCACAGCACTTCCAGCAAAGCTGGGGAAGATGATTACAGGATACTCTTGCCCTTCCCAAATCTCCCTGGGGCTGCAGAGCGATGGTTGTATGCAGAGGGAGGGATGTAGGGCCATGCAGGTAGGAGGAGGTCTAAAGCAACTCAAACCCAAGAGGAGACAATATGGTTTTCCAGGACAACAGCATCTGCTTCTGTAAGGCTTTCTAAAATTTCCTTGAGCAACCATAATCACAAAGAATGGTTAAAATAACAGGGACATGAGGATCTAAAGTGGCACTGGGCTATCCGGCTGTGGATTGTAGCCAAGGGGTGCAGCAGAGATCTTTGTGTGCTCTGCATTGTGTCCCACGCTGAAAATGAAGCATGGTCCAGGTGTTAAAGCCATTCACTTCCTTGCCAGTACTTATTCAGAGTGGTTATATGGGGATTGAGACACTTTCCAAAAGGGTGTAGACCAGGATATTTACCCCATAAGAATGTTTTTGTTCTGGAAGCTCCTACCCACCCCCCCCAGCCCTGCTCAAAAAAACCCAATAGAAAACCACCAGAGGTTCCTATCTGCAAACATTTTGAAGCAGAAATGGTATTGATCTTATTTTATCCCAGCAGCCCTTCTACAGGTCATATATTGTGTTTATGTGGCTACAGAAACATGGCAGTTTATGCTGGAAGGTTGGTTTTCTTTTGCTTTTTTCCCCTTCCCATCCCAAGCCTGTCATTGTTTTTCTCTATGACTATGAGCAGGTCAACACGCACAGCTCTGTTTTTTGCCAGCAAAGTGGCTTTTCTATTTTCCATCTCAAAGAAGATAACGAGGAATAGCTAATGTTCATGAAGGGGTTTGAGATGTCACAGAAGGTGCTTGGGGAATGTGAAATACTTGCAATCCTAAATTTAGCTCTGAAAGTCACGCACCCCATTTTCCTGGCACAAAAACTAGAGAAAGTCTTGAAATCTGAATGTTTCCCAAGTGCAACCACAAGCTGGAGGCTACAGGAGCCACCAGCGGTGCTAGGGATGTCTGGTTGTGTCTTGGGAGAGCTTGACTGTCCTCTTCCTTCTGAGCTGTTCATATCAGCAATCCCAAACATCAGCAGTTTCTGTTCTTGCTCTAGGTGTGATGTGTCTGCACTTGGCCTGCATGAATCCTGTGGGATGAGATTATTTTTCAAACCAAATAAAAGTGGCAAATTTAGGAGGATTACAGTATTCAATCTGGTCAACTCAGGGAGAATCTGAGAATTCTCTCCTGGGATAAATGTTCTATTGGAAAATCACTATGAGATTTACTCCCTATTTCCTTTACTTTCATTAGCTCACTTCATCCAGCCCATTCTCACTAAGACAGCACAGTCAGGGGGTTACGATCCTCCTGTTTGTATGTGAAGAGTTAAGTACCAGAGGGGTTAATAAAGAAGATTGATTTGTTTAGACAGTAAAATATGACATGAAGTGGAACTTCATGCTAAAATCTGAATTCAAAGTTAAATAGGGTGTTATTTAATCCCTGAGATGCTTAACATCTGCTGACACCTTGCTTTTTTTCCTCAGTGCCTACTACACACGCTCCCATGTGGAGAAGCAATTTGACATAATTCCTGTCAGAATTGAACTAGGATCAAGAAACCAGGTGTAGCTCTGCTCAAATTGGAGGCACTTGGCTTTTTTTTATCGGCTGCAGCTTCCCCAGGAAAAAGCTCAAGCAGGACTGCAAGCAACCCAGAGAGCACACCTGCTAAATGTGCATCATTGTTTAAAAATAAAAAGTGGAGAGCAAAGAATAACATGGAAAATATTGCAAGGTCAGCAGGTGGCATGGGGAGGGCTCATGCCTGGGCAGGAGGATCTGGGTGAGGAGAGAACAAACACTGGGATTTGTGGACACAGAGGCCACATAAGGAGAAGGTGTCTGGGATGATTTGCAGCACAGAAATTATGGAGGAGGCTCCCAGAGGTCCTGTATTGACATTCAGTAGTAATTTTTACTATTTTGTGCCTGTGTCAGTATTGCAGTTAAATTTCAACCCATTTGTCCAGTCTCAAATATCTTCTGCTAGGTTAGACAAATCCTCAACTTAATGATTTGCAAATTTGCTGGAGTTGATTCACACAAGTAATCCTCACTGAAGCCTCTGAGAGGACAAAGGGTTTGGTTAATAGCTTAAGTACTTGCAGGATCAGGTCCCAGATTAAGAAGCAAAGTTATAGCAATAGAAGAAATCACATGAAGAAGCAGAAGGGAGGAAGAGAGAATAATTAATTTCATTGCTGTAAATTCAGAACCTGGTATTGCTTAAGGCCATGAAGCAATCAGATGGAAAATAAAGAAGATTTAAATAATGTTCCATTCATAAAATATGTAAAATGTATACATTTATTCTGTCTCCTGTTCTGTAGAGATTTTATTGCTGATTTCATAATTCACATCTGTTTTTCTCTATTTTCTGTGGAAAAGTCAGTCTGAATTATGGACTGATTGAGCAAATAAGGGCACAGAATCACAAGGTTGGAAAAGACTCACTGGATCATGGAGTCCAACCATTCCTATCAATCACTAAACCATGCCCCTCGGCACCTCATCCACCCAAAAAACCCTGAAAAGCAGCAAGACCCAATCCTAGACCACAGGTATTTTGTAGGAGTAGTAGCTTTGATAAATAATATTCATAGGTGAAAAAAAAATTAAGAAGGGAACATTTTATGGCATAACTGTTGTCCTCTAGTCTTTGCACTCAGAAAGAGTGCCGAGTTGCAGAGGTGGAAGTGAGGACAGGCTCAGGCTCTGAGCTATATGACTTTCCAAAACTATATTGCTTTCCCACCCTGGTTTACCTCTGACCAGCAAGACAACAAGAGGCTTCTGAATAGTTTAGGAGAAATTACCATAAATATACTGACTGTATATGGAAATGATGTTTTTATATGGCAAGTGTAACCATGAGCAGGGTTTGGTGTTGCTAAATGAATATTTAAAGCAAATGTCTGATAAGTTCCTCACTGGCAGTTTGACTTGTGAGTCACGTTGCACAGTCCCCCAACCATGCCCCTCTCTATTTATAAATTCATACCTTGCTATATCTGACTTGCTAAATAAGCCTTCCGAATTGCGGAAGGGATTCTGATGGTGTATTATGGGACACAGGGAATAATTTACAAGAGTAAGGGAAGTTAGAAAGGGCATGGAAATCTCCACATGGTCACTGCCTTACGAAAAGCAAAGCTTATGCGCCACTTAGCTTTTTCACCATGTAAAACTCTGGGAGGCACCAGCCGTCAACTCTGGTCTTCCAGGTGCAAGGTGTGGAAAGAAGAGCAGAACAAGGGTGCATGTAGGCCAAGCCCTTGGCTGTATTTAAGGATGTGTGGAGGACTGGTGCAAGGTCATCCCTGCTGCTGCCTTCTGCGGGGCAGAGGTGGGCACTCTGTCCCTGACAAGGACCCAGCTAGACCCATCTTGTGCAGCTGCTGGTTTGAGCAGAGAGTCCCACTTAGTGTTTTCTTCAAATATTCAAACCAGTGACTCATGCAGAGCAGTGCACAACTCCCCACCAAGTAGGCTGCTGGCTGTGGGGGAGGTGAGGCAAGGGTGCATGAGGTACTCAGTTGATGTTGTACTGGGGAGAACAGCAGTGCCACTAAATGCAGAAGGGAGAGCATTGACCCATTCTCCTTGCCTTCTCTCTACAGACAGCTGGCAAAGAGAGACAAAGATGTCCAAAGAGTTTTTAAAGGGTGGTTTGAATGAGTGTGTGACAGTTTTTTTCCCTTTCAGTCATTTCTCCAAAGTGGTCATCTGCAAATGACCAGGCAAAGGAGAGACCAGGTCTGAATGTGCAACACATGCAGTTCATCTTTGGAGCTACCCTGGGGCCTGAGGGTCATAGAATCATAGAATCACTAGATTGGAAAGGACCCACTAGATCATTGAGTCCAACTGTTCCTATCAAACAATAACCATGTCCCTCAGTACCTCATCCCTCCATCCCTTAAACCTCCAGGGAAGGTAACTCAACCACCAACCTGGGCAACCTGTTGCAGTGCCCAATGACCCTTTCTGTGAAATAATTTTTTCCTAATGTCTAGCCTAAACCTCCCCTGGTGGAACTTGAGGCCATTCCCTTCTGTCCTGTCCCCTGTTGCTTGGGAGAAGAGGTCAGCTCCCTTCTCTCCACAACCTCTTTTCAGGTAGTTGTAGAGAGCAATAAGGTCTCCCCTCAGCCTCCTCTTCTCTCCTCTTCTTCTTCTTCATGTCTTGCTTTGCAGAAGAAAGGGTGGTGCAGTCAGTGTGTTTGGTAACATGTATGCACATACATGAAGTTCCCTACTCATTAAACAGTATTTAGACTCCATGGGACAGACAAAGCCTCTGGAATGACTGTAAAAAAACCCCCAAACAGATAGCCAATAGCCCTCTTCAAGAAACCAGATCAGATGAGGTTTTTCTATTTCATTCTCTGGTGATGCTGAAATAGCCAGGTGTGATGCTTCCCTGCCTCACCTGACTGTGGAGTCCTGCATTGCTACAGCTGTCATATCTTGGGAAATAAAACTGCTCATTTTTACTGTATGTAATGAAAGGTCTTTCTACTTGTATCTTTGGCAACTTGTCCCCTGAGCAATGACCAGGGAGAATCTTGAGTTTGTTTGGACTTACTCCTCTCCACAGAGACATTTGACTGCAGAAGGATGGAGGATGGTTTCCACAGGAGACCTACTTCTCTGTTTTCCTTGGAGCCTTAGGAGGTAGCCATAAGTTTGATGTAGGCAAGTCCTGCATGTCTGCAATCTTCCTTGGAAAGCAGGTTGGTGAGGCTGCAGAGCTGCTTGTTTCTCAGACTTCAGTGACAGAAGATACTGGGTTTCCTTCTGTTTGCCTCCTGAAGATAATTGCTTTTTGGTGGGCAACATTTGAGTCTGAAGGACTTCACAGGAAGGCAATTTCTTTCCTGCCCAGCTTAGTGAGGCTGGGTTGCTGTAACATCTATTCAGCTTTGCTGAGCACCTTTCTCCATGGAGGTCTGGGGGCAGAGAGTTGGTCTGAACATGACAGGGAAGCATAAGGAAGAAATCACATACTGACATGCCACAGACAACAGTAAAAAATATAAGTGAATTAATACTTCACAGCCTGAGAAAGATGCTGATCTTTCCTCGCACAGATAGAGAAATGGGAGTGTGGGGACAGCGGGGATGCCTGCACAGTTGTGGCAATGCCAGGAGCACAACCCATACTCCTGGTCTCCTCTCTAAGGAGTAAAGCCAACCACCTCACCAGCTGCTGCTAGCAAAACACACGGCTCAGGTTTTCTTGTGGACGATGCTCATGTTTCCTCTCAGCAAACATGTAGCTGGTACTGAGCTTCGCTGGCGAGCTCAGCTCAGCACAGCTGCATTTATTTCTGTATCCCTTGAATTTCCTCGTACTGTCCACCACCCTGATCCAGGGCGAGAAGTGGATGCCATAGGAGGCACTTCTTTCTTGCAGGAGTGGCAGATGAGTGTCAGTGCTGGGGCAGAAACTAGCAAGCTGTGCAGCCAGCTCCTCCACTGCTCTAAAATCAGCCCCCTGCAGCATCCTTCAGAGAGGAAACTGGTATGTAGTTCTCCATGTGCAACCCAGTCTACACAGAAATGTTTCTGAATATTGATAGCTTGTTTTGCATGGAACAGCAGGAACAAGGGGGTCCAGCTGCCTCCTCTCCCTCATGCTGCTGTGGGCTCAGGGCACAAGGAAGGGTTGTGCAAGGAGAGATCTGGTTCATGGGTGTCTCAGGCTGGCTTCACACCAGCAACCTGGAGAGATGAAAGTCACTACTCACCAGAGCCAACAGGTTCTCTGTGCTGAGTAGATAACTCATTGTAAACAATGCACACAGATGTCAGCACTCTCTAGGGGAACCACTCACAAGTGGCACACAGGTTATTTTCAAGGGCATCAATTTGTCAAACCCATTCCCTAGATAATTTTTGGTACTCAGGGGGAATGAGACATTTAATGCTGGGGCTTCTCCCGCTGGGCGCAGGTTGAATTTGCTCCCCTTGCCCCAAGAAATGAAATCCAGGTGCCAAGCCATATGACAGCAGATTTGAGGTATATTTTTTGTAAGGATGCTGCATGGCCATAGCTGCCATTGGAAAGTGCTTGGCCTGTTTGGTGACTGTCCTTGTAAGGAGGCTGCTTTGATGGAGTATTTTACGATGGAGAGCACCAGACGGTATAAACAGGTGTCTGGAGACAAGTGCATTAGAATTTTAATCTGCAGAGACATGGGGAATTGCTGCAGTGTTTGGGTTTTTTTTCTGTATGTTAAATTGTTACTGTGTTTTGCTGAACAGCTAAGCTTTCTCTAAAGAAGCAATGAAGAAGCCCTTAGGATGAGAAACTTTTTGCAAAATGTGTGAGGGGCTGCAGACAACCCCCCACAGGGTAATATTGGACTATTGGTCAGGGTAGCCGACGTCCAGCCCTGCTGGCTTAGCAGTGATGCTGGCAGACAGGCTGAACCTCTGTAGCAGCACCATCCTGCACAGACATTTCCCAGTCCGATAGGTAGATGGTTGATTGCACACCTCTCACTGGCTGCAGAGACCCGTACACGTGGGTTTTACACATCTGCAGGCTCCAAAGAGTTAAAGATAGATCCCACCCCTCTGATGGCACATTTTATGTCCATTTAAAGGTGTGCCATGCTTTTCATGTGAGACTGGAGAAAATGCCTTCATGCTAGTGACATTCTGTTCAAGGCTCTTTTATATTTTTCAAGCTGTGCTGTCTGGGCAAGCTCCCCTTCGAAGCGCTATTTCAGGGGGGTTGCATTCACCCCCAACTGCCTTGTTCTAAATAGGGAAATAAGGAACTGCAGCATGTTTTCCAGCACATTTCTCATGCTCTGTGCCGCTACCATGGTGGTGGCTGCCCTGACACATAGCCAGCTGCTCACAAGTTCATATTTCTGAGAAAGGCAAGAACTCGCTTTCTAGAATGATTAAAAAGTTTTCTGTCATTTTTCTTTCTCTCTTTGTAAATTTTTTTTATTATTTTATTTTGGTGCCCTGGTGCAGGGAATACTTGTTAGAAGAATGTTGTCCTTTCCACTACTTTTTTGTGTTAGCCGTGCAGGATGATGATCTCTCATTTGGGCTGGGCAGCCCAGCAAGTACTAACAATCCCAATTGTGTCACTGGTCTGCACCCTCTGAAGTCTGCGCTGCTGCTGCTGTGTTGGCCAGGAGCAAGGAACAAGTCAGGGTGTCTGCAGCACAGAGGTGTCAACAGGTTTCCTCTGCAGAGCAACACTGGTAGGAGCCATATGCTGCTTGAAAAGGGGTTTTCTCTGCTGGCATCCACCAGGTCATGCACATCCCAGGTCACTGTCTTGCACCATGTGAAACCCAAGAAATCCTGGATAAACTCCAAAGAGCAGATGAAATTCCCATATCAAGCAGGCCTCACTCTTTGCTCTGCTAAAGCCCGGGGAGGTTTGCCTTTGTGGGAGGACCTGGATGCTTTTATAAGGGGCTCTTTTCCTTCCCCAGAAGTCCCCAGCCAGTCAGTACAGCTCAGACCTTATTGGGGATACTGTTCCCTGAGTCTGGACAGCATGTTCCCATGACGTTGCCCAAAAGAAGGCTTTCTGTGAGGTCCCCCCTACCCTAACTTAAAGAGGCAGAGAAGGTGGTGGGCTGTGGGTGACAGGTAGGAAGATTGGGACCCAACTGCTCATCTTCCAAGCCAGCACTCTTCCCAAATGGATAGAAGTGAAGACAAGCCAAGGTACCAATGGGGTGAGAAGGGGGAGCTGTCAGCCTACCTCCAGACTACCCAAACCTGCCTTTTCCTTCCTGACTACCTTTCCTGACTTATTTCTGCGACTCCTGTGCAATTTTGGAAGCATGTAGAAGCTCTGTTCAGCAGCTGAGCCCTGTCCCTGTTCAGAGTTGAGCCCTCGATGCAACTGGCTTTATTTGGGAATGACGCTTGGCAGGACACAGTACGGTGCAGCTCTATCATGAAGCTGAGACTCCTGAACACTGCTGGCTACTGCTGAGGGCAGGGAAACTCCCCCTCAGGGAGCTCTCTGCACAGCCTTCCTCCTGCCCCCTACCCCATCATGATGTTCTCCTCCACCCCTCGCCCTCGACTGGAGCCAGCGTGTCCTTCAGGGCAACTCCTCTAGGTGGGCTGGGAAAGAGCTTTTAATACACAGGCTTTTCTGAACTGGTGCTGGAGGTGCTTTGGAGAAAAGGTAGAAGCTGTGGGAATCATCAGTGGATGATCTCAAAGCCGACAGTTGTGCTGCTGAGGTCTGTAAATGGAGTTTACTTTGGGATGGGGTTTGTTCTGTGTTGAAGACACACTGCTAACAGGGGGAGCGACAATGAGATCAGATTACACAGATTTCCCAAACTGACTATAAAAACAGCCAAGAGCCAACACTGAGCTGCCACCAATTTCTGCTGTTTAAAATCAGACTCACAAATATGCACTTGAGCCATGCTTATTCCTTTGCAAATTCTCACATTGCAAATTCTGTGACATTTTGTCAAGCATTAAATTACTTTCGACGATGCATTTATTATTACTCACCATTTTAGTGCTTGGAAAACAGTGGCCGGGGCTGTACAGTCTGGTGTTAGATTCAGGAGCAGCACTGGGTCCCATAGAAAGCAGATGGCAGGCTTGCATGTGGGGAATGGCAAGGCATGTGAGGTCCTGTGCTGTAAAAATAACGTGAACACATAGGAATGGCTTCTGTTCCCATCAGCTAGAGGTGGTGCTAACCCAGTGGTGATGGTCTGAAGCACTGATCTTTCACAGCTGATCATTTCAGCAGCACTCCCTTACTGCTAGGAGATGGTAAGCAGGTTAGAGCACAAGCATCTCTGTATCTCCCCCAAAATTTGTGTTCTCCTAGTGACAGGTTGAATCTCGGTGGTGGTCAGCCCATGCTAGAGATTTATAAATCCCTGTCTGTGGCAAATGCTGTACCAGCCTCTTGAGTGCCGTGCTGCAGACAAGGGGTGAAAGAAGCAGAGGAAGATGTGTCTGGGACTGAAAAAGGAACACAGACAGGAACAACAGTATAAGTAATCCTGACCAGTGACCGGATTGCTATCCTAGAGCTCTAGAGAGAAGAGAGTATGAGAAGGGAACAGCTTTGTGCAGCATTATGAGGTTGAGATAAAGTTAGAAGAAAGGCTCAGAGGAACTGCTGAGGTTGCAGTAAACTGTGCTGCTTGGAGGCACAGCAGCTCAGAGCTGTGATGGTTAAGAAGTTTCAGGCTGCTCCCAGAAAAATGTGGAATTTGCACAAGTAACAGGATTTGTGCTTAGAGCGGCTGGAAGAGAGGAAGGGGTATCAGGGCTTCCCTGGCAGGTAGCAGCCCATGATGGCCCTGACTACACTGCCCAGGTCTCTGGGTAACATCATCTCCTCTTTCCTTCGGGAAAATAAAAGAGGCTTCCAATTATTTTTGTACATTTTGCACTCTGCTCTTGCTTTAGAAACTACAGTAACGTTTCTATAGGAAGTTCAGTCTGTATCAAAGAACTTTTATCATTTTCCCAACAAAACTTGCAGCAGCTGAGTTTCTTTTATGATCCTGTATCCAAGCATTGGACCCACCTTTCTGCTTGGATTTGGATTTATAGGGATGAGGGTGCAGGTTGGTTCTTGGCTGTTTAATGTGGTTTAGTGTTTGATAGGAATGGTTGGACTTGATGATCCAGTGAGTCTCTTCCAGTCTGGTTATTCTATGATTCTATGATCAGGCAGTTCTGGGAGGCTTTTGTAGACAAGTGCCCTACCACTGGATAACCTGCCCCACGGAGCATTTGAACAGCTCCTCCAATCCTTCTCTCATGACGGTATTAACCTGTGGGCAGCTAGAAGACCTAAAATGGATAATAGCACCTGAAACCAAAGAACCTGCATTGCATCTGTGAGGTTAACCAGTCCTCTATTAACAGCATGATGGTTTGTTTTGTGAAGTGATTGGGACAGTTACCCCTTGTATTTGGCAGAGTTTCACTGATCTTGGTGAAGGCAAAGTTTCGCAGGTCCAGGAAGCCTATGTTTTTGCCTTGTCTGGCAGCATATTCTCACTGTTTTGGATTTTATGCTGTTAAATACTTAAAAATTATGGTCCTCTATGAGAAACACTATTTCTTTTTCTTGTTTTCTCTCTCTTCCAGACTTTACCCAAGAAATAGTTCAACAACCTGATCTCAGATCGTGACAGCCCCTGCTTCATTTGGGTGTCAGTCTATGGATCTGAAAGATGTGTTGACATGTAATTTTCTTCTCTCGCTACACGTAAGTTGTCCGCTATCCTCTGTTATTGCCACAGAGCCACAGAGAGGTGGAATTGCAAAAGGCTGCAAGTCAAAATGACGTGTAAACTACCCATATGATTACCTTGTGTCTTTCTGTGACCACATTCTGCAAAACAACATCCCTGCTTATTTTTCATTACCTGCAACTTTTTGCATAAAAATCAGGTTATTTCTCCACTATTGACTTTGCTGTAATTATTTCAGACAGATATAAGACTGTTTCCCTGTCCAGGCTACTCTCCTCCCTAGAGAGAAATTCTGATGCTCCCAACTGAATGGAGGTGGTGGAGGAAATCAGAACTCCTGGAGTCTGTCATTGATCAGTCAACTGCCATGGGTCTTGTTTAAAACTTAACTTACCTGGTCACTGAGTTTGCTGCTTGCTGGAGAACAATAATAAGGATTAAGAGGCATAACTAGGATCCTCAGGGGGGAAGTGCTTTAGAATAAAAACGTGTGTTTAAAATTTCAGTGATATATTTCAAAGAGTGTGTTTATTTTGTTTTCTAATGAAGGGAAAAACTCAGGAAAATATACAAGGGCGGAAATTCTAGTGTTAGCATCCGTCTTACAAATATTGCAGTTCATCATTCAGGAACCATTTAATAAGCGTCTACTCTCAGACTATGAAAGTCTCTGCCATGAGGTATCACAGCCAAAACTCATTAGGATTAAAAAACTTATAATGTTTATACAGCTACGCTGAGAACATCCAGAGCAGCTGTGTTGAGGACAGGGAATGATTCTTGTCTGGCACATATAGAGCTGCTGACTCTAGCGGGAGGGGTGAGGGAAGAGTTATCTTTCACCCACGAGAGTCTCAGGATCTTCTCTCAGAGATGCTGAATGTGCTCGGGAGTTGCTTTGGAATGGTGGCTGGCCTGGAGGAACAGTGAGGTCCTGTTTGCTGGCAGCTGCTGCACTGTGAGCTTGAAAACTGATTGTGGCAGGCTGTGGGGAATGTGCCTGACACCCACTGCTGCTGCTTGCATCAGCCTTAGGTAATGTGTGATTTTCAGCATCAACATCAGCATCGCTGGGTGCATCTGCATGCTTCCATTACGGGTCTTTTTATATAGAGTCTCCCATTATTTTCCAAGCCTAGCTGCTGCCAGTCTGCCAGGCACTAAGGGATTCATGTGCAAACCATCAGGTGGGAGGGCTGCACCGTGAAGAAGAAATTGGAGTGAGAGTGTGAAGGTTCAGCTTACCTTGTAGCACACGAGCGTCTGGACACTGGTTTTCATGCCAGAAAGAGATAAAGGCCCTAAAATCTGTATAGCACAATGGAGAGCATGGGTGGAGGCAGCTATTAACAATACTGTTATTCATCTGGCAGGCTGATATGAAGAGTAGACTCCTGCTCTGAAGAGTGCAGGGTTTAGGATCAAAAAATATGCAGAAACTGAGAGACTATGTGGCAGAAGCTGGTGGTTTTTGTTCTGGGATTTCATATGTGATGGCCGAGACATGGGTTAATGACTGGGTGGCAGGTTTATGGGCACCCCAGGAGTAGTGTGGCACTGCAAAATGTGATCGTCTCTTCTCTGTCAGGAATGGAGGTCATGAGAGAGTATCCATGTTACCCCTGATAAAGCTGTGTCTTCTTTAACAGGGGACAGAAGTTCTTTGGGAGAGAAAACCCCCTCTAACCAGCACTGCTACAGCAGCCTTCTCTGATGCCATCTTCAGTTACAGGTATTTTTATACCAATCGTCTCCTGTTATTATCCAAGAAAAATGCCCTCTGTCACAGCAGATGGTACTGAGGGCACAGATGGAGTGCAGTTGGGCCACAGAGTTACCACTAAAGGCAATGGGAGAAGGCACAAGGGACAACCCAGTTACCACTGGAGCCCTTACTGGGGATAACGAATGAGGAGGCAGCTCCCAAATGTAATCCCCAGGGTAGCACCACCAAGAAGGATGTTGAGGCTCTGGAGTGTGTCCAGAGAAGAGCAATGAAGCTGGTGAAGGGGCTGGAGAACAAGTCTTAGGAGGAGCAGCTGAGAGAGGTGGGGTTGCTTAGCCTGGAGAAGAGGAGGCTGAGAGGAGACCTCATTGCTCTCTACAACTACCTGAAAGGAGGTTGTAAAGACGAGGGAACTGGCCTCTTCTTCCAAGTGACAGGGGGCAGAACAAGAAGGAATGGCCTCAAGCTGCACCAGGTGAGGTTCAGGCTGGGCATCAGAAAAAAAAATACTTCATGGAAAGGGTCATTTAGCACTGGAACAGGCTGCCCAGGGAGGTGGTTGAGTCACCATCCCTGGAGGTGTTTAAGGGACAGGTGGATGAGGTGCTTAGGGACACGGTTTAGTGACTGATAGGAATGGTTGGATTCGATGATCTAGTGGGTCTTTTCCAACCTAGTGATTTTGTGATAAGAGGGCAAAAATTGCTGCATCTGCCTGGTTTTCTTCCAGCGGAGCACATAGGCAAGGCTTCTGTATGTGTCTGCCTCAGACAGGGCACCATGCACAGCATGGCATGGTGAGAGCTGCTCTTGAAAAGAGTTCCTCGCTCATTTTTGAAGCCACTGTGCTGGCATGTCAGGGGTGCTAGTTCTGTGCCTGTCTTCTGAGTAGGTATGCTGCTCAGACTCTGCTTCGTTTGCTACCTGCTCCTGAGAGTGGCTGGCAGAACCAAAGGGAGATGGAGAAGCTCTAACTGGTTTTAAAATGGAGCTCAGTAGGTTCAGGGATGCACCTGCCCTGGACACCAGTCCAATTGACCTTTCCTGATGGCATTTTCCTGAATCACTGGAGCGACACTGGATTTAACCAATACCTTGCTGTCATGGTGCTGTTGCCATATCTGCAAGGGCTGGAGGGCTGTGAAAGCTGGAAGGAAATATCCCAGTGCCTCTGCAAACATCAGGCAATATCTGCGACTCTCTCCTTCACCCTATGGAACCAGCAAAGCTTCAATTGGTCCATGTAAAAATCAAGAGCTATATTCTCCTTGGTCTAAGCATCGACTAGCAACAAAGCTGGTGAAGGGGCTGGAGAACAGGCCCTATGAGGAGCTGCTGAGAGAGCTGGGGGTGTTTAGCCTAGAGAAGAGGAGGCTGAGAGGAGACCTCATTACTCTCTACAACTACCTGAAAGGAGGTTGTGGAGAGGAGGGAGGTGGCCTCTTCTCCCAAGTGACAGGGGACAGGACAAGAGGGAATGGCCTCAAGCTCCGCCAGGGGAGATTTAGGCTAGAAATTAGGAGGAGGTTTTTCATGGAAAGGGTTATTGGGCATTGGAATAGGCTGCCCAGGGAGGTGGTTGATTCACCTTCCCTGGAGGTGTTTAAGGCACGGGTGGATGAGGTCCTGAGGGACTTGGTTTAGTGTTAGATAGGAATGGTTGGACTAGAAGATCCGATGGGTCCCTTCCAACCTGGTTGTTCTATGATTCTATGATTCTATGACTAAACAAGAGCAGTTTGCTTATATTAGCTGTATCTGGGATTGCATCGGGAAGAGATTCTCTGAATAACCAGCATCCCCTCACATTAAAGCCACCAGCACTTTTGTTACACCGCACAGTCTGGGCCACCTTGTGTTTTTTTTATATTTGTGCCAGTTAATGAGGGGAGGCACAAGTCAGAGCAGGGAAAAAAAATAAAATAATACAGTTTGCCTCCTTATTTAAAAAAAAAAGGGAAGAAGAAGACGTAGTTTCCTAGAACAGTTTCTGAAAATCCATCAGTGCCCCCGTGTGTTGAAATGGTGGCTGGAGAGGCAGTGGAGAGCCCTGCATGTAGTAGGGGGAAATTAGGTTTGCAGCCACCCAGAATGGGGAAATTGCAACCTGTGGGCTGGATGAAGGGCTCACGTCACCCCTTCTCTGAGGGGTGCTGCGAAGTGTGTGGGGTACGGAGGCAATGGCTCCACAGCAACCATCCCCAGGGCAATCAGATGGCACAGGCGCAGGGTTCAGGTGTGATGCTTTTATTACAGAACGCGTGAGAGAGAAGGAAGCATCCAGAAGTGGCTGAGGGGCCAAGGGGCACTGGGGTTTTGTGCAGGAGTGGCTACGTCTCTGTGTGAGCACGTGGGAGGGCAAACAGTGGCTGCAGAGGCCACCTGCTTTTCCACATTTAGCTCCAAACTACTGCATTTCCCAAGTGACCCTGCCTGCCTTATGCAGGGATGGATTAGGTGAATCCTATTCCAGTGTTCACTGGAGATGGATTTTTAAAGCAGATTAATGCAAAAGGGAGAGAGTTCCTTGTTGTGGTTCGCCTTCTCTCAGCAGGACCCCTGCTGCTACCCATCATTTTTGTCTTGCAAAAACAGAGCTTCAATCAGCAACTACCCTGCCGTGGTGCTGCACAAAAAAGGAATTGTTGTTGCAAATGCATGGATTCTGACGTACTGTACCCTGTGGTTTTAAATATCCCCTGGCAGGAGCGGGGCTGTGCCATGCTGCCTCAGCTGCAGTGATGCAAGGCCTGTTTCCCTCCTCAGCTGGTGCCAGGGAAAAACCCGGGCTCCAGCACCCTTGTTTCCCTGCTCCAGCACCCCTGCTGACAGGCTCACGGCCACTGCATCTGGCAGCTGCTGGAAGGCACTGAGTTTTGGATGTGCCCTCACCCTGTTCAGGCCCTGTCAGTGCTCGTTCCGGTGTGGGGCGACAGCAGCACAGCTGGCGGGAGCTCCTGCCCAAAGGGTGCTGGGACAGGGTTCTGCTGTGGGTGAGACCCACACTGGAGATAGGTGCTTCTCCCAAAATATTGTGGGGGTAAAGGTTGTTGGTGCTGCAGTGCTGTGTCCTGTCCTATCCTGTCCTATCCTGTCCTATCCTCCGCTCTTCCATCTCCTCTCCCCTCATCTCCCATCTCCTATCTCCTCCTCTCCTCTCATCTCTCCTCTCCCCTCATCTCCTCTCCTATCCCCCATCTCCTCTCCTATCTCCTATCTCCTCTCTCCTCAATTCTCCCCTCTCCTGTCCCCCATCTCCCCTCCCCATCTCCTCTCCCATCCCATCCCACTCCATCACATTTTATCTTATCCCTCCCCTTCTCCTCCTCCCCTCATCTCCTCTCCCATCCCCTATCTCCTCTCCTCTCCTCTCCTCTCCTCTCCTCTCCTCTCCTCTCCTCTCCTCTCCTCTCCTCTCCTCTCCTCTCCTCTCCTCTCCTCTCCTCTCCTCTCCTCTCCTCTCCTCTCCTCTCTCCCCTCCCCTCCCCTCCCCTCCCATCCCCTCTCCCATCCCTTCTCCCATCCCCATCCCCATCCCCATCCCCTCTCTCATCCTCATCCCCTCCCCCCTCCCTTCTCCCCTCCCATTTTATCCCGTCCCATTCCCTCCCCCCTCCCCCTCCCTCTCCCTCTCCCCTTCCCCTCTCCCCTCCCTTCATCCCGGGGCGGTCCCTCCTCGTTCCCGTCATGCCGCGGGGCGGGGCGATGAGGGCGGGGCGGGGCCAGGCGCCGCCGTTTGGATTTAAACGTAGCAGCGGGAGGGGGCGGGTCTGCGGCTGCCGAACGACACCGACACCGACACCAACACCGGTGCCGGCGGCCGCTCCCCGCCCCGTTCCCGCCATGGTGGTGCCGGCGCGACGCGTCAAGACCGAGTACATGAAGCGCTTCAAGGAGCCCAAGTGGGAGTCGTGCGGCGCCTGCTACCTGGAGCTGCTGCGGTACCGGCTGAGCCGCCGCCTGCTGGAGCAGGCGCACCGGCCATGGCTCTGGGACGGCTGGGAGGAGGAGGGCAGCGGCGGCAGCCCCGCCGGGACACCCTCGCCGCCCGCGCAGGGGGAGGAGGCGGGACGGGCCAGCCCCGGTAGGGATGCGGGATGCCGGGGAGATGCGGGGATGCGTGGGGATGCGGGCGGGCTGGGACCCTCCCTCCCCCTTCTGCAAGCGGAGGCGGCTCCATCCCCGCGTCACAGAATGGTTTGGCTTGGAAGGGACCTTAAAATCCATCTATTTCCCCTCCTCCACGGGCAGCGACACCTCAGGGTAGACCAGGCTGCCCAAGGCCCCATCCAACCTGGCCTTGAACACCCCCAGGGATGGGGCAGCCACAGCTCCCCGAAGGGGACCGAGGGCCACGAAGCGCTGCCAGCCGGATCCCCGCGGCAGCTGCGACATCGCAGGCGTCTCTTTAAAGAGGCGAGTGGTGGCAACTCTCGCCCTGAGTCACACAGCCACTTATGTAAACTGTTGCCATGGGAGCGGAGCATCGCTGCCATTATATAAGCAGGTTCCCTGGCACAAGCGGCCGCAAGTTGGGCTGCGTGCGGTGAGTGGTGCTTGATGTGGTTGCTGCCCTTGATCTGCCCACGTCATCTTTCTCTCAGCCCAGCGCTTGGTTCTTAATGCCACCTGCGGCTTGGTCTTGGGCTCGCAGTGCAGCGCGGGCAGCTCTGTAGGCTCAAGCAGGACCAGAGCTAATAGCATTTTGATCCTTTCTAGCATTTGATGCCTCAAGAATTAATTGTGCAGAATAAATAGATGGGTAACAACACTCTCAGGCTTCGAGAGTTGTTATTTTTTTTTATTCCATACCATATTGCCTCTTAACTATGGCAAAAGTAAACTTTATTTGGCAGCCATTGATTGGTGTTTTGCAGTGTATTTGGAGTCAGCTGTGTATCTATTGCACAGTACCAGAGAAAGTCTTTGAGAGTAGTCTAATTAAGCCTCATGCTGGCTGGGAGTTTCTGGGGTTAAATATGCTTTTTTGGAGTAGGGAGACTAATCTGTTTCCGTGTCCCTTGGGGTCTGTGCTTATCTAAGCAGTCTGTATTCTGATATTAAAGGCTAAACTGCATCCACTGTCCTTAAAAATACAATATTTTTAAGGCATCCTGGCTTGTATCAGAAATGGTGTGACCAGCAGGCCCAGGGAGGTGATTCTCCCTCTGTACTCAGCACTGGTGAGACTGCTCCTTGAATCCTGTGTTCAGTTGTGGGCCCCTCAGCACAAGAAGGATGTTGAGGCTCTGGAGCAAGTCCAGAGAAGAGCAACAAAGCTGGTGAAGGGGCTGGAGAACAGGCCCTATGAGGAGTGCCTGAGAGAGCTGGGGTTGTTTAGCCTAGAGAAGAGGAGGCTGAGAGGAGACCTCATTACTCTCTACAAGTACCTGAAAGGAGGTTGTGGAGAGGAGGGAGGTGGCCTCTTCTCCCAAGTGACAGGGGACAGGACAAGAGGGAATGGCCTCAAGCTCTGCCAGGGGAGATTTAGGCTAGAGATGAGGAGGAAGTTTTTCACAGAAATGATCACTGGGCACTGGAACAGGCTGCCCAGGGAGGTAGTTGATTCACCTTCCCTGGAGGTGTTTAAGGCACGAGTGGATGAGGTCTTGAGGGACTTGGTTTAGTGTTTGATAGGAATGGTTGGACTAGAAGATCCGATGGGTCCCTTCCAACCTGGTTGTTCTATGATACTATGATTCTATAAATATTATACAAAAGCTTTAGTGATGCTGTCATCTGTTCAAGAGGCTTGGAGTTTCAGAGCACCCTAGTGATGTGGAGGGTTGCAGTGAGCTGTAGTCTTTATGACTGGTGGGGGCATCAGCGCCCACAGCTGCTGATGTCAGAGCAAGGTATTCCATCTCCCTAACCCTGTGGAGTAATGGAAGCAGCCCAGTTAACTAGTATTTGATGAAGTATTAGTGGGTCTAGTCTTGATTTCCTCAAGTAGGCCTTGAGGAAGTTAGATTGGGGAATGTTCAAATTCCAATCTTGGGCAGTTGTGGTAGAGATCAGATTCTCGTTCTTCTGCTCATTGAGCCAGCAAGGTGGAGCAGGTAGCCTGTTACAATCTAGATGGGATGAGCAGTTGATGAGGCTAGGAGATGCTGGCCAGGGCACTCTGCTCAGTCCTTGCTCCCTGCTGCTCTTATCAAATTCCCTCTGGGATGAGATCTGGCTCAAGCTATTTGGTTTAGGTAAATGTTTCTTCGAGTTCTCTTAGTGTTCAAGAGCTTTGCAAGTCTTTAGTGAAAGGACTGAAAACAACTCTGCCTAGGCCGCTGGATTAAGTGGAAATTTATTGTGTATTAGTGTGTACACTGACATACGTAAGCAAGAAACTCTTTCAATATTCTCTTCAATTAGAAGAGCGTATTTTTCTTTTGCTTAGTGGCTGGCTAATTAAAACATGCAAAGGAGATAACATAGAGATTCCACTCCACAAATCTTCTATTATTCAACTGCTTTTGTTCTGGAAGAACATAATTACACTGAAGTGCTGTGGGGGTAGCAGAGTGTGCTTCGCGTTGATGACATCTTTTGTCTTCTGAATCTAACATCCACCCACACGCTGTAGCATCCTGGCTTTTACCTGGCTACTGCTACTTCCCTCTGTTTTGTGGGGAACCTGATTTCTGGCTGAGTGGTATTGACAGCGCTTGTGGCCAGCACTAACATTGCCCAGTCTCTGAGGAAAAACCAATTTGTAACAGTGTTTGTGACCACAGTTGCTCCTTTTCCTCATTAAGATGAGCCTGTGTGTGTTAATAAAGCACTTTGTAAATGTTTCTGGGTATAGAGAAAGCTGATATATGCAGCTTGACTTTAAGGTTTAGTGGTGTTGGTCTAAAGTAGTACCAGAGTGAACACCTGAGACGGTGACAAACTGCATTTGTCCTGCATGTATCTGTCCATGCTGTTTCTTGTGCTTAAGCCACAGCTGAGTGATGCTAATGTGTGCTAGTGGCAACTTTGGGTTAATTCCTTCTGGCCCTTCGCTTGCAGCAACTGTTTGTGGGAATGTTCTGTAGAACGTGCCCAGGCACAGATGTGATTTAAACTCAATCCAACAATCTTGACCTAAATCAGCTGGTCTAGTTGACAGATCCTCAAACCTGTCAACAGAAACCATTGAGCTGGTAAGTGAAAGACAGGAGCCTCTGGCAGCAGCACAGCTGTCAGACCTGTTGTTTGTGAAATGATCCTGCTGTACGCACACACACAGGATGAAGGCATCTTTCAATCCTTACTGCTGTTTTGCCTTCAGCATTTTTGTGCAGAGGTCTTAAATGACAGCAGTGACAAACTGGTATCAAAGCAATTGCCACACAGTAGCTGGAAACTGACTGATCTGGATTAGTGCAACTTGGCAGAAGATCCAGTTTCAAGCTTGTTCTCTGATCTTGTCTGCCCGACCCTAGAACATGGGAAAGAGTAGCTTGTGTTGGGGGAAGACGGCAACAGTGTCAGTTTAGGGATTCATTGTACAGTGATTCAAAGCTGCTGCAATATTTTGGGTTGGAGACAAGCTTCACTGCCATGCCAGTCATTGCTTTAACTCTGCAGATGAAGCTTGTGTGAACCTAATAAACTGACTGCTGTGTTGCTGGTAGCTCAAATACTGCCTCCTACAAGATCTGTCTGGAGGCCATGGTGTTGCAATTTTTTTCAGCTGTAGTAACTATTTCACCCAGCGGTAGTCAATTCATACCCCCAGCTCAACGTCTGCCCTCCTCAAGAGGCCTTGGAGACCTGCCCTGTTTGGAGAGGTGTTTGTGCTGAAGCAAGTAACCCAGTTCTGCCCATGGCAGTTTTAAGTGCTTCTTCTGAAGCTGAAGTACTGTTGTAAGGGGCAAAAACCTCTCAACAGAGGCAATACTTGTTGACCCCTAGGACCTGTGTTATTTCCTGCTTGAGCCTACAGGGAAGCTGGGCAATGCAGCAGGGTCAAGTGACCCCCTCTGGGCAGGAGCTTTCAACAGCCATACTGACTGGGCCTGGCAGCCTTGTTCTGCCTGCTAAGCACTTAATCCCCTCCTGTCTAGTGTGCTCTGCTTAGCATCAGTGATGCAGTTTTAAATGTTACTAGCTCTTCCGCCCCCCACTTCTCCTGCCTAATCCCTGTAATGCTGCACCCAGTCAGTTCTGAGTTTCCTGTGTTTGCTGGAGTTGGCGTGCTGCATGGGAAGGAGATAGGGAGATGTTGCAGCAGCTTTTAACTGCTTCCATGCTATCAGCTGCTGCTTTTCTACCTTCCTGTGAAAGGGGATACCTAACAAAATGGCTTGGATATAAACCGTAGCTTTAAATATAATATTGAAATAATTTAGATACCTGCCTTGTGCCTTCACCAACTGACTTTTGGGTAAATGCACCATAGGACTGAATTTGTGGAAGTACCTGCTCTAACAGCAGGTGATCATAAGGTGATATAGTGTGCTCTGGCATACAGCATTTACTGCAAGACTGTGTGCAGGAACTCTGTGTGCCATTTTCCCATATGCTTTTATTGCTATTTTGGGACAAGCTGGCTCAATCATTTCTGCACCAGCTGGGACTATATCCTAGTGAGGAGCATCCCCAGGCATGCTGTTGCCTTGAAGTAATGTCTTAAAGCTAAATATTCCATGCAATTGCAGAGTCCTTATTTTCCTGGATTTTTAAGTCTCTAAACGCCACCTCTGCTGCTCATGAACTCTGGCTTTCCATTCTCCTTTGTAGAGAAGGAAGATGCCATTTTCCCTTGAACAGAGGATGGAACAGTTTCCCAAAAGAAAAGCACTCCTGTTTCAGAATTGACACCAATGTCCTCCTTCATTGTTTTACTTTCTCAAAACAGTGATTCCTTCTGACAGTGGACCTAGCCAGGCCCTTCTTTGGAGTGGGCTGTGTATAAAGGTGTGTGAATAATATTTTGTAAGGGGATAACTTTTTGCTGCCTGTTAGCAGCTGTGATGAATGAGCTGATTTGTTAGATGTGAATCTGTGTCCCTGAGCCCAGGACACTATGCAAAGCAGGTCTTTTAGCACATTGAGGTCAGTGCTGCTTGCTTTTTATCCAGCTTTGGCTATAACGACTAAATCTTTGTGCATCCAGTATTTAGATGTATGAAATACATCTGGCCATTTTTTTTTCTTGCTCTGTCACTCCTTTTGCTTTGACTTCTTTGTTGTTAGAGTAGTCAGCTGTACTGCAGCATCACCTGTAGCCAAGTGCTGCACCTGCACAACTTGAAAGATGTATATAGGCTAGCCTGAATGAGGCCCAGCATCAGAGCCTCTGCTGGGTGCCAGCAAATGGAAAATAAGCTGGCAAGACCAACAGCTAGCAACAGAGAGCATGAGGTTTGCCTTATGGGAATAATGGGGCATGTGGCATATCTTTACCTTACAAGGCCAAAGTGAGAGCAAGAGTAAATGGATGCTTAACTAGTGTGCCAGGCAGGTAACTTCATTTCATCAGAGCTGGATGGATGCAGAAATGAAATTAAAGCAGTGTTACATGAGTCACGTAGTTGCTTGACTAGCTAAATCATAGCAATTAAGAACAATTGCTGTTGTGTCACGGATTGGCAAGCCCTTCAGCATTTAATGAAGATGCTTAAGTAAAATTTGTTGTACTTGCTTGTGGTCAACCTCTCAAAAATGTAAGCAAGCCTTAAACTAGATTAATTTCTATGCCAGCGGAAGAATTACCTCTATGCATAGCGCTGTATGCTGGTGGTGGCTGAAAGTGCCAAGACTTGCAACAGTGGTAGCTTGCAGGTGGCCCCTACCAGTGCAAAATAGTGTGACAGAAAGCTTGCAAGGTCAGCAGAGTTTGAATGTGTGTATTGCTGTGTGTCTAGCAGAAGACAGCATCTAACGCTCAAAGGAAACACTTGAAGAGAATCACTTACTAGTGGACTAATGTACTGTTAGGTTAATAAAAGGCTTAAATGGTGTTTTATAGAAAAGGCATTGTTGGCCTAAAAGTCACAGACTTCAGATCACAAAGTCTGCTTGTGCCCACAATGCTTAGGGGTCACCCTTAGTGCCTAGTGTACACCTCCACATTGTTCACAGTGCTGTTAAAGATTTGCAGGATGGAGAACTAAAACAGGGTTCTGTGTATTTACTTTTCTCCAAAGTCATATTTCACTAATGTACCGTAAGTAGTAGATTATATTAGAATTATAGAATCATTTCGGTTGGAAAAGTCCTTTAAAATAGTCCAACCATAAACCCAGCACTGCCAAGTTACCACTAAACCATGCCCCTAAGCACCACATCTATGTGTTTTTTTAACATCTCCAGGGATGGTGACTTTACAGCTTACCTGGGCAGCCTGTGACATTGCTTGACAACATTTTCAGTGAAGAATTTTTTCCTAATATCCAGTCTAAACCTTCCCTGGCACAACTTGAGGCCATTTTGTCTCATCCTATCACTTGTCATGTAGGAGAAGAGACCAACACCTGCCTCAATATAACTTCCGTTCAGATAGTTGTAGAGTAATAAGGTCTCCCCTCAGCCTTCTTTTCTCCAGACTAAACAGCTCCAGTTTCCTCAGCTGCACCTCATAAGATTTGTGCTCTAGACCCTTTACCACCTTCTTTGCCCTTCTTTGCACACATTCTAGCAGCTCAATGTCTTATTTGTAGTGAGGGGCCCAAAACAGTACTTGAAGCGTGACCTCACCACTGCTGAGTACAGGGACACAATTGGTCCCGTAGTTCCCCCAGCCATGCTGTTTCTGATACAAGCCAGGATGCTGCTGGCCACCTGGGCACACTGCTGGCTCATATTTGTCTGGCTGTTGACCAACATCACCAGGTCCTTTTCTGCTGGGCAGCTTTCCAGGCATTTGTCCCTAAACCTGCAGCATTGCATGGGGTTGTTGTGACTTGTGCAGGACCTGGCACTTGGCCTTGTTGAACCCCATACAACATACCCTTGTTGAACCCAGGCCTTGGCTCATCCATCCAGCCTGGGAAAAATCTTTGGCCAGTCTTTGCCAGTTAGTAGTTGTTATCCACTGGCATTCATTTTACTATATTTAAGGATGTTATAAAACAGGCTTGTTCAAAACAACTTAAAAGCTTATTGCAAGGCATGACTTTCTTACGAACATTTTTAGATGTATGCAGTCCTGTACCAGATACTGGCTTCTCTCATCTCAAGACTAGAACACAAATTTTCATATATGGGTAGTGTTCAGGAAACTTTAGGAACTGCTAGCTATGAGGCACCACAAAGAAAAGAAAACTAGTCCCTCCATAGCTCTATGATGCAAGAAGGCTGGAAGTTGTTTCCCTTTCTTTATTATTTAGTGTCTTATATAATGCTGATTCAGCCCTCTGTGTTGGTCTACACCTGCAAAGTAACAATAATAAAGACTTTAAATTCTCCCTTGCCAGTCCTACTCTACATAGGCAATACCTGGCAGACTTATGCTGGACCCTTGTTATTGAAAGTTTAAAAAGCATTTGTGGGGAAAATGAGCCTTAGAGTATTGTCTGAAGAGTGTGATACTTTAAATGTAAAACAGACTTCATAGAACAGATATCAAGGGTGACCTATCACTTTGCAAGTCTTTGCTTTGTTACTCCCCTCTCCTCCATAAACAGGAAAACATAATCGCAATGTATGTATAATCAGGGAGTTGGAAAAATGAATCACTTTTTTTCTTTCAGTGTAAGCTTATAACATGAGGGATTTAACATGGCACACACTCTTATCAGACTTGATTGCTGACTGGCAGCATCTACATGACATTCAGCAGCCCATCTGTTTGCTGTCTGAATGGTGGAAGGATAAAATAGTGAAGACACAACATGACTGGAAACACTCCTGCCTGGAGCTATTGGTTATCTGTAACCTCACTATGGAAAGGCATGTTTAAGTATGTGAAAGCTGATGTGCAGAGGGATGGGTTTGGAAATACTGCAGTCGCTAAAGAAAGAATGAAGGCATTTAAGCAAGGTGTGCATCTATTACTAAGGAAGTAACGACTTTTCCATGTCTTTAAACAAACACACACACCCCCACGCACCCCCCAGCTTCAATGATGTATTAAGAGAGGCTGTGCAAGTCAGACATTAGTATGTTGTCATTGGGAGCTTAAAGCATAACTTCTGTTTTTTTTTTCTTTCTTTAGAGAAAGAAAAAGAAGAGCAAGAAAAGCAGCAGAAGGAAGAGCAAGAAAAGCAGCAGAGGGAAGAACAAGAAAAGCAGCAGAAGGAAGAGCAAGAAAAAACTGTTGAACATGCTTCTGAAAAGGAAGCAGACAACAAAACCAGCCGTACAGGACGACGTCCGAGTCAAAGTGCCTTGTCCAGTCGTAATGATCGAAGACCAGGCAAAAGTCCTCAAAAGACAGATGCACCGAAGGAGAATAAACATCCATTTGCGCTGTATGGGTGGGGGGAGAGACAGACAGATACAGGAAGCCAGAAAACTCACAATGTCTGTGCATCTGCTTCAGCAAATGAAGTAAGTAAAAGCTTCTGTTTCATTAAAGGGTGGTTACTGCTTAGTGCCTGGATAAGACATACATTTAATAGTAAGGCAGAACTTCTCAGGGGTGCCTTTATTTAAGAGCATGGGGATTCCAGCAATCAATTCTAAAACATTTTAGAAGTAAACCTGGAAAGATTTGATGTGCTCAAATCAAATAGCTCTTAGGTGTTAACTGATTTTGAAGTTTCCTGTGTTTGACTAATACTTGTAAGCTCTGATTAAAACTCAGCTATCTTATTTCTGGCTGTTAGAGTGCTACCAGCAAAACTGGCTGTAATAAATGTATTTCTGCATTCTGAACTTCATGAAAACTAGAGAAAAGCAGCAGGCACACATATATAGACACTGGGATAGCAGTGATTTTTCCTGGGGTGCCCCTAGAAATAAAAACCTCACTGAGAAGGTACAAAAGCATTGCTGCTTAAGTGTCTGTCTAGGAGTCTGTTTCAATGGGCAGCCAATAGGGTACTTTTTTGTTGACAGCAGAAGGATCTATTGGATAGCTGAAGGAATGAGTGTTGATATAGATATTGGCAAAATAGTACAAATAACATCCATATGGTCATGGATAGCACCAAGATTCTGCTGTAGTGGGGTTTCTTTCCTGGCTCAGCAAGAAGCACTAAGGTTGGAGTGCTACAAGAGATACTTCTCTCTCTTTTCTGTAACTCTCCTAGGCTGGTAAAACATCACCATTAATGTATCCTTGCCAGTGTCTTGTCTCTATTGTAGTACTAATATAGAGTCTGAATCTATGACCCAAGATATCTGAGGATTAAGGTGGGTGGTGTTCTTGTTGTATAGTATACCGGTGACTTCTGATGGGTTGTTTCAGGTGTTTGAAGCATAGCCTTTTCCTTCCTGGATAGCTCAACCCTTTGAGGGAAAAGAGGAATCTGGGCACAGCATTTTGTCAAAAAAACCCACCCCAAAACAGTTCTTTAGTCAGGAGTTTCCAGGGCTTGGTCTCACTACTATGAATTAAGTTTTAAGGGATGCTTAGGCATACTGAGGGGAAGTTATAAGACTTTAAAATAGTAGAAATGGGAGAATTAAGGCTTTTAAAATATGTCAGAGTAAGATAAACATTTGAGATTGTTGGAATTGTTTAACAGCATGAAGCAGGAAAGATAACACAGAATAGAATGAAGGGGTTTTTTTAATAAAAAAAAAAATCTGTGTTGCTTTTCTGTTAGTGGTACAAATTACAGAAGAAAACAATGTTGGTAGCAAATCCTGTTTCTCTGGGATAGGGATTGGGACAGGTTCTCAACTATCCTGGGGAGGTTCCTATGCTGTTTTCCTCCTGTAATGCTAACTCTGGTCTTTTAGATTCACGAATCTGCTCTACGAGCAAAGAACAGGAGGCAAGTGGACAAAAGGAAAGTTTCTCAGAGGCGAGTGCGGTCAGCAGAAGCAGAGAAAGCTTGGCGAATAAAGCCCACCCCACCAGATAACCCTTGGATGACAGAGTATATGAGATGCTACTCTGCAAGAGCTCGGTGAATTTGGATTCCCTTGGGCATCTTTAAAAGAAGTTACACATATCAGGGCACTGGTGCAAGGAACCAAACTCTTTATACAAGGTTTTTCTAGGGAGTTTCCAGCTGTTAAAATATTTGTTATGATGTTTTTATCTTGGCCACCTACCTCACAGTGGGGTGTATCCTTGGAGCCATAACATTTGAAAAGGCTTTTAGATATGGCTACCCAAGCTTTTAAACAATTCCCCTTTTGGGAATCTTTCTAATGCTTCAGTTGACTTGTTTTGAGGGTGGGGGGAGAGCCTAAGCATACAGGGAGTCAAAGCAAACACTTTGATATTGGTTACAAATAATCTGTTGTCCCATTATTTTAAAAGTCTCAAATCATGGGGAGGCGGTGTTGGATTTAAAGATGTGATGGAGGTGCCTTTGCATTTATGGTACTATTTGATTGAATACTTCTACCAAACTAAGTATATTAGGATAGGCAACAGGAAAACCACTGGATCTGGTAAACAGCACTTATAAATGTAGATGCTTTAAGCAGGCAAATTACCAAGTATTGTCTGTATATAGAAACCTCCAAAAAATAATTGTTTGATTAGTAAATCTGCTGATGCTAACTTTTATTGCTCTTTCTAAGGTCATCAAGGTAAATTACTAATCTTCACGGCAAGAAACAGCTACAGAATTGTTCTGCTGTTGCTGTGCCTGTAGTACCAAATAGCAATGTAGACAATCATCTGATAGCTGCTGCTCAATAGGCAGTTGCTTGTTCTACCAGTATCAAGTTGTACCACTGTATTAAGCTTATGGTCACACTTACTCCATGCTTAATCATGTCAATGTATTTATTGAAAGAGAGGGCTGGCTCCTGTCTAGCAAAGTCTATTTTTAATATTTAATAATATGCTCAGTGGGTATCCGAGTGCAACATGTCCTACATTGGGTGGTACTGCACAAGTATACTGTCAAATGTTTTAAGCTTAAAAATCACGTTGATAGAACTTACAAATGAAGTCCTGAGAAGCTCTCTGATTCTCAAAACTGGTGCAGAACTCTTCCCTGTTGGGGGTTGGGGGTTCAGGGAAGAGAGAAGAGTACTCTTTAGTATAAACAAGAACAGATAACGAAGTTTGAACACACACTTTGTAGGTCCTACTTCTACATAGCAAGACAGGCATTGTTTGTGAGATCCTTAGTGTTTCCCCCCTGCCCAAGCTGCTGTATATTTTTTCAGTTTGATAACTAAGCTGTAGGCAGATTATTGATATAGCTGTGAGCTTCAAAATTTTGTTCAGATGTGCTGTCTGTTAGTTACATATGTTGGTTATCTCAGTTTAATTGTTTTGAAGCTTGTGTTTTGCAGACCAGACAACTTCTCACAGGAAGCACAACTGCACTTCTGTAGCAGAAACCTGCACTAGTCTTAGCCTCATTCTATACTCTCAGCGAGAAAGCAGGACTCCAGAATTCTCTGCAATACAGAGTTACATGCCTAGTGAAAAATTTGATTGTTAGTGAAAGTAATTGTGCAAAGGGACCAGGCACTACTGCCTCCTAGTGTTAATTACATCACATCAGTAAAAGTTTCATTATTCTGTTTTGATCTTACTAAGATATCCTAGAATCCATGAAGTTATAATCTGATTTTTACCTGCTTAAAAGCAAAAAGCTATAAAAATACAGACAATTTTCAGGCTACCTATTAGAGACCTTACTGCTTTTACATCTGAGAATGCAAAATATGTTTTGTACATAGCACAACTGCTTTATTCCTACTTTCAAGTGAACCATGGGCTAGAACTTCCTAAGATTTAAGAACAGCACCCTAAGCTGAGGTAAACTACTCCAGAGGATGCCTTTTCCCCCTCTCCCCTATCAAATTATTTTAATTTTCCCTTATCCTGTGTTTTCTTCTTTAAATAATTGCTATAAATATGCTCAAGTTGCTACTGATGCTGTTTCAATTCAGAATTCCAACCTAGCTTTCAACACTGGTACCAAACATCAACTCAGTAGTGTTTAACAGCCTTATAAAATAAAAAATAATCTGCTGTTCCTGTTGGAAAGCCTCAACACAAGTTTTATATAACTTCAGCAGATGGACTGTGCCCTCAGTGCATTTTGTCACATTAAACAGTTTCCTTGATTGTGCAGGGAATCTTGAAAAGCATCTTGCCACATTTTCACAGACGGTTTCTACAGTTCTCTCTTCCTACTGATAACAGAGGAGCCAAGATGACTATGTGCCTGCCTTAAGTACCCATTTTTGGATAAGACAGATCTCCCATTTGTGGTTTGTATTTCCAATAACTATACAAAGCTTAAATGTCTTCTGTCTTGGATACTGGGTATCTCTAACAGGCTTGTTCAGGTGTTTTACCAGATCATGAGAACCTTCAACAGCATCAAGGTGGCTGTGTCCTGAGGAAATGTTCTAGTTCTTACCCTTGTCTGGTCAAGAGCTGTTTGTTCCCTAAGCAAGCAATTTGCTAGAAGATAGTAGTGATGCTAAGCAGGTCATGTGAGTCACTGTCATGCTTTTTCAAATGGTCTGTAGCTAAAAAAATCGTGGGTGCTATATTGGTACTATTTTGGTTTAAATAATATAAATGCCTGAAGTGAGGGGTAAATTATTCTGCAAATCAGGTAGCCTTTCTGCATTTGGGCATTGTTTGACTAAAAAAAGGTTAGTAAGTTCGCTTACACGATGTGAAATAGCATAGTTCTGATCACTGCAAGCTGTATATGCAAAATATTTGCCATGTGTCAGGCTGAAGTCTGGGAAACTGTTATTTTAATGATTTGACATTAATAAATGAAAAGCCAATTGGCTTGGCAAGGAGAACTTGTCAAGTGTAAAAGCTTTAACTTCCATAGATTCTTACAGGAGGTGGCTGGTTTGCTTCAAATTAGACTGACTAAAAATTGGAAAACCTAGTGAATGTCACCCTATCCACTAAGGAAGTTCTGGACTTTGTCTTGCACAGACTCCTGAATTCAGTCAAGTGATGAGCACTCCTCACTCCTGTTTTAGAGCTAAAACTTTCTTTGTAAGGAGACGGCAAATAATCAGTTGTCCAAGGTCTTAATTAAAATAACTGTTTATCCCTTTTTGCTTCTGAAAGTACTTAGCTAAATGAAACAAGACTTCTACATGTGTAAAGCAGCAATTTAACTATAGTGTTGTGAAGACTAGTAGTTACAATGTGAAAATGTTACAATGTAAAATGTTACAACTAAGAAAACTGCCGAAGAATGTCCCTGTAAAATACAGTAGCATGCTTGTTCAGTCACTGCTGTCACATCTTTGCAACTGTAAATTTATAGACTTTTTCACTGGAAGCCCAGACAGTCAAGGTTGATAGATAAAACTTAGAGCCAAACTTAAACTGAAGGACAGACCTGAACTTTCACTAAGAATTTTATCTAGGTAGAAAATACACATTTTAATCAACTGTTTTAACATGTAGGGAAGTGTATCTGTTGTTTTTAATCATATAAAACAGTGCCACAGAACTATAAAGGCCTCTCTGACACACTTTTTCTTTTCTACTGTGATAGGGACCAAAAGCTAGCAATCTGAGGGCTTTATGTGTGGTAACCTGGATGTTCTAGTTTATTTTCCAGCAGCACTCAGCAGCAAAGCCATATATAGAGCCTGACTCACCACCTTGTCAGCAGCCCCTAGAAAATTAGGGGTGCAAGTGAATGGGAAGATGCCTCAGCTATTGTTAGCACTGAATTCACTTTAAAACTATAGGGAAATACCATCTAAGCTTGAAGCAATATGTGTTTTTTAAAGTTTTTAAACAGTATTTGGTTTTAATGCTTCTGTATTGTCTATTTTTAATAGTGTAGAGTCCAGATGTATATGTGAATAAAATAAGTGACACAAAGTGCCTTGACTGCTTGTACTGTGTCCATTCACCAGGACTCCTGAGTTTCTGCGTGCAAACTATGGCTTCTGCTTTTCCCACACACTTTTTTCCTGGAAAGTAAGCAACAGGCTCCTGTAGTGACTGGTGCTGTGTAAAAGGGTTAGATCACAGTTACAAGTCCAGCTGAGAGCTGTGTTCTGCCTATAACTCCCGCAGATTCTTCACACCCTTTTCCAATCTGACTGGCTTTTTATACCCCTAACAAGGAAAAATACAGCCTAAAATATAATAGACATCTAAAGTTGCTATGCATGCTGAAGCCTTTGGGAATCTTAATTTAGAATGTTGAAAAGAGAGGGTTATATGGGTTAAAAACAGGAAGCTGCATCACTAACAAGTATAATCTTGCAAATAGAAAAAGTTAAGTTATTGAAGGATAGCTACACTGATGTTCCATACATTGCTGGTTCTATATAGTATATGAGAAAGACCTGGTGTGGTTTTTTTTACTGTGGATTTACAATTTGAGATTTTTAGTGTTAATTCTTTCAGCATCTAGAATCTAATGCAAATGAGTTATGAGGTTTCTTTATAGCATTTATTTTTAAGGACTTAGAGGGGAGCTGTGTACTGTCAAGCCATAAGATGCCTTGCTGAATACAAAGAATGGATGAGATGTTAGCTTCTGAAGCTATATTCTTCAAGAGATCTTAACAGATCAATCCCATCCCTGGTCATCAGTACAGAAGGCTGCAAAGCAGCAAGTGCACTTTTGCAGCCAAAGGACATGCAGAAGGAACATAATGTATTGCTCTTCTGACAGGTGGCAAAAGCAGCTTGCAGGGTTGGGGGCCCTCCTATTCCATGGGCAAAGCTGCCACAGGAGGGTGCAAGGCCAGCCCTGCTACTGAAAAATACACTGAAGCACTCCAACTCTATTAGCAGCTGCTGCTGCTTTCCTAGCTCCATAATGACTATGCAATGAATTTAGAAAGTTTCTTCAAGATTACGTTTTCATGTTAAGGATTTCACCTAGCAGGCAAAACTTGTACAATTAAGTATAATTTGCTGCAAGACATCTATAAAATTAGGAAAGATTCTTTATTTGGTACTAGATACAAGCATTAAATGAAATGGTGTAGGCCAACCCACTCATTAAAAGGCAAGACACAGACTTTAAGACATTTAAATCTTTTAAAGGTCTAAACAGCTAAAGCTCCACATCCAATAAATCCTAGGATATAGGTACTCAGTATTATTTATTTCATGTAAAACTCCAAGCTATCTTGCTTTGGTAAGGTAAGAATTTTACACTAAATCCATACATAATTTAGCCTATTGATCACTTACTCTTTAGGTAAGCTAGAATAGTTTGCTGTGTGAAAGCTTAAAATCTACTCCAGGCTGTTACTGGCATGATATTTATTTTTGGAAATAAAAAACCCTCAGAAGAGAAATATCTCACAGCTTGCACTGGTGAGAGCTAGCACTTCCAACAGTATTTCCCTCAGGAGTTGCCACTTCAGAAAATTTCTTTTTAAAATGTCAGAGAGATGCAGCATAAAAGGTTGCAATACTACAAAACATGCACATTAACCTGGTTAATGTGTATACAACAGTAAAAGTATACATTAAAAAAAGGTAAAAATATATTGAAACTCATTATAATGACATTATTCTCTCCTTCCAGATAGGAAAGGTACCATTTAAGACAGCTGGTTCAAGAAAGAATAAAACTGTGCTTACTGCTTTCAACCACAGATGCTTGACCAAAATGATCATAAGAACCAAGTATACAGAAGATGCCAGAGTTGTATGCAAAGGGAAAAGAACAGGAAAAAATATAAGAAAATCCCTATCAAACCCCTAAAATTTCTGTTTAAAAGCAACAGAATTAAGTAACCAGTCTCCCACTCCTTTCAACTGCTACTGTAACATCAGAAAGAAGTTTTGATTAACAGCAAACACTATTGCAACCACTGTAATGGTGACAGGACCTTTGGCTTTACTTCTGCCGTGTCCCGGCTGATAAGTGCTCTGCTTTCACTTTTGCCAGTGTATCGAAAAACATGATTAGATTGGGGTAAGGGAAGGAACAACCTCCCCCAAAAATCTCATTTTTCCCACCATTCCATCAACGCATCTCAGTTTGGATCAGTGGAGGAGATATCCCCTTTCTAGTTATACAAGTAACTCAGTAAAAATGTCACTAGTGATTTCCCATCAGTGCAAGTAAAATTGCCTCTCTCAGCCAGTTGAATTTAGCTACCTCCAGAAACAATATCTTAATTTTGCAGCTCCTTATCTGGCAAAAGGAAAGCCGTGTTTCTTACCTGATCAGTTGTCATGGCATTGTAAAAATGATATGCAATACCTGTGGTTTGGTCCTCCCTTCTGGACCCTCTGCCTGTCTCCTGTTGAGGAATGAGGACAACATTCCTATTCTCTTGCCCCATGCCTCTTCTCCACAATAAAAAAAGGACAGGAAAGAAACTCTTACTTGTGTCTTAACAAAATAATAATAAAAACTAAGTACCAAGGCTGAAATTACCCTTGATGAGTTTCACAGGAAGAACTACGTATGTAGTACACTTCGCTTTTTTGCTTCCATCACACAGGTTTCCTGGGGGCAATATGGACAGCATTACGTGTGTACTCACACAAGGTTCAAAGATAGTGCTCAAGCAAGACAGGCTGTATGTTCCCAATTTTAAAGTCTAATTTTAAGATTAAAGTTCTTAATTGTACTTCATGAATGTTTAAGAAAAAGAAATGTATTTAAATTTCATATATTTAGGATACTTTAGAACAATTCATTTGGGTTCAGTTTGTACCTCGCCAGATATGCTTCAACAGAGGTCCTATTTCCACAGCTGATTGCTCGGTTTCTGATAGAGGTTAGGAGAACTCCTACTGTGACAATCCTCCACAAGCCCCTGCCCTACATTTACAACACACACAGAGAATGCACAGTTCTGTTCACATATATATTCCATCTTTGTGATGCCAGTGATATACAAAACACCAGGACCAAGAAAACAAAAAATTCCCAAATCCAAGTCAGTCAACAATCATTTGAGAGACTTAACAGTAATTTTTTTCTAATCTTGCGAAGTTTGATAAAGAGCTTCAGAAGTTAATAAGAACTGTGACAAAATAGGACATGTGAACATAAATGAAAATTACTTCTCCAACCTGACATATTAGTAAACATAAGTATGGGTCCTAAACATATGTTGAGAATCAGTTATGCCAGAATGTGAATGTGGCAAAAAAAAGTAGGAAAAAATAAAACAACCACCAAAACATCACTGACAATGCCAGTGGTTTCCCAATTCCGGTCATAAATAGAAACTATTGTGCAAACAAACAAACATAACAAAGCCTACCTCAGTTCAATTTCTTTATATGATAAAAAAATAAAATATTAAACTGCTTGCAGTGCAACATTCTATCAGCACACATAAGTATACCATGCTTTGTAAATTTACTGTTACATTATTTACAGTATATAGCAATCCTTTAAACTAGAGGTGAAAGAACAAAAATAGGTAATGTAGAATGTTTACATACAGGCATGAGTTTTAATACTGTCCACCGAGTTACCAAGTTCACAGACTTGAGTCATGTGAACATCCCTACCCCACACCACATGGTACACCTTTCTGTCAGCAGTGGTCTGCTCCATTTGTAGATAGTGGAAAGGTGTTCTTAAAAACTACATAGCCTTCAAGCTTTGTCTTCTTCAAACACCATTTGCAAGGACAGCTGTAAAATACATAAGAACTCCATTAATTACCTATCAATTTGAATAACTGATAATTATCAATTAATAATGATATTATAATTATCAATTTGAAAACTCACCTCCTGAAATAAAAGCAATAAATATTCCTCCTGTAGAGCCATACCAAAGCTGGACTAAATTAATGCCCTTTTCTAGCAGTCTGTTAGATGAAGGATGTTATTTTATAGGAACAAAATAAGGGAGGAAAGTAGTTCAAGGATTCCCATCCATTATTTAAAATTACAAGCTTTAACTGGGAGCTGAGCTCCCAGAATACAGAACAAAATATGAGAATATAGAATTGTATGCTGCCTTATGTCATTTTCTGTAAAGCTTTTGCTGGTGTCCACTGCTCAAATTGATAAAACATGAATACAGTAAAAATGATGCAGTAACTATGCCTCCAGTACTTGCTTAATTTGAAATCATTGTCTCACTGTTAGAGAAATAAGCATTAATTATATCAGAATAATTAACTGCACAGCAGTTCCTTAATTACTCTTATTGAGTGAGGGAGAAAGGACTGTCTTAACAGCCACCTACATACTGCAAGGAGTTAAGTAAAATCCATGAATACCGAGAGGTGTCTTAAGGAAATCTCTTTACGAGAGAGACTAACCACCAAGCTCTTCCTGTAAGTATGTTGTATGATTTTCAGATCTCTTCCCCTACCACTGTTAAAGGGGAAAAAATCTGTTCCTTACTTTCTCTGAAGAACATCTTTGGAAGACTTTAGAAGACTGCATATGCATTCCACAGGCTGCAACTGCCCTCAAAGAGCTGCTTTAGATGACGAAAATGCTTAAGCAGCAAATACTATTCCCTTGTTTACATTTCTGCCTACAGTAGACAGGAATCAAAGCCACTTCAGGCTGGTTTTAGGTAGCGGGAAAATATGTCAGTGGAAGTTTGAAATCCAGTATTACTTTTAATTTTCAAGCCTCAGTCTTTAAACTTCATATTTTCAGAAAAGACCTATCATATAAGAGTTTTGGACAAGATACTCAACCATACATTTTGTGAATTCAAATTTCTAGTAATATCTGTCTATGATACAACAGAAATGATTCACCTTCTCTACAGTACACTGTGTAACTATTAAGGGCTGTAATGTATTTCACTGGTACAGATTTAAGTGTTTTCCACACGATTACTCAGAGTAAGTAAAGATCTAGAAATACTTCAGTAGAAACATTAGTCTTGCTTTAGTGGGCAGATTGTAGAAGAAGAAGAACAAGAAAAACTAAGTAAACATAAAAACCAATCCATTCTACTGTACAATATTTCACTAGATTCTATGTCACTTTACAGTCTAGCTGTGAAAAGCCAAGCATTCAACACAGCATATTTATAGAATATGGTAACTTACTTAACACTCCAAGATTGCTGTAACCTTACCTTCTGTATCTAAAGTGAATATTCAGGGATTCATGTTTTCTTTCTCTAACACCCACATTCTTGAGCACTTTGTGCTTGTGCTCTGCGTGGCGATCTCAACTGTCTCAAGGCAGCATCTCCATACTGAATACCTGAGCCCATCCTTTCTGGATCCAGTTCTCCTGATAAGAAACAAAATGGCCACAAGAAATAATACATTCCAATTTAACTGACAATATTAGATAAAAAATGCATAATGATGTTATACTCTAGTTACGGACAAATCTACTGCAATTCTGTTTGCTTCTGGGCAATTCCAAATGTGTACCATTTTCTCCTGTAACTTCAACCACGTGCCCTTAACCATGACAAAGCAGTTAGTTTCCAAGTTAGGCTGCAACAGGAAATGTATTTCCACTAACTACTTCTAACAAAGGAAACGTTCAAAATGTTTTCTATGAACACTCTTTAAAAACACCTGCTTTCAGAGACTAATATACAAAGAAAGAAGTACTGTAGCTACCAAGCCAAACAGAAATGGATCAATCTCACAGTAGATTCCACAAAGCACTGTCCTTACTTCTGGTATCCATTTCTGCCTACGCCATACTCTACACCTTCAGAGATGTTCTTATGCCTGTATGGCGGATTGGCCAAGATTAGACACATTAGATTTAAAAGAAAAAAATCCCTCTGAACAATTCAGATCACTTATTTGGTTTCACTGCACACTTGTACAATGTCTGCTAACTTAGCAGATGACACCATGTTGAGGGAACCAGTTCATAACTTAAGGGTAGGGCTGCCTTTCAGAAAAGACATTGGCTGAGTTAGAGCAACTGACCAGCAGGAATCTCATGAAATTCAGAAACTACACATGCAGATTTCTGCACCTGTGATGGAAAGACCCCAAGCACTGGCACTGACTGGGAACTGACCAGGTAGATAGCAGCAATTGGTTAGCACTGGGACATACTGGCCAGAGTGGCTGCTGTGGAACTTCCTTTTCTGAAGTAACTCCAAAGGTGCCTTGACAAGCCCTGGGCAGCTTGCCTTCACCTTGAACCTGCACGTGCTTTAAATAAGAGGCCGGACTTGAGACCTCCACAGATTCTTTCCAGTTTGTTTTTCCATGACTCAATGTGTGTGCTGGCACAAAGTAAACAGGAGCCACTCACAGCTAAGAGCACTTACATTGTGGTAATGCCTCTTTAAATCAGTCATTGAACTACAGTATCATGAGAAACTAGCTATACTTTGCTTTTAGGTTTGGTCTTTTTTGTTAATTTGTTTAAAAGTTTAAGCTGTTTGGCATTGATTTAATGCCATAATAAGGAAATTGCCATGTTCTTTCAATCTAAAAAATTGTTTCGTATTAAAAATGTGTAGAGTCTGAGACACACTTTTGAATATGGCCAACAGTTAAAACTTTAAGGATACAAAACAACTAGAAGATAAGACAGGAAAACTGGAATGCAAATTAGCTGTAATGACACCTAACACTTAGGAGCCTGTCTCCAATAGAAACCTGCCCACTAGTGCTGAGAAGCTTCTGGTATATTTCCAAATCTGCAAAAGTGAAAATGGTATCAACTGAGATTACTTCAGATAAACATGGTTGCTAGGAAACATCCCAGAAATGTTCAGTATTATTGTTCAAATTCTTCTGACTGTATTTCCTGCTATGTACCAAAAGCAGAATTAATAGTTAAGTCAGTCCTGATACTAGGTTTTTATTCTGCATTGCTAAAACTGTCTAGTGTCAGGTTTTACGTTTGTAAGGACATAGCAATCCACAGAAT
This sequence comes from Coccyzus lansbergi, assembly GCA_033558105.1. NCBI lineage: Eukaryota > Metazoa > Chordata > Aves > Cuculiformes > Coccyzidae > Coccyzus > Coccyzus lansbergi. The sequence goes on from JAUMJK010000221.1 coordinate 2,963,816, forward strand.
GCACAGACTACACACAGAGCTGACTGTGAAGGCAAACACTGTTCAAAAATCACCCCTAATTCACACCATCCCCCCTTTTAGATATATAGATCTGATTTTGTATGTTCATTCCTATTAAAACATATGGGAAGCAGCTATAAACCAAATGGGTTATTTCACCACAATGAAACTTTGGTTCTTTGGGTTAATTCTATTACAAAGCTTTGAAAGGCAACATTTCCATGTATATTTTTAGTTTTCAGGAAAAAAAACACCAAACAAATGAAAACATTAAAGAATATAAATCTCAATTTACCTGATTCAATTTTGTTGAGTATTTTCCTCGCACACTGTACAAAGGCCTCTTCAACATTTTCCCCTGTTAGTGCACTTGTTTCCAAGAACATCAGCTCTGCATTTGACCCAGAAAAACAATCTCAAAATAAGTCTGGAATATCTGATACAGTAATTCAAAGCATGAAAGCTAGAAATAATACAAATCTTTTTAAGGATAAGTCTTGTAAAGTATGTGGTCTGGAAAAAATAGCTCTCTCATGTCCAGAGCACAAAATTTCCTCTGAAATTTATACAGTAACCCTAAAAAGTAGGAATCCAACGATAATAACATGGGCTATGCATGCAAAATAGTGCACAAGACCAAAGAACTTAATATAATTTCTATTAATAGAAACATTCATACAAAAGGACAGTCATCAGCCATAGCTGGTAGGAAAGACTATTTATAATTCATTTATAAAAGCAAAGCCAGATTTTACTGTTGGCAGGACTGCAGCACAGAAGCTCGGAATGAAACTAGCTTTGGCTGCCATAGAAATTTGTCCTCAGACTGGAAATTCTGAATACTACAGACCAGATAGTAGTTCTCTGGATCCATACCTTGCACTGAACTCAGTTTCCCATGAGTAAAACTCAGTGCTTCCAACAGCAGCACACTCCATCTAACCTTGACCATAATCTATAGAAACTATAAGATATAAAAAACTAGGAAATAATGCTTGTCATTCTCTCCTCAGCTCTTTGGAGGCAAGGCAACATGTGAAGTTGTATTACATTCTCCAGTGAACACATCCCCACATTTAAGTTATTTAAGTAGCAATTGCAACTGGAAGAATCACTGGTAATGAGACTTAAATAGTACATGTAGTTTTTGCTGCAGGCACTGTCCTCTCTCTATGCCTCATATATTGACAGAACTCTCTTCTGTAGAGATCTGACAAGGTACAGTGGGCAAAGTACTCCTCCTAACTGCACAAGAAATATATTAAGTATTGAATGGTTTTGAATGCTACACAAAGATTCTGTACTACTTACCATTTTCTTGTGCAAACCGGGATGCTTCTAAAAAAGTAACTTCACGATCTGCATCAAGATCCTTTTTGTTTCCACACAGTATTATCACAATATTTTGACTTGCTAACATTCTTGCATCTGTCAACCAATTGGTGAGTGCATTGTAGGTTTCCCGGCTATGAGGTAAACAACATTCTTTGTTAGAACACACTCATTTCTAGTGAACAGATAACCGAACTAAAACTCAGAAGGAAAAACTGGTTTTGTGGCAAACCAAGAATTGCTGCAAATTACCTACATACCTCAATATGCCAGCTATGAACTCAGAAGAGTATCAAGTTCCTTCATGAAACTATTTAAAATCTTCAAGATTTTTTTAAAAGGAAAATTAAATCTACCACAATACAGAAATAAATATACACAATTACAAAACACCCTGTTAATGTAAAAAGCTAAAATTTTAAACACTAATCTAGTTTCGGTCTTTCACGCATGAAATTCTGGGATAACAGAATGAGTCAGTGTTTAACATGGAATTCAACTGATATTTAAGTTTCAGGTAGGATTGTAACAATTTACTACACTTGTGAAGAACTGTGTGCCTAAACTTTGTCACAACTAACAATATTGCAAGCAGCTACTCTGCACACACCATTTGTCATTGTAGCCGTGGTCTTCAAACAGGAAGACTGACAAGTAAGTCCAACTGACCTTAAGCACAAAACAGATTTCAAAAACTGCTCAGAGGACAACAGTACACTCACAGGGTAAAACCCAAAAGACCTAATGAAACATGAATAACCAATGTGAAACTTATCAGATACATATCGGTCAATGGTGGCCAGGAAAAAATGTGGAAATGTGTAACAGTAATTCTGTTGGCTGCCTATAATATTAAAATATGCAGAGATGAACAGAATCTTGGGCTACAGTTGAGGAATGTGTAGGTAGAGCTAGCTTTTCCAGAGGAAGACACATTATATTAACAAGCAGTTTCACAAATAGGCTTGTACTACCTTGGTTAAAAGTGGCTGAAGTCTGCTCTTAGTTTCTGTTGCAAAGCTTCCCAAACCAGTGGTTGTATGTAGTCCACCCATTATTAGAACCAATTCCCATCCGTTTGTCTAACCCTTTGAGACTGTTCACATTTATGACACTCACAATATCTCATGTGAGCAAGTTCCAAAAATTAAACACGTATTAAAACAAAATGACTTTTTACACTTCTTTTCCTTTCTTCCTGCCTATTCTCAATTAGGAGACTTTGCGGAGGGTGGGGGGAAACATTATGCGCCAGTTGGATCTGGCAGTCTATAAGAAAAAGAGTTGCTAGCTTTCTTACCTGGTTATATCATAGACAAGCAAAGCACCTGCAGCTCCTCTATAATAACTCCTTGTTACAGACCTGAAATAGAATTAGGGTTGTACACTTTGCCAATATCTTCAAGGTTTCAGATCTGGGGATAAACAATACCCAACACCCACAACAACAATTTAATAATAAGAACTTAAAGAAAAAACTGAAAAGGGTACCTGAATCTCTCTTGTCCTGCTGTATCCCATATCTGCAATTTTACATATTTACCACCAACATTTACGATCTTTGAACCAAATTCCACTCCTATAGTGTGATTTGAGTCATCTTTGACTACAAAAAAAAAAAAAGAAAATAAAAAAAGCCTTACTTGGAGAATATTTAGAGTGTATAATTAGTTTTTACAAAATCCAATTTAGGTATAATCAAGGCTCCTTACTGTTCAAATTAGAAACATTTTTCTAGACATTAGGAAGAACCTCTTCAGCATGAGAGAGGTGAGACACTGGCACAAGTTGACCAGGGAAGCTGTGGCTGCCCCATACCTGGAGGTGTTCAAGGCTAGGTAGGATGTGGCCTTGTGCAGCCTGGTCTAATGGGAGGTGTCCCTGCCCATGGCAGGGGTGTTGGATCTGGATGATCTTTATGGTCCCTTCCAACCCTAACTATTCTGATTCTACTTTCTGAGCCATCAAGTTCAGTACCATTCATCAGTCTACAGTCAACACGCAGAAATAAAAATTCTCATTTTAACAGCTTGTTCAATTCAAGGCCCATCTTAAATGATTCCCATTTCACATTATTAAATGTCAAGATAACTTTTGTACACATTTCCCCCCCAACTGTGTTTTCCAATACATGCAATTTAAAACTATAATTAATAGGAAAACAGAACACAGAGACACAGTCTTGTCCATAAATAAGCAAGAGATGTGTCTTTAAAGTATGAAGTTAAGGTAGCTGCTCTACATACACTGTTGATATCACAGATTCTCAGGAATATAAAACTGCCTTTACTAGAAGCAAAGTCATGTTTTAAGTTCAGTTACAGAATCATGCCATGATCTTTAGTGATCACACATTATTATCCTAGAGCTATTCCTTGAGAGGTGAATTACCATTCCGTTGAGAAAGATAATAGTCACCTTTAAAAAGGTTTCTAAATACATATTATTTTTGTTTAGCCATGATGCTAATTGTACTATCCAACTGGAAATTTTCTTTCTATCATCTATTCATCTCTAAATAACATTTACAATGGATTCCTTATCATACAACACAGTCGTCAACAAAAAAATAAGGAGTGTCTGTTTGTTCAGAGAGAGACTAGATATTGGAAGATCTGAAGTCTATCCATCAGGCTTTCTAAATCTACTTGAGCAATTTAACTTTTTTCTCATCTGTTAAGTATTTTTTCTAAAAGCTACAAGTCTCTACTATGTACCTAGGAAAGCTTATAGCTGCAAGATATTTAATAATTCTCACAAAAAGTTAGTCTGCATTTTCATTGACATCCTATTATATTTATTCGAGAGTAACAGAGCCATATCAGGCTTTTGATTAGCAGCAAATAGTGAGCAATAAAGATTTACAACATGGTTCTGAACTTAATTCTCAGTAAAAATCCTCACCTATACAAATAAGAGAATTATATACAAAGAAAAGATATTCATGTAGGCAAAGCCTTCCTCTGTGGTACAAAGCAATGAAGAATTCTTACTGTGTTCACGTATACTTACATTTCTTTTCAATAAATTGATGTAGTAAGCAGGATTTTCCAGTTCCAGCATTTCCAATAACCAAGAACTTAAACAGGAAATCTGAAGATTGAAAGCAAAAAAACCCACCTAAATTTTAGTATGCACTCACATTTTTGCCACAAAACCAAATGCACAATACAGCTTTTCTCTAGTAGCCGTTATTTCAAAGAGAACAGATGACAGAATTCACAAAATACTAATAAAACTGAAGAATAACTCACTGTATTCAATAGTGATGTTACAAAGTAATAGCTAAGAATGCTATTTTTTTATGGACATTCAAGAATGACAAGAAGAGATGGAAATGACTGAATTTTAATTCAGTTAAAATAGGCTGAGTTACAGGTATATTCTAAGGGCATGTAAACTATTAGCCATAGTCAGTACAACTGCCTAGTGTAATGATGCCACTTCTTAAAATCTGTACATTTTTGTACTCATAGAAGTTTTTGAATTATATAAATTTTACTCATATGAATTTGAACTTCTCCATATTAAGTACTTAATACTCATACTTCATTTTAATAATTGTAAACCTGTAATAATTGTAAACTACAATATTTTTCTACAAATTTTACAGGCAAGAAGTAATATTTTATTTTGGGATGTCTGCTTTCACATTTCTTCCACAGGGTAAATTAAGATATGTGTTCTTCTGGTCCTTTACCTATTTATGAGCCATTTACATCAGTGCTCATTAGCAATACACATATTGAGGATTTATGGACCACTTCTATTGTTTTAACAGTTTCATATAATGCTCTAATACTACCTTCCCAGATCTGCTTTGCATTTTGGCTGAAGACTGAAGAAAGCTTCCTTGTCTTACCAGTTCCAATATATACTGATAAACTGTGACTAGAAAATCTACAATTCCTTCCTCTACCATACAGCCATCCAGGCAACCTTTATTGTTTGTCCAAAATTCACTGTTTATTTTCTTACCAACAGCAGCTTTTATTACAGTCATCTTTACAACTTTATCGCACAATTTCTCTTGTAGACACAGTAGGTCTCCAAAAGACATCAGGCAAACATAAATTAGACTAGGCTAAGCAAGTCAAAGCACTGATATATTACTCCAATACAACCTAGTTTCAGTCTTTAGTTCTACAAATTGAATTTAACAAGCACACAAATCTATGTGTTTATTCCACCGAATGCAGGAATTGTTATGGTACATTATGAACACCTCCTAGCAATGCTAAGAGCAACAAGCAAGTTTCTCACATGGTAAGAAAACATCCAGTGTTGAAAAGTCAATAGCAAAACACTGTGCTATGAATCCTAGGAACGTCCACCATCCTTTGCCTTGGCTCATCTTACAAATTTGATTCATACTTAAAATGAGATGGCGTTTCACTACAGATTTTTGCTTTTTTACATTTTACCTTTGTGTGATTTTTCTTGTTTCAAATGCTGTAACAGACTTAGGATAGAATCTGAATTCTACCCTTCTCAGAAAGAGACTGACATTTCTTGCTCACAAATATGACCATTTACACACTCAAGACATTTTGTTCCAAACTCCTCTCATTCTTCACGCCCCCACCCAGCTGCTCATGCTTTTACGGATGAAAAAATTAGTAGCTACAAAAAGAATTTTGCTTCAGGTTGTGAAAATTTGTTTGTTATCTCCTGTGAAGAAGGCCTTTCATGCCATCTCAGCTGGAAAACAGGTTGAAGCTGGGAATGCTTCATTCTATCAGATTCTCACTGTTAGTATTAAGTGTACATATCATAAATAGCCCCATGGTGTTCGGTTACAGAAAAAAAAAATCTCTGAAAGAAAGTCAAGTTTCTGTTTTTATGGATGAAATGTCACTAGTTAGCTGCCTTGTGTACATTTTTTGTATATCTAAACCGCTGTGGGTGTGTGTAATCTCATTGTTTTTCCCACTTCGATAGGGTTCCTCAAAATGTGAGATGCTCTGAGCCACAATCACAACTAAAATAATCTGTTTCTGGTCTCTGCAGCTTTTCCAAAAATAAATCTGAAATCCAGTTAAAACTGGTTCTCCTATGTATCTGGTGAATGCTGTTTGTCAGATCTTCTTGTTAAGAACAGCTATATAATTTGAGACTACCTTCCTTTTCTACACAGAAGACTCATATGACTGATAGCAGTTTAACAGCTACTGTGAAACTAAACCAGGAGAAGAATAAAAACAAAAATCTATTCCTACACTAATTAACTCTATGGTTGTAAGCAGTGGTTGTTAAATGTGATTCATGAAGCTGTACTTGTGGAACCCACAAAACCATGCTGAACTGCACATTTCACATGCGGCTCCATTCTGCACAGACAGGCTGTAGGCCAGCGAGAAATTGAAACAACGGCACTGCTGTCAGGAAGTGACCACAATCACTTCTGTGCTTCAGAACCACAGTATTTTTCCTGACGTTTTTTAAGTTGAGGTGCTTTATATTTCACTCGGAAAGCAAGAGAGAAACTTGCAAGATTTTATATTCATATCTTTAAAATGATAACATATTCTAGTAGCACTTTATAATGGACTCCAAATTCCTATCAAGATTATGTTGTGCCAGACAACTTTAAAAGGGAATCTTTCCTATAAGTAAGTCACTTAGATGCTGATCCAATACCTGCTTACTTAGTAGACAAAATTATATTTCCCTCTGGCAGAATAGCAAACAGGCTTTCCAAGGTGTAACCTGAATCTGCAGGTACTATTCACTTGTTTACAGCATGGAAGTCTGAGAAATGCGTTTTATTCTACTACAGAATGGAAACATCAAAATCTTACAATAAAAAAAACAAACCCTTTTTGCACCGAAGTAGGCACTGATGTTTCCAAACAAAGGCAGACTCAGAGTACATGTCACTGAAACAACACTCACAAATGTACCTATGGTTCTACCCAACAAAATTGGGAGTTTGAACTAAATTGTTCAAAACAGCAGAAGGCTTTTAGACTTATGTTAACAGTTTTTTCTACAAGCACTGGATAATGCACTTCAGGAAATACTGAATACTTTGCCCATTTTATCAGCTGCAAGGAATGGCATTTGCCAATACCAAAAGGAACAAATATCCACATTTAACAAGTTTTTGAATTCACAGCTTAGCATATTAATGAGTAAGGTAATACCAGGCAAGAACAGGGAGAATATATTTCATTTTTTTATTCTGGAACATATTTTTTGTAATGACATTCAGTATGATAACAGGAACCACACCAATTTCATTTTTATAACCTTTTTTATGGCTTCTTTTAGGACATGAAATATCTTCTCTTTGAACCGCACAGATGTATCTAAGAATTTAGCACAGTTCAGAAACAAAGAAACTGGGAAAAAAGCACAAGTATTTATGTATTAATTCCTCACAATTTCACAAGATGCAACTCATATTCTAGTGTTTGCACTGCTGCTTAATTGCTCTAGTTTTCCCTCTTGGTTTCCTTTTCCCAGAGGAGTCAAGTCATTTCACTTTATAGCCTTTTTTTTTTTTGACAAAGCAGCTCTGAGCGCCAACATTCCAGTTAGCTGCCAAGGCTATCACCCTAGAGAAGTTTTTCTTTTGAATTCTGTTGTTCCTCCTTCATGGAAAAGCTGAAAAGCAACATCATTCAGCTATTATAAATGCTTGCTATCATGCTGGCTGCTGAAAAGGCCTATAAAAGTTAAAGCACTTTGCCTGTAAGTACATCACTATATTTAAAGGATTTAGGAAGAAAACTGAACTGTGTGCCAAAAGCTAAAAGGTTTACAAGACATGTGCTAGAAAATGCATAAAGAGACGGAAGATAGCACAGCACTTCTGTTTAAAGAAAAAAGACAATATAAAGAACCAACTACTACTTCCTTCCCCTCCTCGGCCCATGAGCTACCTGTATCAACTGATCCCAAACTGGGGAGGAGGTATAGGGAACAAAACTTATTTTCTAGCTTAACTGAAAGACTAAAACTGTGGTACCACCCCAAAGACACAGCAGCAACTAAATTACAGGTTTGTGTGGGGAGGAAAGGCAAGCTGAGGGGAAAGAAGACAATTGTACCAGCAAAACCAGATGGTTGATATGGAAACCCACCCCCAGACATCCAACCTTCTTCTCTGATTGAAGTTTACTCCAGCAGAAAGGATAACTGAAACTTAGTCTTTAAAATATAAAAAGAACTTGTTTTTTTATATGTTTGCTAATATGGAAGCTAAAGAAAAATTCCAAATTGTACCCTCAATCTAGTTTGTTCTTCTTCCAACTCTTTGTTAAGGAGTAGAACTTATATTCATTAATGCTAACCCTTTCAAAACTCTCTCACTCAGGCCATGAAAAAGTCTTCTAGCAGTTAGATATCTTCTATTTCACAGAAGTCTGCATAGGGAAAGAATGCTCTGAAGTATTCCTACTGGCATATGCTGCCTCTAAATGAGAGGAGTTAACAAGATAAACAAGTAGAACAGATAAACCTGGCTCTATTCCAGTCTACATAATGAAAGCTTGAAAGAGTTAACATTTGCTTCCCTAGGAGCAAAAGAGAAAGAAAATCAGATTTGAAATAAACTGAAGGCCAGGGTGATAAATGCAGAGACCATCTAGTAAGGGGTGGAGGTGAATAGAGTGGGGAGAAAAGGATGAATCAAATTGTCCAGACCAGAAAGAAATATTTTAAAATGGACAGAAAGACTACGCGTTCTGTGACAATGACAGAGATTGATAAACTCATGTGACCATACTGGGAGTAGTAGGTACTGGTGAGGAAAACACAGGGAAGGAGGGACTGAACAGATTTGACTGGAATCTTACATTTATTCAAAGGTAGTACAATCTATCTCCTATCCTCCTACCAGTTAAAACCCAAAGGTTGTTTTACACTTACCTATTAAGAGTAAGCTATTTCTACATCAGTCTATATTTACTGTGACACAGAAAATGCATACATTTTGGACTGGCAAGCAGGAGAAAGCATGCATGTGTTATTACAAGATAATTAACTACAGAAACACCATTGCATGTCGTAAAATATGAGTTAGAATAAGATGAATGAGATTTGTTACCAATGTTACAAAATAGTTTTTAAAGAATGACCCTCCTCTCCCAAAACCAGCAGTAGTGTTCTTTCTAAACTCAGTCTCAAAATTCATTTCTTCTATTGATGATTGTTTTGGTTGGAAAATAAATTGCTCTCATCAAAATTAAGAACAGAAGACACAACTGATGAAATCAATCTACAGGTGAAAAATATAAATTGTAAACAAAAAAATTAGTGCCAAGACTGTGAGAGACAATAGACCTTGGTTTAAAAAGAGGTAAGAGACAAGAATCACAGTAAGGGACAAAAATACTTGGGAAGGTTGAGTGAAAAGAAAAGATTTGAAGTAGACAGAGTTTAACATAGAGAAAAGAATTCAGAGAGGCAAAAAAAAAAGACCAGGAAGAGACATAAATTAACAGAGGCGCATAATGAAGTATGATAGGCAGAAAGGACTGACCAGAGGAAAGGCTTTTACTTCTCATGGACTGAGAAAAATATTGAAAACAATACCTCCCTTTCAAAGGGAAGAGAAGTTGAAACCTCACAGCAAAACTGAAGTCTTATAAAAATCAGACAGCAAAATGACATTGGAAAAAAAGCCCCAGACCTCCAACTGCATTCCTGAACCTATCTGTATGGGATGAAAAGCTTGAGGTTACATAATTAGAATGAAGAAAAATCCAGTTCATGAATAAGCACCTACAAGGGCAGTAGCTACAGCAATGCCAACACTGAGGTGACACAGGGACCACTGATCTCAGTCACTAGGGGTAAACAGACCCAACACTTCCATAACAGCTGCCCAGAAACAAACCACTCTTTGTTAGGACAGTGAATCCCAAAGAGCTGATCAAGCACGTAAGTTCCACGATTTTATCGCATCATACTATCAACTTTAAACTGTCAATTTGGCTGCTACATATGTGGACAGACCACTGCAAAACTAGGTATTGAGTACTCCATAGATGGTATAGCCAGTTAAATTTTATGTTATAACTTAGCTTTCATTCTTCTGTCTACCCTAAACCTTGACGCTCTAAAGTACTTGAGCTCAGACTTTTTGTAGCTTGTATATCAACAGAACAAACATTGAAAATCAAAAGAGAAATATACCAAACAAGAATTAAACAAACAAAAAGAATAACTCACAACTGCAAACCTTCAATTTTGAGTACTTGTTTTCTAGGGCACTAAAACAATCGTAAAGTATGAAAACCTACAGTGGGCTTATGATTGCTATTTTGCACCACAGGAACAATGCAAATAATGTTGAAATGTACTCGTTTAAGACACAATAATCTATTTAGTTTCTTTACTATTACAGTATCAAAAGAGGGGCACTACTGAAATTCTTTCTGTCATCTCTGGTTTACTATCCACTTATTTGCTTAGAAAACATCAACCCCACTATATAAGCACCAGCAAAGTAATACCAGTTCTTGATCACAAGAGTTCAGGTCATGAAGAATTAATTCAAACTTTCACCTAAATTAACAGAGCACACGTCTCCGGTTTCTGCATGCAAGTTTTACAGGTTTCAAGAAAGTATGGAAAAAATAAATAGGGTCTTGGTACCTAATGTTTGCACTTCAAGAGTTGCCCCACATTCTTGCCTCATCTTGCCCCTTAGTTCCACGCATTTACTGTACACCGAAGCACTGATCTGCTGAAGAAAACACTTAAGCACTGATCACCAGGGCACTGGAAATAAACTGTTTTACAAACAATCAGATCAGTTAGCCTACTAACAAAACTCTTGCTGGCTACCACAGTTAGCAGAGCTATTTTGTCTAACTTTGCTGTAATTATCTAAGTTATTTCTTATTTTCCAGACTCTGCTCTAAGAGCAAGAGGATACAAGTCCAGCTCTAAATTCTGAACAGATACTGAAGATAAGATACTGCAAGAAAGCTATAAAAATAAAGTTAAAAGTGGAAGGGTTTATCACAGTATTCAGTTCTGATCTTCTTATCCAACAGGTTATCACGTGGACTTCCAACACACCCAGACGTATAACAGCACTTTCATACTGCAAAAGATTACAGAGCTATATGTTACAGAAAGGGGGGGGGGGGGGGGAAGCAGATTGATTGAATCAAACAGAGTTGTTTCAAGAAAAGTTATGAAGAGAAATGAGCACCACTTTCCACCTCCTCCACGCAGTCAGAAATACTAGCTCTGCTTCACCTTTTAAGAGTCCTCACTTCCCTTTGATGGTTCCCTGCAACGAACTGACAGAGCCTGTACTCCGAGTTACTCCTTTGGATGACTTTTTGCCAGTAGCAGTTAGACTTCCACATCTAACCATAACACCAACAGGGCCGTACGAACATACTAACTGACCTTTTTGCCCCTAAGTCACCCCCACCCGAGCACCGCCCGGGTCCCCTCGCCCAGACCCCGCTGGCATTTGGAGCCGATAGCTCCACCTGGGACACTGCCCCAGCGAGAGAGAAACTCGCTGGGGAGAAAAGGGAGGGGAAGGACGGTGGGTGACTAGGAAGAGTTCTGGAATATAAAAAGGATATGGAGGTGATGGAACGGGTCCAGAGAAGGGCAATAGGGATGATCCGAGGGCTGGAGCGCCTCCCGTATGAGGACAGGCTGCGAGAGTTGGGGTTGTTCAGCCTGGAGAAGGCTCCGGGGAGACCCTATAGCGACCTTCCAGTACCTGAAGGAGCTGCAGGAAACCTGGGGAGGGACTGTTCACAGAGGCTTGTAGAGAACGGACTGGGGGCAATGGGTATAAACTGGAGAGGGGCAGATTTAGACGAGACATGGGGAATTTTTTCACCCTGAGAGTGGTGAGGCACTGGCACAGGTTGCCCAGGGAAGCTGTGACTGCCCCATCCCTGAAGGTGTTCAAGGCCAGGTTGGATGCGGCCTTGAGCAGCCTGGCCTGATAGGAGGTGCCCCTGCCCATGGCAGGGGGGTTGGAACCGGATGACCTCTAAGACCCCCTCCAACCCAAACCATTCTGCGATTCTAAGAGCGGGGATGGGAAGAGAATGGGGAGGGGGGTAGAAAAGGGTCCCCGCAGCCCCGCCCGCGGCTCCTACCGTAGGTCTCAGACATGGCAGCCTGTAACATCCCCCGCCCGGGGCCGCTGCTGAGCAGGGAGGGAGGCTCTCCGGCTCACGGGCCTGCGCGCGCGCAGCGGCGGCGCCCGGAGGGGGAGGGAGGAAGGCGGCGCGAGCTCCGCCTCCTCACCCGCGCAGGCGCCTACTGGCGCGCGGGTCCTGCCGCCGCCGCACCAAGGGGCGCGTGCGCCGGGACGGGGACTGTGGTGTTGGGCACTGGATATAAACCGAGTCCCGAACACTCCCCCACCAGCCATACGGTCCTTGAATGCACCCAAGGGTTGAGGTTCCGCTGTTTCCCTGGGCAGCCCCTGCCAGCGCTTCACCGCTCTTTCAGTAAAGAAATTTTTCCTGATATCCAGTCTAAACCTCCGCTGGTGCAACTTCCCTCTGTACTCAGCACTGGTGAGGCCGCTCCTTGAATACTGTGTTCAGTTCTGGGCCCCTCACCACAAGAAGGATGTTGAGGCTCTGGAGAGAGTCCAGAGAAGAGCCACGAAGCTGGTGAAGGGGCTGGAGAACAGGCCCTATGAGGAGCGGCTGAGAGAGCTGGGGTTGTTTAGCCTGGAGAAGAGGAGGCTGAGAGGAGACCTCATTACTCTGCAACTACCTGAAAGGAGATTGTAGAGATGAGGGTGCTGGCCTCTTCTCCCAAGTGCCAGGGGACAGGACAAGAGGGAATGGCCTCAAGCTCCACCAGGGGACATTTAGGCTAGAGATGAGGAGGAAGTTTTTCACAGAAAGGGTCATTGGGCATTGGAATAGGCTGCCCAGGGAGGTGGTTGAGTCACCTTCCCTGGAGGTGTTTAAGGCATGAGTAGACGAGGTCCTGAGGGACATGGTTTAGTGTTTGATAGGAATGGTTGGACTCGATGATCCAATGGGTCTCTTCCAACCTGGTTGTTCTTTGATTCTATGATTCTATGAACTTGGGGCCGTTTCCTCTCATCCTATCACTTCTTACCTGGGAGAAGAGACCAACACCCATCTCTCTACAACCTCCTTTCAGGTAGTTGTAGACAGTGACAAGGTCTGTCCCACCCTCTTGTCCAGGCTAAACAAATCCAATTCCCTGAGCTGCCACTTACAGGGCTTGTGCTCCAGCCCCTTCACCAGCTTCATTACCCTTCTCTGGACATGCTCCAGCACTTCAATATCTTTCTTGTAATGAGGAGCCCAAAACTCAGTGCAGTATTTGAGGTTTGATCTTGCCAGTGCTGTGTACAGGGGCAGAATCATTTCCCTCACCCTGCTGGTCACACCATTTCTGATACAAGCAAAGATGCTGCTGGCCTTATTGGCCACCTGGGCACACTGCTGGCTAATATTCAGCCAGCTATTGACTAGCACCCCTATGTTCTTTTCCCCCAGGCAGCTTTCCAGCCATTTCTCCCTAAGACTGTAGCATTCAAGCCTTCGCTGTGGGGCGCAGGACACTCCTGTCCTCCTACTCTTGGGAGGAAGAGTCCCTCGGTTCTGGCACATTGTAATTATCTTTCATCTGAGCTCATTGCCATTGGCCTTCCTGTTAGTAAGCACACAAATGCTATTTTTTTTTTCCCTGGCGTAGAACCTCCCTGTGACAGTTCCTCCTGAAAATTGTATCCTACTGTCCAGCTTCGGCCCTAAAATGGCTACCTCGATTGTTTGAAATGCCATTCATCCCCCTTCCTGCCACTGCCAGCATTTCAGTGAAAGGCTGAGGCTTCTGCTGCACATCTCTTTGAGGGACCCAGTACATATAAGCTAAAGCACAAGGATCTGCATTTTTATTTTTACAGAACTCCTCACCTTTCTTACTTCCAAGATAAGCCTTAAGGAAAATCAGATTGTTAAACAGTGTGATAGTACTTGGTTTATATTATTCTTTCTTTCATGTCTAATTAACTCTGCTGTGATCCAGGGTAGTGTGGCAGCAAGGGGCATTAAGAACCCACCACCATAGACTATCTTTTCCTTCCCCAAACAATACTTATTCTGTGTGTTGTTCACATTTGTCTTTCTGCCAGTCCTTTTAAAAATTCCTCTTCTGTTTTCTTTCTGGCTTTTTTATCTTGTTGTTCAAAACTTCTCATTCTTTCCACTTCATCATCTCCCATGCTGTAGGAAAAACTGCCTCTGCCTGTCCCAGCCATTTCCTTGCTGAGCCTGTTGCTGGTCAAAGGTCAGCTTTTAAGTTCCTATCTCTAATCAGTGAAACAATAAGCCAGCACCAAGAACCCTTCAGAGAATCTGCTGTTTGTGCTTGATGTTGTGCATACATATATACAAAGAACCTTGCTACAGTTTTCAAGGAACCAGCTGCTTAATGAGTTATACTATTAACAGTAATTAGAGGTTATGTATACAGGTTCCCAAAGTTATCATAGCCCTGATGCACAGAGGAGACTGAGGTCTAAAATGTCATATGTGAACATTTCCCTGGGGTATCTGTGCTTCAGAATGCTGGAGGATAAACTGTGGGGTCTTCATGTGACGTGCATGTCACAGATAAGAGCTTTGCAGCTGAAAGCTGTGCCTCAAAATGGTATGTTTTGAAGCTTAGGCTGGGCCTTAAAGAAGTTTTGTCTAATGCCACTGTACTCGTGATATTGGCTAATTTTGCTCAAAACTCCCCACCAAGACAAACCAAAAGTGTAACGAAAAAAATCTCCAAAGATTCATTAACACAGGGGCAGACAGAATTTAATAGATTACTAAAAATATGTCATGTTACACTGATAACAGAACATATAGGGGTCTTGCCCTGTATAAACAGTACTTAAGGTTGAGACAAATCAATCTTGTCAGAGCTTGTTTTTTATTATGTGTATCTTACAAGATGAGCTTTCCTATATTAAGGTTATATTTGATAAATATGTCATTGTGTTAATGCCACACTTCTCCAACCACTCCCAACTAATTTACATGCACATGCCAATAAGGTGCATTAAAGCTATTAGTAATACTGAGGAGGAAGATGAGAGTTGGAAGAATGGTAAAGCAAAGACAGAAGAGCATGAAAGATGAATAAGATTTGGTGTCTCAGCGTTTCTGCTTTGAAGAGAAAATTAGAACAATGAGTAAAATTAACACATAATTAAGTTTGCTTAGTTGATACCTCAGTAATTTGAGAACATAGGGTCCTGTATGTTAATGAAATTATTCTTTCAGAGTAATCGAAAAATAAATAGCTGGAATTTACCTTGTCAGTGTCCATCTTGAGTGTGAGGGTGAAAAAAACCCAAAAGCAAATGTTTAATTCATCTTCAGATTTATAGTTTCTGTTGTTCACATCTGCTACAAACTGCTGGTTCATGTGAAAACAGCTATGTGATGTCTGGTTGTATTTTGCAGATCAGACAATTAAATGCTGTCATTTGTCCCTCAAATTAATTTCACCACAATTATTATTGTGCCTATAATTGGTTGTGCTTATAAAATTGCTGCTCAGAAAGTTGTGTTAAGATTTTTCTAAAATTCTAATCTCATTTTTCGCTAACATTTTTTACTATCATTTAACATTTTTTAATATTATAGTGTACAATAATATTAATGTCTCACACCTTTGGTATGTAAGAGGACCCACAAAGTCTCCTTTGAGCCGAACTCAGGATGGGGTGTTCTGTGGAAGCTCTTTCTTCCAAAATAAAATAACCTGACTTACAACTTTGCAGTCTCGGACATGGCTTTTAGTGACTTAGCACTGCAAGTCGTCAGAACCTTCTGTTTTCCTTTGCTGTATTGTAAAGAAACAAAGTTCAGTCTGTATCTGAAGGTGGATTCACCTTCGCTATGGGCTGGCTGCTTCTGTCTGGACCTGGAGCGCAACTAAAAGTGGGATGGGCTCTTACTTGAGAGAGTGACGGGGCATGTCTTGGTTTGGTCTGAAGGTGGCACTACAAGGCCACATGTGAAAGGCATCACCGCAGCCTGACACTACATGTGTATATACCTCTTTCAGTTATGGCTGTGTGGCGTGCAGTCCAGTCTGAGAAGCTTCAGGTAAAATGGAGTTTCATGCATTCTGCCCCACTTTGTTGTTTCTTGTTTGCTGAACATGGAAAGCAACTCAGTTTATGTAGAAGCTGCAGGCTTCAGCTTGATTTGAAGCAGCAATAAATTTAGCTCAAACAACCCCAGTGAAATTCGAAGATAAGTGATTGATGCCCTGAGAAAACTCTGCACTATCTGTGACCTTGTATGCAGTGTCATTGGCCAGCTGACTTAATCTGAAAACAACTGACATCTTCTGAACAATGTCAACTTCAGCTTCCACAGACGCCACCCTCAACTTATGTACATGGTTGTCAATGAATGTAATTGTAGTTATGCACAGAGATTTATGAGTTGAATATTTCTAAAATCACGAGCTTATCCCTCAGCTGTTAGCCCAGAGTGAAGGCAACTGCTGAAGAAGGTGATTGTAAAAGCACATTGGTGCTGTAATGGAACTCCCTTTTCTTGCCCGGTGGTGAACTTTTCCAAGAATAAAGGTGAAGCCACAGGCTACACTATTGTACTAGCAGTTGGTGATGGCCAGAGTCCAGTATACTGTATGCTAGCTGGGGTTTTTTATTACTTTTTTTTTTCACATTCTTTTCCCCAGTAATAGGAAGAGAACAGCCACACTGTGTAGCCTGGTATTTGTGAAGAATCACCAGAAGAGGCTAGGATGAGCTTATTCTATGCAGTAACACAGAAGTACAGATTTGCCCTGATGTGGGACTCAGCACCATCTCTTTGTGTCTTGCAGAACCCTATATAATATTTTTAGATGTTTTGTCCAGGGAAACATATTAATGCGCTTTTACTAACTTAAAGATATAAGGAAGACCTGTATTAAAAACCCCACAAATATGCACATAATAGAAATAATAAAGAGTTTAAGGAAATTAGTCTGTAGATCATGTCTTTTAAGAGCAATTGGTGATTTAATTTTGCAAGAATCATGTAAATAGAAGGAAGGGGCCTCAATACTTATTTCAGCATATCACGAGAGGCACAGGAAAATTAAGACAACAGAAATTTGGGACATGTTATAAAAATACATTAATTATTGACAATATCTAGAATACAGGCAGGTAGGTTTGTGTGATACTCACCTGTGTTTTATGAAGTTAACCTCATGTTGTCACTGATTAACTGCTCTGTTGGTGAAATACAGTGATAAAGGGATGTAATTGCCTGCATTTGTTTACTTCTAACACTAGGGAATGACTGAGAAGTTTGATATTTTTAATACTACATACTTGAACTAGAAGATTTGTTAATGGATTACTCAGGGACACTTGCAGCCCCTTTCAAGTCCTTGCTTGAGAGAACTCACATGTAATGAAAACACTGATCATTTGTGTCCTGTTCCTCAAAAAACATCCTTGAAGACATAATGTAGCAATTGTAGCAGTTTTGGCTAAATTCTGCAGCTTTAGTTGCTTTCAGTGCAGCATCAGGAAGTGATTAGCAGAAGTAATCAAGGCTGGCTTTGGACATGGGTGTAAACCTGCATGGTTCACCTGAGTGGCTCAGCAAGTAATGCCTCTTTCTTGGTCAGTCCGAGAGCTACATGTTTGAGGAGGAACTTGTTTTGTCACATCTCACGTTACAGATAACCAAGTGAAGGATGCATCATCTTGTGCTCCCAAGGTCCTTGTCTGCCAGCCAGATGAATCAGCGACCTGTCTAATGTGTACTGCAATGCCTGTGCCTTGCTGTGGTAGCAGAGCAAGTACCAGTACAGCTGGCCTATGGAATTACTCCCACGACCTTTGTTCAGATGCAGCCTAATCACACACTAGTTGTCTGGGCACCATCTGTATCAGTGCACAATGAGAGGCACCTCTGGAGAGCGTGGATCCCTGGAGCCCAGGGATCTTCATTATCAATCTGAGGACTGAATGGATCACTCCCTCTCCACAAGCTCTGTTAGAGAGGGAGTCAAGTATAGGCTTTGGAAAGATAACTTCTAGATACCTATAATTAGGAACTATCAAACCCCACCCTAGGACGTCTGCCTTTATCCTCCTTTTTTCCTGGCCTTTGTTGCTCAGATGGAGGAGGGCCACTGATGGGCACCAGGCTGGTGGGGAAAACCACTGAATCCCCTGCAACTGTGCCCTTTGGCAGTCCCCTGCCTTCCTGTCTCCTCAGTGACCCATTGCTGCCAGCATACTCACAGCAGGCTCTGCTTCTAGCTGTTTTTGGAAGTAGCTAGGAGGTGTGTGCAATGGGATGATGGTGTATTATTTTGCAGCTTTAGACCTGCTACTGGCAGTTCATCATGTCTTTGGAACATTGCCTTGCTTCACTAAGGGCAAGTCCTGTCTGACCAACATACTAGCTTTCTGTGATGGTGTGACCACAGTGGCCACAGGAAAAGCAATGGATGTAATCTATCTGGATTTCTGAAAAGCCTTTGATACAGTCCACCACAACATCCTTCTTTCTAAATTGGAGAGATATAGACTTGGTGGGTGGACTGCTCAATGGATAAGGAATTGGTTGAATGGTTGCATTCAGAGAGTAGTGGTCAATGGCCTGATATGCAGATGGAGATCTGTGACAAGTGGTGTCCCTCAGAGGTCTGTACTTGGACTGGTGCTGTTTAGTATTTTCATTGATGATACAGTGAGATCAAGTGCACCCTCAGTAAGTTTGCAGATGACACCAAGCTGAGTGGTACAGTTCTCACACCAGAAGGACAAGATGTCATCCAGAGAGACCGGGACAAGCTGGAGAAGTGGGCCTGTGTGAACTTCATGAGATTACACGTGCAAGGTCTGACACCTGAGTTATGGCAATCCACAGTTTCAATACAGGATGGGGGATGACGTGTTTGAGAGCAACTCTGCAGAGAAGGACTTTGGCATGCTAGTTGGTGAAAAGCTCAGCATAAGATGGCAGTGTGCTCTTGCAACCCAGAAGGTGAATGGTATTCACGGCTGCATCAAAAGAAACATAGACAGCAGGTTGAGGGAGATGATTCTTCCCCTCTACTCTGCTCTTATGAGACACCACCTAGAGTATTGTGTCCAGTTCTGGAATTCTCAGCATAGGAAGGACATAGATCTGTTGGAACAGGTCCAAAGGAAGACCACACAGATGATCAGAGGAATGGAGCACTTCTGCTTATGAGGACAGGCTCAGAAAGCTGTGGTTGTTCAGCATGGAGAAGAGAAGGCTCTGCGAAGACCTTATAGCAACCTTTCAGGACCTGAATGCGGCCGGCAGGAAAGCTGGGGAAGGACTTTTTGCAAGTGCATGTAGTGAAAGGATGAGGGGGATTTGCTTTGAACTGGAAGGGGGAAGATTTAGATTAGTTATTAGGAAAAAAATCTTCACTTTGAGGGTGGTGAGACACTGGAACAGGTTTCTCTGGGAAGTTATGGATGTCCTCTCCCAGAAAGCATTCAAGACCAGGCTGGATGGGCCTTGAGCAGCCTGATCTAGTGGGAGGTGTCCCTGCCCATGACAGGGGAGTTGGAACTAGGTAACCTTTAAGGTCCTTTCCAACTCAAGCCATTCTATGATTCTAATTATGCTGGTCAACTTTTTGTTCCAGTCTAGTGATTAAAGACAAATTTAAATATAGTTATCTTGCTCTCTGAGCTGTTGCATACCTTTAAACATGCAGTCTGTAACAATATCCTTGTCTCTGAAAACTGCGTTTATTAAATAATCTAAACAGACTGTGAAGCTCCTGGAGTATTTTTGTTTTCTTGTATGCACAGATATGATTAGAGGGAGACATAATGGGGCAAGGGCTGGCAGTTCCCATTGGAGAGAGCTCCCTGATCAGCAAAAGAGTCCTCTGGTCATAAGATGCTGTGGTTTTCAGGCACAGCAATATTGAAATAAACTGCAACTGCATTTAATGCTTTCGTGATGACATTGTCCCCCCTGAACGTGATATTATGCTAAATAAGAGGCCAAAGAAGGGCATGTTGTGTTTCTGTTGTGGCTGTAAGGAGGGCTCAGCAGCTGGAAGAGACCTGGGAGATGGCAACCATGCACAAGGGGATGTCTCTAGGACTACAGTCTTGCTGTGGCTTTGCATGAGTCCAGAGATCTGATCTGTGCCAAAATGGTTTAAGGAGACCAGTCTGCAGCGAGCCTTTCACTGCTAACTGTGTGCTAAATTTCTCTGAAGCCACAGAATATTTCTATCTTAAACCCCTCAAGGTTAGCATTTTTTCAACTTGTTGGCATTCCACAAAAGATGTTGTTTTCTAACTGATCACCTATTAAGGGATTAGGCTTTGGATTTCTCTTTTCAATACATACAAAATCTAGAACATCTAAGGTTTAAAGTCACTTTTTTTACACACATTATTTTTGGTATAAAAGAGAAGAATTCACCTTGCAGCTTGCTGGGACAGAGTTGACTGAGCTGCCCCACGTGGATGAGATGTGCAAGCTCCCTTTGCTAAAAGAAAGAACACTAGATATGTTCAAAAGTGCCTGAAGGAAGAATTTGAGCCTAAATATAACAATATCTGTGTAGCAAGTGGATCTCAGTTCCTGAAAGGCAATTCTGTCTCTGGCCATGCACATAATTTTTCATTGCTGTGTTTCTGCCTGGTTCACCTTCACTTGAAGATAACCTTTAGGCTAGTTTCACCTCGTAGCTATAATTTGCTGTAGCATTTTTTGGAAAAGAAATTAAAAAATACTTGTGGTCTATGAAGAAGCTTCCTTTCTTCTTGTTTTTTTATTTTTTGGCAAAAAGTCTACATCATCAAGCTGATGTGTTGATTGAAGTGATTGAGCATTGATTTCCATCCAGCCTAGGATGCTAGTGGCTGAATATTGTTATTGATGGCTTATATAAAATGTATTTGATGATCTAGCTATCTTCCTAGCTGTTGCTGTCACAAAACCCACACAGACTTATTATCAACAGTTAGAGGACAGGTTGGAGACAAATGAAACAGATGTTACAGAACTTTTAAGTCTGTCAGAAGACTTGACCTTCACTCTTTCTCTTTCAAAGCCAGCTGATTTTTTTTTTGTCTTTTAGCCTTTCAAGTGTTTTGTATCTACAGCAATACCTACAACTGGGTACATCAGCGGCCCTACCAGCTCTTCACAATGCCTCCTGCTACCTGTCACAAGTTCCTCAGGAGGGCAGATTTCCCTTTTTCAGCCTTGAGTTCAGGTATTCTCAGCAGCACCTCCTTTTCATTAAAAACTTATATTTAAGCCTGATTCTCACATATTAAGGTCCTTTTGGACCACTCTGGCATTGTAAATGTCCCTGAAGCTGGTACCCAGAGTGCAGAATTCAACTCACCTTTCCTACAGCTGTGTACTGACTGGGATTGGGGATGGTGCCTCCCTTCAGCCACGGGCACAGAAATTGAGAACAGATGCTCATTAAGTCATCCCAAAACATGTAACCTGACAACATCTACTTGAATGCTTGCACATGTGCCCACCTGTCTGAATGACACTGGGCCCTGGACTTTTGTGTCCTCATCATAGGTGCTGGTGCCATGCCAGGCATGGTGCTTGGTACCTGAGCTCCACAACCTGGCGATTGGTGTGGTGACCTCCTCAGACAGCTAGCACCTATGTCTCCAAACTATTGACCTCTGCTTCAACAGAGGAGGAATGAGGGCTGAGGAGCCATTTGCCAGTTACTTGGGTTGTTTTACAGTATCTATCTTGGGATCTCTCACACCCCTTCTCCATTGAAGGGCTGGGGAGCATATACTGGCAAAGATCTAGGGCTGTTCCATGGAAGGCCATCCCAGTGTCAGTCCATGGCAAAAGGAAGAAAAGGAATTTTAAAAAAAAAAAGAGAAAATCCTGCTGAGCCCACAACATAAACTGATCATTTGCTTTGCTGAGTAGATGAAGTATCATCTGAGAATATAAGATGCTCTTCTGTAAGGAAGCATTTCTCTGTGCTGGAAGTGAAATAAAAAAGAAATGGAACTGAACAAAATCCTAATCACAACTAAAAATATCAGACAATTGATTTTGTAAAAGAGAAACTCATCATCTTTTAAAGCTATACCAATACATACTTATAGGGTGTTATCAATTTACCCATGAAAGCTCTGCTTTTGTGTTGGTTGCAACACTGCCTAGATGGACAGTCAATTACAGCAGTTAAATGTAGCAGAAGCAGTGTAGACTAGCTTTTTCTAGGATACTGGAGAGAGTAATTTTCTGATACCACTTAGCTAATGGGGTGATGACCATACTCCACAGGTCACTGACTGTGCGCAAAGTTTTGGCTCAGGATTAAGTTTTACTACAGCTGAGACACACAATCCCTCTCTAAATTAAAGAAACCAGATTTAGATCTGCATAAGGTCCTTAAATATAAAGCCAATGTAAACAGCACTGGACTTAATGGAAATCCTATAAAAGTATAAATCCAGTGGATTTACTTCCTGAATCAGTAGCGAGAGTTAGTTGTACAGAAGTTACTATTGATCCGGCATGTCTAATGTTATATTTTCTCACACATCTTTTACAGCAGTGCTTAAGTACCTTGTAGATCAAGGAGATTCACTCTGATTAAGACAGAAAAAGACCATTTTCACTCCTTACTTTGGGGGGTCACGCACAGTTCTTTTAGATGATCTTCTACGTAGTTTCTGCTGCATACATTAGAAGAGATAGTCCTAGTTGACTTCTGATGGTAAAATTGTGCTAGCACACTCTTGTTTCTCATGGGAGAGAACTCCACTGTGAAGGATCTTTACAGTGCTGTCTTTTTTCAGCTTTTGCACCTTACATGTTTTTGGGTATGTTTTCTCTGCACAAGGGCTCAGAATATTTTTAATAGTAGTAAAAAAGTCATTCCTTCTGATACCATAAAAAGAGATTTGGGAGTATTTTCTTATAGCCTATCAATACTAAGACTTGTAAACAAGATTTAAACTCTTGGACCTGGGCTTTCAGTTGTAATCTTCTTCTAATAGTATAACTCGTGATGCTTATGGTCTGTACTGATGGAAAGGCCATGACTGTAGTGCACCTGGACTTTATAAACACTTTTACACCATTTCTTACAGTATTCTGTTTGATCAACTGGCTGCCAATAGTCTGGTCAGGTGCACTGTCTGCTGGGTAAAAAAACTAGCTGGATGGCCAGGCCCAAAGAGGGGTGGTAAATTGAGTTAAGTCCAGTTGGAGGCTGGTCATAAAGGGCATTCCCCAGGGCTCAGTGTTGGGTCCTGTTCTGTTCAATATCTTTATCAATGATCTGGATGAATGGATTGAATGTGCCCTTAATAAGTTCACAGATAACACTAAGCTGGGAGGAAATGTTGATCTGCTTAAGGTTAGGGATGCTCTCTCTGCAGAGGGATCTGGACAACTTGGATTGATGGACTGCAACCAACAGTATGAAGCCAGCAGTGTGCTCAGATGGCCAAGAAGGCCAACAGTATCCTGGTCTGCGTCAGAATCAGTGTGGCCAGCAGGACCAGGGAAGTGATTGTGCCCCTTTACTCAGCATTGGTGAGGTTGCATCTTGAATGCTGTGTTAAGGTTTAGGCCTCTCGCTACAGGAAAGGCATTGAGGTCCTGGAGTGTGTCCAGAGAAGGGCAATGAAGCTAGGGAAGGGGCTGGAGAACAAGTCTTACAAGAAGTGGCTAAGGGAACTGGAGTTGTTTAGCCTAGAGAAGAGGAATCTGAGGGGAGACCTTATCACTGTCTACAACTGCCTTGAAAGAGGCAGATAGGGAGGTGGGTGTTGGTCTCTTCTCCCAAGTGATAGGTAATAGAAGGAGAGGGAATGGCCTTAAGTTGCACCAGAGGAAGTTCAGAATAGACATTAGGAAAAATTTCTTCACTGAAAGAGTTATCAGGCACTGGAACGGGCTGCCCAGGTGAATGTTGAGTCACCATCCCTGGAGATATTTAAAAGGAGGATAGATGAAGTGCTTAGGGATATGTTTTAGTAGTGGACAGGTACAATTGGAGTTGATGACCTCAAAAGTCTTTTCCAACCTAGTGATTTTATGATTCTATGAAATAACTTCCACAGAATACAAGTCATCACTCCGTTTTCCTGTTATCTTGTCTTCATGATTAACCAAAGGAATTATAGTAAACTTAAAAACCCCTATACATTTCCAATTTCCTCCCTAACCAGGGAAAAGGTTAACCTTTCTGGGTAACATGCTTAGATGGCTACAGTGCAACTGACTGTCATTAGGTGAACATCTCACCTCTAAATATTACCAACCTGTATTTCTATGAAATTTGAGTATACTCTCAGGGCTTCAAGAGACTCTGGGTGTGCTGATGACAGTCACACACAGTGAAAAATAACATTTCTTTGGTCAGAAATTTTAATACATCTTCAATGCTTAATCTTGATGGCAACAACTTTGGCCCTGTAATAGTACTCAGACTTTGCTAGTTTCATGTCACTAATAATTTCTGTTACTGGGAAGATTTCCATGCAATCAGTTGTTAATACTACAAGTTAAATCATAAATGATATGGCTACAATAGCTTGCTAAAATTTTGCATGTAAACTTATAATAGTTGTTGAAAATTTCTGTTGGTCTTTGTTGTATTTTAAAATTAAATATCCATATGCTAATTATACTTTACTTGGGTGTTTTTCTTTGCCATTTTTGGGGGTACAACACACAGTTGACCAGAATTCTTTTAATAAATTTTCCCTATAACTCCTTTTCCCTTAGCTTACTTACATTGCTTACGTTTTAGTTGCGACTCTAAACCCAGCATACCTATGGACAATATGAAGACAGCTATGTCTTTACCTTCCTGCTATACACTTAAAGGGAGTTATTAAATCAATCCTCAATCTTATAGATGCTGGTTTCAAAATGACCAGAAATGCCTGTTTGTGCCTAAATACCAGCATTTCATGAATCACACGTGTACAGGGAAAAATTCCAGAATGACATTGACAAGGTCTTCATGTTCCAACAGCTATGTTTGGATAAGGTGTGAGGGTTGCCAAAATGTAAATAGTTTTTTCATTATGTGCTGCAACACCACGGCAGGTGATAAAACTCAGTGAGTATAATTATTTTAAGATTATTTAAATATGTAATAAAATTAGAAAGTGAACTTTTATTCTTAGGTTGTAAAAATTTAGCATGTTTTCTTAGCTGTTATCAATGGAGCAAATGATTTGTTTCCCTGTCATTTATATTTGGCTAAGTAATTATTCTAAACCCCTTTCGTTAGTCAGATGATGTATTATAAGCTGAATCCATTACAAGGTTGCCTTTTGTGGCTGATTCATTTTACATATAAAACTTTGCCTAATAGTTTTCATCTGCATTTTCAGGAAAGGTTCTCCTTGACCATAAATGGATACAACAGGCTCTTAAAAATAAGTCTTTAAAAATAAGAAAATCCTATACCTAAAAACTTTAATTCAGAGCATCCCTGTGGATGTTTTGTGGGTTTTGCCTTAAACCTTTTTGAGTGTTGAAAGAAAACCTGCCCCTCACTACACCATCCTATAATGAACATCTTTTCCTGTTTCAAGGATCTCCAAGTTTGTATACTTTTAATATATGTTCTTTGTATTTGGCAAAATATAGGAATCCCCCACCCCTTTGCCTTAGCTCACACTGAAAAGGTACAATCCAGATTTGTGAAGCATTGTTTTCCCTTGGTGACTTTTTTCTTCGCCATTGAACCAGGGGATGTATGAAAGGACTTTAAAGGTCCCTCACAACTCAAACTATTCTATGATTCTATGAAATTAATAAACTGAGAGGTTGCCCACTGCTTGCTTCAAGTAATCATCAGGGGAATCCTTTGGGCTTCCACTGGCAAACCCACGCAACATTCTAAACCAACATCATTGTGAAAAGAAAAATATTTCTTTATTGCATTCCTAACAAATTGTATAGAATTATAGCCTAATTTCACTACTAAGAAATACGTTTGCAGCAGCAATTCAGTTCTTAAAATTTCCACACCATCAGGCCAAGTGGCTGTAAATCATAGCTGTTAGGGGCTGGTTTAGGCAGCTTCTGGGGAGGCATTCTCAAACTGATACTATTTCAACTAATTAACAGTGGAAACATTATCCACAAAGTTCTTGCTTTTAATAGCCCTAATTGGGTACATATAAGTCTCAGGTATTAACAGCTCAGTGAAATTCAATCATTTGTGGACAAGTCAGATATAAAACTACATAAACTAGTAACATTACAATGTCCTTAGCTTTCCAAGCATTCTCCCACAAAAATGTGTCAAAATAAATATTGCTTTGGCTTCCCTAGTTGAGCAGGTGTGCCTAAGTTGGTTTATAGCAACTGCAATTAATTATCTAATTCTCCCTGGACCAATGCCCTGTGCTTGTAGTTATTGGTTTCCTTATCATTTTAATAATATGATTAATTTGATCTATCTTTCCAAAAAATAAGGCTCATAGAAAACGGATAATTTAATCTGGGCTTCCAGTAGTTCCAGACATCTGGCCATTATGGCTGGAATTAGGAATCGTCAGTGTCACCCTTAAAGGAAAGTTTCTCAAATGCTTCTAAAAATGCTGCCAAACTTTGCTTCCAACGATGCCCCAACTGGAGCCAGGAGCTACATTTAAAGTCAAGGCTTGTCTTGTATGTGTGTAAAATATGTGGACCTCCCCACTTGGATGGACATAATTGTAAATCTCTTTTAACCAACACTTCATTTTCAAAGCTGGTTGTAAAATACAGAAATCATAAATATATCATCATTCAAATAAACCCTCACTGGTATCCTAGTAAAATGGAAAACCTATAAGAACATTACATTTATTAAGAATGAAGATGCTGCTACATTGATTTCTTATTAAATGTAAATGCCTTAAACAGAATGTCCTTCGCAAATCTGCTAGCTCTTGCTTTCTGAAAGGTTTATAGAAACTTAGCAAATGTGAAAAGAATTTCTTCATGCACAAAAAAAGAGCTTGAAATGAACTCTAACTCTTATTTCATTTACTAATATTGAGAAAGTTATAAAATTCTGGAGAGCCAATTTTTTTCTAGCCTCATGAAAGCATATACAGCATATATGTCTGTCAAATTCACAAAGTGTTTGTATTCCTAGTATTTTTGAATTCAAGTCAATCTTAGTAATTCTCCAGAAGTGAGGCTGTGGGAAAGCACATGTAACCTGCTTCTCCAGCATCCCCCTGTTCCCTGGCTGGCCAGCTGCTGAAAGGTAGTTAGAATGCAAACTTGGAAGAAGTAAAAAAGTAGCAGCTGCCACAGTGGAGGAGAGAAAAAAAACCACCTCACAAATAATTCAGCATTTGTCTTGGAGTAGATAGCTTGGGAAGAGCTAATTGGTATAACAAAAGGCTGTGATTTTTCTAGTGGGTTATTTTCTGTTCCATTGTATAAGGGGTCAATTTCTGACAGAACCTGAGAGGAACAGCATTCTGCTTTGGGGACTGAGTGATGCCTTGCTGTCACGTGTGCCTGCAAGAGGTATCACTGGGGGAACACCAAGGACAGCTTTGGGGTGCTCTTGGCTACTGTATTTGAATACTGTATTTGAATAATCCAGGCAGGTAATAGAAGGAAAATGATCCACCCTTTACACCAAAGCTGAGGAAGAAGCCATGACTTTTGACACACAACTGTTTCAAATTCTGGGTTTGGGTCAGGCAGACAGTGAGGGCAAGCGTCCCATTTTGAAAAGATGTTTTCTGGTAGAAGCAGTGTTTTCTTAACCACAACACACACACCTACTAGAAGAACTCAGCACCTTAGCGCATCAGTCATACAGACATCACCTTGCATCTGCAGATCTTGCAGGCATCAGGCCACCATCCACCTCTGAAATGTGGATGTTTCTGTAACAGGGCTTTTTACAAAAGAAAGCAGCAAGTGATGTCTCACCTTCTGTCTTAGAAGAGAAGAATATTGGTGCTTATAAGAGTTTTTTACCAGTTCTAGCATTTCTTACAAATTTTGGTTCTTTGAACAACTACATCTGTTCAGCTGGTACTGTGTAATTGCTCTGTTTTTCACCCTAGCTGTAGTTAGTGGTCTGTGAAAACTTGCTGCTGTAGATACACAATCATTTTTAATGAATTATTTTCTGGTCCCTACTCCCTCCCATCTGACTTTTCTGTTGACATGTGTATTCTTATGTCTCATGCAAAAGAAATAGGAATCATCATAGCAGCTTGCAGAAAAAGTAGCTTGTCTGAGTAATATCTATTTCTAATGTAAATGGCAGCTACACGCTGGGGGAGGAAATAGATATGCTAGGAATACCATTCATTGTCTGCTCCTTCTATCTTGACCCAGCATCTCCTAGGAGGTTTCAGTTATATCAGAGCAGAAATTCTTGAGGGACTAGAGCCACAGGTTTCAGCTTTCTCTCATTCATGTTAATGAGAATCAAGATCCTTTCCTGCATTGTTTTTGATTCACTGCACAAGCCTTGTGCCTGAACTATATGTCTGTTCCCTGAAGAGAAATGGATGAGGTTTGGAAAACATTACTGTCCCAAATGTCTTGATAACATATGAAGATAGACCTGGCCTTGTATTATCCCACCTTATAGTGATGTAATACAGGGCAGAGAGCCAGCTGCAGGAAGAAATATGCTGAATGAAATCACAGAGGCATTAAACAACTACTTGTCTTTCTTGCTGAGGGCCTGGGAAGTCAAAGATGCTGAAAAGAGACAAGACAAAGCCAAAAGATGGGCTCATGGACACATCTTCTACAGCAGAGCTTCTGCTGGAGTCCTGAGCCCACCCCAAGGTCCTCATCTTGAGCAGGGGGTGCATGGGGCTACAGACCATCCATTGAGAGTGATGTCTGTAGGGACAGAGGGTGATGTCAAAAGCCAGGAAGGGTGTTCCATGTGGCACGATACTTGGCATAGTGGAGCTCCAGCTGTAGCTGGGCCCTCAGGGCACTATGGCAACTGTGAAATTAAAAGTAAGAATACTTTTTTCTGTATCCTGTTAATTGCAGTGATTTCTCAGGAAGACTTTGCTGTGTTATGAGGAAGAAAAAACCCAATGTCATAGAAACGCTGAAGGATTCCTTCAGAGCGATATGTGTGATGCAGTGGCATTTCTGTCCAGCCATGTTCGGCCCAAAGCCAGTGGGCCACATCTGCACAGATTCACTAGTGTGCACCCTGCATGTAGATTCATGTCGGAGGAAAGAGTTGACCTCTAACGGCACAAACGGGATTTCCTCACATTCTTCCATGACTCTTACTCATGTTTCTCATATATAGTATGGCCGCAAATGGAAGAAAAACTTTTTCAGTCACATAAAACTCCTCCCTTCCCACTCCCTCTCTCTTCCTGGACTATGCTGGGCCACATATTTGGGTAAACTATGTGGAGGGGTTTTCTGTGTTTGCTTTCTGACATTCTCTGCTACAAAGCCATGGATTTATAAAATGTACTTTCTGAATACGTACACGTGCTGCTGACACAGTTGTTTTGGCTAGCAGCCCTATTCCCATGACAGCATTAGGGAGTTCTTTCTCTGTGCAGTGCCTCCTGAACTTTGTTCACTATCCCTTAACATGTCAAAAGCAGGAATGTTCACTTTTGGGATGACAGGAATGAGCACTCCTAAAACACAAGTTAGGGTAACTATGGTGAGGTATGATATGCATGATGACACACTGTTCTGTAATTTAGGGATAGGACAAATACTTCATTGACCTTTCCTCTCATATCAGCTTATTTATCTGCATTAGATAAACAGCCAATGGCTATATCTCACCCTCAGCAAACAGCGAGTTCTGTCACTAGTGCAAATACCATTTATTGCTTTATTTTATGGGAAGGAAGAAAGATTACTTTTTTTATTCTTTCGGGGATGCCTCACTGTGAGGTCTGCTTTTCTCCGCCTTGGATGTTTGGAGCTTTTATGCCCTTGGCCAAATTTTGCCCTCTGGTAAAACTCTGCCCTGTATAAGTTCTTGAACATGTTGCACATTTGATGAGACTGACAGCAGTCAGTTTTAGGCTTAAAGACAGAAATGGCAGATCCTTATCTGAACTTCCATGAACTGAGTAGGGAGAAGGCACTTTGGTCTGGGTCATAGATGGAGCATCCAACAAGTTTCAGCTTGGTTTCTGTAAGCCTATTGTAGTTCTGGTATAAGAAGAGAGAAAGGGACATCCTTCAACTTGGCCCTGGAGAATTGTACCTCCATTATAATCTAAAATGCTAGTGTAGTTAGGCTTTTATTTTATTAGTTTCTGAGAGTATAAAGTGAGCTAGTCTTATGCAAGAAGCTTCTGATCTCATCAGCATCAGCCTGGCATGAGAAGGGTAGCTCCTTTAGGTTTTTCTTGGCACAGTTCATGTGGTTTATTTCATACCTGGAAGAGCTAGATCGTAGAAATTGGTAGGGGAGAAACTTAATTTCAAGCTTGAACACAAAATTCGAGATCCGGCTCAGATTTCCTGTTTGCTTTAACTTATGCTCAGCACTAGTGACTGGATTATAGAAAGGACTCCTTCTCTCAGTCATTCTCTCATTTACTTTAGGATGAATGTAAGACAATCCCAAACCCAAATGTCTCCCAAATTTTGAGGTAATTTGGACCTGGTTCCAAAATTTTCAGAGTCTTTTTCTCTAGGAGTAAAATGTTTCCTGCTGACCTGCATTTTGTAGAATTTTAACTAGATCTCTGACCTATCAACTTGACCTGATAGGGTTTCATTTCTCTTCTGAGTTCTGCAGTCTTTTTTCTGATCAGCATTTTGTGTACATTTTGCATCTAAGCCAAAGACCATAAAAACCTTACAAGGATGTCTTTGTGGACTTCAGGGACAGCTCCATTAAGCTATGACATGTGTTTCCATGTGCCTTCAATCATGGATTTTGGCAAAGTTGTGAAGATAATTTAGTTCTGTCTTACTGAAAACAAGAAATCCTGGATTTGATTTGAGTCACTATTTGCTTCCTCCTTCCAGTGCTGAAATATTCAGTAACTTATGTACATCTTCCCAAGCAGTGTTAACTTTTGATCCAGAAACCTTTGGTGACCTGCTGATTGATACACAGCCATAAGGCTAAAAGAAAACCCACCTTTCCTGGACTCATTCCAATGGCTTTGATCTAGAAACTGAGGAAATCTGTGAATGTTTTGTAGTAAGAAAGAGAAAGATATTTTCCAGAACATTGAGGAGACATTGCCCAAAATTAACTGTTATGCACTAAGGTGGAGATGACATGTGAAACAGTAAATACAGCAAAGAAAGGAAATTGGATGCTTAATTTTGGGAATGGAGATTTGAATGAACCTCAGGTTTTAAAATTAAATAAATTGAATGTTTTCAGCCCTTTCCCTGGGGTGTGACAATATCACCATCATGCCTTGATCTCTTTTGCAAATACCTTTTCTTTCCCTCCTTTACTTCTTCCACAGCGTATAGTTGCAGTGTCGTTGCTGTCAGCTTGTCATTCTGATGGTGTTTGGTGCCTCTCCCAAACTTAAGGTGAGCAGAATTGCAATTGGGCAGGCGTATATGGAGTGCTCCTTTTTGGTATTCAACAGCAAGGACAGATGGCTACCAAGTGCTGGTGGGCATAGATTTTCAATACAAATGCAGGCTGCACAGATCTCTTTTCACAGTTTAGTCAGTAAGCCCTAGTTTTCTATAGATGATAAATGCAATTCTGAACATTTTCCTAGCATGTTGTGTGCACGTGTGTGCTCTTTGGTAGCTTATGTGTATCATAGAAACATAGAATAACCAGGTTGGAAGAGACCCACCAGATCATCGAGTCCAACCATTCCTATCAAACACTAAACCATGTCCCTCAGGACCTCGTCCACCCATGCCTTAAACACCTCCAGGGAAGGTGAATCAACTACCTCCCTGGGCAGCCTGTTCCAGTGCCCAGTGATCATTTCTGTGAAAAAGTTTTTCCTGATGTCTAGCCTAAACCTCCCCTGGTGGAGCTTGAGGCCATTCCCTCTTGTCCTGTCCCCTGTCACTTGGGAGAAGAGGCCAGCTCCCTCCTCTCTACAACCTCCTTTCGGGTAGTTGTAGAGAGCAATGAGGTCTCCCCTCAGCCTCCTCTTCTCTAGGCTAAAAAACCCCAGCTCTCTCAGCCGTTCCTCATAAGGCCTGTTCTCCAGCCCCTTCACCAGCTTTGTTGCTCTTCTCTGGACTCACTCCAGAGCCTCAACATCCTTCTTGTGGTGGGGGGCCCAGAACTGAATGCAGGATTCAAGGAGTGGTCTCACCAGTGTCGAGTACAGAGGGACAATAATCTCCCTGGACCTGCTGGTCATGCCATTTCTGATCCAAGCCAGGATGCCATTGACCTTCTTGGCGACCTGGTCACACAGCTGGCTCATGTTCAGTTGGCTGTCAACCAACACCCCCAGGTCCCTCTCCTCCAGGTAGCTTTCTAGACAGATCTCTCGTAGTCTATAGCACTGCATAGGGTTGCGGTGCCCCAAGTCCAGGACCCAGCATTTGTTAAACCTCTAATGCCATTAGACTCAGCCCAGTGGTCCAGCCTATTTAGATCCCTTTGCAGAGCCTCCCTACTCTCCAGCAGATTAACACTTCTACCCAGCTCAGTGTCATCCGCAAACTTGCTAAGGGTACACTCAATGCTTTCATCCAGGTCATTGATAAAGACACTGAACAGGGCTGGACCCAGCACTGACCCCTGGGTAAGTGCATGAATGCATGCTTGTGTTAGGGAGCCTCTGGGGTGCTAGGATGTATCTTGCCTTGAAAAGTGGGGGATCATCACTCTTTCTCTTTTCTTCAGAAAGCAGGATGGTACCATGATAAGTTGATAGAGAAATCCTGGACTGATGTGAACTTTTTCAATCTCAAAACTCATATGCAGTTTCGAAAAGTACTTGAACTCATCTATATTTATTGTTCTTTCCTCTTTGATGTGGCTTCTATTTTGTCTTCTTCCTGACAACCCAAACAAACAATGTTTTACTCTCTCTCCTCCCACTTGGGTTTACACAGTAACGACTTAATTGCTAGCTTTGCTTCCTTCCGATCCTTGTCTCCTTACTCTCCTCCCAGCTGAATTTCTGCCTTATTTAATCCACCTACTACCAAATGTTTCCACTGTGCAAAAAAATCTCTTCTGGGTACCTGTATGGGAGGCTTGTCTCATTGCAGCAGGGAAACTTGTTTTTTCAGGCAAGGGTATTAACAAACCTACATATGCAGTCATATGATTTTAAGCTTGGATATCTGCAAAACACCAGTCTGTAAGGCAGGTCTTCATTTTAGTTCTGCTTTCTCTGACAATATACTGTCAAAAAGACAGCACAAAATGACCACATCAGACAAGCTGATTTCTTATAGAAGTCCTTGAAAGATATATAGAGGGCACCAGCAAGACTAGGATGGAGAGATGGGAGGAGCTATTGCATCTATTCCACTGGAAATTCCACATTTAGCAGGATAATCCAGATTTCTGTGTACTGGAGATGAACAGAATGGCCCAAAAAATCTACAGCGTGTCAGGATCTGTCCCATAATAAGACTGAATGTCAAGAAGGATTAACCACTTAGTCAGATAATGGAAACTATTACTTTTGATAGGGTAATGGGAAATATAAATCACTGTGCTATGTGACCTAAGGCAACTAGTAAAAGATTAGAGTTTAGAAAAGACTTTTCCCATGGACAAATAGGCAAATTATTCTCCAGTTTTTCATGGCGGAAATTCTCATCTCTAGCTCTGAAGCATTTACTACTGAAGGATGTGGTTCCCTGACATTTTTAACTGGGATGAGGCTGGGCTGTGATGGGCTCCCACCTTCAATCCTACTTACTTCCCCATAAAGGAGTCTCCATCAAACTGAGAATGAGGGAGTTTCATCCATGAGGACTCTCTGAAGATTGAGTGCCGTTTGAAATATGCACCTTCCCAGGAGCCAAGGCTGTCCCTGACACTCTTTCGGGAAAGCATGTAAACACCTCCATTATTTAAGGTAGATTTTAAACACCTCTCTATTCAGCACTGAGATGCTGCTTTGCCCTTAATCCACATGTCCTGACTGTTCACAAAACTTTCAAGCCTGTTTACAAAGAGGCTTTCTGCCTGTCTGGGGCTGCTAGGTCTGGGCCTGTTTTAATTAGATCCATAATGCACCTGCTGTGCTATGTGCTGTGCAGTTCCCTGGTGCCATCTCATGGCTCCTCCAGATTTTACTTACTGACACTTGTCCTGTTTCACTTGGACTTCCCTCTTGAGTCCTACAAGCCCCTTACCACTTACCTACAGGCAGCTGGTGCTGGGGCATTGCTGCAGTCCATAGGGTCCTGGGAATGAGCTGACCAGCATCAGGTGTCATCCCCACCAAGTGCTCACAGCAGCCGGAGGAGCACTTCAAGGCTCAGTACACTTCTTATGCAATGTGTTTGCAGGCACCATAGGTGCCAGGCTGTCTCAGAGTGATGGAAAAGAGGATTGAGCAGGTGACTACTTGAGGTGAAGAGAGAATTACTCCTCCTAAAATGAGCACAAACTGACATGGCCCCTACTAGTAAGAGCTTGAAGTTAAAACCATAAATTTTTCTTCCTGCCAATGGTTTATATCTTTTCTTCCCTCTTTGATCCTCTTGAACCAGCACTAGAGTGGTTGTGTTATGAGCTGGTTCTGAAAGCTAAACAGGCTGAACACTATCTGTCCAGAAAGCAACAAGGAGTTTGCTTTCAGACAGGATTGTGTATGAAGAGGGGACAATTGGCCAGACTCTAGGTCTTCTTGGGAGAGGTGCCTTAGCACCGAGTTTGTTAGCAGGACTGATGCTCACACTGCTACAGTCTGTATGGACTATACTCCCAGGTCCACTAATCGTAGATTAGTGCTCTGCTCTTCCTAAGGAGCTTGGCTGCTTTGTACTGAAGTTTCAGCCAGCAACAAGAGGCACAAAGAGTCTCTCTTGGTCCTGCTCTTTGGCCTGTAATATAAACACTACTCAGCGTGGGTCAGGTACAAAAAGAAAAGTCAATTTGCAGAAGAGTAGAATAACCAAAGTATTCTATGTAGAAACATTGCTACTGACTAGGATAAAAAAAGCACCCATTTTAAGTCCATGCTCCATATTACAACCAATAATCATGACAGAAGTTGCTTACTAATTGTCTCCTTGATATGGAAGAGAAACACTTCAATTCTTGCTCTGAAATGGGGGAAAATAAAGCAACAGTGCAAACCACTCTACAGCATGTGAAAATGGAGTGAGGGGTGGGGTCAGGTCTCCTTCGGAATCACGGCCTCTGCATCCTAGTGGTGCCCATCTGTGTCCAGCTTTTCCTGAAGTCTTTTTGCAGAGTCAGAAAGAAGGAAGAATGAACCTCTAGGGCCTCACATCTTCTCAAGAGATTCCAGTGTATCCAGTGCAACACAGATATGAATGTGAAATAGCAAAGATCAGTATCTGAGTTTATAGCTTGTATTTCCTGGATGTTCAGCCTGCAGAGGGAGGGGACATGCCAAATCTGTATTTGTAAAGTTAAATTGACATTATTAATGTCTTCCAATCAAAAATTAACAACAACAGAATGGACAGCAGTACCTCTGGAAGCTAGGCTGCTGTGCCACCTGCTGCCAGAGACCAGAGGGGTCTCTACCAAGTGCCCTAAGACGTTGGCCTGGGTTGTTCCTCCTTGCTAAACTGACATGAGGTGGCAGTGTTTCAAAATTCAACTGCGGCACTAGCATCCTTAAGTTTTCCACTGTCATCCTCTTTAGGGTTAAAATTCATCGGCAATACTCTTTTGTAAAGGTTTATCTGCCTTCTGTTTGTTCGTAGGTTTTATTTAATAAACCTCTTCATGGGAACAGCCTCTAAAATTTTACGGAGCTTATTTACAGTCTTTTTCTGAAATGCTACTGTTTTGTTTGGAAGTAAGATACCAGTACATGAATATTTTTGGTATAATTTAAGGTGTGAGTTCATACTAGTCTAGTAATATAAGCTATTTTAGTATGAGAAGGCCTATGCTGTTTTATCAATGTCAAATTTGGAAGTACTTAAACTAAGCCAAATAAAACCACTCTTACTCTGTTGATTGCTCAGTTGGAAAACTCTAGTTCTGTAATGAATTGATATAATGGTCAACTTGTCTTATGATGACAATTTTCTCATATCTACACACAACGACACTCACAGAGACATGTTGTAACACATTTGTCTTGAGCATCACCTCATGTTCTCTGCGAGATAGCCCTGTATCAGTCATCATGGTGGAGGAGACATCAGACATATGTGGTGCAAAGGGCTACGGCTCTTGGTGGCCCCTGAGGAGCATGCTGACTTGTAGGTTGACTTGTGGGGTGGCCTGAGCCATTGCAAGGAAGCATCTCTCTCCCTCTTCACGACTATACAGGAAGAAGATCAGAGTTGGCAGATCACATCAGCACAGCCTTGCATGCAAAGCCCTGCAGCAGGAGATAGGCTGTCTCAGGGGCTGTGAGCACGTGAGCCTTCAACTGCTGGAACTCAAATCTGTACTCAGGGTCCAAAATTAGGCACAATGTGTTGCAGAAGCATGCTAGAGCCCTACATATGTCATAATAGGTAAAGAGCAGGAGCCTTAGGTGCTGCAGAACTGCCCCCAAGGTGCATGTGATCCTTCATTTGAAAAACCCCAGCATCAGGGAGATTTTCCCGAGTAACTTTTGCTAAAGTGAGAATTGCCTGGTGAGAAGGTCGGAGTTGCTGAGTCTGAGGAAATTCTTTACCAGTTAACTTTAAAAAGAATTACACAAAGCCAGGGTTCTTTAAGATCTCTTCTACAAAGGTCTAGGATTGCAATTTTTAATCAAGTCTTGCTGTCTGAGAAGGCTGTTTGGCTTGTAAATCAGTCTCTGTTTACAACTGCCGGTGACAGATCCCACGCTATTAAAGATGATGTCATTTCACAGCGAAATATCTGCTTTTCCCATGATGAAGATGAATCTGCCACCCCAGATCAGACTCTTGGTTCATCACATCTTGCTCTGCAGGAATGGACAGCGGATGGTGCTGTAAACAGTGATTCTTTTCCTTCACTCCTTTAAAATTCATATGCAGTGAAATGATGCTACCTGTTTGTCTCACCACCTGCATATGCTCAACTAATATCCTCATGCACTAGACTTGAATAACTTTTAGTGTCTTGCATCATGTCAGATCTTGCTGACAATACAAAACATACTGAATTTGAATTTGTTCCCCCAGAACTGTGCCAATGAAGATTTAAGTGCCTGATTGCCTATCATTCTCTAATGCATATGCAGGGCTCTCCAGGAAACTGCAGCTAGGAGTGTTTATTAGAAGCCTGATCAGCAAAAGTTTTTCTAATAAGCACACTCAAGAATGGGTATAAGAAAGAACAGCCACACCTGATTTAGTCAATTGTTAATGAGAGCGTATTTCATTCACTCAGAGAAAGCATGCTCTTAATTCGCACACACATGCACACTGCTTCTCTCCATCTCTCAGAAAACAGAAGAAAACGCATATGAATAAAGTCAACATATGTATTCTGCCCACCAGCTCTATCCATCCAAGCAGTCTGAGGCTGGAAATGTGACTGGGATGATGTGTGGCCACCAGCGAGACCCTGAGATTCTAGAAAGGTGCTAAATGGTAGGCTGAGCAGCTACATATTTTTGCATACCAAAACCCACCCCTGGAGGAGCAGAGGGAAATTATATTTTTTATTTCTTGGCCTATGGACTTCAGAGACATTACTGTTGTACCCACATACAATCACAATGCATGGCTGCCTATTAAGAGGCAGTGAAATGCCCAGTTTGTGAAGTGCCTCAATTGATATTGTAAATTGTCCAGGAATAAAAGCCACAGGGCATCATAACCATAAATTCAGAGTCAGGCCAAACTCATAGGAGTGGGGACCTGATCCTTCAATGAAGGATTTCTGATGTTCTGGCGCTGGCAATAGCCCATAAATATATGTAGCCACTCTAAGGTCTCTTTCCACTCTCACACTGGTATTTCATGTAAATGAGAATTTGCCCCCTAGGAGTTCTGCTTGGGCAAAATAATTAGGATTTAGCCATGTGTTACTATAAATCTAGGCTTACTATTTTTAATCCTTTTACTGAAAATTGATGTTCAAGCTGGTTCTAAGCCCTTACTAGCCACTATCCTGGTCACAAAGGGACTTGCATCTAGTGCTTCACGTAAAAGGCATACAGAATACCTTAGACAACTTTGTAAGAAAAACCTTTGCCCCAGCAAAGAAGCTGGGATTTAGTATTTATAGCAGAGAAAACCCAATTGCAACAAATCAGAAAACAATATGCAAATAAAAGAATATGCAAATTGGAAAAAGGAAAATGGAAGTAGCACTCCAAATCAAAATCCTTTCAAAAAGACAGCTGAATTGAATGCTCAGTGACTTCTGGATGTAGCCAGTTGATAAAAATATTCACTGCTGAGAAACATCATTACTCTGAGAAAGAAATAAAGATTAATACTTAGAAATGGGAAAAAGGCTGGAAGTCCCTGGTGAGTGAAAGATGAAGAACAGCATCATTTAGGCTTTGCTCATTGTTGTTGTTAACTCTCCAGGGATACCAGGGCTGTGCATTTTGTAAGCTTTATTGAAACTGCATTGGCATTAATCATGTGCCTGAAGGCAACATGGCATGTTTTTTGGCAAAGGATTTTATGTGATTGAATGGGAATGAAGCACTTTTTTTTTTCTTTTAATAATGGTCATTGCACATAGATCTGATTCTGATCTCACACTGGCTTTATGTAGTAATTTCACTGATTTATGCTGGCATCTAAAGGAAAGCAAAGCCGGGAGGTTAGCGTGGATACATATCCAATCAGCCGTTGATCATCTAAAAGCATTCTGTGAATTGTGTTTGGACAATACTAATAATGTGACTACTTGCAAACCTGAAAAATGGAGAAGAAAACAAACAAACAAACAAAATATTATCTTTACTAGATGCCTAGAGAAGATAAATTTGCTTGTGCCAGAGAAAACAGGTCTTTATTCATTGTTTCCTGTGTTCATATGTTGCAATATTGATTTTACACCATTATGAAAGAAGACTTGGATTCGAGAGATCCTTTAGAAAAAGGAGGCAAAATCTAAGTGTCCATTTGAATAGTTTGCCTAGAATTATGGATCTGTTCAAGGTATGACTTAGGATATGGATGTCCCATGTCATTCTCAACAGGCAGTTTGGAGGTGGACATCCCATTTTCCTGGAAAGTTTAATCAGGCAGATATGGGCTGTATTGGAACAGTTGTTCTCAGTGCCAGAAAACAGCCCTTGATCTACTTGTCTACTAATCTGGATACAGCCCCAGTTAACACAATTTAGGGAAATAGTGCTATCTAAATGGGAGGCACTTAGTTTCTTCTGGTGCCACAATGTTAATGTCTTTGCAAAATAAGCTGGGCAGATCAAGGATAACACAGAACAAGCATTTTAGTGCTGTGGAGTTAGGATCCTGTGGTACAAGACCAAAGATGGAGGCAGCCTAATTATCCTGAAAAACTAGATTATTTAAGGCTTGTTAACACTAACTGAGCAATTCACTGATACTGGGTTTTGGTTTTGTTTCGTTTCTGGGATGAGAGTCATTAGCACTAGATAGTGATTCAGCATGTAGTAGCTGAAGGGTAAATGATATTACAATTCCTGCTCCCAAACTATACAGTCCAATGGCTGGAGTTGGACTCCACTGCATTTCTATCTTTGCTGTCCATCCACCAATGGCAGATGATGTTGTTTTGCCATATCTCACTCTGAGGAGGAGACTAGGCCTTATGAGGAACAGCTGAGAGAGCTGGGGTTGTTCAGCCTGGAGAAGAGGAGGCTGAGGAGAGACCTCATTGCTCTCTATAACTACCTGAAAGGAGGTTCTAGAGAGGAGGGTGCTGGGCTCTTCTCCCAAGTGACAGGGGACAGGACAAGAGGGAATGGCCTCAAGCTCCGCCAGGGGAGATTTAGGCTAGAGATTAGGAGGACGTTTTTCACAGAAAGGGTCATTGGGCATTGGAATAAGCTGCCCAGGGAGGTGGTTGATTCCCCTTCCCTGGAGGTGTTTAAGGCACGGGTGGACAAGGTGCTGAGGGGCATGGTTTAGTGTTTGATAGGAATATTTGGACTCAATGATCCAGTGGGTCTCTTCCAACCTGGTGATTCTATGATTCTAATCCCTCTGTGGCTGCATTATGTGTGGGCTCCTGAATTTTACAGGTATTCCTGAATTGACTCCTTAGTCCTTCATACTGGACATATTTCTAGCTCATGAGGCAAAGTTCTGCTGGTTCTGGGAAGGAAGAAAGCACAGTCATCTGCCATGAGGTACAATGTCTAACTGCCTTAATCCATCATAAACAACCTTCTTCTGAGCAGTGGGGTATGATGCATTGTGCCAATGAAGAAAGGAATTGAAAGGTTCTTGATGATTTGCTGGGGAGGTGGTCACTGAGCCCTGCCCAGAGTTCTGGGAGACAGGCAAGGGCCCATTCTCATTGTATCTGAGGATAACATAATCCCCTCAGTGTGTAAGACCTAAGAGGAGAGCATGATTTTGATGGGATGGTGCAGACCAGTGTGTCAGCGTCCACATTTTTCAGTACACACAAACTTTTAGTGCACCAGGACACATGATTCCTGTACAATAGAGCTGGTTTTGTTATACTAAGCCTGCTCCCAACATAGAAACCCACTTTTTTTAATTTTATGTAGCAGCACTGGTATACTTCTTTCCAACACCTCTTCTACACAAAATATTTAATGGAAGTAAGATAATAAAAATATGAAGCCTGGAGTCTGGTTCTGCAGCAAGATGAAAGAAATATTTTCTACTGCTCTTCTTAGAAGGATATTTGTGTCATGCTGTAGGGAACCTCTAAGGAATCAAAAGGCACATAGCAGTGACATCTTTCGAGTCCCTCCATCAGATGCCTTGGTTACCAAGAGTTCAGCAGTACAGGACTTTCAAAAAGATCAGATTGCTAGTGTTGGACACCTGGGAAGAGTTCGGGAATCTTGGCAATTTGCCCTTGCCTGTTGCTCCGCCAGGCTTGGAACTCCTCTTTCAGCCTTCCCACTCTTGAGGAGCACCATCCCTGGACATGGCTGCCAGTATGCTCAGCTGGAAGGCAGCAGCAGGAGCAGTGTCAGAGAAGCAAGGGGGAAAAACAGGCTGTCATATACCAGCACAAGGAAATTTCCATAGGTTGGAAGAGGGGTGAGAGAGATGAAACCTCAACTTGGGCCTACATGCAAAATGGGATGACAGACAGAAGCAAAGGTTTGGAGTCATCTTTTCATTAAATTCAAATAGTTTTTCTATTCTGAACCAGAGTGACTGTGATTTACAGGTTAGACATCCATCAGTTTCTTCACAGAGACAAAAAGGTGCATGAATATACCTTCAGCCTTGTCAGATGAATGCATTTAGAAATCAAAAGATCATTAAAAACAACGTTGGATTCTACTTGATTTTTTTGTGTGTGTGTGTTTTTTTTCTCAGGGTTTTGGCTTTTTTGGGTGGTGTTGGTGAGCTTTTGGGCCATATTTTAAAGTATTCCCCCATAAAACAAGAGAACTACACACTTCCTCCTTTTAAAAAAACCGTAAGTCCTGGTTCTGATACACTCGTGGGTCCCTAATGAAAGGGCTCTAAGGAAAAAATTATGTAAGATTTAGAATTAAATTTGAGCATTGAAAATATTGGAGCTGACACCTTTATGTAGGTCAGTAAATAAGAAACCTCTTCTTACCTAATCCAAGTGGTATCAGAAAGTAACGGGGAGTCACGAACGCTACAGCTTCTTCCTTTGAGTCAGAACACGTATTTGCCAGACATTTATCAGGAACATTTCCGTGAACATTTTCATTTTTTCCAAGGAAGTTATCAGGATTTATTTCAGTGTACCTTCCAGTACACAGTGGTGATGATTTTTATGTAATAGAACTTTCTTTTTTGCCTCTTTGCTCACACATCTTTTCTGCTTATACTCACTTGTCCTAACAGCAAGCAGGTATAACAGGAGGCAGCAGCCAGAAGTTACTCATATACTAGCTTCCACTTTTTTAGAATTCTCTGGGTTTATACTAAGCTGAATGGAATATAATATTCCTAAGAAATAAAACACTCAGTGCAAGATACGAAGGGATCAAGAATAAAGGGAGAAAAATCTGTCTGCATATAGCCAGCAAACTTCAGAGCATGCTGGACTAGCAACTTTCATCATTGCAGATTTATACAGCAATTCTCAGCCCTTTACAAGCATGTAGGCTTGTGATTGCAAAGATAATCCTTTAAATCACTACCTAAGAATATCTCTCTGAGGTGCATGCTGCCTGCCAGAATATTAGCTCTGAATCTTAGCACTGACACAGAGTCAGAAGTATGGACATCTCTAACAAGTACATGCTAGTTTTATCTTATAGTTACTGTATCCAAGCTCTTTTCAAAAACAAAGAATCACAGCTATTGGACCTGATACATCCATAGGACTTGACTGAGGAAAACTGTGCATGTCTGTGTATGTGCTTTGCCAGCTGTGCATCTGTTTTTAGAAGTGCTGAGAATCCATAGCACAGAGGGGCTTCCCTCTGCAGTATGGGAAAGGGTGATTGCTCAGAAGGCTATTGCCTCCACATGAATGACAGGTGGCTGCAGTGCATGCTGCAGGCCAGGGGACATGAAGTAGCTGTGCCATGGCATGCTACCTTGCCAATATCACTGTCACCATCCCAGGGCTCCTGCAAGTGAGCTCCAGCAGCAGCAAGCAGTTCTCAGCATCCCCAAGAATCCAAGCAGCTTGGTTTATGTGAGTGGCCCTTGCTCCTGAAGTGGTGCATGGGCATAATTTCAGAACACAGCTTTCACGGAGATGTTTTTGGCATTTCCACAGCATAGCTTTCAACATGGGTAGTGCTCA
The DNA here is from genome assembly GCA_033558105.1 of Coccyzus lansbergi. Lineage (NCBI taxonomy): Eukaryota > Metazoa > Chordata > Aves > Cuculiformes > Coccyzidae > Coccyzus > Coccyzus lansbergi. Next base: position 3,007,115 of record JAUMJK010000221.1, read on the forward strand.
AGACTGAAACGTGATTTCGGGAAGACGATCAACAAGATATTGAAGTCAAGAAATCAAACCCCATGGGACAGCTTATTGTTGTTCCACTGGTGTCTAATTTCATCAACCAGAGACAGCAAAACAGTTTCATGTCATGGCGGTCTTAGAGAAGGTCATGTTCTTTCTTACTGCCCCACAGAAAACAATAATAAGATTTCTGATCCTTTTTCTCCAAACAGGCCCAGTGGAAATTTGATCTAAAACCTGACACACCGAGAACAACTGACTTTTGGGGCTAGACTTAAAACAACATACTGTGTTTTTGCATGGCTCAAACTGTCCCACTGCTTATTATCAAAAATGAAGGTAAGTCTAGTCCTTCTGGGCCTCCTCAGAGACAGGGCCCCTGGGTGTTTCTGAGGTTTTCCTGTGGGCTCTATGCTCATGTCGTAGGTGTTGCTATGTCCAGCCTTCCCATCCTGTTGTTTCAGAGGTATCCAGCTGTCCATGGTGGCTTAAACAATCTTCTATCACTCCATTGAGTATTTGGGATTTCTGATGAAAGAGGCAACAGCAATTTCAGTTCCTGTTATTACAATGACATTTTTATGTTTACTGACATTTCCTTCAGTTTACCAGTATCCTGGAGCCAAGTTAAACAACCCCACCTCCTTTTGCCATTCTTGCTGCTGACAGCTCTTCCTGGTTCATCTTGTGGTCATATGTTTCCAGGCAGTGCTGTGCTTTAGCTTTGTAGGACAGGCACACTCCAAATCCCTTTTAGAGGAGCCAACTGTGCAGCTCTTGCATCCCAAATCCAGGCTATGTGGCCTCTGTACGCCTTTCTCTCACCATGACTGTGTTGGTCTGCAGTCAGATTTTACCCTTGCAGCAAGAGGAGAAAACAGAGGATGTTTACACCGGTACAACCAACCTTCTCAAAACATTCACTCCTTGCCACTCAGCTGGAGGGCACAGTGTCCTGGGGTGGGTCAGTAGAACAAACCTGATCTGATTTATAAACAACTGCTTTTCCTTCTCTGTAACATCTGTGGTACCCACTCTTTCTCTCATCACAGGAGCAGAAAACAAGCCAGGATCCACCAGCCTCATGTCAAAGCCTACGCAGCACAACCTAAGTGCTTGCACCCTGGCTTCCAGTGACCCAGGCAGGCAAATCTGTTCTGACTGAACAATGCAATTTAATTGGCAGCCTGTGATGAAATTGTTTCATAGCATTGCCAAAATGTGTGTTGCATAGAGAGAAAACTCCCAAATACCCAGATCTGCAGCCCCCAGCTTCCTTCACCATCACCTGCTCTCATGTTTCACTTTTCCCATTATAAATGAGAAAGTAGCCTTTGAAGCTGGATGTATGAGTTATTTTCTATGGGATCCCATAGGACTTTTCTGCAGGAGGAACAATAATGTGCTGCACAAAATGTGTAAATAGTTAGAACACTCTGATTTATGTTGAAAATACATGTTCTAGTTATAGCTACAGGAACTGTAATGGACAGTCTGAAATAGTCTCATGTCTTCCTTTTTTTCATGAGAAGAAGTGTTTCACAACAAAAATAACGTGCATACATTCACTTGTATTTCATCATGCATTTTCTAGAGCAAGGAGGAAGGTAGCATAAGACATCATGCAAGAGAAGGATAATGTATGCAGATTTGGTTGTTGTCCAGAATTTTATTTTGTGCCAAATGGAAGTTTACCTTCTTCAGGGAAATTTTTTTTAAATTAAAAACACTCTACTGTGGTGTAAAAAAAATTAGTCTATATTTACTTCATTAGCTTCTTTCACTTTTCCCTGTCCTTTGCTTATGGAAAAGTATGACACACCTGTTAAAAGTCTGTAGGAACTATTAGAAGGGATTCTAATGTTAATAGGTAGCACAGAGTGAGATGCATTTAGCACTTTGTAAACAACATTTGTTTTCTACTCTGTTACAGAAAAGTGCACCTGCAACAAGCATTTAACTCCCATTGAAGCTCACAGAAATATCTGAGAAATGATGGTACGTTGCTGACCATGACACAGGAGACCTAGATCTCTTTCTCTTGGTTTTTACCAAGTCCTCATTGTCAGGCTTAAATTTGACTTAGCTAGACTATCAACAGGTTACCTGCAAAATAAACGTAATCTTTCAATAGTGTTGTTATACAGGTGTTACATAAGCGGGATAGATGGAGGTGGCTGGAGGAGCTGAGATAAGGGCAAAGTGCAGAAATAAATGATAGATAAGAAGTACATGAGGCAACAAGGTAAAACGTAAAAGGGAAATGAGCAGTCTAGTAGAGCAGACATCTGAGTCTGCATTTTCCCACAGGGAGGAACCCACTCCATACCGGTAATGTATAGCAGTGATTTGATTGCAGAGCTAGTGACTCAGTCATGCTAGAAATAGTGCTGAGATGAGGCAGGAGTAATCAATAGTCTCCGGGAATACTATACAAGAACCATGAGTACATGCAGCTACCCTGGTGCAGTTAGGGAAAAGGGGCTATGCTGCTATATGGCTACCCCTGTAATAAAAGGTCCAGAGCATGCACTGTGTGCAGGGTTAGATGAATGTGGGGCAAGGGAGAAAAAAGCAGTCCCTGTAAAATCGCACTGGGACTTGCTGTAAAAAGAAGGTCATACAGATCCATGCAGACTTCATGTGTGCCAAGATGAAAGAGTGCAGTGCTGCTGAACTTTTCACTGTGAGTAGTGGAATACAGCTTGCAGCATTACTAGAGTGCTAGCACACAATCTAGTTGTCACTGGCCTTTGGCAATACAGTGGTATGAGCTCCAAAGTGGGGCAAGGCAGCCCCTTTGGCAAACCAAAGCTCAAGGACTTCTCCATGAGAACCTGCAGAAGCTAAGGCTACAGCTACTGGGACCAGCGATAATCCAGACATTGGGTGACAAAGGTCTGGAGGGAAATCTTAGGATGAGAGGAAAGATTAAATCCTTAAAATGTTCTGGAAAAAAGGATAGGTAAGCTGGTACAAGGACTGAGCCCCAGCTGGACCTAGGCGACAGGTCTGGTGAGCATCATGGACTCTGCTGCTTGCGGGAGGGATATAGGAGGACAGAGCAGGGAGGTGGAGAGGAAGAGGTTCAGGGGTCCAGTGGTCACCAGGGTGGGTGTCAGCTGGTATCAGCAAGGAAATGTCAGATGTTGATGTGAAACCAAGTTACTGGAAGACCAAATAAATTTACCTTGGTTTAAAATTTAGTGTGACAGCTTTGCAGCTCCAGAAGTATACCCAGAGAATGTAGGGTCCAGGCTAGCCCTGGGCCACCTCCTGTTCCCTGACTGAGGCCAAATGCACAGCTCCCTCTACTTCACTGGCAGCCAGGAGTTCTCTCAAAAAGAGGGGGAAGCGGAGTGCTTGGCTGAAGCAAGACAGCAGTGCTGGGTGGTGCTGGAGGAGTGCGTTTTGGAGCTGCTCCTGGCTGAGTCACTGCAAGGTGCTGTCTCGTGTCAGGCACTGGGAGTCACCGCTTGCTGCATGACCTCAGCCGGCTTGGAGGGGGGGTGGGGCAGCGGGGCAGCCAGAGCAAGCACGACTAGAATATTAAGTCAGAGGGATGAAAGTGCATTTACTCTTAGGAAAAAGCCACGAACCCCAGAGCCCTCTCAAAGGCTTTCATTTGAGAAGAACAACAACAACAAAAGGGACAGATAAATATGTAGGGCTGTGATTTTAGCTTAGTATTTGCCACTCAGGGGCAGGCACTTAGTCCACCTTCTGTGAATGGTCACCCAGGTGCCTGCTGCCTGTCACAGGCCAGGCAGAGGATGGGGCAGTGCAGCAGGTGTAGCATTTTGATGGGGCAGCACTGCATCTCTTCTCACTTACTTACAGGATAAACGTCTGGCTTTTCTGCCCAGATAGTAGAAAAGGCTTTGAATATCCACTACTCCATCCAAAGATACACTATTGCTTTTTCTATCTTTAATCTCAGGAAGAAAGGAAACAATTACATGCCCCAAAGTCTTGAATAATAGCCCATAACTGTGATGGCCTTCTTAGTGTTGTGGCCCTCTAGAAATTCCCTCAAATACCTCCTATACACCACCAGTTCACTTAGATGAGAAGTGGTGTACCTGTTTAGTTTTTACATCTCTCCATATAATATATTTTTCTCACATTTCATAACTCAAAGAACATGCACAAGTCTTGTATGGTTCTTTAAAAAGGCAGCAATGCAAAGTAAAGGCCAGAAGAAACTCTTGTTAAGAGGCTCTGGCATTAGGAAATGTTCGCATCCACCACAGCAACCCCTTCAAGGGCAAGAGGTAGGAGGGTGCCCTTTGCTCTCGAGGGCCTGTTGTAGGGGTTAAAAAGAAGGCAATCAATGCACTGAGTTATAAATGGGCTTAGTAGAGGACCTGGTTGAGATCACGCAGGTAAGTCAGTCGTGGTAACCCCACCACTGCAAAAAAAAAGACTGTCTGCAGAGCGGGAGCTTTATCATAGGCACCTAATTAACTGGTGCCTGCAGTTGGCTGATACCCCATGTGCCTTCTACTGTGCACTAGTCTGCTTGCTGAACAGGGATCTGCTCTTTCATATGCAGACGCTATTCATGGGGCAATGTAAGGCATTTTTGCTCTTTAGAGTGGTGTCTGTTCTGCCCTTTGCACCATGATTGCTTTCTGCAGTGATTACATTGTACTGTAACAACTTAAAGGCATAGTTAAATCTGGTACCTTGGCCAGGAAATGTTGGATTTTTCTTAATTCCCATTGTATAAATCTTTAAGCTTCCATTTTGCTGTTTGTACATGTGCTGTCTTTAGTACAGAGGTGCATGTGTAAGGGCTACATACGTGTACATATGCATCTCTGTATTCAAGCAGCTGAGACTTGTATAACATCCATGAGCAAACACTTAATCTAATGTTGCAAGCTTTCTTTCTGTCTCCTTGTTTCTGTACTGGTGTTCTTTATGTATGCTACATCTTTTGTGTCAGTCCTTCAAAGCCAGGGAATTGTGTATCCTCCCATCTGCAAAAAAGCACCTACCATATTCTAGACCTCTATGCCAATAAATAAATCAAATAAGAGCTTTCAACAGAGATCTGGGACTCTGCACAATTGGGTTTGGGGTTTTTTTCTCTTCAAGAGAATGATTTGGAGGAGAAAGTTGCTGAGCTTGCAGCTGCAAACATTGAAGTACTATATTTACCCACTGAACAGATAAAACAAGAGTGACGGCAGAACAAACTTCCCTACATTGCCCCATGCCGACTAGGGTGAACCCCTTCCAGCAACAATTCAATGTCCCAGCTCTGCCTTTGGTATTAAGCCAGCTGTGACAGCAGCTTTTTTTGTAACAGCAGCTTCTTATCATCTAAAAGTGGCCACAAAAGAGTCTCTCTCCCAAAGGTCAACAAACAGATGTGCATAAAAAGGAAACCTTACAAATGTTTGAGTAGTTCCTGATGTTTAACTGTACTGGAGGGTTGCACTGTTGGTGTCAAGCACGTGTTTCCTTTCCTGTCGCAGTACAAGAGTATTAACTATGCGAGGGCCATGTGCAGTACACTGATGCAAACTGGGCAACACTATTAATGTCAGATTGTGCTTATTAAACACGTTGACCTGGATGCAACTGCCAGCTCCATAAGTCCTGTGGTCACTGTAGCTGTAGCTGGAGTCACCACCAGGTTAGACACCATCTAGTAGAACCCATCCTTGACATCTTTGAGAAGTTCCTGTGCCTGGCTAGTTCAGGGCCTGGGCACAGGGCTGGCTGTCCCTCTGGCCTGGTTCAGGGCTTCTCTGCCCTGCAGTGTGCAAGTTGATACATCAAACCGTTGTCATGAGCCAGCAGTGTGTCCAGGTGGCCAAGAAGGCCAATGACATCTTGGTTTGTATCAGTATTGGCATGACCAGCAGGTCCAGGGAGGTTATTCTCCCTCTGTACTCAGCACTGGTGAGACCGCTTCTTGAATCCTGTGTGCAGTTCTGGGCCCCTCACCACAAGAAGTATGTTTGAGGCTCTGGAGTGAGTCCAGAGAAGAGCAACACAGGTGATGAAGGGGTTGGAGAACAGGCCTTATGAGGAACAGCTGAGAGAGCTGGGGTTGTTTAGCCTGGAGAAGAGGAGGCTGAGAGGAGACCTCATTGATCTCTATAACTACCTGAAAGGAAGTGCTGGCTTCTTCTCCCAAGTGCCAGGGGACAGGACAAGAGGGAATGGCCTCAAGCTCCGCCAGGGGAGGTTTAGGGTGGACATTAGGAAAAACATTTTCACAGAAATGATCATTGGGCACTGGAACAGGCTGCCCAGGGAGGTGGTTGATTCACCTTCCCTGGAGTTCTTTAAGGCATGGGTGGATGAGGTGCTGAGGGGCATGGTTTAGTGTTTAATAGGAATGGTTGGACCTTATGATCCGGTGGGTCTCTTCTAACATGATGATTCTATGATTCTATGATTCTATAATCTGCAGAGCAGCCTTTACTCTCTATACTTAGTTCAGCCAGAAGAGAGAGAGACTGTAATGCTTTTGGTGAAGGAACCTTGCTAAATGCAACAGTTCCATGATCCAGTTCTCCAATTAGGCTCAAGGTGCCCTCATCAAACTCAGGCAATGTTGTGCCTTAGTATGGTGTAGCTAGGTGTATGTTTGAGTGCTTCGCTGGACAGGGAGCACAGGCCTTGTGGCTAGCCAGCAGAGCAATAAAATCAAGGCCTGTAAACAGAAAAGGGGCTGAAAGTGGACAAACTTCTATTGAATAAAAGCATTTTGCAGAGAAAACTTGAATGATTTCAGATGAAAGCACATGCATTCATAGCAAAAAGAGAAAACTGCCAGAGACTATTTCTTTCCAGAGGGGTGAAATTCTGCCTTTTGCCCCCAGAGTGATCAATGGTAAAACTACAGTCTATTTCAGTGGTAATAGCAAAGCATGGCTGAAGACCATCCTGAGATAAAACAATAATCTTCAGCAACCTGCACTGCAGAAGCAGAGAAGGTCACTTGCTTTCTGTGCAAACTGGGGATGATGTGAGGGTAGGTCAGGTACAGGTCATGGATTTCTATTTAAACAGATTCAGGAGCCCCTGTACTCTGCAAAACTGGTGGTAAATAACAGCCAAAATATTGTAGCTGTTTTTCCGGCTCATAGATTCCAGTGAGTGAATATGAGCATTGTCTTGCTTCTCTGTCAGCTCTACAGTCTGTTCACCTCAAAGCCTGATTTTGTGGCTGTACTATAAACTCACCAGAATCAATAAGATTTGGGGGTTGAATTCAGCTTCGAGTTAATGAGCTTGCTGTTACACTTAGCTTCTTGTTCTTCTCTTTCCTTGACTTTAAAGTGCCAGAAAAATCAATAACCAAAGCGAAGCTAACAAAAGATTAAAATTTACCATTATTACGGGGTTTGCAACCCTTTCTGAGAACACTCATTGCAGTTGTGCTGTATCTCTACTTCATAATAACACATCTCACAGCTGCATATCGTGCTGTCTGCCTATGGGACCATACTATAATGGACTCCATCTCCTCAGGCTTAACAAAAGTATTCACAGAAAAAGATAAATCTTGGGCAGTATTGCCAGTTTATGGAATAAAACTCCACAGAAAGAGGATTATGTATTTTTTTAAAGCTTCTTTGTGGAATTATGGTTAATATTCATTTTTGCTAGCAAGCAAGGTAAATTTCACCAGCTGGACTTCTGATCTTGCAAATCTGATCTTGCATCTTTAAAAGTGACAGGTTCTCCATTAAACTAATTCTGTTTTCTGTTCTCAAGTAATTCAGTCAGGCTTTTTTTAAGTATTGGAGCCTGTCATGCCTTTTGTTTGCTTTGAATTCTATAGGATAAATTATGCTGCCTTTATGCCCTTGTACTCTTTGCACCCCTATTCTTATCCCTTAAGGAAGCTGAGGTTATAATTTTTTCTTTTCCACATTTTTAATACGTATATTTTATTGTGAAGTTTTAGTTGTGAAAATTAGACATCTTTCTTTAAGTAAGAATGCATAAAAAGGGTAGGGGTCATTCACACATGTACTCTCGTGCAATTTGGTACCTCAGTGAGGCTAAGCCTTGCCAGACAGACGGTCCCAACTCATGAGGCTCTGATCCTCTTTCTGAGGTGATCTAGATGAGCCATGGCAATTATCCTGGTGTTCCTCCCTTCTCCCTCCCAGGTCCACACTGGGCATACAGGGCAGCCTCAGACCTTCATACCTTGAGGTTATTTGGGGAATTATCTCCACTTATCTCTTAAAAAAAAAGGTGAATTAGAATGAAATCCTCTAAGACATGAAGAATCATCAACTTTTAACTCTTTAACTTAGGGAAAGGTTTATTCTTAAGTAGTTATACAATCACAGTGATCTAAAATCCTGCAGCTTGCAACCTTGAAGCCACAGAAATTTCTGTTTGGCTGGTAGCCCAGATCAATAAATTTTCTGGTGAACCCCTCTCATCACCCAAATGAAGATGGTTTTGCTTCTAGTGAAATAAGGATTTTTAGTTGTTTTTTTACCACCCATGTCATGGTAGCAAAGGGTTCTGCCTGTGCTGGACACTTTTGAATGACACTTCTGCAAGGATGTGCAAGCTTCCCTGTGACATTCTGGGCTCTTGGTGAGAAGGAACAAAGTATATTTTCAAGTGCAGCATCCAGTACTTGGCTTTTTCTGCAGCTGTTTTTACAAAAGTTGCTCTGCATTGAGCAGGAGACTGCAGAATTACTGAGCTAACTCTGTTCCTGAACTGGGGAGAGAAAAGGAACCTAACAAGCTCAACAAACAGTGCCCAGCAAGTCTGTTTTCAACTCTAATGAGGAATAATGATCTACAACTGCAAATCTTATGGGCAGCTGAACATGGGAACAGAAACAGGGAAGAATATAGACCTTTTATGACTTCAGGGACCAGCAGAAACCCAAGAAATTGAAAGACTTATAAATTCAATGTGCATGTGTCTAGTACACTTTTCTTTACTCTGTCAGTCTACGTGAATGGACACTTCAGGCCCCAAACTCTCTTTGGAGACAATTAGGCAGTGGTAATTTACTTGCTGTTACTACTGTCACTTTCATTTTGATGCTCTTGTAAATAAATTCCTTAAAATAAAGGGCATTATTTTTCCAAGCCTGAAATTTTTTGAACTCTTACTTTATAGCAAAAAAAATCAAACATCAAATACTGACTGGACTTGGCATTCCACAGAGTTATGTACAGAAATACATGTGCCAATACATGGTATTAAAAACACTTATCAGAGGAGGGGTCCGGGCAAGATGTTTGACACCAGGAAGGTGAGGGAACTGTAATGACGGGGTATATTCATTCAGAGCTGACACATCATTGTCCCTAGTCAATTCTGCAAGAGGACACTGGCCAAAAGGTGCAGTAAATACTGGGAGAAAGTCTTTCCTGCTGGTACATTGGCTGAACATGTTTATTATGGCCAACTCCTGCAGGTACTGAAAATGATTGCAGCCTGTTACTTTTGTATTTGCTTTTCAGGTGGGGAATTTGAAATGAATCCTATTTTTATTAACATATTGGTGCCAGTTTTCTAAACTGAGGACTATCATGACACAGCTAGGACTATATTCTGAATACAGCCTGAGTTGACCATTTGTTATCAGATTACCCTTGTTTACCATGGTAGATCCAGGCACTTCAAAGCTGTGTCAGTGTGTTCTTCCTGAAAGCACTCAGCAGAACGAAATCTTGTTCATTTTCCAGGGAGACACTGGTACAAAGTGGTTCTGGACACACAACAGTTGACAGCTATAGGATGCTCTCAACCTACATCCCTGTCCCCGTGGCTGCCTACACCACTGTGCATGCTGTCTGATGTAAGGTACTCCAGCTGGCATCACCCAACCACCCTGGCACTCACTTGACTGCTCCTCCTGTGTTCACATACCCATGCAGCAAAGTTACCTGTGCTGGAAGGGGAGTAGAAGGCTTCTATGTCAACTCCTAAGCATGATACCTAACTATGGTGTCATCTTTCCACTCCCAGGTCCTGCCTCTGAATGCTAATGCTCTCTGAAGCTCGTGTCGTTAAGTCCTACTTATGAAATGATGTGCTATCTATTCAGCATAAATAGGATGATTGAATGGTGGATGAACTGCATTTTCGGTAACACATCATATATAAAGGCAAAGAAGAGAAACCTGTCAGACATAAAAGGAGATACTTCCCAAGTGACTTTTATTAACTGAAAGTTCAAGCAAGCTTTTAAGCAGAGCAGACTTACTCTGATGCTTTTGTTTCAGCCTTTCACACTGGCTGACATTGTCCCAGAGACATTCTTTAGGGTGTCTAGTCATACCATAGGGACACCAGAATTAGGTTATTCAGGATGTTCCCAATTATCTCCATTACTCTTTTTCTATACCATTAGGGCAGCTCTGGGAGCTCTACAAAAATAGAAGCAGAAAAAACCCCCAGACTTGACAGCAAATTAACCACAGAAGATGCAGCTTTGTCCTTCATGATGGTCAATTAGAAGTTTCTGTTTTATCATTGCATTTTTATTTGTTTGCATATCTATCCCATTTATCTTGTCCAGCTATCTAAATAAAAGATGCAGACAACAAACAGTCAAGGAAAGCTTTGTTTCTCTGAGGTACACAATGCCTTCTTGTTTGCTTTGGCTACTTTTCTCATTCAATATATTTTTCATTATTGGAGATGACCTTCTACTCCCTGTGCTACAAGGGGCTTGAAATCTAGGCTGTAAGGTGGGATCCTTCTCTGTTATGAATGTTCCTGGATATGCCATGATGCAAGTTTTGTAAATTTTGGGAGTTTATGTAAGGTTTGTCTTTACCTTCTGGGACTGAGCAGCACATATGGTTTATGTCAGCATTTGTAAGGTTATCACAAAGGTTATCTTAGCTAAATTATAGCCTTTTGTTTATCCACGTGGTTGGGTATGGTGCAAACAGCTGCACTGTCAGTAAAATCTTTCTGCTGCCCTCAACCCTGACCTGGAGGTACCAGACTCTGAGAGGTTACCTGACTCCATATGCAAGTAGCTTTGAAGGGGCTGTGAATTAAAGCTGACACTTTACCTGAAATACCTGCCCCCAAATTAGCTGTGAAAAATTAGGTAACCAACAGAAGATGCCAGCATGTCTTTATTTAGCAGCTCACTGTGGTCAGTGAAGCTTCTCTTTGCCCTAAGAACTCATGTGTAACCTGCCCTAAAGATAAGAAAAATTGCCATTGGACGGGAATAACTGGAAGTACTCCAGAAGAGTTGGGGGTGGGGGAAAGCAATTCTGCAGTATATGAACATGGTTTGGGACCTCTTGCCACTCAGAGACTGTGCACTGCCCCAGCACTGCAGTAGTCCTTTATTCTGTCACTACAAAATACCTGCTGTCCCTCCCGTTTCTGCTTCTTCTCTGTCCACGTGTGAATATGAAATAGGAAAATCCACGCTCACAAGCAACCACATTTACATCCTCATTGTTTGCATGCATTCTGTCAAAGATGTGGGACTCATGATCCACTCAAGGCAGAATTTCTCTTTGTTCTTCTTTCTCCTCAAGCTGTCCTAATATAATTTTCTAGCTGAATTATCAACTTTTCTTTTCCTGACCCACTGTATGTCACCCTGAATTTTGAAAGAAAAATTCAGTTTCAGATTAGAAATTTCTGACTTGGACTCACTCTTTCACTCTACCTATGAGGCTTTTTTTCTGATCCTGTTTGTGCCAGTGTGCCTTGAGCATAAAATCACTGAAGTCAAGTGGTCCTGTTCTTCTGTGCATCCTGAGTCTGATTTGCTGCATATGTGCACGTGTGCCCATATGTATGTATGCCTATGCATGTGCATGTATGTGTGTAATTTAGATGGAAAGAGGATCTAATTAGAGCTAAGCAAATACTGGAAGCAATTTTTCTTTGAATAAATTATTCAATGCATTTTGCCTTTGTTCATCTCATAAATTATTCAACAAATAGTATTTGAATGGTACTAGAGCTGGTGGGCTACTGGAGAAATGATCAGTCAAATAGCATATTCAGTAAAGAAGATAAACATTTGCTAAATAATACATTTGGCAAATAATATTAATCCAGCTCTAGTTCTAATTGATCCAACAAGAAATGCAGACAGTGCATGGCACTCATTGATGGCTTGGCAAGTGTATGGGGAACTGATCCTTTCCGTTCTTCCTCCTCCTCCCCTAGTAAAAATAAATGTACAATTTCCTGCTGGTATCAACGTGTGCACACATCACATGTGCCTAGGTTGCTAGTGTAACTCACATTTATGCACTTTCCCTTCCAAGCCATGGGAAAGGCAACAGCCTCTCGGCAAGTGTCCCATGCCTAGAGACTGATATCCAGGTCTAAGCATGTTGTGGTGGGGCTGCTAATGCGAACCTGTTGTCTTGCAGGCTTGCAGACAACTCACCCACTTTCTTGCATGTTGTTAGCATCAGGTGTGTGGGCAGAACAACACAGAAGGCTCGCACTTTTCCTGTTAGTTTGCCCTCAAATTACATGACAAGGCCCATTGTGTTGAATTAGCATAAAAAGAAAAAACACTCCCCCCTCCCCCAGCTGTTGACTAGACTGGACAGTTGCAGGCATACAAATAATTTATTGGAAAAGGAGGATAATCTTATTTGCTGCAGGAGCTTATTTCAGGGACATGAATTAACACATTTTTTTTGTGGTAATTCTATGCCAGACGCTATGGAGACATGCTACATCTTTGTTAAATTTTGAGTTTGAATTTTTTATTTCCTTTCACCTTCCTCACTTCTTCCTTTTTATGAAAATAAAACTCACACAAATCCAAATTCCTGCATTCCACATGACATTTCTTTCTGTGCAGTCTTTCATCAGAAAAGAACTGTTTTTCTTGGAAATGCAACCTAAGCCTTTGGAAAAGTAAGATGTCATTGGCTGTGTGAAATATCTTCCTTCTTTTTCACAGCCAAGCTTTGAGGATATTTTGTTTAGAAAGTTTGCATATGCCTTATTTAGCATTATCCACAGCCATACAATTCAAATTACATTTTAATTGTATTTTTATGGTGCTATTATTAATAGAAAAATAAAAGTAATCTAAAAGGTCAATGCAGAGTGGCAGACACTTTGCATAGCCTCTTATTTCTGAAATGGGTCCATTGTCTGGGACTTGTTGTAGGCTCAGGTTCTACTCATTGTGGCTTCTTACATCAGGATCTGTCCCATTCTTTCTAACCCCTGCACACATACACACATGCATTTTGCATACATTTATATATATCTAACAGCTCAGCAGCCTGATGATGTTTGAAATTCTTTTGACTTTATTTACAAGGAAAGTTAGAAATGGGAATTTTCAAGGCTAGGCCCTTTCTGCATTTATTGTTGTAGAGGAAGAATCATGATTGGCATTGTCATGGTTTAGACCCAACTGACCGAATTCAGCTGCTAAAACTGTGCAGCTGAGCCTCCAAAATCTCTTCTGCCCCACACCCCAGAGGGAAAGGAGAGAGGAAAACGTGAGGAAAAATCTTATGGATTGGAAACTAAAACTACAGCTTTAATGAAATGATAACAACAACAATAATTAAAAAAAATAATTAGAAAGCAATGAAATACTCATAAATAAATAAAATCATGCCCCCACCCTCGATGAATATATGTCACCACAAATGCTACAGAGCAGACACAAGGTACACGGCTAGGAGGGAGATGGACTCAGGAACTGGATTCAGGAATACATGGATCCAGCAGCAGGAACAACAAGACAAGGTCCTCACTTGATGCTGGTCATTACAGAAGAGAGCAAGACCCTCATGATCTCTCAGTTTTATATCGAATATGTTGTATATGGGATAGAATACTATGTTGGTCAGTTTAGGGTCACCTCTCCTCAAAGGTGTGGCGCCTTTGCTTTGAGGACAGGCTGAGAAAGTTGAGGTTGTTCAGCCTGGAGAGGAGAAGGTTCTGAGGAGACCTTATCATGACCTTCCAGTACCTAAAGGGGATAAAGGAAAGCTGGAGAGGGACTTTTTACAAGGGTGATAGGATAAGGCTGAATGGCTTCAAACTGGATTTAGGTTAGATATTTTGATACCACTTCGAGGGTGGTGAGACACTGAAACACGGTTTCTGGGGAAGTTGTGGATGTCCCCTCCCTAGAAGTGTTCAAGGCCAGGGTGGATGGGGCATTGAGCATCCTGGTCTGCTGGGAGGTGTCCCTGCCAATGGGAGGGGGACTGGAACTCGTTGATCTTTAAGATCCTTCCAATCTAAACCATTCTATGGCTCTATAAATCTAAGTCTCTACAATTACTCATAACAAAAGTAAGCAGAAACAAGATTTTGCAAATCAAATTAGGTTGCAATCAATTTTATACATCTTTAATCACTCTTGTTAATGAGCCCCACCATCCACATTTAAATCAAGGTGTAAGATCTGAACCAGTACGATAAAAAGCTCCATAAAATCAGCCCAAGTTATCCCCTGCATAGTCACTAATTACATCAGTAAATTCAAAACCTGATTAAACAAAAATATGCTGAAACAACCATCTGTGTGAGTCTTCAGAAATGTTATTTTTATAAATAAGAAATGAATCATTTACTGCTATGGAAATTTGGGGATTGTACATTTTTTTCCTCTTTTAATTTAATGTAAAATTTGCCTACTTCATTTCTGGTTTTGTGACAAAGCCTGTGGCCTCAGGGCTTGTCCATCATGTCTTGTCATAGGGGTTGTTTTATTCCTGAAATAGCACAGAACTGCCCCTGGCCTTTGCTTGCAGGAATGACTGAACAGAAATTGCTTGAAATGGTGAGAACCAGAGATGACTCCAAGCAAAACTCTCAAGCCTGAAATTCTCTGCAGTTTCAGAAAGCTTGTCTAAGGCATCTTGACCATTGAGGCTTGATCATCCAAGCTAAAAATAAACACCCTCATCTACCAGGGATCTACAGAACCATTTTTAACTTGCTCCAGTGGAAATTAAGAAACTTGTTTGGCTGTTGCCAAGGAGGCATCTGCAATGCCCTCCCAGCTCAGGCTGATGAAGTTCTACATTGCTTCTCTTTGAAATTTAGAGAGGCCCCACTGCCCCAGCCCAGCCAGAGTCCAGGCGTACCCTTCAGCTAGGTCTAGTTTTGTCAGCCAAAACCAGAAGGAGTGGGGGAGCCTCACGGCAGGGACGTGACCCATGCTGCTGCCACTGCCAGCTGTGGGCCAGAGGAATAAAACTCCTGCAAGTGTAGAAAGGGAAGTGAGCAGGCTGACTCTTAAAACTCTGCTGGCCTGGGAGCTGCAAGGGAGCCCTAGGGCACACAGAAGCGGTACCATGACATTAATTACTGTCACCAGCTGTTGTTATAAGAAAATAAAATTGTCTCCCAGGCAGGCTATGGGGGCCCATCCTACCCACAGCTCAGGACCCCATATCAGCCCCAGTGACACTGAGTGAGGTCTGGTCTTCAGCTCCCTACAGCTCTGCCATGCACCAAAGAGGTGCCAATGTGTGGGGCTAAGGCTGCCCCAGCACCCCCAGATGCCTGCTCCTGACTGAGCCCTGGCTGCTGAGTCCTGCCCTGATGGGCACCCATGGGGAGACCTACTGGCCTCACAGAGCCCTGATAGCCCTAGAGAGAAAACATACTTCCTTTGAGCACTGCCACATCACTCAGGTGTGCCATTAACAACCTTATTTGTGTAAGTGAGAGGGGTTTATTCCCCTCCACAAGGTTGTCAATTTTTTTTCTGGCCCATGGTTAATTGGGCATTAGCAGGGCATGTGACCAAAAGTGACGGAGATGCATTTTGCGCTAGACTTAACTGTTGGGACAGTCAATTAAAATACTGAGCTGCAGTGTAAAATTATTCGGCATTAAACTTTTATGACATAGTAAGCAATGGTGTAACCAAATAGCAAAAATAATTGGATATTAGTGATCAGTGACTGATGTGGTTTATATCTTCTATAGTTCTGTTAGCAGAATAAGTATAATTTCAGTCTTGACTCCCTGTGTCTGAAAACACTCACATTTTAAAACCCAGAAGATGCTAACAACCTCAGGTGCTGGATCAGAGGCGTGGTGAAAGCAATACATAAAAGTATTATTTTGTCTCTGGACAGAAACTGCAAGAAATAGTAACTGAGAGATATGAAGTGTAGGAAACTGGACAAGGAAGCTAATGATATCAAGAATAAGAATTAAGAACAAAAAATTTTGCTCTTAGGAAAAGAAAAAAGCCTCTGGTGATGTAATCTATGGTTATGTGTGGCTGAGGAAATTGTCAGTGATGAGGAAAGGTGAATGTGTTGGGTAAATATTTCTGTTTTGCAGATAATAATTTATATCTTCATTCTCAATGCGGGCAGAAACTTCTTTCCACTAGTAAACAAACTGACTATTGAATAAACTTTAAGAAAGAGAAAAATATTTACATTGATACCTCCAGAGAAACTGCAGGCCAGGGCTATAATGCACCTGGCTGTGTGGATCATAAGCCCACCAGTCCTAAAGATGATCGGTTTCCAGACACTGGAAATCTCCCTGGAAACTGGTTAACGACTAATTTTATATCAGTGATTTCAAAAAAGAGGAGCAGATAAGTTGGGTTTCTCCATGCACGTTAACCTGCCATCAGTCTGGCGTCAAATAGTAGAAAAGCAGATATGTGATTTGGCTGATGAAAACAGAGGGAGGACAGGAGTGCAATTCATACCTCTCAATGTGTGGGAAACCAAAACAGGAAAAGCATATGCTTTCAATGTCCATGCCTTAAAATTCACATTTTAAAAATGGAGAGTGGAAAAAGCAGTCACAAAATGAGCCTCAGGCCAGAGGAAATTCCTTCCAGGGAGAGACTTGGAGGTTAGCTTGTCAGAGAGGAGTGGAATGGTGCCTGAATTAAAATTTATAAGGGGGTAAAATGGCACAGCCTAAAGGTTTACTTAACCTGGCGGAGCAAGGCAAAATGAGAAACGATGGTTGTGAGTCAAAGCCAAACCAATGCACCTGCCAGAAGACTCACATTTTTAACAGAGAAATGATTAATGAATGCAAAGGTTTCTTCACATTTTGATGGCTCCACATCAAGCCTGAACCACCTTTTTAATATACAAGCTCTTGGGTTCAGTGCAAGGGAAAGTGGTTAAAATTAAATGATCTGTAATATATATTCGGGATGGCAGACTGAAGAATGGTCTCCAATAGTGCCTTCTGGCTTTCAATTGTAGGCAATGCAAAACTGAAAGACAAATCTGTTCTTTTGTTGTTTTTATAGGTAAAAATAATTTATTTGGGGATTTTTTTTTGTTTTATTTTGTTTTGTTACTTCCCATGAAAATAAAGATTGCAGAGGTGTGCAGCGTCCCCATTGTGATGGGTGAGTCACCCATTTGAAGCAGGAAGATGTGTGCTGTGGTGTCTTTCTTGCAGTATGACCCATCACACATGCTGTCCATTTGCAGGAGGGTCGATCTCCGCAGGCACACTGCATATTTTCCAGTGCTTGTATGCACACAGGAGCCCCTTGCCTCCACTGCCACCAAGGAGCAATTCATTAACAAAATACTGAATCCACCCTATAGTCCCTGTGGGTCTCCTGGGAAAGAAGGACAGCTAGGAGGGACAGATTTCAGATGATCAATCTATTACAGCAGCCCTCTTTGCCACTGAGCAATGCCTCATCCATTGCAATGTTCTCTCTGGATACGAAACATTTTAAAGACACCCTAGGGGAGTTGCCTCTGCCCCTGTATCAAGCCAAAAACATCTCAGAGACCTTGATGCTTTGGACCCCTCTTAGGCATTTCTTTTGGCAGTAGAAAAAAGGGAGCAGTAGGAAGAATTATACCCACACATGCACCCCGTACCAGGCAGAGGAAGAACACATGATGCTGGAAGACACCACAGGCCCATTGGGCCAGATTCTGGCTTGGGAATTTTGTGATCTGAACGACCCTGCTGAATTAAGTGGAGCTGCAGAATGCACAGTGTGTAACCGTGCCCTCTGGATGTCACAGTCACGCAGGCGTGCAGGTAGAGTAACACTCAGCATCCTGTTGTTACAACAGATAGTGTATTGTCACGGATTGTCTGCTCCCACATAAGAGAGTAAAAAGAAACACTTTAATTGCCTTTTCAGACATTCTGTACTGCCAAAAACACATGTTTCACTGCAAAAAGTTTCACAACTGTGTGAAATACTTTGCATGCTAAAAAGTGCCTAAGAGGGAAGATTATGTGAAATGCGTATTTGGGCAGAGGTGATAAATCCCTTCAATTTACAACTCATATGAGATGTGAACTGCAAAAAGGTTTGGTGAATGTAAAGCAAAGTGCTCTGTCCTTTGCAGTTTGCCCTTGCTGCTGCAACTAAAAGAGTACAATTATTTCAATTGTAATTATGTGCTCTGTTGTTTGTTCATGTGTGAAACATTTTCCTCAGACTGAATTCTCTGTCTTTCTGAATCTCTTTAATATCACTTTACAAAGCACATTCAGAATTTTTTGTGGGTAGAGTGTAACAAACGTTGTTTATTAGCATTCTACTGTGCTAGGTACTGTACAAACATATATGGAACTAGTAGGAATATTCTTAGGGTATTGTCTCAGTCATATTCCAGCTGCAATGCTAGAGGCAAGAAACAAATGTTATGGAGAGAAATAACTTTCACACAGGCTATTTTTCTTATTTCCCTCTGCCTCTGTTTTACACCTCTTGCAGCCATTTACCCCTGACTGAAGAGAAAGTGAAGTAAGTGTAAAATGCCACCCACTTTGCACAGATGGAAATGACTGCAAAATGGAGAAGGCAGTGAAGGAATCAGGCCACAGGGAGGGACGTTTCATCCATGTATAGTTAAGCTAAAGAACTGTACACCAAGATGTGCAGATGTGAAAGTGCTAACGAAGGCTTCTAGAGAAACAGCTATTGAGACTGTAGGGCTTGATCTGTACTCATACAATTATGATCAGTCCCATTTCAACTCTGTGGTACTAGTTTTTCGAAGCTTCATAAACTCTCAGCCTGGAAGGGACAAAGGTGATTGTATTATTACTTAATTATGATATCATTCTTTTCCCCAGCAATTTTGATTCTGAGTATGGATATTATATTTGAGGTACACTTTCAGGTTCTGTGTCTTGGAAAGTTGCTCAGTCTTGATCCAAAGATGCAAAGTGACCAGCTCATAGTGCTTGTTGGAAGCATAATTACTGATCCTTATTCTTAAGCATAAAATCCTCTTTTCCTTCGTGCTGTGATCTTTGTAGTTTCCCAGATCCTAGCAAGCGGATTTTGCTAGGTTTTTGTTGGCTTTGTTTAAGAATTATCCCCATTGCAATCTGAAGTGTTACTGTGGCCCAAGCCCAGTGTAATTCAGTAGTAAATCATGCCTGTTAGAGCAGTAAAGGATGTGTCTGTCCCACTAATGTTGTTTTCCTCTGTTACTCACATGCCACTTTAATGTTTCCAACGTGTTGTTTAGATGTTGCCATGTTTTTACACTATCACACCATTAATGCCAGAGAGAAGAACAAGATACTGCACCTATTTTATAACTTGTTTCATTCTTCATTGAAGAGTTTGACATAATTTGGAATGACTGGAGATCTGTTGTTATAATTAGAATTTGGTCTTTAGCCCTAGGCTTTTCCCCTTCAGTTGATTGGAGACCTAGGAGGCCTCACATCTCTGCATGCTATTTCCTGAAGCCTTTTTCATCCCTGCTGCTAAGTGTATACTGAGTGACTTGGAGGGTAAGGAATGAAGTTGTACAGTGTCTCCAGAAGCAGAGCAAGTAAGTGATTTATCCCAAAGTAGAGGCAGACCAAGACAAACTTTCCAGAGGCAGCAGAGCAGATGGAATTTTCTGTCATAAGGTGGTATCAGCATCTTCTGCTGAACATTGTAGTAACCTTCTAGTCAGAATATACTGGGCAAATATGACAGGAACAAGAGAGGGAGGCAAGGAGAGAATAAAACATTGTACAGCCTTCTGTGGTCTGCAAGGAGAAGAGCTTTCTGTGTGCGCAAAGGATTTGTCAGACTCATTTTTTTCTAGGATTGGCCAGAGAAAATCCACGTGGGCCAAAGTGCTGCCAGAATTATCACCAGTGAGTCCAAGTTGGCTGCACCTGGACTGCAGGAGGGGAGTTGCTGGAGAAGGCTGCAGCATAGCCATGCGACCTTCTGCTAGGGATGTTAGCAGGAGCATTGCCGCTGTGAGCCACCCAGTTTGTTCCCCCTTATAGGAACAGGGCTTTTTTGCACCACAACTGAACTTGAGAAACCATCTTTTTATAGAGTCTTGCTTTGGACTCGTAGACACTGAGGCAAATTCTCAGCTGCTGTAAATTAGCACCGCTGTATGGTCTTCCGTTACGCCAGCTGGGGGCTAGGCCCTTATCAGTGCTTATTTACGGAAATGGGAATGATCTTTGAAAGCAGTCACACTGCTGGAATAGGCAGTGGAGTAACAAAAGATATAGCTCGAAATGTGTTATGGTCTCTGCTGAAGTACACACAGGTGGTGTAGGTATCCATCAGTCATCTCTGAATTGTCAGGTAGGTCTGTACACAATCAGAAACACACAGCTGCAGAACACCATTTGTCCCAGGGAATTCAATGGGCTCAAATGCTATTATGTGTGTATACAACAAGCTCTTCACAGTGTGACATGCATGCCTAAGTGCTTACAACATAGGTTTATGATCCAGTTTCATATACCCACCTAATCTGGAACTGCAAAGACTCTCTGCTTCACAGAAGAATAGTTGCACTGGAATTAGAGGAGGATGCCTTGATCCAGAACAAAACTTCTTCAGGCTCTTCAAAATGTTTTTCTGGCCAAATACATCAACCCTTCTCGACTCCTCTCCTTTCTCTCTTGCACAAACTCACACATAACTTTTTAGTGACTTCATTATAAAAATCCTGCCACCTCTCCCTGGGAAGTCTAAACTGCAGATTTGGAATGTGCCTTATTGATCTGTCAAGCCATTATATCTGGTTGTTAGATTCACAGGTACTCTTCTGAGATTAGCTAAATCACTCTGCAAACTATTAATAGGCAATTTCACAGACCCAGCTGTCCAAAGATAACAGGAAAAGTTCAGAAAACAGAGTTTAGGTAACTGATCTGTGACTGATGAGGGCTTGTAAAGCTTTCAAAACAGGCTATGAGTGAAGGCAATAGTTGAGGAACAGAGACAACCCAGATCTCTCAGGATATATGCCTTACACCTATTCTGTTGATTATGTGTCACTCTCTGCAATAACCTGGTGTTATTTGCTTGACCTTTGTTCTTTGGCCAAAGGCAGGGGGTAAGTCCGACAGGAACTGTCCTGCACCTCCCTGTGAAATTGTTGGATAAAGATGCATGAGGAGCTGCAGGGCTGAGCAAAATATCTTCACTTCCTGTGGTGAAGCCTGGAGGCTGAATTTCAGGGAATGACTGACATTTCCAGCAGCTTTCTGGGATCCCTGGGAATCCCTGGAAGCAAAAGTCTGCTGAACCTTATGCTTCTCCAGGAAGTGGTCCAGGTCATGGTCTGTTAAAGAGAGAAGTATTGTCCATTGTGATTCCCTACGCTCTCAGTTGCACTTTGGAAACCAGCAAGAGTGAAAATGTCAAACCCAACTGCTGATGGGGAAACAGATGCCTCTCCCTATTTAAATATGAGCTCATGGTCCCTTTGGGAAAGCAATACATTAATCTCTAAGCAACACAAGCATCCAGAGATGGACCCTGTACTGGGATCTTGCTCTCTCCAAACAGCTCTGTGAAGGACCTCCTGAAGTTGACAAGGATTAGCAGAAATCCCAGTCTCCCTCAGTAAGGCACACTGTGAACATTTCCAGACCAAGATGGCCATGGGGCCATGAACAGAGTCAGCAGACTGTGCCTGTGCTACTGGGCGAAGGTGTGCCCACAGCTCATACAGATTCATGGAGGTTACATATAAATTGCCAGGTGGTCAGAGCAATATGGAATTCAGCGATAGCTAAGCACCAAAGAGTTTCTGCATGGGTTCTGCAGCTAGCTTGGAGCCATGCTGTCAGGGATGGGAGCGCCTAATTTCACTCCAGCTGAGAATGTATGAAATACAGTGATACCTTCAAGACATACCCCATTGCATGTCTGGGTGCTGTGGTGCCCATGCTGCTAATTTCTCCTCTGGGGTCAAACGAGTAGCAAACACCCTTGCTTCCAACACAGATTTATAGATCCAAAGAATTTGCCAAGCCTAAACTGAAGTCCAGGGTCAAATAGCTCTATCTACCCTTTTATTCTCCAGGGAAGCCTGTTTGCCTCTAACTGTCATTGCCTCTGGAGAGCAGCCAAAACATACTGGCAGGGCTTGGATCAGCCCACCAAAAGGTTATCTTTTTTTGTAAGAATAAAGGGAGGTGCAAAACTCCCCAATTCCTTGGCAAAGAAACAGACTTTCCTCAGAGACTTACTCATCACAGAGCCAGAAAAGAAGGCAAAGAAAAAAGCCATGGACATTTTATTTTTCCTTAACTTATAGAACAATTGGGCCCTAGGTCTCCTTTCCTCTTCAACAGAATTTCAGAAGAGTGGCTAAGGCTAAGGAAAAGTTGTCTTAGTGGCAGGACAGCACCTACTTTGTCCTGTCTTGTGTATATTGTTCATGGTCCTGGGGTCAAGCTGACATCTGCAATTGCCCTTTTAGGTCAAATTGGGAGGTACCATTGTATGCTGGATTTTCCTCCCATTCCCTTTGTAATGTGAGGCTTAGCCAGTTTCCAAAGCTCATCTGGGAGTTTTACAGCAGGGACTGAGGACACAGGGGGTGCCTGCAAATTGCTACCGAGCTCTTCCTGTGGCACACAAAAGCTGTGGCTTTTGTTCCTTGCTGTTGGTCTCTAGCTTGTTACAGAGCCCCAGGGAGTGTTTTGTGGCTGTGGACTGGTGGGTGGATGCCCTGGATATCTGTCTGAACTAAGCATCTGCCTGTGGTTTTGGCGAACCAAGCTTGTCCTGGGACTCCTCTACTTCCAGCTTTGCTGTCTGGCATGACTACTGGTTTAAAGCAGACCATAGTATTTCACCCAGTGATTCCCACCAGAACGGACTACTCTGCTTTAGCAATGATCATACAGTGCCCCAGCATAAGGACTGCAAGTGAGTGTTTCCTTGCACTAAGTATTTTTGCTTTTTCTTTTATTAATTAAGGGGCAAGAAGTGATGGAGATCAGTTTCTCTCCCACTGCCTGTAGGAAAGCAAGCTAGAAGCACAGCCCTCCTGGGGAAGCGAAGAGATTTGGGCTGTGCCAATTGTCACAGGGGTCTGGTGGGGCTCTTCAATACAGCTAACCCTAAATGCTATATGTAGGACCCAGACAGGTTATTTACACCATCACTGAAAGCATGTCTTCTGGAAATTGGCTGGTCAGGTGCTGAGGCCCAGCTTTCCCACCTGCTGGGAGCTCCACAGAGACATTGACTTCAGCATGGGGCACAGGAGCCTATGGTATGTGGTGTAAATTTTGCTCCCACCAGTTCAGCTGCACTTCCTCCAGCCTCTTTATATCTAGCTTTCCCCAGGAACTGAGGGCTTAGAAACAGGG
The DNA here is from genome assembly GCA_033558105.1 of Coccyzus lansbergi. Lineage (NCBI taxonomy): Eukaryota > Metazoa > Chordata > Aves > Cuculiformes > Coccyzidae > Coccyzus > Coccyzus lansbergi. The sequence goes on from JAUMJK010000221.1 coordinate 3,030,674, forward strand.
GAAGGTGAATCCCTGCCAGGCAGAGATCCAACAAGTGCTATTTAATACTTCACTATATGTGAAGTGCTATTTAATGCTTCACTCCCTAGCCTTCCTTCCTCCTCTGCCCTTCTGTTCCTGCTCCCTGTGAAGACATGGAGGCTATACAGGCTGCCCATCCCACACAGCTCATCCCCACATCCCTCTCACATTTATTGGCAGGATCTAACAGATGCCCTGTGGAGGCTTTCTGCTGTGGGCAGCAGAAGGGTAGAGGAGCACTATGTGGTGATGTTTGGACAGGAACTGGCAACAACAAAAAGCAGGGGAATTCAGAATTAGGATGCTGCAACTCTGATTTTAACTCTCCCTAGCAGGTGCAGCTATGTTAGCTGAAACCTGCCATTTTTAGATTTGTTTTTTTCACTTCCTGTGTTTTTTGAGTTCCAGTCTAGCACTGCCACTGAGAGGTAAAAGCACAGGCTGGGGCTGCTCCTGAAAATCAGGAATCATTTTCAGAACAGCCATTAACCCCATCTTTAGCTAACGTTTGTCACCGACTTATCACAGTGACACAAGCTGAGGGTCTTGCCCAGTAGCCTGAGCCTTTATCCATGATATGAGGCTGGTAGTTAAGCACTGCCCATTTCCTTGGAGTAAGAGTTGAGTCTGGAGCCAGGACTTACTCCTACATGCCCGGGTACTTGAGGCAAGTTCAAGGTAGCCCTTGTTCCTAGCCAGTTGTTGGAAAAGATCGCCCTTGTTCCCAGATAGTTAAGGCCCTGTTGTTGTATGAGGTTTGACTGAATCCAAGGATCAAAACCAGCTGAGTAATATTAATGTAAAATTGTGGACTGTGCATGAAAGAACGAGAATCTAGGGAGGAGTAATCCCATGCACCAGTACAGGTGAGGAGTTGATCTGCTGGAAAGCACCTCTGCAGAGAAGGACCTGGTGAACAAGTTAACCATAAGCCAGTGATGTGTCCTCATGGCCAAGAAGGACAGTGGCATTCTGGGGTGCATATCAATGCTGCTGACACAGGCTGAGAAGCAAGGGCACACTGGCTTATTTACACAGCTTTGGTTAGGCAGGATTTCCGGAAAGCAATGGATCTTGGAACTTGCTAGACCAGCTAGTAAGAAAGCATGAGACAAGACACTTTGGAGATGACATCCTGCCTCCCTACTAGCACCTCATTGCTCTTATAGGTACATGGATGGTCCTTGTACCCTATATCTCCACTCCTGCATCAGCAGAAAGGACAGCTAGCCATGTGTATCTGCTCCCTCTGGTTCCACTTGGATTCTGCCTCCATGTGTGGCCACTGGTCGTCAGGAAACCATGCTACTCACTCCCTCTGCAGGCACTGGTATTGCCTCTTATAGGAATAGTGGCTGGCAAAAGATCTCCTGAAAATGGAGATGCCAAAATAGAGAGACATGCACACTTGTGCTGCCAAACTGCAAATGGCATTCTAGTGTCATCCCATATTTTTGCCAATTTTCTTTCTGGAGTGGTTGCAGATGCTGGAAAACAGAAAAATGCTTTATTCCAGGAGCTGCCTACAGACATCCCACAAAGGAACCACTGGGAAATGCAATGGGAGGCAGGATGCTGTGCAATCAGCCCTTAATATCAGCCCACAGTGCACCTATACACGAACACTGGGTGTGTCCTCTGATTAATTCAACAAGAACACTATTGTGTCCTCACATGTGATCCACATCAAATCCAGGAGAGCTGACAGTGCACAGATCTGGGATTAATAACTGTGGATCCCCCGCCTTGGAAGGCTGCATAATAGTGGTAGCCTGGGGACCCTAACATCTTTAAGGAATCACTGTATGATGGCTGTGTTTTCCGTAAAAAAGATTGGCTATAATTAAATGACACTAGAGTTATTAATTAAATGGCAATGTTTGTATGATCCTTTCACTGCTTTGGGGCAGGATTCTCAAAAGTACTCAGCCTCACCCTAACTCAGCTCTCACAGAAAGTAATCTGGAGTTGTACCAGCACCTTCAAGCAGAGCAAAAGTCTTATGAGAACTTACCTTCAATCTGAAACCCTTTAGTTGCTATGATGGGAAAACACAATGGATCTTGGATCTCAATGCAGTTTATGGGATATTTGCAGATTCACTGGTTCTATCTGCTCTCCCTACATGAAACAAATTCAACTTTGGGGCACAACTAGATAGAATAGTTCAAGAAAACAGCAGAGGTGTATGGGAGAATGGAGACTTCTGTAGCTGGGGTTATCCTCAGGGAACAAGTGCTCCAGGAAGGTGACATAGAAGGGATGCTCCAGCTTTAAGATGTGTTGCATGAAAAGTGTAGCAGGGTATGTATGACAGTAGCGATCTCTTCATGCCAACATCCTGTCCCTCTTCCAGTTTGCTTAATCCTGTCCTGCCTTTTCAAAATGTCACCTGCCATCTCAGTCAATGCACAGTCCTTCCTCCTTCCTATCCCAAATTGTTCCAGAGTTTTGCTAGTCCCCAGTAAAATGACACTGCAATTTGTCCCAAAGATGTGGAGGACCTTTCTTCCCTATCATTTCTTCCATAAGCAAAAGGTCAAAGCTATCAATTCTGTGCTGGGTAGGAGGGACAGCTGTGAGTTGAGTCATCCTGCAGGCATGTATGGCGTAGGGTGTCCTATAGATCCGCTATTGTCTCAGAAGAGCAGTGAAATCCAGCCCAGCAAACTCGGGCCTGATGCAGCTTTTAAAGTGCTATTGATATTTCAGACAAGTGATTATTATTTCAGAAAAGAGAAGGTGAGTCCTACTCTCCCTCTGTATCAGGGAGGCTGACACTAAAGAGCCAGAGGTAATTGTTTCTGAACTGGGAATGGTCTTTCATAATTACATATGAAGTATTCTCTGTCCTGCCTGCCATGTCATGGCACTCCATTGGATTCACTGTTTTGCAGAGTTGAATCTAGCCTGACAGCCTCACCACAAAAGCTATGGAGAAAACAGATATTGCCCCCCTTATTTTAAGACTCTCTCACAACATAAGATCTTGATGACATTAACAGCTGGCAAATGCAGAACATGGAAAAGAAAGTACTGCTTCAGACAGCACTGTCATTGTAACCCTTGGAATTCAGGGCTGCAGGAGGCTCTTGCAGCTAGATTTTTTTTTCAAGGACAGTGGCGCAACAAATGCAACAGTCAGTAACAAAAGCTCAGAGAGGAAAGCAAGAACCACCAGAGGACAGGAAGGAATATCTTTTCAAGCACGGCATTCACTGACTGATTTGGGAGGTTATCTTTTACTAAAGTTTTCAGGAATCCTCTGGGAATGGGAGGCGACACAAAATTGACCATTTGTATTTTTGTATTATGCCTCTGTTCAAAACCCAGTAAAATGCGACTTTCTCCATTTCTGATCCTTTTTATAAAGATTTCCATGAGGTATGCATCTAATCCTCAGGGTCACGCCATCTGACAATGTATGTCCTCATGCTTTGGGTCTTATCAGCTAAATACGCAGCTTTCTTATTTTTATCCTGCTTCCTTAATGAAACAAGGATCATGTGATTGCATTTCCCTCCTTTCCATAGGAGACTTTGAACCCATTGACTGATGTAGCCAAATTTGACATAGGGGTAGAGATCAAAAGGGCATTACATTCCTAGAGGTTTTATGGAAACTGATGGTTATTCAGAAGGTTCTGAGGATCCTATAGCATACTGAAAACTGGTGCCTTTGGTGAAGAAAAAGCTGTAGTGTGATTTCAGCCTTATCTGTTCAGTTCTGCCTGCTGAGTGGATGTGGTCAGGCTCTGTCCAGTCAACATACTGCACTAGGATCAACCAAAGCATATGTTGCCCTATGACCTCTCAACAGTTGGGATACATGCAAGATTCTGCAGAGCGGCTTGGACTTCGGTGCGTGAGTGTGCAGGAGGAGTGGAGGCATTCTGGAGGTGGGAAAGAACCCGACAGAGTGGTCCAGACGTTACCGCAGTGAATAACTGTGGCCACAAGGCATTAATCTGAAAGAAACTGGATTATGTCAGTTCTGCACCCCACAGAGCAACTTGGTTTTGTTTTCTGGATAACACAACCCAGAGAAAAATACTCCCTCCACAAAGTAGTCGATTTGTTTTGTAACATGTACACAACTCTTGACATCAAAGGGACATATCTATGAGTACCATATTCTTGGTCCCTTACAGGATTCTGTATTTAATCACAGAGATCTGATGTATATGGAAGAGATGTGGAATGAATTGGACACCATTTTAGCACATCAGTAATTTAAGGTGCCATTAACAAATGCAAATAATAAGTCACAGCAAGTTGAAAACAGAATCAGTTTTGATATCTTTAATAAACAGCCAATCACCAGGTTACAGGAAGCATCACAAAGCATTATACCAAGAACAAGAAATACACATTAAGTGTCCAACACCTTAGATCAGCTGTTTGTTGGAACCAAGTCACCAAATTCAGTCATTCTCTCTTGAGAAATAGGACAGGTAGGCATTTCCAGAAGTGCTTCAGGATCATTATTCTCACTAGGATATGTGCATAACTGAGATAGATGTGTGACTAGTTTGGAGATCTTGGAAGGAAGATACTTCTTACATACACGAGAAGCCACAGATCACTTGGACTGAGCTGTTTCTCAGTAATTGTAGAAGAGGTTTGAACATGCAAGCTCAAAGAAAGGGTCTTTCAGTTGTTTCTTTCACTGCAGAATACTTTGTGAATATTTATAATTTTTAAAAGAAGCTTATTTCTTGCCCCAAACTGGAAAGTTGTATTTTGGGTGGGCTCCTGTCGCATAACAAAGAGTGGCACAAAGAGAAAGGCTAGTTAGTACATGTGCATGGCACAGTGCAGTACAGAGGTCAGCGTCCTGGGAGTAGTATACTCCAGTGGTCTTCAAGCTCATTATACCTTTCTTTGCAACAGGGCTATTTTACTGTAAGTGCAAGTTTGCACTGGCATAGCCATACTGCTTGCTTAGCCGCTTGTTGTGGCTTTCCTTATGAGCGTGTGAGGGATGGAGGGGAGAACGAAAACAGTTCTTCAGCCTTTAAGCTGTTGCTCTGCACTGTGGTTCATACTTGTCTGAGAGACAACACAAAGTAATACACACAGTACTTAATTGCCTGAAACGTGGCTTGTGTTGAGACCTCTACTGTGCATCCCAGTAGCATGAGAGTTACCAGGTAGCCTGTAATTGTATAAAATTTAGGTTTTTTTGTAGAAACCAGACAGAAATGGGTAATTACTCACAGAAGGTGGTCATAATTGCTTTTGCTAACAAGTAAGGGCAGAAACTGTTGCCTCTAGCCCCACTTTAAAAGGACAAAGCAAAAAGCAGTTGGCAGGAGGAAGAGGTGGAGCCTGCCAGAGGAATTTCCCATAAAGAAGAGGTATTTGGTATTTGACAGGGTAATTGAATGTTTAGAGGAATATGCTGACATGAAAACCCATTTTCTTTTGCGTGGCTCAGGAAGGCCAATCTTAGAAAACAGCAGAGGAGGCAGGATGGAGGGTCAGCAGGAGTCGGCACAGGGACATGGTGTAGGCAAAGCTCTCATTTGGATCTTGGGTGCCACCCCTTCCTAAGCAACTGAGATGTCCACCCAGAGCTCCCAGGCAAATATGTCCAAAACAGATGCCTTTTTATATCTTGGTTATGAAATAAAATGAATATTGATGATCTTTTGTATAATCACAGAATCACAGAACAACCAGGTTGGAAGGGACCCATCGGATCTTCTAGTCCAACCATTCCTGTCTAACACTAAACCAAGTCCCTCAATACCTCATAATGTTCCTTCTCAGCCTACCTCTATTATTTCCCATTCAATAGTCTTGGTTTTGAGCAGTTCAGTATCTTTGAATCCTACAGTCCTGTTCAGTGATGAGATGTTCTGAGTCCTTTCCTCCATTTTGTCTCCAAAGCACCTTGCAATTCAGTGTGCAGCCACCTTCATTGTTAGTAGTGCACAGAGTGAAAGAAAAGCTTGTTAGAGGGGAAGGGGACTTCGAATGCAGGAAGGACATGGCGCTGGCAGAGGTGGCCTCCCTCAGGCCCCCTGGGGTGTGGTGGGGCTGTCCTCCTTGGAACAAGAACAAAACTTTTGCATTTGAAGCTGGAGGCAATTTTAAATGATGATCTTGCCCTGCACCCATTCTCTCTCTATATCCCTTCATCTCATGTCTTGTGGATTAAGGGATATTGCTAAGTTGTCTTCCTGACATTTGGTAAAATGCCTCAAATTTGTCTCTGCAGCAGGTCTTTCAAATGTTCCATCACCTCATAGCTCAGGCAGGGCAGGGTATTTACATAAAGGGTCCACAAGTCTTGGAGAGAGGTTGTGTCCTGCCAGCCTGCTTTTGTTTTGAATTTTGCATGGAGGGGGACTGTATTGTCAACCCATTAATTGCCACAAAGTTAATGGCTTTGGATCTAGAGGCCACAGGCTTAAATTTCTGGGAATGGGATTTACTGCAGTCTATCACATGAGGATACTGTGACAATCAGGTTGAGGCATAAGAAGAGCAATCCTATTAGCTTGAATTGCCAATAGGGATCAAAGCTCTCTTCCTTCTTACATAAATGCTTTGGAAGCAAACTGATTGCTGTCCAGGTCTATTAGACCATGAAACTAGATTAGCAAACTGGTGCCTCTGTGGCCAAATGACAGAGCAGCTGAAGGACTACCACACATGTAGGAAGAGAGAGGGAGTGGAGGTTATGTAAATATGTGGCAAATAACTCACTTTACAGAATATAATTAGATAAGACTGAGGTGCAGTAGCATTACCAACTGAATGTGAAGTCTCTCTCTAAAGTAGCAAAGGACACATTCAATGTCATGGCCTGGAGAACCAACTCAGTAATGAAGATCATTCAAAAATTTGTCTTCATGGCTACAGGTTTGTGTACAGTACTGGAGCACTTCCTTTTGGTGTACAAGGAAAGAAATGTAAACCCTTTCCTACCAGGTATGTGCCATACTCACTTTGAAGCTGGCTTTTGATGAGACTTTAGGAAATTAACTGAGCTGGAATGAGGAGAAAAAATATGGTGATTGATGGGTTATATGGTTAGTGCTAGCCAGATCATATATACTACTCTGTAGCGGCCTGAATTATTGTTCAGGCTATGGGATCAGGGCTTTCTGGTGCTAGATGCTGTGCAAGAAAAATGAACCACAGGCTCTGTACCAACACATGTTCTGGTCTAATCCCATACACCCTGAAGGATGCTTCAAGCTGATAGCTAGCTGGAAGAAAAGACAACTTGCACCCCATTAGAAGGGGACAGGTATCTAGTATTCAGCTCTCCTGGTAGTGAATTAACACTAATTTACAGGAAAGCCCAAGACAAAACTTAACTCTGTGGTATATTAAATGACTTGAAAGGAGCCCAAGCCCTGTGTGTCCTCTCAGATGAAAAGGCTGGAGAAAACAGTCCTGCTGGCCCCCTACCTACTGGGTCTGCAGTAGGTTACAGCCTTAGCAAGGGCTGAGGACTGAATAGATTTCAACAATCAGCTAGCTGCTCTGTGGTCCTTCTGTGGATCAGGAGAGGTCTAGAAATGTGGTGTAGTTAATGAATTAATGTAGTCAAATCATACTGTCAACATTTTTGGCTAACTCTCCCAGTTGTCAGGTAGTGTTTGGGTAGCTGTGTATAATTAGCCAAGTAATATGAAATAAATTTACTGGGTAGATGTTCTGAGGTTAAAATCAACCTTTCCCAGGTTGTATTGATAAGTAGAATATTCTCGATGAATATGAGCGAAGTATTCACAAGACTCACAAGATTCACAAGATACATTTCACTCTGCAAGGTAGAATTTTCCCTATGCTCCTTATTATTGCTTCTTGGAAATCTACCAAAGACAACAGATTTTGATAAAAATTTTACTTCTTCTTCTTCTCATATTTTCAAATACTCAGACGTTGAATTGAAGCGTACAGACTGTACCTTAAACTGGGTGAAAAGTCTTCAATAGTTTTAGACCTTTAAATCTTCTGAGCAGTATGACTGGCAGATCACAGGCATTTTTCCCTGGCAAATGTTTGCTTGCTTGATAATTCATTGGAGCTGGAATTTCCTTCCCTTCCAGTTCTCACCCACCTCCCAGTTAGCCCACAGCATGTTGCCCTTAACAAAGGCATACTTTGCACCTCATTTTACTTCTATCTTTTTTGATATTTCTTCTTTTGAGCGAAGAATATGAAATCTCTGGTACACACAGTAACGGGGGAGGTACTCGGAGAGAAAACTATGCATAGAAGTTAGCGGCCAAGACAACCATGTGTAGAACAACCGCAACAACACAGTATTTATTGATTGCATCTTGTATGACAAGTCCCTAAGTAGCATTAGCAAGATTTTCCAGCACAGTAGTTAGCCTGCCTTCCTTTCTTCCTTCCTTCCTTCCTTCCTTCCTTCCTTCCTTCCCTTCCTTCCTTCCTTCCTTCCTTCCTTCCTTCCTTCCCTTCCTTCCTTCCTTCCTTCCTTCCTTCCTTCCTTCCTTCCTTCCTTCCTTCCTTCCTTCCTTCCTTTCCTTCCTTCCTTCCTTCCTTCCTTCCTTCCTTCCTTCCTTCCTTCCTTCCTTCCTTCCTTCCTTCCTTCCTTCCTTCCTTCCTTCCTTC